>JAPTHN010000008.1:14237758-14905258 GCA_026936325.1 Platynereis dumerilii | reverse complement strand
GAGATTTCTACGATGATTACAAGTGGTTTAAAAGTTGAAGAGAAGTTGAGAGTGAAAAATCTGAAATTTTGATAAAAGAAGGAAGTGATTTGCGGTAAAAAGACGCTATCGTACGAGCGAAAATAACGGGTTTTAATGAATAGTCGGACAGGAAATGATGGTTTTGTTTCTTCAGGGAGGTTCTAAACTGCGTTGTGTGAAAATTTGGTGAAAATCTGATGATTCTAAGCGGCTGAAATGAGCCTATAAAGATTCACACCTGCATCAACACTGTGCATATTTTTTTTATTTTTTTTCAACGAATTCTCAGCAATGAATAAAGATATCTCCATAAAAAAACGAATTCATATGGTTCAAGGATTTGGGATTCTAAAGAGCCTAAAATTATAATTTTAGCCCCATTAGAAGTGTCCAAAAAACGATCGCAACTGTTTTGGCCAATCAGAGGGCAGTAAAACAATAACAACAGTATTTCTATTTCCTGTTTTGCCCTGATTTTGTTGAAACTAAAAACTTAAATTGTAATCAAACAAGAAACCAAAGACACAAATGTCAGCAAGGCGCCTCAAGTTAGCCAATTCTTCATTAATTTCATGAAAAAGAAACTTTAAAAAGTGCTCCCTTGTCTCTCACAAACGATCCAAAAATTTCTGACTACCCTTATTTAACCCTGTTTGCTCACAAATGCGAGTGAACTCGCAAATAAGTTTGATTATGCATAGGCCTATACAGCTTTCATTAAATAATATTTTGATTTGAGCTTTTATCTGTAGACAGATGCTCTTATAGATAAACTGATCACTGATAAATAGACCGATGAGTCGAGAAATAGAGATATTGATAGAATAATATGGATACATTCCCAATAAATGTATCTTTTTGGCTTTCTTACCATTAAAAAATTAATTGATTTGATATATGGTCCTTAGGGAATAATCAACCTGGGAAGTATTAATCAGGCAAATGCTCTCAAAAAAATTAGGATAAAATAGGTTTTTTGAAATACCAAATGGTTTCTGTGTAGAAGTTTGGTTTTCCGAAAAACCTGTACTATTTATTACAATACAGCTGTAATGCTGCTGCATGGTATTCCCAAAAACCTAAATTTGAATGATATGAGGACAAGCCAGTTGTGCTTACTAACTGCTTATATTAGTATTACATGGCTGGGTAGTGGGTGCACTGTAAAATTTGGAATTGTGAGTCAACTACTATTTTTGAGTAAGATTGTTGCACAATTCCTTTGAGCTAAGACAGGCCTAACTTGTTGTCTGAAATTATGACAACGGAAAGATTATCATAACTCAAAACAAGAAGCAGAGTTCCCCCATGGCCTAATTGGTAGGCCTAAGTGCGCTTGTCAACTGGCTTTGAGGGCGTGGGTTCAAATCTCACCCCGGGAACTCACTTTAGTCCGAGCTCATGGGACATTAAATAGAGGAGGGTTGTATCCAGTATTCTATGCTGGGCAACTGAAAGACCCTGGGCATCACTGAATTAATAGGGTATGTGCCAGACTCACAGTCTTCTCATCTCATCATCATACGGCGATCGCCTGCCTCGATGTAGCCCACTATGGTGCTGCAGAGGCGTAAAACACAAACAAACAAAACAAAACAACAAGCTATGTTAGATCAAACAAATTGTGCAACCATCTCACTCAATCATTTGAACTAACTCAAAATTTCAAATTTTACAGTGTATCAGACCAAAGTCACCAAACTCATGCTTGCTGGGAACTCCCTATATGTCTAAAATTCGGACAGCACATGCATGGTCAATTTCTGAACGGTATATTTCAATTTATTGGAAAGGTGCATGGAACTTTGACAGCTCTAAGTATTCACACATTGAGGGAGGAAATGATGCAGACACATATATGTGTGGTGTGCAGACATAAAATGCAGACCGTCTTCACAAAATGCCAAGGAAAAGATTGCATGTGAAATTGGTGAACGCCAGTCATGAACTGGCAATAATAGAAATGCCTAGACTGTTAAGTTAGCCATGAAAAAAAGGCTTTCCTAACTTGTGCCTGAGGACCCCTGAGTTAGATATGCATGTCTTTTCATGTAAAGGGCCTGTAAAAAATTGAACATGTCATGCTCATGTACAATTGTGACTTAAAAATCATGCAAAAAGGTCTGATTTTGCTCATCTCTCAACAGGTAGGCCTACATGACAAGATGGTGTGAAGAAATGGTGGCTGTGCATTGGGTGGGGTCCTCAGATTTATATTACATGAGAAAAAATCTTTAAAAATCTTTCAGTGTAGTCTATCTCTAGGCTATGAAGTCAGGAGTCAGAGTCATGGGTTCGGAGGTTTTTGGATGGAGTCAGAGTCGGAGTTGAACTTTGATTTTTATGTGGAGTCGGAGTAAGAGTCGAAAATCAAATAGGCGACTCCCGGCTCCTAAAAAAAATTAATATAATTTACAAAAACACAGTTACAAAAATGTGAAATGTATCAGAGAATTTTACACAACTTCCCAAACAAGGATTCATGTACAGAATCCTATGAAAACTTTGTAGAATTAATTTTTCTCCTCTGTTAACCACGTAATATTTGTGTGCAATAATACCAATAATCGGAGTCGGGAGTCGGAGTCATAATTGAGGAGACCTGAGGAGTCAGAGTTGGAGTTGCTTTTCAGAAAGCCAAAGGAGTTGGGAGTCGGAGTTCCCCGACTCCGAAGCCCTGGTCTATTTAGTGCGAATGAAATACGTCTCTTAAAAAAAATACTGCATGTGCAATAAAGTTGAAGTAGCTGTTCTTTTGTCTGTTGATGTAACATTTGCCAGTACATTTTTATGCTCTTTTTCCTTGGCTCGTTGTATCGTTTTTAAATGAGCACCGATTTATGATGTTACACCCTTCCAAAATGTCCCAAAACATCTCTGACCTCTCCCCCCCCCCGCCCTCACACACACAAATAAACAAAACACAGAATTTATCCTGCTCTTCAATATTCGTATATGATATGAATATACATTTTCTGATATTTTTATCAATGTATATGACTTAAACAGTTTCATTAGATAATTTTGTATCAATTGACCCCACCCAAATCAATGTTAGAATAGAATAGTGAAGCCCCTCACCAATCGATTAGAATGCCATTTTATTTTCCAACCACTACAACTACATGTATGTATATTTTTCTCAAGTTATAGTTACCTCCCTTCAAATCTCCCTTGAAACATCCCCCCCCCAACAGGTAAACCACCCCCCCCCCCTCTCTTCCTTCGTTCCTTTTGACACACACAAGCCCACTTAGCAGGGTCATGCCCCCAACACTGTACATAGCGGTAAACAGCCTCGTCGGGAGTACAGGGTTAGATTTTGTCCTCCTCTAAAATTTAACATGCAATCTAAGCACTAGTTCACCCCAAAATTGGCCGGGGTAGCAGGCCACTACCTCCGGATAGTAAACTGTCATTCCCAGCCCGCCGCTCACCCCCGGCCGACATGTCTCACCCATGCCCTTATCACGCGATCCCCAAGTTAACAACTATACTTTTGGCTACTTGCAGAAGACCTCCAAATGCATATATATGTTTCTGTATTTCTACATGTGTGGAAAAGGCCTATATATGTTTGTTGCTGTGAGTCGATTTTATGGAGCAGTTTACCACTTTGTGTTGCTAATTTTATTGATTCCACATTTTATAAAAAGACTTCCTTTTTTTACAGTTCAGCATAATATGTTTGCCTTTTTACTTTATTCCAAATAAGTGACTTTTTTATTGTTATCATTTATTTCCTACTCAATTGTATAGCTTTAATATACAGGGAAAACAGGTATACATCAATGGTGACCTTATAAACTGGCATATCCAATCATTATCCATTATATTGAAAATTAGAATTGTTCCAGTCATTTAAGTCCATCGGCTCATATATCTGAACTCATGTCCTTCATTGATAAAACAGAATATCAATTGTTTCAGTTGAACTTAATACCAACAACATCCAAATATTTCCCTTGATTGTTCAAACAAAAGGTCTATCAATAAATTGACAAACAGTTCCTTTAATTTTTCTCCTAGCTATACAGTGTACAAACTTGTAAGAAATCTTGACCAAGAATTGCATCTTACATATGCTCATCATTACATCTACCAGAGCCACTCGCTGACATTTGGTTAGCTAAGCATACCCCACCGCACAATATGCTTCTACCTATGAAATTCAGTGGAATGAGGAGCCAAATGAACGATCAGAACCCTGCCCTATCATCAACTGATTAGTCTCTCATACCTCACAGATGTCAACCTCACCAACTTGTACAACAATTAGAGAATTAAGCCACTAAGCTGATTAATCCAAATAAAGTGGCATGGTAGATCTAAAGGTGTAATTATCTCAGATTCTTGTGGTATAGTACAAGTATTCAATGAGTATTGCCACTTACTTATTGGACTCAATTGGAGACATTGGCAACAAATGGACTCAAAATGCTTTAAAAATCATCCACTGTTATCCACAGTGAAATAAGCAACAGAGATTTGTTGCACAACCATCCTAAGTGAAACTCCGCATTTAATTAATGGTGGATGGGATGAAGCAAAGAAAGAGATGGATGGAGGGATGATTGGGAGTTTACGTCCTGTATTAATGCACTTGGTAGGCTGATTAGGACAGTCCTGAGGAGGACACAGGCGAAGGATGATTGAAACATGAAACAGGCATCCAGCATAGACCGAGGTAGTCCGAGCTCTGCTTCTGATGCCAGAAATAGAGGTGACCCGACAAGAGCTGGATTCCAACCCTGGATCGACCCAGCGATTGGCAATAGAGCACGCTACCACTAGACGAACCCCTCCCCCCCCAACAAAAAAAAAAAAGAGAAAGAGAGATAAGCATTTTTTTGTGAAACGGACTCTTAAATAAGCTTTCCCCTGGAAGCTCCTGGACAGTCCTTTTGAAATTCACCCAAAAAATAACAGTAACATTGTAACAATTGCACAGCAAAATAATGGAATTCATTAATTATAAGTCATTAGAGTTACATTCAAAACCAACTAAAGATTTATGTTAATCGAACCTGGGCCCTGAATCAACACCCCCCCCCCCCCACTCCATATCTCGACAACAGTCTGACAGAGAGTCAGTCTGTCAAAAGCTGTCTATCTGTCCCAAATGTCTGTCTGGCTAATTACCCATGGCCCCAAGCAAGTGCAATATGTCCAGGTTATTTTTGATCCAGGCCAGCATGATGTTAACAATGCATTGTCACAGATCACGTGACGAATTGTTTGATCATGTGACTTGCTGAGGGGCATTGTCGTTGCTTCAAAAACTCTGATCTCTAACTCCTACCAATTATTGTTATTTCCACAATTGTTATGTGTGCACCGTCATAGCAAGGCATTTAATTAAAAGAGCAACGCACCACAGTTAATAACACTGTAATAAGCAACAATTAGATTGTTCTCAGACAGTGATTGACAGCCCTGGTCACGCCCCCATTGTGATGTCATCATTGTTGTTGGCATAAACAACCAATTATCGCCACTGGAACGTTTGGGAATGATTTTCGAAATAAAAACTGCACCATGATATTGACAGCAGATAGCAAGGAACAAATGATAGCAGGCAGGTTTGCAACTGGTAATTTTCCAATCTATATATTTCACTGCATAAGAAAATTACTATAGGACAAGTTAATGCAACAAGTTGATGTCTGCTTGTAGGGATTTCTGTTCTGCATGATAATAACAGGGCCTCAAATACAGATACTTCGCTACTGACTCTGCCACATGTTACTATTGATTAGAAAATAGAAATATGTGAGGAATAGTCTGTACATCGATATATAGATAGATAGATATGGTAAGTGCAGCCCTCTAAGCCCAGTTCTGGGCGCTCACGAGAGTTGATTGATGAGATGAGAGAGAGAGCAGGAGTCCTCAACATGTTACACATTTACCCCATGTGAGGGATCTTTTACTTGCCCAGCACAGACACTGATACAAGGGACCGCCAATTTAACGTCTCATCCGAACGACATCCAGCTGGGATTTTGCTCATAAAGGTACACTGAAAATTTCGGGTTCCCCAACCGGGAGTCGAACCCATGCAGGCAAAGACCTTCAGCGGAGCAGGCGGGAACCTTAGCCACTACACCACCCAGCTCGAGTCTTTTACTATTTCTCATATTAGCAACCAATTCCAGGACAGGATGAGAATGACAAGATACATTATCTTTAGAATTTTTTATTTATTCAAAATATTGTCTCAATAGAAGGTGGCTAAGTGGTTGAAGTTCCCGCCTGCTCCGTTTAAGTTTTGCCAGCATGGGTTCAAACCCTTGGTGAGGAACCAGAAATTTTTGGTGGACCTTCATGAGCAAAATCCCAGCTTGATGTTGTTCTAATGAGATTTTCAATTGGCGACCCTTTGGATCAGTGTCTATGCTGGGCAAGGAAAAGACCCCTCTCATGAGGTAAATGTGTAACATGTTTAGGACTCCTGTCCCTCCCATATCATCAATCAACCCATGTGAGTGCCCAGAACTTGGCTCAGAAGGATGCACAATATGATCTATCTATCTATCTATCTATCTATCTATCTATCTATCTATCTATCTATATCTCTAAAAGTAACTTCATTTATTTATTTCAGTCAGTCACAAAAATAACCAATACAGAAAGTTGTGTTTCTCCTTTCCTGTTATTATTTTTGGACTGACTTCAATCAGTTTCTATTAGAATATGATGAATTGTGATATACCATGACTTCATTTCCAATTAAAGCATTTCCCTGCCAAGTGACCTTGAGCAAAGGCTACTTCACAGTTCTGCTGACTTCTCAACCTTGCTGAATGATGAATGGACATATATTTTGTATGTTATGCCAGCTGCTAAATTGCAAATGTATGTTTAAATATATTCTTTTTCATACCTTTCCCATTTAAAAAGCTTTTCTTCTCATTTACTTCTTCCGTCTTCAGCTATTCATCTCCCCTTCTCCCCCTCCCCCTTCTTTCAGAGGTGGGAAGAGGAGGGGGGGGTGAAAAGCTGAAGATGACTTCTTTGTCTTCTTTTCCTTTTTCATCTTCTTCCCCTTCCTTCCTTTTCATATTTGTCCTACGCCTAATAAATCATGTGTTTCAATTCTTCTGCATTTCTTCCTTGGTCTTTTCCCACTTCTTCCACTTCTAATCCCTGCCTGTGTTTCTTCTTCCTTGAGTTCTTCTTCTTCTTATCTCTCCCTTCTTATAATCAGCTTCATTTGCTTTGTCAACATCTCTTCCATTTTCCAAAGCCTACCCCTGCTCTTTTTGTTTATCATCAGATGTTATATCATCTCTCATATTATCTCTTCTTCTTCTTCTTTTTTTTCACAACAGCTGTCACAGAGGATTTTCATGATACTGAACTTTTAAAAGGCAATGATTTGCATGTCCCAACATATGACAGTCAACATATATGACTCAAGAAGCCTCGCACTCCTTTGTTGGGCCACAACAGCCGTTACCTGTTCTCATAGCAAACAAACATGAAATAGTGGGAGCCATAAAATATTGTCCAAAAACTCATAACAGGGCAATTATGAGTTGGCAAGCACACTCAACAATACCAGTTAGTTTCGGGTGTTGCAAGACAATTTGTGACCTCAAAGAAGGGTTTTTATTCCACCCTAAAATTCTTACCCGAATTCTTCAATTGTTATGGGTTTTACTAGGGTTCTATTTGGGTATTCGTGCTGGTTTCACCAATTTCTGAGCTATTTTTGGCTCGTAGCAACGGTTCTTAGATTTCAAGCGGCAGCTGCACCTTCTCAAACTGGTGTGATGATCTTTGACGGGTCAGTGGACCTGCTTTGATGTGACGGGTGCCATGATAGCTCATGATACAAAAGATTTGCCCTCTCAAGTGTGAAAGGGAAGCCCCCATTCTCCGGACGAATTAAAACGTGTTACTGACAATTATTGTTGAATTGAGAATCGGATAGACTCTGACAGACACCATGACAAGATCATAATACAAGCCAGAAACAAAATGGCCGCTGGTCACGTGACAAGTTCTGTAAGATGGCCCAATCAAGATGCCCCTCTGAAACAAGATCAAAGCATTGTCCTCCCATTAGAACAGTCGATTACCAGTCAAAGAAATACCATTGTTCCAGTTTCAAAAAATGTTTTGTCACAAAGGATAACTGTCTCTTGCGCTCAGCGAGGTAGCCAAGTGATGCCAACATGAGCAAGAGAATTAACAGAAATGAACCAAATGTCTGGCATTATAGGTAGGCTATACATAGAGAATGAGAAGAGGATCCTTAAAGATCGTTGACAAGATTTAATGTGTCATCATGAGACTTAATGTGTATTCTGACAAAATTTAATGTGTAATCCCTCAAATACTAGACCTATAACGCTTTTGAATTGTATAAATTTGACCAATGACAGCGGCGCTGCAATCACAATGAAAAGAAAAGAAAACTTCAGCGAAGACAAGATGATTTTATGCGAGTGAGTAAATCTGTGGTATAAACTATTTATGTACAATAAGTGCAGATAGATATGGTAAGTGCAACCCTCTAAGCCCAGTTCTGGCACTCACAAGGGTTGATTGATGAGATGGGAGAGAGAGCGGGAGTCCTCAACATGTTACACATTTACCCCATGTGAGGGATTTTACCTACCCAGCACAGACACTGATACATGGAGCTGCCAATATAGCGTCTCATCCAAATGGTATTCAGATGGAATTTTTGAAGCTCCACTGAAAATTTCGTGGACCCACCTGGAGGTTCGAACCCATGCAGGCAAAGACCTTCAGCGGGCCAGTCCTCCAACCATCCTGCTTGCCCTGTCAAGTAAATGTCAACAGTTTAGGTTCATAACAAGGCCCTTTAACTGTTCTATAAGTAGAAACAGGGATCTGTGTTATGAAATCATCACTGGATTAAGCAGAAAATCATTTACTGTAGCATCATTCAATGTAGTTCAAACTGTTCCATTTATAGATCTGTAATTGAGCTGTTTTGATAAATGTGAAGTATCATTCAGCTCTTACTCCTGGCGATGCCTGATTTGCATATATCGGTTGTACTTCATAGTGTCATTAAATAATCGATATTCCACCACAATTGATAGCACGATTATCAGATTGGAATCTTGGCTCCCTTTGTCTGTGATACTTGAAACCTCCCTTCATCCTCCCAGATTGTTTCCATAACAAAAGGTAATTTTATCTGAACTCTCTGCTACATTTTCTACCAGTTTCTGGGCTATTATGACATCAACTGTTGTTCTGTCTCATTGAGGAGATGTGACAGACAAAAGTAAATAAATAAGAGGAAGAGGGAAACAAATCGATTGATGATTTCATTTCACTATTTTAAATGGCAAGAACATCTTTTGGTGTCTGTGTCTTGGGCTAATAAAATGGGAAGAAAATAGGAGGGATGAGATGGAGAGGAAAAATAAGAGGGGAGAAGAAGAATGAGAGGGAAAAAGGAGAAGAAGAGGGAGGAAGAAAACGAGAAGGAGAAAGGCAAGATGGAGATGAAGAAGAGAACAGTCCAAAGAAGATAAGAAAGGAAAGTGAAGGAGTTCTAATAGGAAAGGTGAAGATGAGAAAAAATCGAAGACGGAGAAGAGAAAAGAAGCAGAAGAAGAAGAATAGGTTAGAATGAGAAGAGAACAGTCCAAAGAAGATAAGAAAGGAAAGTGAAGGATTTCTGAGAAAAAAAGGTGAAGAAGAAGGAGAAGATCAGAAGATGAACAAGATAAGAAAAGAGAGTAGGGAGAAATAAAAGAAGAGGACAAAGGAGAAGGTGAAGAAGTAGAAGAAGTAGAAGAGAATAGAAGAAGAAGGAGATAGAACAAGAAAAGGGAAGAAGAAGAAGAAGGAAGTATGATAAGAAGGAGAAGAAGAGGGAGAAGATCAGAAGATGAACAAAATAATGAACTAGAGTGTGGAGAAAGAAAAGCAGAAGAAAGAGGAAAAGAAGAAGAAAGAGAAGAAAGAGAAGAAGAATCAGAAGAGAAAAAGGAAGAAGAGGTAAGAAGAGGGAAGAAGAGGAAAGGAAAAAGAGGGAAGAAGACGAGAGAAGAAGAAGGGAGAAGAAGAAGAGGGAAGAAGAAAGAGAGGAAGGAGAAGAAGTCCAAGGAAGAACATAGAGACAGATAGAAAGAAATTAGAGAAGATAAAAAGAAAGAGAGGAAGGTGATGCAAGGAAGGGGTAAAAGAACATGCTGGACAAGGAAAGAAAAGAAGATGAACAATAGAGGAGTAAGAACAAAGTAGAGCAGAAGGAAGGGAAGAAGAAAAAGAGAAGAGAAGATGGTGAGAAGAAAATTAAGATAGGCCTATCACAGAGATGCGGAAAGGGGCTACAACACTCTAAAAACTGTCGGGACAAAATTCGTTTTTTGCATTGAAATGCGGTTTTTCAAAAAACCATTTTGAATCTAAAAACCCAATTTTGTCTTAATTTTTTTAGAGTGAAGGCAAAGATAAGAAATGGGGAAGAAGATGGAGAAAGAGAACTATAAACGACAAAAATAAATAAATAATAGAAATATTGAAGAATATGAAGAAAGGAAAATTGAGAAGAAGATGATTTTCAAAAAGGTTCACAAAGGTGAACTTCAATCCTTGACTGGCTAACAAGCTTGCCAGAATGTATAGCACGAAATGTATCAACTGCTTGTGTTGCAGTCAGGAGAATGCTCTATTTTCGTTGCCGCATCCATGCAATGATGAGCATGCCTTCCAAATACAGATCTGTAATTGTAAACTAAACAATGCAAAAATCATGCATTCATGAGCCAACCAGTTTCTAAATAAAATCGTATGCATGCTATAAAATCAGCTGAGCATTATTTTTTGAAAAATTTGAATATTTTTCTGAGATTTAATCTGCATGAAAGGAGTCTATAATAATGAGCCCAGATCATGATGATTTTCATATTTGATGAACCGGAATTTCGACAATGAAAAAGATGTAACAATTTCATGACACTGTTGCAGATTATCAGCAGAATACATGAATTGTTGAAAACGAAAAAAAAAAACAACTAAAAATTATTCTCTGTTGTGTCATGTTGAAAATTCATGAGTTTTCACAAAAATCACATTGATAATCTCTTATGATTAATCTTAATTGGTATCGAAAAGTGATCAATCCTGCTCCTAAAAACCACTACCCAAGTCAATTAGCCAGGCACCTAGCAGTCTAATTCGCCAGGTAGTCTAATTATGATAGGACAAAGGTGACAGAGGTGTCTTATTATAGGAAATCGATGGGTGTCAACCGGTACTTTGGGCGATCAGTTTGTGTTAGGCAGGTCACGAGTGTTTCAAACAGATCCAGTCAATAAATTCTTATCTCAAACTCAAAATGCATTCTCTTATCAAAGAGCACTGTTAAAAAATAATTGTCAGATTACAGATATTTCGGGAAATTTTTTTTCCAGAGGTCTCAGTAATTTTACAGAAAACCATTTGTGTGTATACTGGATATTTCTGTAATCACACAGGCAGTGTCTGTAGTGAATTTTATGTAGGATTACAGAAAAATCAGTCATACATCAATGACTTGTGATAGGTGTCACAAATACCAAAACTGAGATTGACAGTTTAATTTGTGCTTCAGTTCAACATGAAATCAAACCTTAATCTGCTTGTAGAAGTTGAAAGGCTCTATATTATACTTTTCATTAAAAACACTCTAGGACTTTAAACAATGTCCACTGAGGCACAACCCTGCTTTCAGTTCATCTTTCTGGCATTCTTCAATGATTTATTAATATTTTAAAATTTACTTTTAATCCACAGGTCCAATACTTGAACTAATACTGATAAAATTTGTCATTTACTAAATAACTAAATAAAGCTTCCAAACAAATGAAAAGAAAATATTTTGCAATTGCATCTCCCTACATCCCTCCCCCTACCAGAAGAATTTAAAAAAAATGTTTTTATGTGTTATTCTTAAATGTCGAGACACATTTCCCTTCAAACTAATTATCAAGTAGGCCTACTAAACGGAATGGAAAGTGATGGAACAGATTGGACTTTTTTATGCCAAAATACTTCTGTAAGCAGTTGTGGAGTGGACAGAAAAGTTCAGTCACACTAAAATACCATTAATTTGGCATGGGTGATTGGACATTATTATTCCAACCAGAATTTTCTTGACATCCCCCCAGCTCCTGCTGGTCCCAGGTTTGATTCCTTTTCTGTTGAATCACCATACATATTGTGGACAGCAGTTTCAACCACCATTCACCTCATGGCTGTTTCCCTGTATCACATCATAATCCTTATTAGCCTACCAAGCATAAATACACAACCTAAAGCTCAACCATTCAAGGAGGACGGAAGGGTGCTGTAATTTGCTTAACAAAAGGATGTTTTGCAAGCAGTTCAATGGTTTAAGAAATGGAAACAATTTTTATATTTGTTGGGATTTTTTCACAAACAGGATGATTGGCAACTTATCCATGTTAGTTTTGGGCTTGAAACCATAAATGCGTAATGGGATAACCAGGGGGAAATTTATATTTGTTGGCCTGGACCCCTGGGACTTTTGCGTCATGACAGCATATTTTGCATGAACTGCATCTCAAATATTGCTGGATCTCCCTTTGACTGCAGTTTCATAATGTGCTGTAGGCCTCAATAGCCATTTGTAAACTTGTGCTTATGGTGGTGAATAGATTTTTGATTTTAACAATATTTATAAACCTAAACAGACTTTCAGGACTTTCAGGACTTTTAGTGGAGCAAGGGACTGTAACCACTCAGTCAACCAACTTTGCAAAACGTACTGTTTAATCTGTTCCCAAGAAGTTAAGCAACAAATTGCAAGATCTGGTAGATTAGTTTGTTCATTATCAAGCAAAAATTAATGGTGGAGCAAATAAAAACGTGATGTCTTCTGGGCATAATGCCATCTGTGGGTCGTTCTGTCTCTCTCAGAGGTAGCTAATTGATGTTACTGAGTAGATGGACTCATTACCGGGGATCCTGCGGGAGACACCTTAGCACTTGCCACCACGAAACACCCACTCAAGAAATACCAGAGGCTCGACAGTTTAGATTCACTTATCCATTTAATACTCAATTTATAGACAGTTACATTAAGAGTCATTCAAAGAACAGACGGTATTCAACTTATCAATACATTAAACAACGATCTTAACGAATTACATATACCATTAACTAAATGCCATCTCAATCAACCATGACCTGAGGTTCCTTTAAGAGAAACCCTTGATCATACCTCTAACAACAATACCCTTACCTGACGAATCGTCACCGCGTCAGGGAGACAGGAAGCCCCCCTGCTGCCTCAGCGGGAGCGGGCTCTCTTCTGGCTGGGCAAACAAGCTTGCCCCCAGAGATTGCTACTAGGGTGTTCTGCGGCTGCGCAGAAACACGAGGGTAACTGTTGCCATGGAAACATGGGGTGAGTTCTACCCCGTTGCTATCATTGTAACTCATTACACAATAATATAATATATTACATTACTTTTATACAATAATAATATAAATGACATTACAGAATTAAGGTCTTGAGGTTCATGGTGATTTGAGGAAACTTCCTATAAGAGGAAAGAATGAAGACACCTCTGAAGCTAAAAGCTCAGCGGTGACAATAAATAGCAAATATTTATTGTCAAAAGTAGTTTTTCAAACTCTGTTTAACAGATGTTGCTGAGGAAGAGCCCGAATCCGAATGATAAGGTTTGTTTTGTTTGTTTGTGTGTTTGTGTTTTACGCCTCTGCAGCACCTTAGTGGCCTATATCGAGGCAGGCGACTGCCGTATGATGGTGAGATGAGAAGACTGAGAGTCTGGCACATACCCTATTAATTCGGGTATGCCCAGCGTCTTTCAGTTGACCCAGCATAGAGTACTGGATACAACCCAGCCTCCATTTGAAGTCCCATGGGCTCGGACTAAAGTGAGTTCCCGGGGTGAGATTTGAACCCACGCCCTCAAAGCCGAATGATAAGGAGAATAATAAAGAGAGTCATCAATCATAAATTTGATAAACTCTTGGCTTCAATAAATTCTCAGATGTATGCTAATTATCAATCTACCTTTCTATTCTTCAGGCATCAGTAGTGACATCAACCTTGCCATTCTTCTGATGAAAGTTCGATGATAATTGGAACTTCACATATTTATGACTCTAGAACCACATTTCTGACAGTACTGACATCCACAAACTTTGATAAGACTCACATGCTCCATAGCATTTTCCATTTCTTATAAAATCATCTTTCAGGAAGATAAACATGTTTATCTCTTTATGACATACACCTCCAAAAGCAGAAGTATACAATATCTTGTCGTTTAAAAATATTTTGCAAGACTTAATTGAAAAATAATTCAGGTGAGTAAATATGAAATCAGGTTACTTATACAGCTTCTATTCAAAATCTATATTGTAAAAAAAACACTGCATAGTGCACATAGTCACTCTCAATAATAACACAATGTACAAATCATCAATTGCATGACATTAATAGAACCTGCGAGAAAATTGGGACAGCATTATCATATATATCAACTGTCACTTTCTTTTGCTGTGTTGCCTTTTCTGAGTCTGGGAAGAGGACGAGTTAGCTCAGTCAGTTGTGCTCTCAGTCGCCAAACTCTGGGTCCTGGGTTCGATTCACATACTGGCTGGCCCAGTGGCTGGGTAACCTGGATCTATCTTGGCCAGCAGTTACAACGTTCCTATCCTTATTCCAAAGTCTTCCCATAAATACAGGACGTAAAGCCTCAATCATCCATTGTCGTGGTACTTCTGGTGTATCTCTGGAAAGGAAAAAACCATAAATAATAACTACACTACTAATCTTATAAATGATTTTTATGGTAACTGTTTTTGTTTTCTCATCAACCAATCACTTCAAAGAGGCCTTCTTCGACTGTGATAGAAATCATACTTAACAATTTTGATATTAACGTAATTCGGTAGTCCCATAAGCGTATTTCACAGGGGGTCAGGGGGGGCTGCAGCCCCCCCCCCCCCCTGGCAGCAGGGCAAATGGCATATATCAGGGCAAATCCTGACCAATCAGGGCAGATCCACTGCCCTGGTCACATCCGTGTCATGTTAAAATTTTAGGGCAAAATAGCGACAGCCCCCCCCCCCCGCGAAACACCTGTCCCGTACGCCTATGGGTAGTCCACCAGGACAATAAATAACTATATTGTTACAAATTAGTTAACTTATTAACAAGTGAATTTTTTCCTTGCTCAATAATTGTTTACTGAACTGCTTTTCCAATATATCAATCACAAAGTCTATTTGCACGTGAGCAAACTTAATTATATACCTAAATTTGCTATTAGTCAATCATAGAAGAGAAAAACCTGTAATAACAATTGTTATTTCAATGCGAAGTTTTTTTTTGGCAAAAGGGTGTAGGGAAGTTACAATTAACTCTGTTTTCAGACATTATAACTCAAACCTTCACTGTTTCTCAGGTCATCATTTTTGCTTCTTGGATTGGGTCATAGCCATAGGAGCGGAGTCGAATTTTCATGCACTTTTAAACAGAACATTTTGGGAGATCTATATTTTGGGCAATATAGGTAATATTTCTTGGGCAACACCCCAAAATTAAATGACCTCCTTCACCTATGGATTGCGGAGATTGAGGTCTTTTTCCATTTTTAACATTTTCACCATACTGCCTCAATTACAGCATTGTCTAAATATGTAAAGTAAATTAGAAGTAATCAAGAGCAAGGGATATGGCCATAGGCATTACTAGTGGTGGTTGTTTCACAACTTGTTATGAGGTGGGTTAAAATGTCCCACATCATTGGCAAGTTCCACCCACTTTATTAAGACAAAAATCTTGCATTGTACCTTTTAATTTATACCCATCACTTGTATAATGTTTCTTTGATAAAACTTATCAATCAATGATGCCATGTACAAACAATAAATTCAAATGTGGCAGACACTAGAATTATGAGTTTCTTTGGAAGTTTGAATAACACATTTGACACAAGTTCTTTTTGGTCTCACCCATTTCAAATCATGCCAATGGCAAGTATAGCAGTTAGCAAAAAAATTGTGAGAAATAAATCATACTAAATAAGCTGCCACTAAAATCATGCCAAAACTTCTAAATTACATTTGACAACACAAAATTTTAGAAGCTTTTAGATAGGCATATGTTATCAACAATGAGCCAGAACGACATAACTTGATAATATCAATCATTATACCTATTGTGCAAATGAGAAATATTACTGTCGATCCTCACTTCTCAGCACATCAAGTTTTAAACAATAAAGTACATTTTTAAATTAAGCTTTTTGCATTATAATATTTACCAGTTTATTATGTTGCACAATAATGGGCACAGATGTCACAACATTCTTTACTCTTGTTCTTCACTGCAACACTGGGTGGCACAACTTACCCCAATCTTCCCTATGTTGATTGACTACTTCTAAATCGTTAATATCATTTTTCAAAGTTTCATTTAAGCCCCTGCACCCACAAATTAGCACTTGCATGGTAATTAGGTAAATCTAAAATACTACATTTGCATTACATGCCTCTTCATCTAAAATAAAGAAATCATCTCTTACCTTTCACTGTTCTCAGCTGTTTAGATTGTTAAGTACAAATGAATTCCTCCAATATTGACTTTATGATCCTTTTTTGTGTTACAATTCAGTGGTGTGATTTGAAAAACTATCACAGAGATTATTAAATTGTGAAACAACAACACCTCATTATCAATGGATGAGGCATTTCACATATCTGTACATATACTTGTCAAGCCAGTACTTGTACAGATTTACATGTAGTTAAGCTCAGTACAGAAATGTTCTGTTGGCAATGTGCCAACAGAGAAGAGTCTGTAAGCATTACTGAACTTGCAGATATCCAACAGGTTTTTCTGTAGACTAACAGAATTTCCTGTACCTTTACGCAAAATTTTTAACAGTGAGGATGGACAAAAAAACTTCTCAACCAAATGTTGAGGAGGGGGGTTACTATTAAAATTGGATTAATTTATATGTACGTCATGAAGTTTTGTTAAAACAGAGCCATCGCTAGTCAGATCACAATGAAAAAGTTTTATTTGAGTTTATTCCATTTTTTGTGTTTATGGAAACAGGTGACTGTCGCAGAAATAAAAGCAAAATAGGCATACAATATAGTTTGTAAACAAAATGGCCGCCTTCAAACTCATTTGAAAATTACATAAATGTAGGGGGAGCTGTGAGCGAATGTAGCTCCCCTGGTGGCATGCCAGGGTAGATCTCAAGCCAAGAGCTACAATTCTCTGCAGTGCCCTCTGTGAAGAAGGCACTGGTAGAAACAGCTTCATTTTATTAGCAGCGCAGCTGCTCTTACCGCTAGCATTTTTCTACTAACTCTGACCATATAGGCGATAGCACTGTTACACCTATCACTCTGAAACTTGCCATATGGTCTCATCATGAGTCTATCTTGCTTCCATCAACTTTTGGTAAACTTCTGTGACAATAATTTTTTTATTTACTCAACTAAAAAGCTAGTTTTTCCCAGGAAATTTAAATGATTGTAAATGGGGTGCTGCTGCTGCTCTGCTGCTGCACTGACAGCCAGACACTGTCTACACACCAAGTGACCTAATTAAGGAGTTCTCTTGTTTACATTTAGCTGGTTCTCATATACAGAGCAAACAACAAACTTTGCCATGTAGCCAGTATGCTATCTTATAGTACAAATAATACACATCAAAAATTAGAAGTCAATCAGTTAAGTTTGCTTTGAGATTAGGCAGTTTCAGTACATTTTAGTGCATTTTTTACTAGAATTTAAAGCCCAAATTCTACCGTTCATTGGTCAATGGGTTGCCACTCCAAACTCATCAGTGACAGATTATTCAGGCCTGCGCTGCTTAAAGTGCTTGCACGTTATTTTTTTATTTTAAACCAGAAGGGCTAAGTGGCAATGATGTAGTCGAGGTTGGGACATCCGAGGTCAAGACCGAGACTGAGGCATGAGCGTCCGAGACCAAGGCAAGGCCGAGGCCATCAAAATATGACCTCCAGGCAGGCCTTGAGGACCAGGCCTGTCCCGAGGCCTCCATCACGGGCCTAAAGACTCCGAGACCGAGGCAAGGCCAAGGATTTGGCATCCGAGACCAAGCCAAGGCCGAGTCCGAGAAATATGGCCCCGAGGCTGGCCTCGAGGACGAGGCCGGCCTTGAGACCTCCAAAACTGTTAAGTGGGCTTGAGTTCCTTTGAATTGTGTCAATGCATCGTCAAAGTCAAAATTTTCACCGATTATTTTCGTCTTACTTGAGTTCATGCGGCACCACTGGAACTGTCGTAAAAACTAATGCGATCACAATCGATAGCAGATGAGCTTATACAACGACTTGTTGCTGTCCAAAAATTAAACGTAATTTAGAAAATAAAAGAAAGTTGCAAAGTGAAATGTAATGGCGAGAGACATGTAATTTGGTCGTGTAGCGATGAAAACATAATTAGCTGCCAGTAACCTCCCCGGGGCCCCAAATTAGCCCGAATTATGAGATCAATAGGATGGTATTGAATGGAAGTTTAATGGTAGGAATAATGAGAGGTGTGTCATCTACTGTCTCCTGCAACATACAGAATCTGGCAGGTAGTCAATATAAATAGGTGCTGTATTATCAGCTTATAAATAAGCAGCTGCAATTGGCTGTGGCTGAGATTTTTCCCAGTCAAACCGACTGTTAAAATGATGAAAAGAGGACAGCAGAGAATTGGCCATTGTCAAGCATTTCAAGCATTGTCAGACATTGTCAGGCACTTTTAACAAGACCTCTAAGAGTACTTAGCCATGATCCATGGTAAAAACTAATTGCAGCATTTAAAAAAACAAGATCTCTAAAATTACAGTAGCAACAGTTGAAATGATACCCCATGCTTCCATGCAGTGAAATCAGAGATTTAAAAAAAGGAAGTAACCGAAGTACAAAAGAAAATTGCTTAATAACAGACGAAACTGTGCAGTGCAAACTTTATTATCAAGTAAGCAAGGAAAAAGACAAAAAATAATTTAAAAAAACACTCTGGTGGGTGGATAGATTGATAGATTTGGTAAGTGCATCTCACTATAAGCCCAGCCTGATGCGGACAAAAACCTTCACATGGTGCCACAACGTGGCAGCACTGTACATGCTGTACATGACTTCCTGTTTGATCAAAACATTGGCTTGGAGAAAGCACTGTAAAGCACATGTTTCAGAAAAAGTCAATTCATGTAAAATCAAATTGCTGTCAGCTATAGAAAACCAATTAGAACTGTGTATGTAGTCACTTTAGACCAAAGCTATGCATGGTGTAACCTAGAAATAACAGCCTCCAAAGTTTCAATGTGAGTTGGCAAAAAATTCTGTGTTGATATGGCCATAGGAGAATTTCTCTTACCTTGCCTTGTAATTTGGTATCCTACGATTGGTCCTGTTTGCAATTCCAAATAATAGATATCCCATGCTATATAGATAGAGTTCATGAACAATTCCACGTGGACAAATGGATGCTCAAATGTTCAAATTATAAAATCTTTGGCAATTAGTCCCTGGCTCTATCACATCTTCTTGTGCTCTGACAGTGTTTCAAGGGGCCCTGTTATTACCAAATAGCAAGATTGATTATCTTGTTTAGCATTGTTTGCATTGACTGTTTGTTGCAATCACCTGTTACGAACCTCAGTTCAGTGGAGTGCACCAATTTAACTGTGAATTCCATATGTGTGGTTGTGGGACCATGCTTCAGCATATGGCAGGCAGGCACTTTTTAAACCACCCAGCCACCCAGTGATGCCATCAAATCTTGTTGACTCCCATCCTGATGTTTCTCTCCATTTATTTGCAAATTACAGCCACACGTAGAAGTTTGGTGAGCAAACGTTAGTTTTCTGACTACTCAATAAAATTCTATGGGGTTCAATTCTAACCATTCTCTGGACAAACCATGAACATTTAAAGGCTTTCTCATTACTTGTATAAGTTCAATATATGGAAACAAACAGTTGTGAATTGCTATCCTGATAAACACACTCAGTGTTGACTGAGAAATTAGTATTTTGGTGTAGCAGTCATACCAGGGCTCATTGGGACGCTGAAAGTGGCTGAATGTAAGTGTCCAAGTCAATGGAGAGCATATGAATCCAATCTTTATATGGATCTACATGTATTATTGTTTGGTTGAAGTGCCTCTCCTTGTCCAAGCCCCTAGTTAACAATTAAATTTAGGTGGGCACCTTGTCAGCGACAGGTAGTTGCCTTAGGGGTGTCCTCCTGCTCATGTGATAGGGGAACCGGGGCACTATGGGAGGGTGGGGTTTTCTTGGTTTCTGGCAAGGTATATGATATGGTAATGCCATCATATCTTGCCATTTCACATCCTGATGTTTCAATCATTTTAATGACAATTTACAGCCACATGCAGAAGTATGGCAAGGAAAAGTTTTTTCTCCTACTACTAAAGTAAATATGGAGGGGTTCAATTCAAATCATGAACAATGAGGCTTTCTCAGTGCTTGTATGAATTTGATGTGTCATAACGAACAGTTGTGAATTGATATCCTGATAAGCACACTCACTGGTGCATGAGAAATTAGTATTTTGGCATATAAGTCATATCGGGGCTCATTGGGACAGTGAATTTAGGGCACATTGGGACGCACTTAATATGGCAGAATTTAAGTGTCCAAGGCAACTGAATGACCTGGGACAGCACACAACAGGTGTTCAGGCCACAGTGAATAGAGGTATAGTGGATTACCATGCTCTGTGAAAAAATTTATCGCAAAGCACTGTGTGTTACTTATTACATAGATGTCCGCACCCAGGACAGTTTATTTTAAATGTTTAAAACTGTTTAAAGTTATTACCACTGGCATTACAAGGTGTTAATGCACTGTATATAGTCCTACACACTACTTATATGTGATATATTGCAGTGTTAAAATGATTTTTTAATTGATGTCCCAATGAGTTAGTAGACATTAAAAGCATCCCAGTGTGCCCCGGTTCCCCTATTGAACTGCCTAACAATGTTATCCCTTGATGCAAATGGGTGTTACTGGCTCCCTTAATGCAGCTGATTGTGTCTTTGGCTTCTAAGCCTTCTTTTTTTCCCCATTAACAAAGTCATTTTAATATGTAAATGCTTGTTCAAGTGCATGTGAATCTCATCTTTATTTGCATATATTACAATTACCTTAATAACTCTTTCTTAGGAGGACGAAACCAGATAAACGTTCATTTAGTTAATACAGCTACCAATGGCTACCATTTTTTTCTTGAACTGCCTCTCCTTGCCTGAGCCTCTCTTTAACAATTCTAGGCGGGCACCTCGTCAGCGACAGATATAGTTGCCTTAGGGGTGTCCTCCTGCTCATGTGATACTTTTCATTTTGTGTAGTCCAATCATATTAATAATCAGAGGTTCAGAAAAATTGCTTTATTTAGTTTTTCAGTGGATTTGGTTTGGTAAGTGTGTCAGTAATCCAGAAAAAAAAATTCACCATTTTCTGCCCACTGCTAAAGGTATACAGCTAAATCCAAAATGGCCGTCGTTTTGCTCTTTCGGAGCCAAAAATGGCCCATATCTTATTTTCGGCTCCGAAAGAGCAAAACGGCAGCCATTTTGGATTCAAATGTTTTACAACTCCCTTTCATGAAAAAATACAACTTATTGAGTCTTGAGTCTTGGGGTGAACCAATTTTTCAGAGATCATTGAGAAAATCATGAAAAATTAAAATTTGAATTATAGAAATACTCTTACTTATTCATACACTGTATCACAGATGCCAACAATTGCCACATAGGTGGGACATAATGGATGCCTCGTTCTGGTACATAATTACATAATTGGTATCTCCTAGAGTCCTGACCTTTTGAATCGTGTGAAAAAAGTAATAATTCACAAAAAAATTGTGTAAGTGCCAATAAGGTCATGAATAAAGTAGAATTATTTCTTGTATCATGCTTACTTGTCGAGTTGCATACATTTTTAAGTATTTCAAGTCTTATAGGAACAAAAAGAGGAACAGAAAATCGATTAAATTGGTTTATAGATAATTCAGAGCTTGTGAGCTTTTCACTGTAGGAAATTGATAGCACTTGTATTCATCGGGTCTATTACATGTATTTGCATCAGTTCAGTTGTCAGACTTGTCTATCCTGTTATTATGTTAATTGGTAATTTAATTGGTCGGATGATACCCCCCTAAGCTTTAGCTAAGTTGAATAATTACATAATACCAGTTGAACAAACTGCTTTGACCCCTGGGGGCCATTTAAAACACTATTATGTGACCTGGGGCAAAATCACTGCCTCTTGCGAATCAATAGGCACACTCCACAGGTACACGTGTTGTGGGGTGAGCCCCCTATTGTCTGTAACTTTACGACCCCTCAACTCTGTGGCTGCGAGAGGCAGCTAAATGATCCCACCTTTTATGCGATAAGTGGGCGTTTAACGGTAAACCGTATTGTCGCTTTCAATGAAGAGGATTGGGAAAAAACTGATAAAATGACAAAAAAATGTCAAGTAGAGCAAAAAAAGTGAAGCTGAAAAAAGGAATAAAAGTTACAAAATGACACTTTTCGTATTTTGACATGCTCAGTGCACTGCAACCAAAAACAAAAACAGGAAAATAACCAGTTATGATAGGTTTGATTGATGATATGATAGTGCAGATAGGCAGCTCAAGGCTTTTTGTCCTGTATTTATGCAATAGATCTGTCTCCATTAGTAGTTCCGAATGTATGTACAGGTGGTGTCTCCAAGCATTAGGAGCTCTGATGGAATCCTCTTTGCCTTTCAATAAGGTGATTGGTGTTGTTGATCAAGCCAAGGAGTCTAACTTAATGAGTGTGTTTGTTGAATGTTTGATTGTTTGGGTCACCTGCGCTGTATAGATTATGTTCTCAAAACAGCAGTTCAACAGGAAAGTGTGTTGTTATCATACAGTTTAGGGAATTGTAACTTGTTAACAACCAGATTATTATTAACTGTTGGTCACAGGATTCCACTTACTTTGCAAACAAACCAGATAATATGTCATTTGGTGGGCTCCCCCAAGACAAAAATAGCCCTCCCCCTTATTGTAGTGCCACCTACCGATAATACCTGTCGTAATCCCCATATGGAGACAGACCTATTGGCAGGACAGGAGAAGAAGCATTTCAAAAGGTGATTGATGAAACAGTTGGCCAACACAAGTCCGGGACTCCGGGTGACCCAGCCAGAGTGGTATTGAACCTTGGACCAAACGAGTGTCAGTTCTGTGCAATTCCAACTGAGCTAAAATTCTTCCATGTAAGAGGCAGTAGGGTTTCCGGCATAACTAACAAAACTGAGTTCCATTTGCTTGGCCACATTACGGCATATCAATCACCAGATGGCTCCCTGTCAGTATCTAAATAGCAAATGTAGTACCTGTACAAATAAGTTAACTCTCTCAGCAATCAAATATTGCCATAAAATGGGATCGAACCCTGGACCTCAAAACGACAAGGAGAGCACGTAAACTAATCAGAGACATAATATGACAGTGCAGCGATAAAAACATCTTCACACCAATGTATATCATAACATTGCATTGTGGAATCCTTAAATTCAAATGAGACTTAAGACAGGAATTGGTGGCAGATTAAGTAACTTCTTTATGTGATTTTTTTAAAAGAACAGTAGAAGAAGGCTGCATGTTCTCTGGAGGCACCCATTTCCTGACTTACCTGTTCTCAGCCTTTTAACAAAGTGGCCAATCAGAAACTTGTATATCATGACAAGTAAAATGTTGATTCCAGTTGCAGGCCAGCATAAAAATCCGCTGTCTTGGCCGTCCAGTTGTCAGCTGATGTTTAGGGCAGCTGGGCGGCTGATTGGTTAAGCCTGCTCTGCTGATCGAAGGTATTTTCCTGCATTGGTTAACCCCAGACGGGAATCTCAAAATTTTGCTTGATGTCATTTGGATGAGACGTTAAATTGGCAGCTCCTTGTACCAGTGTCTGTGATGGCATGTAAAATTCCCTCACATGGGGTAAATACGTTGGGCACTCCCGCTTTCTCTCCAATCTCATCAATCAAACCTTGTGAGTGCCGAGAACTGGGCTTAGAGGACTGTACTTACCAAGTAACCATATCTATCTGTCAATCTATCTAGGCCTATCTATCTATCTGCCTGTATATATGCACAGCTAATTGCTCGTATTTAGACTCATATTTTAGACTGATATTTAAGACTCATGGTTTAGACTCACATTTTAGCTCATCTGATCATTGCATGTGATGGGCCTGACACACATGAGCTATCCATAAGCTCACACGCGAGTAGGTAGTCAATTCGCCTCAGTTGGGAACTGGCACCCTGAAGCAGCAGAAGGCGAATTGTCCATTGTTTAATATTGCTCATCTCTCATCTGTGTTGTTGCAATTAGGATATTGGATCCTGAGCAACCTTGCTTTGGGCTAAAATGTGTCCAAAATCAGCCGGTATACTGTTCATAGAAAGTTGTCAGGGATTAAACCGAGAAATTGAACTTCCAGAGGCACTATCACAAATATTGTACATGTTGTACACTTCATTACTTTGTCTTGATTTGTCCAGTTGTTAGCTGGTTAGGCTTATTTTGACACTGCCATTTACCGTTCCAAAAATGTCCACAGCATATGGTCCCACAACCACAGGTTTGGAATTCACAATTAAATTAGTGCACTCCACTAAGCTGAGGTTCAAGACAGTTGATAACAACAAACAGTCAATGCCAAACAATGCTAAACAAGATAATCCAGCTAGCTATTTTGTAACAGGGTCCCTTAAAACACTGTCAGAACATAAGAATATGTGGCAGAGCCAGGGAGTATTTGCCCAAGAATTAATAATTTCAGCATTTGAGTATTCATTTATTTACACGGAATTGTTCATGGACTATAACTATATTGAATTGGACGTCTATTAATATTTGAAATGGCTAAAGGACAAATTGGAGGATATTAATTTACAAAACAAGGTAAGACAAATTCTCCTATGGCCATGTCAACACAGAATTTTTTGCCTACTCACATTTAAACTTTGGAGGCCATTAGTCAAATATCAAAGATGTTTCAAGGTTATGCTTTGCTTAGGTTTGGTCCACTGTTACTACTTGTATACACAGTTCTAAGTGGTTATCTATAGCTGACAGTAATTTGATTTTATATGAATTGACTTTTTTCTGAAACATGACTGTGCTTTCGCTGAGCCAATGTTTTGATCAAACAGGAAGTCATGTACGTATAGCATGTACAGTGCTCTGACTTTGTTGCACCATGCACATATGGCAGTTTGACACCTATACAGGTTTTAAGAGAACCTCATCAGACAAATGATTGATATTAAGCTTGGTGTTAGTGGAAGTCAGTCAGAATAGTGACACGCGCATGGTTAAAAACATGTTTGTTTTCTTCAACTTTATATTTTTATTTTACCAAGTATTACTTTCTGGAGAAAGGCATAGAGAATATTACCAACTTTTGTTTCCCTGCTTTTTGTTTGTCTACAAACACATATTCATCCAGTGGGCTCTCGAGGACCAATATAGCTTGACCATCAGTTACCAGCTGAAAATACTGCCACTTGTCATCAAGCATCACAATCCCACATGGACTCAGCTCCAAACTTTTGTACCCAGGGCCGGCCCTGGGCCAATGCAACCAATGCAGCTGCATCGGGCCCCGCACCCTAGGGGCCCCGCACCCCTAATACACAAAAAATTAAGCCAAAAAAGACATATCTTGCAGTAGTGTTAAGACTGATGAAATATTCAATAGCCTTCTTCTTCTTCTTCTTCTTCTTCTTCTTCTTCTTCTTCTTCTTCTTCTTCTTCTTCTTATCCGTATATTCCGCCTCTTTTAGGCGAACCACTGTCAAGGTGCAGTGTAGAGTTAATTGTGCCTTTTGCCTGCCTGCCTGCCTACAATGGAACGTTCAAGATGGCACTTAAATATTAAGGATGTAGAGAGTTCAATAACCGGTGGTGGAGCAGACGCTCCATGGGGGTCTGTAATCACTTTGAGGATGTCCTCCGGGTCCACACTATGTTTAGTATCCCGACAGTAGGACAATAGTCTGTTCAGGTACGGTCTTCTAGCCTATCTGAGCAATTAACTCTTGCTTTGTAGTTAGTGCCCTTTGTCCAGATTGCATTCCAGGTCTACTTATTGCAATTGACATCCAACACTTCTTTTCAATGAAAGGGTGAAACAGAATTGCAATTAAGGGCACTGTGACACCTGATCAGTAGTCATAATTGAGAAGTTCCTGTTCATGATAAGAGGCCTATGTGATGCGAGGCCCCTTGCATGCCTCTTTGGGATATAGAGCCTTTCCAGACAGCCTTCCCCTCCACAGCTGTGAAATGTCATTTTTTTAAACTATCCTCACATAGAAAAATAGCTAAATTTATATTTAGGAACTGCATGTTTCAAAGTGAGAATGAGATGCATACATGTAATCAAAGACTCCTTGCAGGTACAGACTGTCACTGTCAGTTATAACACCAAACTTAGCCATGATGCATAAGTCAATGAATGAAATTTAGAATTTCTAGTTCAGCAAAAAAAATTGTTGATTTCATGCAGCTTATAATGAGTGAGCAGTCTGAGACCGGAGTGTCAGTGAAAATAAAACTAAATATGAATACAATGAACTTTTGGGATTTGAAAGGCCTACTTCCTTCTAATAATTATAACTGGGTTAATTTGACTGTTGAAGTGAAATCAAATGTATTGCATAGGTTGGGTTGAAAGCTAACCCTGGGGGCAGAAACTGGTCCGGAGCCATGTGCACCCTGGAAAATCCTTGAAAATTTGAAATTTTTACATGTAATTTACCTTTTTTTGCTCAAATTCTTGCGGGGGGGTTAGTTTACAAATTGTACCACATTAATTCTGATTACAGTAAGTACTGCAATATTCCTTTTATTGAAAGTCGCGAGGCGGCGAGGGTGCCAAATAATGTAAATCCCGAGTTAGGAGTGTTGTTATAAAATTGTGAAAATTGTAATTTTGAGGAAAACTGCTAAAACCAAGAAACAAGTCAGAATATTCGATCTACCAAACTGTAATGGATTAGGTTGTCCAGTTTGGGAGTGCTCTGCCTTGCACAGGCTCTACTCACTGTGGGATAGGAGCAAGTAGACATGCAAGATCACAATACAATAGATCATGCTGAAAACCTGTCAGGCAAAATATGGCATTCTAATCTAATAACATGTTCTTGTGAGCCTTGTGACTCGGCCTACTACAGTGTATTTAGTCAAGAGTTGTCAGCACATTATTATTTGTTTGAAATAGATAAGTATGGTTTGGGAAATGGAAAGCAGACCCTTTTTTTTGCCATTACACTGTGGCTCCACCTGTTGTACTGCGAGGCTGATAATAGTGATGTAAAGAGAGTGCTACCTCCTAAGTTATACCATACCTATGAGCCATCAACCAATCAGAAGCCTGTATTTGGCTGGTATATATCATATATTCTTTGTTGTTCACTTATACGCCCATGGGAGTATATAGGATATATAAGTCTCATTGTTTGACAAAGCTCATAACACAAACAGCAAAACTGTACCAAACAGTGAATTACCAGCAAAAGTTTAACAAAAATAAAAACAAAAGTATTATAAAAACAGAACACCTATGACAAATCCGTTAATCCTTTAATTTGAGACCAATTTAGATTTTAATGTTAATAACACGACTAAGGCGTCAACCATATTAGATTTCAGGGAGGGGGAGGAAGCTTTGAAGTTTTTAGTTTTGGTGAGATAAATTAATTCCTTTTGAGTAGTCTTTAAATAAGTGGTGGAAGTATTTCGTTTGATTTAAAAACAAATATTTGCGGACATCATACACTCAAAATATATGGGACCAATTACTGCTGCAGTTTCCATGAAATAAATAATTTTGTGTCTATTAATACTCCGACCCCCATTCTCATCTGATGGTTGCAACCAAACAATCCGAATACATATATTCTTCTGATTTTTTAACAATTTTTTGCCCACAATATATCTTTTGTCTACAATTGTCCCCCATAAAAATTTTTTTGGCTAATTTCCCTCCCCCTAATTTTTACCAAAATTATTTGTTCCGATCTTTTTCTTTATACATGTTTTTTTGTTTCCCATCCCCTCCCTAAATTTCTAAATTTTTCTTTTCACAAACATTTTCTCCCAAATTTTTTTGCCATTTTCCCCCAAATTTTTCTTTTCACTTTTTTTTCCTCAAACTTTTTTCCTTACATTTTTCCACATTCTGTGTTTTTTTCCAAATTTCTTTTATTCAAAGAATTTCAGTATATAAAAACTTGATTCTTTTCAGATGCTTTCATGTTATTAAATTAATCCCTCGTGACAAATTGTTTGTAGCTGTTTTCTGAACTTCTTTCTTTTTCTCTCAAATCCTTATGTTTTTTTGGTTTTTTTTTAAATCTCTTAAGCTTTTGTTTTATTTTGTGTTGTTTGAGGTATAAGTCAGTTATATCCCTTGTTTTCGTGAATATGTGATAATCCTCGGCTGACGCCTCGGATATATCACATATTCCCTCAAACGCGGGATATAACTAGCACATACCCTTGGTATGACCAAAAACAACACAGCAATTTTCATAACTAAAATATCAATGAAATGCCATACTATTTTATTCATAATATACAAAGCCTACATTCAGAACAGACTGTTGGCAAAGCTATTAATTTCAAGAAAATAAAAATTCATACCCTGGGTATGACCAAAAACAACACAGCAATTTTCATAACTAAAATATCCATGAAATTCCATGCAATTTGAAGAATCTCACATCATGAGAAGTTAAGTTCATGCTGCAGTTTTTGGTAATATTCACAAGGTTGAATTCCGGTATAGTGAATATGATTATATTTGAAATACTCGAAGAAATGGTAAAAATACATTGCCATATTCTAAATAAAAATTTCATATAGGTCCATCTTTGAAAATACACACAAAAATTTAGTAATTATTAGGGAGTTGATATTACTTTTAAAGATATTGAAACATAAATATTTTTGAAATGTTCACATAGTGTCATGTCCTTGTTCTACTATTTCTTTGTTGCTTTTTTGTGTTGTTTTAAAAGAAAGCCAGGTCTGCTATGCTGAACGTCTTTGCCTGCATGGGTTCGAACCCCGGTCGGGAAACCCAATATTTTCAGTGGCCTTTCATGAGCAAAATTCCAGCTAGATGTTGTTCAGATGAGATGTCAAATTGGTAGCTCCCTGTATCAGTGTCTGTGCTGTGCAAGTAAAAGGTAAAATATCCCTCACATGGGGTAACTGTGTAGCATGTTGACGATTGCCGTTCTCTCTCATCAATCAACTCTCGTGAGCACTAAGAACTGGGCTGAGAGGGCTGCATTTACCATATCTATCTATCTAGGCCTATCTATCTATCACACCTCCTAACCTTAGTTGATATCTGTGTCTTTCTAAACTTTGTTATTACTGGAGACAAGGGAAACAAGTCCGTATTAAGGCTTGTACCTGGGCAATTCTGTAAAGTCGGATTTACAGATTTGGCACTCTTTTTTGGCAACTTGTGTAGCCCTACCATTATATCTCAGCTATTTCATTGTTAAATATGCATGAGGCCAGGTAATACGTAGGGGTAACAGATAAGCCACCAACCAAAGCTCTAAGTGCAACAGGAGCTGAGCTATATGGAAATATCAGCGTTTCGGACGTACATCCTGTGCGTCTGAAACATTGACATTTTGCCTTATAGCTCAGCTCCTGTTGCACTTGGATCTTTGGTTGATGGCTTGTCCGATACCCCTATTACCAGGCCTCATGTCTGGATAACAATAAAATAGGTATGGTGGTAGGGCTACACAAGCTGCTAAAGTGTCAAATCCGTAAATCGGACTTTACAGAATTGCCCACCTGTGATTTACATTGTAGGAACTGGTCAGTTCACCACAAAGTTCCTCAATCAAGGAACCATCAAATCTAGGTTCTATATCTAGGTTCTATTAAGAGTGTAAAATAATCTAATCTGATTTTGATTTATTTTTCCTGAAGTTCTCCAACCATTCCTCAACCTCTTCTACTTTGTAGCCTATTGGTCCTCTATTCCCAGCATATTCCACAATCCCGTCTTTGACGATGTAGAATCGTTCGGGCAATGCAGCATAATCATATTTGCCCTGATTTTTGAGGCGATGCATCAGCCCCTCGCTGATATAGTCTTAGTGATTCTATATATAGCCACTCGCCTCTGTATAGCTGGGTACAGGCCTCCCGATAGGAGGCCAGAGGCCAAATCTGAAAAATCAGGCTGTGAAACTTCGTCATCAGAACGGGTGGCCAGCGTCGTAGTAAAATGCGGACGGGGCCAAATTTGCGGAACGGCGGGCCGCGGGATTTCGTAGTAAAACGCGGATGGGCAGGTGCGGAACGGGACGCTTTTTGCGGGATCGGCGTAAAAAAACATGCAGATGTGGTCTAATTTGCTGAACAAGCTGAATTTGCTTTAAAAATCGCCTCTATTTTTTTTTTTTGAAAACATTTTCTTGTTCATGGTGTCCAAGACTAGCGGGCAGTGAAATGATTTGGTGATATGTAAATGGCGCAACCTGAGACAAATAAACACGCATTTATTTGTCACAGGCACAACCACTGAATTCGCGCAGCACTTAAAAGGTTTTTTAGGATTTATAGTATTACCATAACTTTCATTTAAATTTATTTCATATTCAATGTATGAAAGGCAGTTATGTTACTGTTTCAAAAAAATTGAAGAAGGATATATATAGAGAAATATAGGAGAAATTTATACTAAAAATTATTAGAAAGATAAAATAGATCAGAAATAGAATATATAGATAGATAGATAGATAGATAGATAGATAGATAGATAGATAGATGGATGGATGGATGGATGGATGGATGGATGGATGGATGGATGGATGGATGGATGGATAGATAGATAGATAGATAGATAGATAGATAGATAGATAGATAGATAGATAGATAGATAGATAGATAGATAGATAGATAGATAGATAGATAGGATAGCAAATAAATAGGATTAGGGATAAATATAATTGATAGGTTGTCAGCTAAATAGTAAAGAGCAAGACAACAATGAAAGCTGCCAAATTCAAGTCTATGCTAGATTGTCGATATTAAATAATAGTGATTTAAAAAAAACCAATAACATGATCTGCATGTATTAATTGCTCACTGTTACATACTCATAAGTTAGCAAAGATTATGTAACTTTAATTTTGTTATATTTTCTTGTTGTCTGTATTGAAATGAAAAGAATCACATGTAATGTTAATAATTCAATTTAGCTTGTCAAGGCTTATAACTATTACATAAAAATTATAGATACAGGGAACACTACTGGAGGAAATTGAATTTTTAAGACACTTTTGAATATGAATAGGCCTATATCATGTTTTGTTAAATTAGAAAGTAGATCATTGATAAGAAGCTGGACCCATTTGACCTAATTTCCTTCTGTCGACCATTGATGTTGAGACCATCACTGCACAGATTCTGGAAACCTCTCTTGTGCTCAATTCACTTCAAAAAGCGGCCTATGGCCGTTTTGCTGCGCGAATATTAAAATATGATAAGATAATTTTGAATTTTATCCGTTGCACAAAGGTCTGTTTTTCACTCACCAGGAGCTTTCGCCCTCATCTTCATCTGTCTCTGTTGGTCACATGACTGCCCAGGGTCAAGTCAAGTGATGGGAGCCTCCGTAAGCTGAAAAAGCCCATGGGATATGGGGAAAAGTTCTAGGGATGCATGGATATCCGGCAAGGTATCCAGTATCCGGCCGAATATTGGAATTTGCAGGATATCCAGTATCCGGCAGAGTTATGGTGTCAGAACCGGATATCTGGGATGCTCCTCGCTGGACACGATATCTCTCGGCTATCAGAAAAAAATTTATTATCAACTGTAAAGCCAGGAAAACTTCCTTTTTGTATGTTTATTATCCAGTTCCAAATATCCAGTAACTATCCGGTATCCGGCAGTTGGTGTTGCTGGATTATCCGGTATCCGACTAATTTCACTATCCGTGCATCACTAGCGAAAGCTACTGGTGAGTGAAAAACAGACCTTTGTGCTATGGATGATATTCGAAATGAACTTCCAAAGGTCAGGATTAAGCTTACATAGTTAAGACCAAATTAGTTTTTGAATCGGACAAAAAAGAAAACCTCCAAGTCCCCTCGACTGGAACATGATATTGCAAGCATTAATTGCCAAGCAATTACTGAAAGTTCTTAATAAATTATACTATTTGAGTTGAATACTTACACTTATGTGCCTTTATACTGGCATAATTATTTTCCATTGCCCAACCATCACTCGCATGGGCCTCGTCGATGTAAACAATGACAAAGTCAGCCTCACTTTGGAACTTGTCAACAAGCTCAACAAAGTCACCGATCTTTGCCATGAACGGGGGTCAGGTGCAGCTTCCAAAGTTTATCACCAGAGGGACACCTGGTCTTGCATATTTCTCCAGAAACTGCATTTCGACATAGTCTTTGCTGCCATCTTGTGGCATTTTGATAACTGGAAACTCTGGGGCTGGCTGGCCTTTGTAAGCCTTGCGCGCGTTCCAAATTTCCTTCCACAAATTCCCTACTTCATGTTTGACAGTCTTCCATTCCGTGAAACTATTTGCATAATCTTCGTGCTTCAGTTTTGAAAAATTTCCAAAAATCTTTTGGATTTTCTGTATTTAAAAAATTGAAAAAAAGGCGATTGCATTAAAGACTTTTATTTATTTGTGTCTCCCAAATTCATTATCATGTTTGTAATATCAAACTTATCTGCTTCTCATGGAAATCAACAGCAAAATCCATACTGAGACATCAAAGAAATCCTTAATAAGCATTTTCAGTAATTCCTCATCATTACACAATATGTTTGATGTTGTTTCCAGACCGTATTTAAAACATATAAGTTTGATATGCAACAGAGGATTCATTCGATAGTTCAGTCTCTCGCCTCTAGGGATTCTTTTTGATTTATAAATGCTGTGGCGTATTTAAGGGGGGGCATTGGGCCATGTACCCCCCATGGCCCAAAATTAACATAGAAGAGATAGGAAATGTCGCCATGTCTAGATGCGCTGGTTACAACCCTGTATAAATGTGACCATTTTAGTCAATAATACTAGTAGATCTGTCTACATATAAGTTATATCTTACTTTTACTCGAAAGGCTTCCTTGAAATCGGTCCAGGAAGAAATTTAAGCAACAGAAAAATGCTGAATGACATTGATCCCTTCAGAAATTTTGATCGGATTGCATATTATTATACATGAAGGCCTAAGCAGTTACACACAATGTCAAAAGTATTCTATTTTGACTTTTGACGATGGCTTTCCAACCAAGCTTCAACATCTTCCACATGATAGTCCCTCGGTCCCCTTCCTCCAACGAATTCAACAGTCCCGTCAAGGATGATGAAAAACCTTTCCGGCAAAGAGGCATAGGCATACCGCCCTTCATTTTTCATTGTATCCAACACCAGGGGGCAGTTGATGTCCTCCATTGAAGTGAAGATCTTCGCGGCGATGGCCCTATCTTCCAGGGCTGAAATAGGATGATGAAATAACTTTAGAATTTGGTTCATGTTGAGGATATTGAATATCAGACTCAGACTCAGACTCAGACAACATTTATTAGACTCAATAATTAGTTACAGAGCCAGGAGACCGCTTAAAGGTTTTTTAAAAAACCGCTAGCAAGTGGCCACCTTTCTATAGAAACGTATAATTCATTATATATATAAGTCCATCAAATTACCAATATTAATTACCAATATTCATTACATGCATGTAAATTATTATTATATTGAAACAGCAAAGAAGAAGGGAGAGAAAGAAAAAAAAAATAATAATATTAATAAGAAGAAGAAAAAAAAAAGAAACCAAAAATTATCATGGGCTATTGAGATTTGTTCCATGACCCCTATGTAACAAGCCTCCTGATTGGCCAACAACCCACCTGCATAATGTGATGTTCACCTGTGTGCAGTGGTGTGTGACAGGCAGGTCAATAACAAATGTGTTATTCACTGATCAGTGAATATAAAATTTGTTATTGACTTCCCTGGAAAAAAAATTTCAAAAAAAAAAAAATTCCAAAAAAAAAAAAAATTCCAAAAAAAAAAAATTCCAAAAAAAAAAATTTTTAGAAAAAAAAAAAAAAATTCCAAAAAAAAAAATTTCCGAAAAAAAAGAAAATTAAAAAAAAAAAAAATTTTCGGGAAAAAAAAAATAATAATAAAAAAAAAATAAAATTTCAACAAAAAAAATATTTTCCCAAAAAAAAAAATTTCCAGAAAAAAAAAATTTCCCCAAAAAAAAATTATCATGGAACAAAACAATTGTGGACTTCAGTTTCGGTCAATATCAGGTTTTACGGACCTGACCTAGTGATAATATCACCGGTCAGGTCCGTAAAACCTGATATTGACCTCAACCGAAGTCCATAATTGTATAATGTTGACTGGCAAAGTCGTAGTGTGACCAGAGGAGGAGGTGCATGTGATGCAGCATGAAACAAAGTATCATTTTAAAATACTACAAATAACAATGAGTGAATGTTAATTATATAATCATGTGATAACTTATAACTTATATATAAGCATAAACAAACAAATTAATAATAATAATCAACAAAAAAACTTTTTTTTTAATTTAAATTTCGAAGACATATACGTATAACAGTTAGTGATGCTACAATCTGTACTATAACTTTTAATTTTAAAAATTTTCACATATATTTTAAACCCTATAAAACTATGAGTAAAATGTTTATCCCTAATTGTTTTGTCCATAGCATTGAAAATTCTTGGTAATTTATATGAAAAACTTTGAGTTGCAAATTCATGTCTTACTCGCGGAACAGGTAACAGTTGCTGATCCGTCAACCTGGTTGCATACCTTGGATGAGCATGCTCATTGCATCCTACCAAGGACAACAGCGACTCCTGAAGTTCTCCATTGAAAAATTTGAAAAGTAATTTGTAGTCATGCAAAAGTACCTCTGGAGGGAGAATAATTTTTAATCTATTTAATAAACCAATTGTTTTTGATATTTTACTACTGACACTACTAGAATGGGCTTTCCAGTTAAGGTTCTCATCGATTATTATGCTGAAAAAGTTAAATTGTTTTACAAAGTCAATCTCATGGCTATTAATGTGAATTTCAGGCATATCAATTACAACCATCTATTTAATATGTAACAGTATAAGTTATATGCACTTTGCAATTTACAAGAAAAGGACAAGGTTGGGGCAGGCTGCACTTATGGAGGTAGAATTACAGATGTGTGTTTTGGAAAGGAACCTTAAGGTGACAAAAAGTACCATACTTGCCTTAAATGCGATATTATAAGAGGCTTTCGATTGTAACTTTATAATGCTTTATGTTTATTTTAATTAATATTTGCATTTCAAACATGTTTTATATATATAGAAAAGGAGAAGCATGTTGTCACAGTTAGCTTGCCTAAATGATGGTGTGTTTACTAAAACAGGGCTGGGTTTGTGGTCACGTCACTTACTTTTATGCTGCTTAATTTCAGCATAGTTGTTGTTGAAGAACCAGCCATCGCTGGAATGAGCTTCTTGAATATAAACAATGACAAAGTCAGCCTCACTTTGGAACTTTTTAACAAGCTCGACAAAGGAAGCCGTCTTTGCCACGAATGGGGGTCAGGTGCAGCTTCCAAAATTAATCACCAGAGGGATGCCTGGTCTTGCATATTTTTTGAGCAGTTGAGTTTCAATGTACTTCTTCTCACCATCTTCTGGCATCAAGACGACCGGAAAATCCGGAGCGGGCGATCCTTCGAAAGCCTTACACTCGTTCACAAACTCTTCCCAAGGGATCTTCAAAACATGCAGTATTACCTTCCAGGTAGGCATGCTATCAGTCCAATCTTCATATGTGAGTTTGGTTAAGCTCATTCCATTTCTTTCGCTTTCTTTGATCATCATTTTTTTGGTATAAGATGGAGCAATCTTTGACATTATGCTCATCATACTGAAAGCGAACACCATTGAAAGACATGTTCCCAAAAACTTGAAGAAGCGTATGACAATATTCGCCATTGCTGCAAATAAGCAAAATAGAGGTAGTATAATGCTACTTTGATCATAACATATGAAACAAGATTCAATAATCTCAGTCAATAAAAAGGTAACAGAGCTAAATTGTTCTACTTTTATGAAAAACGGAACAATCAACATTGATAGATTAGGCAATCTGTTATCTGATAAGCTTTATTTTTCTATTTATAATTTTATATGAAAAACGGGACAATCAAAGTTTATACATTAGGCATCTGATATCATAATACAAATAAAAAGTATGCATTTTCAAAGTGAATTGGAAATAGACAAAACAAGTAATATTGAAATGAGTGTTTAAGTTCAGGCTCGTTTTGCTGAAGGTCTTCGTCTGCATGGGTTTGAACCCCAAATTTCCAGCTGGATGTCGTTCAGATAAGATATTTATGTAGGCCTAAATGGCACAGCCATGGAGTGCGCGCAGCACTAAAAAGATTTTGTTGGAACATACCATAACTTTCATTAAATTGTATTTCATATTCAATGTATGAAAGGCAGTTGGATTATGTTACTGTTTCAAAAAATTGAAGACAAAAATAGAGATATATTTAGACTAGAAAGATAAAATAGAATAGAATAGAATAGAATAAAATAGAATAGAATAGAATAGAATAGAATAGAATAGAATAGAATAGAATAGAATAGAATAGAATAGAATAGGCCTAGATAGTGGACGGGTGGGTCCAGAGGACTCCGGATATCTTCACGAGTGGGAGTACATCTAAAAATACCACCATACAACCATTTGGTCTTATTTATACCCCATTTTGCAACATCAAAAAAAGCTGAACTTCACTCTGATGATCAACACTCAACAGTGCATGGCCTCAGCCAATCAGAGCACAGATAGCAGCTCACCTGATGATGTCACAATGTTGCATAATCTCAAAATGAAGTTTCATTGGTCTATATTCCAAGTCATGTTTCCATGTATTATGTGAGTTTCATTGTTTTTGGATCCAAGAGTGCTCAATAAACAATCTTCAACCTGATCAATCTAAATAATACAAAAAGATACCTTAGTTTATCCAGTTGGTGTACCCTCTCAATATAGGTGACAGGCTCCTAGTTGGCATGTCAGAGCCCAATATGGCAATAAATAATTCAACAGCTCTTGCACATATATCTTAGCATTGGATCCAAATGTTTGTGTAATTTTTTTAGGACAGTTGAAAATGCTCTTTCCAGTCTTTCCAGAACATTGTCCTGAATGCAGTCCCTGGATGACATGCAAACCTAAATTTTGATCGGCCTACTTCAACCCAACCTTTCATACAGTATCAGATATATAGACATACAGCTAGATAGCTAGACAGATAGACAGATAGACAGACAGATAGATAGATAGATAGATAGATAGATAGATAGATAGATAGATAGATAGATAGATAAATAGATAGATAGATAGATAGATAGATAGATAGATAGATAGATAGATACTGTATACATACTATTTGCCATGACATGGTATTGACAAGCAGACAAGTAGATAGACAGCCTGATAGAAGGACAGCTGGACAGCTAGACAAACAGCCAGACAAGAGATGAACTAGTAGCAGAGAAGCCATACTTTGGCAAGCTTCAAAAAATCAGACTATTGACTATTTTCCCAGTTTATGAGCATGATGAGTGGTTAACTTATTTTGCGGGATAACTGACATATTAACAAACTCAAATTCACAAGAAAACTGAATGAAGCAATTTTTAAATTCCTGACTTAATATAACTGGACTAATTGAAAAAGATATGTGATTTACATTATAGTCTTTTTATTTATTTGCATCTCCCATATTCCTTATCATGTTTGTAATATCAAACTTATCTGCTTTTGCTTTGAAACAACAGAAAAATCCATACTGAGACATCAAAGAAATCCTTAATAAGCATTTTCAGTAATTCCTCATCATTACACAATATGTTTGATGTTGTGTCCTGAACTGGAAACACCAAAAATTGATATACAACAACGGATTCATTCAATAGTTAAATCTCTCCCACAGGGGTTCATTCTATTAACTCATCGATGTGACCCCTCTCTTTGTCAATACAAATATCTGTCTGCATGTAAGTTACTCACCTGAAAATCGGTCCAGGAAGAAATTTAAAGAACAGAAGGAATGACATTGATCGCTTAAGAAAATTTTAAACTGACTGATTTTGATTGGATTTCACATGCAGTCATGCACATACAAAGTATTCTATTTTGACTTTTGACGATGGTTTTCCAAAGCATCAACATCTTCCACATGATAGTCCCTCGGTCCCCTTCCTCCAACGAATTCAACAGTCCCGTCAAGGACGATGAAAAACCTTTCTGGCAAAGAGGCGTAAGCATACCGCCCTTCATTTTTCATTGTATCCAACACCAGGGGCAGTTTATTTAGCAGGTCTTAAGTTAATATTTGCATTTCCAGTGATGGAAATGGAAAATTTTCATCGAGGGAGCTCTCGGCTCATGCGGCAGTGGCTCTCCATTCCAAATTTTTTAAAGGGAAAGAATTCTTCCACCATAGCAAAATTTTGGCTAAAAATACCATGAAGACTGAAAAAGTAACATGATAATTGTAATTTCACTACTGATCATTGAGGGAGCTGTAGCAGGGTACAGCTCCCCCTGTTTTTTGGTCAAGGGAGCTCAGCTCCTCCGAGCTCCTCCCCATTTCCGTCACTGTGCATTTCAAATATTGTTTGTTGTCATGGCACTTACTTTTATGCTGCTTAATTTCAATGTTGTTGTTGCTGAAAGACCAGCCATCGCTGGAATGAGCTTCTTGAATGTAAACAATGACAAAGTCAGCCTCACTTTGGAACTTGTCAACAAGCTCAACAAAGGAAACTGTCTTTGCCACGAACGGGGTCAGGTGCAGTTTCCAAAATTTATCACTAGAGGGATGCCAGGTCTTGCAATTGAGTTTCAACATAATCCTTCCTGCCACCTTCTGGCATCAAGACAAGCATAAAATCCAGAGAGATCCTTTCGAAAGCTTTGCTTTCACTCACAAACTCTTCCCAGTGGTTCTTCAAAAGGTGTAGTATTATCTTCTAGTTTCTTGTCCTCCGGCAGGCCAGACAAAGAGTTCTCTGAGAGAAGCATTTGACAAGGCTGGCCTCCAGACCAGATGGTTAAAAGAAGAATGTTTAGCTGCACATCCAGGGCAGTAGAAATTGTGAATGCATAAATAACATAACACTTGAAATGCATATGAAACACTTGTTTATTTTTCCAAGAAAAAGTAATAGTATAGATAATCACAGTCATTAAAGCTGCCTAGACTGCATTATCTAAAAATAAATAAACTGCAAAATGTCAGTAGTTTTTAGACTGTTAGTGTGATAAAGACAATTAATTGATTAAAATATGGTAAATTAGTAACGCAAATAATATAAATATGTATTGTTCAATAAACATAAGGTAATAGTATTAGTGTCAAACAACAGAATTTATATTTATATAAAACATGTATGAATGGACTTTACTCCATCATCTATAATAAGCCTATTATCTAAAATATCTTGGCAGACCCAAGGCAAGGGCCATTACCACATCTTATTTGATCTCACACAAAAAAGTGGGGATATTTCATATCATTTCCCCCAGGTAAATATATGGGGAGGACATGTCCCCCCTTCCCCCACCAAATTACGCCCCCATGACTCAAACGTCTTAGCTCACTTAGCAACTTCAACAACATCAAAAAATTCCATCACTAAACATCAGTGAAATTCAAGAATATTTAAGATTTTCACGTCATTACAAGTGATTTATTATTTTTTTTTTTTTTAAATATATTTTCAAAGGGTAAGACCAGTTCAGCTATGCTGTTTTTCAACCGGGCCCTTCAGAATTACAATGAGAACATGTATAATAATAAAGTAAAACAATATTAAAACACAATTAACAGAAAATTGTAAAGTTAAAACAAAATGTAAAGTAAAACTGATAAAAATGGTAAAAACTACTGGCACATCCTTAACAACAGAACATTAAAATTTCTTCTTAACATAACATTTCAACATTCTTTTAAACTTAACCAAATCACAGCAATCTTTCAAATATTTTGGCAACTGATTCCATTCCTTTGCTCCATTATAGAATAACATCTTTTTATGAAATTCGCTATCAGGTAAACTTAAATACAAATTCATGTCATGTTTTCGGGTGGTCTTATCAGACACCTCAAACTCAAATACAATATTATTTGTGAGATAATTTGGTGCTAATCCATGAACACATTTGAAAATTAACAAAACTTGAAAGTAGAAGAAGCGCCCACGAATGTTCATCCACCCTAGTTGGGACACTAGATCCAAACCTCTAACATTAACATAATCAAAATTTCTTTCAATTATTCGTGCACAATGGTTTTGTAGTGATGCATGACGTTGTTGAAGTTCATGAGGCAGTTACTTGCTCAAGACAAGAATTTGAGTTAATTCTTTTATCTCAACAAAAAGACAAATTTGAGTCAGAAAGAGAGAGAGAACTGTTAAGTAGGCAGTCCATAACTTATCACAATTACTTTTACATATTTATTACACATTTACCTCCATATTGAGATTTTATGCAAGTCCATTTAAAAACATGTTCACAAAAAAACACACAGTAAAATTCACAACTGAACTGTCAGTGCAATTCCTGAAATATTTAAGAATTTCACTTCATCACAAGTCATGTTTGTAACTGTTGGTTGTTTGTGGACATGTGGGCTCATGAGACAACACAATATTCCTCCATTAAATGTCATAACCAACACAGCTGCACAGTGACCCTGAGTCCCTGACTAACAACTCCGGTGTGGACCATATACTTTCAACTTTCTAACAAGTCATAAATATAAGATATATATACGACTAATTTAGACTGAAACGCTCATATTTTGCATCACCATTCTCCAAGGAGAGACCACACTCCCCCCCCCCTCCAAAGATCAATTGTGAGAAATTGCTTCATGACCGCGGGATGGGCAGTCTTATAATGCTGGAACCACTAAATACTCACAACTTACTTCTATATATATCAAAAGCCCCCCATCCTCCATTTTACTTTTTTAATATTTGTGATTATACTTCTCCAATTATAAATTATCTTTCTAATCAGATTTTGACTTATTCTTACAATAATTCTCCAACCATTCTTCAACTTGTTCAACTTTGTAGTCTCCTGGTCCCCTTCCTCCTTCGTATTCAATGATGCCGTTATGGACAACATAAAGTCTCTCTGGTAGAGCAACGTACGCATATCTCGCTTCATTTGACATCTTGTCCAACACCAGGGGGCAGTTGATTTCTTGGATTGAAGTCAAGATCTTTGCAGCAATCACACGATCTTCTAAGCCTGCAAGAAAATTGATTATGAGACATCAATTAATTGAGAATATCTTGAAATAGTTATTAAAACAGTTTGTGTCCTTAATATTGAGAAACATGTTTACACCGTGGTCCGTTAAATGCAGAATTTTCAGAGGTAAAAAAAATAATAATTTATTGTGGTCTGATATTCTAACACTATTAAAAATCCAGAATGTAGACTAATAGTGCTCCGTGTTGCAGCCAAATTTCATGGCCTGGAATTTCAGCCTTGTATGGAATGTTGTGAATACAAAATTGTTAAATCTACACTAAGACTTCAGAGAATCTGTCTTATTTTAATTATTTTTACATTAACGAACCCCAAGCTACAATAGAATTATCCAATAAAAATAGTTGATCAGGTATAATATGCTCATTACAATTGCTTGCATGGACTTGAACATTATGGCAAAAATAACTGACCATGGAGAACTGACTTTGCTGATTTACACTGTTGTGTCTAGTATTATTCATAAATCATTAAAAAAAATAGATAACCAGATTTAAAGTTAAGAGAAAGATTGAAATGGACATCGTTTTTTTTTAAATACTTACACTTATGCTTCTTAATTTCTGCATAGTTGTTGGTGAAGGACCAACCATCGCTGGAGTGAGCCTCGTCAATGTAAACTACGACAAAGTCAGCCTCACTTTGGAACTTGTCAACAAGCTCAACAAAGGAAGCTATCTTTGCCATGAACGGAGGTCATGTACAGCTTCCAAAGTTTATCACCAGGGGGACACCTGGTCTTGCGAATGTTTTTAATTGGCTGTGTCTGAGAAAACCAGGCGGAAGTCCCATATAGTGTCTACGTGGCCCGACTCAGATTTTAATGATACTGGGTTTAATGACCCTTTGAATAGTTTGGAAAGTTGGGGTAAGGTTGATTTTGACCAAAAAAATTTTTTAGGGGCCAAACTGGTACTCTAAAAAATAGATGTTTTACATAGCCAAAAATCTTTGGCAAAAACTCCCATTGGATTACATGTTAAATTTTGAAACTTTGAGGCTATGGTACGCAACGAGCAGCGGCTACAAAAAAATTCTGACAATGCAATTTGGTTGTATGACTCTTTAACTTATGGAAAGTGGTGTCAGACCTGTGGGTTTTTTTGTTATGGGTTGTTTTGAGTGGCATTTCTAATGTAACCATGGCGACAAAATGGAAATCTATTTCTTTGACCACCAAAAAGATGAAATTGGTCTATCTCTGTCAGTAAAAATGATAGAAAAACAAGCAAAGCATGGTTTCCTGTATTTTAGAGTATGAGGAATTCATTTCTTAGGTCAATTCTATTTTTAGAACAACCCTTGGGTGCATTTTGGGCCTATAAATGCAGAAAAAGTGTGATTTTTTAAACTTTTTTCACCTTTCCGGCAGTATAATACAAATTTGGCATCCTGAACATTAGCAATTATGAATGTCACACCACCAAAACATTTTTGTCTTTCATTTGGTGTATGCAATTTGCTAAATTTATGCATATTTCTAGCCAAAAAGGCCAAATTTGGTCATTTTTATGCCCGATTTGCGGCAATACAACAAAGAGGAACTCGTGCCTTATTTTTCCAAATGTTGTTTCAAGAAGGTACGAAAAATTAGTTTTTGACCTACTTAACATTCAAGATGGCTGCCACAATGGGAATTGTCAGACCCGAGGGACAAAATGGAAATCTATTTCTTTGACCACCAAAAAGATGAAATTGGTCTATCTCTGTCAGTAAAAATGATAGAAAAACAAGTAAAGCATGGTTTCCTGTATTTTAGAGTATAGGGAATTCATTTCTTAGGTCAATTCTATTTTTAGAACCACCCTTGGGTGCATTTTAGGCCTATAAATATAGAAAAAGTGTGATTTTTTAACTTTTTTCACTTTTCCGGCAGTATAATACAAATTTAGCATCCTGAACATTAGCAATTAGGAATGTCACACAAACCAAACATTTTTGTCTTCCTTTGGTGTATAAAATTGTTAAATTTATGCATATTTCTTGTAAAAAAGGCCAAATTCGCAAATTTTATGCCCATTTTTGTGGCCAGTTTTGAAAAAAAAAGTCCAGAAGTTGATGTTGCTAAATGGATGATAATCTGAACTACAACAAAGTGAAACTCATGCCATATTTTTCCAAATGTTGTTTCACGAAGGTACTAAAAATGATTTTTTGACCTTTTTAACATTCAAGATGGCTGCAACAATGGGAATTGAGATAAGATCACAAATTCTGCAGTAACAAGTGAAGTGAGATTTTTTTAAACAGTATTTAACTTTTCCTGCCTTATATGGGAATTGTGATGACTGGAACTCTCATAATTGTGCAAATAACATTAAATGGAATTTTTATATTTTATTAGGTGTAAAAATCTGCTACATTAATGCTAATTTTCTTGCCAAAAAAGAACAAATTGGCCTCATTTTAGGCACGTTTTGCGAATTATTGAAAATTTTTGGAGTTGATGTAGTGAAAGAGATGGTAACCCAAAGCATACATTCATGCCATTTTGTTCCAAATACTGTTTTTAGAAGGTATAAGCTGCCAGTCATTGGGTCCAGGGTTTGATACTTGCTTTGGCAGTGTTATCTAAACTTATATTGGACAGCAGTTTCAATCATCATTTGCCTCATTGTTGTGTCATCCTCCTCTACCAATTATCTACGAGGTGCAAAAATAAGGGACCTAAAGCGCCAATCATCCATCCATCAGGAAAGTATGAGAGAAAAGTTTTGACTGTCGTAAAATGCCAGACGTCTTTCTACAATTTAGATTTTGATTAGGACACAAATTATTCTCGTGGTTGTCTTAAAGTATAGAAAATGATATAGGATGTTTTGTAAAAAGGTCACACGATAACATCTTGTAAAAAGTCCCAAAATGGCAGCCAAAAAGCTTGAACATTCAATTTATTTTGTGTTATGAATCAAAAGTATCTCATTGTGAGGCAAAGGAAAACCTTGGTCATTTTGCTCAAACCATTGCACGCTGGCAGATGGAAAAACATTAATTAAAATAATTAGGAATGCATAGGCACAGAATGGGGCCATACTTGCTATAAATTCGAGAAGACTTCCAAGAAGTTCCTAGTACCTGCTGGTTTTGCCGTAAAGATGTGTCGGCAAAATATGCATAGATTTTGGAAGCCACATTAGTAAGCCGTACCAGCATTTCATGTGTCTATTTCAATATATATGTGCATGTTAGTTTACTTGCATAGAGTTCTGTTATTTATTGAACAATAAACCTTTCCAGGCAAAACAATTCACTATTTCAAATGTCATAACTCATAAGAGATTGACTAGATTGAAAAGTCTGACAATCAGAAGGCCATCAGCAGAGCAAATTTCTGTAGGTGATTTCCCTTAGGCCTGCATTCTTTCTTAATCGTTTGATAAAGCTGGTTTTCGGAAGATATGTGCATCAAAAACTTTGTTTTCTTTGCACTGTGCAAAAAATTGCAAGAAATTGTCATTTTATTAGCCTCGAACTGTCTGAGAAATAGAATTGTTTGGTCATAGACTACAGGCCTACAGATGGTACATTTGACATTATATGAAAAAAAAAACCTTTTTGAATAAGACAGAGTGAGTTCAGCAGAAATTGTCTTGCAAGGAATACATCTGGAACGATCCCAGCTGACAACAAGAATCCGAGGATTCAAATCCTGGGTTCTGTTGGGAATTCAAATGGCAATTAAGCATAACATCCATGGATACAAGAACAAAGTAGCACTGCACTGCGAAGTGCAATCAGCTTTGACACCTGTCAGATTGACCTCCAAGTGCTGTTTCTCAGTGGCGATTTGGTAAAATGAGGGTGAGAAAAGGCTTTAGAACTTGCAGAATTGCAATTAGCATTGTTAGACTGCTTCTGATTTTTTTAATTAAAAAAAAAAAAAAAAAAAAAAAACCACAGCAAACTATCCCCAATTCCACAACGCATTTTAGTTCCCCTCTATATGAGCACAAAATGACCCACTTGACCACATCCACACCTGTATTAAGGCCGGGAAAACTTTTTTCCAAAAATCTCTCAGACTGGTTTTTCAGATAAAATTACCTTTGGAGAACCCAGAGTAAAAACTTGTGGTTAATTAATTAATATAAAAATGTGTAGTGTCCGTACCCCCCCCCCTACTTCTCACACAAGCTGAACCTGGGGGCAATTAAAAACAAATGGCACATCCAACTACTCACTAGCATACTACACTACAACAATTCTACATTACAACAATAAGCATGTTGATATCTATATTAGTTATTGAGCCACATCAGTTTTTGTCTCTTCGTAGTGTCCGTACCCCCCTTGTAGTGTCCGTACCCCCCTTGTAGTGTCCGTACCCCCCTATAGAGCCTTTGGCATTGTGCCCATGATTGCTTTAAGTTGGGATGTCATGTCTGCAGGGATTACTCAACTAATTGATCTGCAAGATTTTTTTTTTCCCCAATGACCTTGACCCACTTTTCCAGGTCAATGGGCTCTAACACCAAAAAACCTTTTCTGTGATATACAATTTTTTTTATTGCTTTAGGTTAGGAATGGAGTGTTGCACTAATTATTCTACAAATTGACCCCAAAAACATATATGACTTTGCATGAATTCCACTCTTTGTATCAAAGGTTTTTTTTTTAATTTTTGAAAATTTCATCTTTTTACTGCCTTATTGAAGTTTTTCAGCATAAATTTGCCATAAAAGGAAATGGGCTATTTACACAAATCTAAGAGTAATTGTTGTCCCAGTACCTTTGAACGATGTCACAAAATTTGAAGGTCCCCTGCCTCACCATAACCACTCAGTGAAGGTCAAACTGTTGAAGGATGAATCCCTTAATTTACTGCTATGTAAAAAATTCACAATATTAACATTTTTTCAACTGACCATATCACTGGTCCTAATTAAGTTACTGAAAGCGTAAAGATATGTCTGGAGATCTTAGAATCTCCCCTATCTAATGGACTATAATACACCCCTGTCAGATCAAAAGTGCTAAAGTTCACCCGATCCTGAAATATTCATAATTTATGAATGATATATTTTTACAAAAGGAAGAAAAAAGTTTGTTAAAAAACATTTTAGGGATATCTATGACATGTATGCACACATTGATGCTGTTCCTGGTGAGATCCAATGATGTTCATTTTTTGGACAAAAGTGACGACCAAATTATACACTTGATTGTGTAGAAGCCATTTGCTACTATTTCCAACCGGAATCCTGCAGTACTGTAGAAAATATGCATTTCTGCAAGAATATTTTGTTTTTAAGAAATAATTGTGGAGTTTGGTATGACTTTTGCAGTAAATTGCAAAGTTGTGCACTCTTCCCGTTTAAATACAGAATTACTCACATCAAGCTTGAACAAACTTTGGGGTTAAAAAAATTGACCAAGAAAACGATTAGCGCAGTGATGTAGGGGAAGGTCAGACGAACATTTTGATGTATCAAACGAAAAAATCTGTTGGGAATTTTTGGAGATATTTGAGTTTTAGATTTTTTATTTATCACACCCCATTCTTAGCATGTAATCTCCATGAAAAAGTGATCAAAACTGTCAATTGTTCCTGTTAGGTAATATCTAAGATACAATTCATTATTCAGAAGTAAAAATATGCAGTCATTGTCTCTGCAGAAAGTATGTACCACTTCATCCAAACTGACAGGGTGTGATAAACCTATAACAGCTAACATTTCTAGCTAAAGGCCTGAGAAAATGTTTGAAATAGGAGGTTGTGTTAGTTACATAATTCTTGTAAATAATTTTAGCAAATTTGGTCTCATCATCTCATTGTAGCAGGCTTTGTTGAGTTTTTTGTGCATTTTATCACAAATTTTGCGACTGTGAAACAAGCATTTCATAACAATGTAAAAGGATAGACAAAGTTGAGTAAATTATCAGACAATGCATGCATAGAATGTTTGTAAGTATCTGCTTCACTATGAAGTTGAATCCCCTGATTATACATGAAAAGTATTTGCAATTGGACAAAAAGACAAAAATATGATTAAAAGCTATAAATAAACAGTAATATTCATGCTTAATGTATTTTGAGTACTTAAAATGGATGTTGGGTGTTTAATGTTGATGTAGGTTATCTGGCATCCAAAATCAACCAATCTTTAATCGTATATAAGAAAAAAAATAGCATAAATTCAGTCAATTATGTGAAAACGTAGTTAATACAAACATGTACAACTATTGCACATTAAGACTGCAATGTCAAAGTATTTTACTCCATACTTAACTAAATGCTTCCAAACATTCTATCTACGCGTTTTCTGATGATTCATTCAACATTGGCTACACTTTACATGGTTGCAAAAGTACTTGTTTCACAGCGGTAAAATTTCTTTGAAAACACATAAAAACCTCAATAATACACCATAGTTCAAAAGGGAGGTAGATTCTACTACAATTATTCACCAGATTGATGAAACTGAGGACAAGCTGGCAAATAAACATATTTTATAAATTTTCTGAGAAATGTTTACTGTTATAGGTTTATCACACTGTCAGTCTGAATGAGGTGGTATGTACTTGCTCTTGTGGCAATGACTGCATATTTTTACTTCTGAATAATGACTTTTATCTTAGATATTACCTAGCAGGAAAAATGGGCAGTTTTGATCATTTTTAGATGGAGATTTCATGCTAACAATAGGGTGTGATAAATAAAAAGTTTAAAACTTCAATATCTCAAAAAATTCCCAACAGATTTTTTCGTTTGATACATCAAAATGCTCGCCTGATCTTCCTCTACATCACTGCGCTAATCGTTTTCTTGGTCAATTTTTTTAACCCCAAAGTTTGTTCAAGCTCGCTGTGTACTACATTACTTCCTTTAGGAATTATAGAATTCTGCAGCTTTTTGCCGAGCAAAATTCCTTTTAATGTTATTTGCACAATTATGAGAGTTCCAGTTATAACAATTCCCATATAAGTCAGGAAAAGCTAAATACTATTTAAAAATCTCACTTCACTTGTTACTGCAGAACTTGTAATCGTATCTCAATTCCCATTGTGGCAGCCATCTTGAATGTTAAGTAGGTCAAAAACTAATTTTTCGTACCTTCTTGAAACAACATTTGGAAAAATATGGCATGAGTTCCTCTTTGTTGTAGTTCAGGCTATCATCATTTAATTACATCAACTTCTGGGCTTTTTTTCAAAATTTGCCGCAAATCGGGCATAAAAATGACCGAATTTGGTTTTTTTTACTAGAAATATGCATAAATTTAACAAATTGCATACACCAAATGAAAGACAAAAATGTTTTGGTGGTGTGACATTCCTAATTGCCAATGTTCAGGTCACCAAATTTGCATCATACTGCCGGAAAAGTGAAAAAAGTTAAAAAATCACACTTTTTCTGCATTTATAGGCCTAAAATGAACCCAAGGGTGGTTCTAAAAATAGAATTGACCTAAGAAATGAATTCCCCATACTCTAAAATATAGGAAACCATGCTTTGCTAGTTTTTCTATCATTTTTACTGACAGAGATAGACCAATTTCATCTTTTTGGTGGTCAAAGAAATAGATTTCCATTTTGTCCCTCGGGTCTGACAATTCCCATTGTGGCAGCCATCTTGAATGTTAAGTAGGTCAAAAACTAATTTTTCGTACCTTCTTGAAACAACATTTGGAAAAATAAGGCACGAGTTCCTCTTTGTTGTAGTTCAGGCTATCATCATTTAATTTCATCAACTTCTAGGCTGTTTTTCAAAATTTGCCGCAAATTGGGCATAAAAATGACCAAATTAGGCCTTTTTGGCTAGAAATATACATAAATTTAACAAATTGCATACACCAAATGAAAGACAAAAATGTTTTGGTGGTGTGACATTCCTAATTGCCAATGTTCAGGTCACCAAATTCGCATCATACTAGGGATGGACATCGTTGGCCAAGTTCGATACGATACGTATCGTCGATACTTTTTTTCGATATTCGATACGTATCGCGATATTTCTTGCTTTATCATGGAAATGAAAAGCTCTTCGAGTTAAAAGTCTAATACTGGTCTGTGGTTATTTTATTGCCAGTGTTCTTATAAAATTAATAAGACTAAAACACCTGCATGGACATGACTAGTTTGATCTAGTACAGCCGAAAAGGATATTGTCCCAAAAAATTCAGAAAAACCGGACATTCAGGCGGAATCAGGCAGAAATCGAAATAAAATTGTCAAAATCAAAACATTTTTCATCGAAAATGAAAACTGAAGCACAACTGGTGCTGTAACATGTGCATGTAACATTAATCAAATATATTGCAAAGCAAATTTATGGGAATATGCTCATGCTAGGCTAGATTTTTCTTCAGGAAAATCAAGTAGTTCACTTGTTCGGGATCCAAGTGGGACCTTTCGGCTGTCACCACATCTCCAGCTAATGAAAACACTCTTTCAGAAGCAACCGATGTCCCTTGCGCCACAGCATACCTGCAAAGCAATTAGAAATTTAAGTATCATAATGACATTATTAATGTATAATTGGACAACAAAATTATATCTTAGATTCTTGGGATTTAAAATTAAAGATGACTTGAGTTAAATATTTACAATAATTAATTTTTGCCTGGACAATTATTGTTAATTTGTTTAAATAATATATTTTTATTATTCATTTTCATGCTAGTTTGGTTTACTTCTTAAAACTTTAAAACAGATGTTAAGTGGGCTAATAATTTAATAGATAATCAAAGAGATGTCGTAACTTTACTTCTTATATATTCATGAATCAGAAAACTTGAGAAAAGCTTTATCGATTCAGGCCGAAATTATTTCAAATTAACCATACCTAAGAGCCAGCTTCATAAGTTGAGGCAGTGATGCTTGGTGCTGCTGCCAGGTCTCCAAAGGGTTAGAGTCCATCCTAACCTTCGGAAGGTCATTGTAGGTTTTGATCTGTCGTTTCGCACTTGCACTGGCTTGTTCTTCTCTTGTGAGATTCGACTGGGTTTCCGTTTCCTCATCTTCATCATCGTCAAAGATGGATTTGTTGACTGCTTGAGGCTCTTGTTCATCCTCGCTTCCCTCCTTGTCATCATCCACAGTCTCGGCACCCTCTCCAGGTTCTTCGAGGATGAGAGCAGTCAGCTTTTGCTCAATGCGCTGCCATGTGTCTGCTGGGATGCACAGCTTTCTCTTTGTCCTTGGATCCAAGGCAGCCGCCTCTTCTAGGAAACTCCTCAGGACTGGATCACAATAGCGTTTCCCCATGTCTTCACGAATGATTGCCTTCAGTTGAGACACAAAGTCATTGTCGGCGATATCAGGCGAAAAGGTTTTGTTGAGGGCGCTGCTGATGGGAAGGATCAAGCTCGCAGTGGGGAAACTCTCGGAGGAAACTAACTTGGTTGCTTCGTAGAAGTGCCTCATCAAACTGATGTACTCGGTGGCCTTTCTGACTTGCAGATCATCTAGGTCGGCTTTCACTAGGCGAACCTCTTTCTGGTTTGAGACACGTGAATCAGCCAATGCGGCAGCTACTGCGAGTCGCTGTTCTAAGAACCTTTCAATCATGAGATAGCTTGAATTCCAACGGGTCTTGACATCGATAATCAACTTGTGTTGGGGCAGGCCCAACTTTGTCTGCATCTCCTCTAGCACCTGACTGCCAATGTGGCTCTTGTGAAAGAAAGTTACCGCTGGTCTGATCCATTTCGCAAAGTTGTTTCTCATCAATGGTGCAGTACAGCTAGCTGCTAAATTTAAGGTGTGGGCGTAGCATCCAATCTTCAGGCTGCACCATTTAGAAATCTCACATGCTTTACCCATGTTGGCTGCATCATCTACAGTGATGGACATGATTTTCTCTTGCAGATTCCATTTTTCCAAAATTTCGTCAATTTCTTTAGCTAGGTTTTCTCCGGTGTGGCTCCCAAGCATTTTCTGAGTGTCCAGAACCTTTGCTTGCATCCTGAAATTTTCGATGTAATGAACAATGATTGTGTTGTAAGGTTCAGAACTTTGTTCTCGCCGTCCAACCATCAGTTGTTATACCAACAAAGTCAGTCACATTCAAGGCCTCCTGCAGCTTGACCTGCTCTTCCCTGTAAACGGCAGGGATTATCTGATTCCGAAACGTCGCCCTATTTGGGATGTTGTACCTGGGCTCCAGATTATTCAGCGGGCGGTGGAAGGCATTTGATTCAATTAATGAGTATTGGAGCATGCCCTCCACAATCAAGTCGGTCACAGCCTTAGTGATGCCATTGCTCTTTGATGCAGGTAGTTTCACCAGCTTGGCCTTTTCGAATGGGTTGTTTGCACTTGAGTTGTCAGCTTCAGAAGATGTGGCTGTGGTAGCACTAGCACCTGAAAAAAAAAATTTAAATAAAAGATTTGCTCATCTTTTTTATTACATTAAACAGCGTGATATTTTATCGGTTGAAAGCTTGTGCTAAATAGAAATTTATAAGGCTCATGTCTTGACTTTAGCTTGTCAGGCCTAGAAAATTATTTAATAAACTAATTATTAACCAAGAAAATTTACATGACAATTTGTAAACAAATTGAAGTTGTAAGTGGCCTTTTTTATGATTTAAAAAAAAGTTAAAAGGGTAGATTAAATAGTTTGACAAACATATCTCACCTGCAGTACTAGTACTGGCACCAGGCCCACTGCTGCTGGCACTGGTCAGTGAAGAGACAAAAGGATGAGGCTGAACCTCTATCTTGTGGCTTCTTCTGAGATGGGTTGCCAAATTGGAAGTGTTCCCACCTTTCCCTGCCACATTTTTCTTGCAAATTGTGCAAACTGGGCCTTTTGGAGACTTATCAAAATATTTCCAAACCCTACTTCTTTGAGGTGCCACGATTTTAGCGGACGAAAGCAGACCAAAAAATCATGGTAAAACGGCGATCTGCGGAACGGCTGAATTTCATTTTTATAGGTTGATTTTTCACAAAACAAAGCATCAGTTTTGACAAATTTATATTGTGAATTATAATCTGTAGTTGTATTCACCTTGACTTGTAAAAGTATAGCCCTTGAAGGGACATAAATATTTGATTCAGCATGCAGGAATGGTTCCTCACCAACCGCGTTTTACTGCATACCGAATCTCGCGAGAGTTGCTAACGTGACTTAAATGGCAGCCATGGAGTGTTGTTGTCTTCAGATTCGTGAATATTTTGGCCCAGAATGACAAAATAAAGGCCTTTGGGGCTTAAATCAGGTTAGCAAATGATCAAACTGGATTGAACCGAAACTATAATGCATCGATTTCGGTTATCAAACCGGTGTAAAGAACCGGTACACTCAGTATATCGTGAACCGGTGTCCATCCCTACATCATACTGCCGGAAAAGTGAAAAAAGTTAAAAAATCACACTTTTTCTGCATTTATAGGCCTAAAATGCACCCAAGGGTTGTTCTAAAAATAGAATTGACCTAAAAAATGAATTCTCCATACTCTAAAATATAGGAAACCATGCTTTACTTGTTTTTCTATCTTTTTTACTGACAGAGATAGACCAATTTCATCTTTTTGGTGGTCAAAGAAATAGATTTCCATTTTGTCGCCATGGTTACATTAGAAATGCCACTCAAAACAACCCATAACAAAAAAACCCACGGGTCTGACACCACTTTCCATAAGTTAAAGAGTCATACAACCAAATTGCATTGTCAGAATTTTTTTGTAGCCGCTGCTCGTTGCGTACTATAGCCTCAAATTTTCCAAATTTAACATGTAATCCAATGGGAGTTTTTGCCGAAGATTTTCGGCTATGTAAAACATCTATTCTTTAGAGTACCAGTTTGGCCCCTAAAAAATTGTTTTGATCAAAATCAAACTTACCCCAACTTTCTAAACTATTCAAAGGGTCATTAAACCCAATAACATTAAAATCTGAGTCGGGCCACGTAGACGCCCCTGCCTGGTTTTCTCAGACACAGCCAATTAAAAGCTCAATTTCTTCATATTCATTACTGCCAGTTTTGCTGCTATCCCCAGGCATCTTGATTACAGGAACCTCAGGTGCAGGACATCCCAGGTAGGCCTTTCGTTCGTTCAAAAATTCCACCCAGATAATATGTATTTCATGGTAAATAGTGCTCCAATGTGTCATTGTTTCGGCGTAATCTTCAGGCTTCAGTTTGGATATATCCAAACCACTTTTTTTGCTCCCCATTTCAATAATTTTTTCAAACAATGTCGGTGAGAATGTGTATGCCAACTTTATCATAGTATGTCGAAGTAGTATTCCCCATGTTTCTCTCAGGAAACCGAAGAGCCGGTAGAAGAAGTTCGCCATGACTGAAAAAAGAAGTTATTTAGTGATATATGTACCGGACAACAAAATCATAATAATGATATATGTAGGCCTGCCTGTACAATTGTACAATTTGTATTGTAACATTAAACTACACTGTCAATATTTGATATAAGATTTAGATTTCTCTCAGAAGTATTTGGACTTTTCTAGTCTGATGAGGCTCTGGATGGGGGGCCATGGGGGAGAGGGAATTTTTAAAAATAAAATGGTCAAGGGAGAGGGGGCATAAACCCCATCAAGGGCTGAGGGATAGGGAATTATGAAGTACAATTAATAAAATTGCAATGGGACAGAGAATTAAAAGTAAAATGGCCAAGGGACAGGGGGACACGAAACCCGATCCAGAACCTCGCTGATACATTCATGCATCCTTCGCATGATGTATAAATTTCTCACCTGGTATTTTCGTTTATCAGTCCATGTGCCTGCTTCAATGGATGCCAGGGAAACTGAGAATAAATCTAGTACCCCGATATTTATGTGCATGTCCTTTTGGCAGAAAAAATTACTTTATAAGACACTTAATAGGTTGATATCGGATCTGCTAATGAGGGTCAAAAACTGTGCTGGACATTTCATGATGGGAAATAGAGAATTTTTAGTATGCTATCCTATTGTGATTAGTGACCGACATATTTTGCCTGTTTTTATTTTTTAAATTTCTACAAAAATGATCAATCTAGGTCATTCTCACCAGAAATGTCGTGATTCCACAATGAATTGCCATTCTAGAAAATGTCCATACAGAATAAACACTGCTGCCAACTGCCAAGAAATGCTTTTTACATTTTTTTTTAAACAAAATGTAAGACAAACCTACAGAAATCAGTAACTGCAAGAAGTAAGAAAACTTCACCTAGAATTAGAAATATTTCTTGATAAATGAAACAACAAACGAACAGAAGTAAATTTCAAAAGTAATTTCAAAAGTTTGAAAATAATTTTAAAATTAATTTGTAACTTGAGAAGTGAATTGAGAAGTAATTTGAGGAGTAATTTGAGAAGTAACTTGTGATATAACCTGAGAAGTAACAAATTTATGATGTACATGTTCCTGATCCAAACCCACAGGCCAATACCTGAGTGAGCTTTTCTAGAACGGCTGCCATTTTGTTGCAGCCATTTTGGATTTATGTGCATGTTCCTGATCAATACCTGTACCAAATTGCTTTTCTCTTTAAGTCAAATACATGTACACAGTGGGCGGTTCAAGAATGGTGGCCATGTTCCTGACTGGTAGGGGATACCGGGGCACATACATTCCTCTTAAAATGGCCCAATTAATGATAATTACTCTTTAGCTGATTCATGCATAATATGCACGAAGGCAGCCATAGGCATACGGGACGGCTGTCTCGTGGGGGGGGGGCTGTGACAATTTTGCCCTAAAATTTTAACATGGCGCGAATGTTACCAGGGCAGTGGATCTGCCTGATATTGGTCAGGATTTGCCCTGATGAGCCATTTGCCCTGATGCGGGGGGGGGGCCTGACCCCCTGCAAAATACGCCTATGGTTAGGCAGCACCTACAAGGTCTCTACTACCTTCTCCTCTCCTTCGAGTTCTGTTTCTGGGAAACAAAGGCTCAGTATTTTTCACTGAATCAGAGACATTTGCTTCAAAATTGAGCGAGTAAGGTGTATAATCATCAGATATAAATTAGTTTTTCTGTACTTGCTACTTTTCTCGGTAAAGGTTGCAGTAGCTGATCCAGAGGGGGGGGTTAAGGGTTTAACCCCAATCCCTTCCCCTCGGGCCTTTAGATTTTAATGTGAAAATACGCTTTCACATATAAATTTAGAATATTTCCATTCGTGAACCCCCCTCCAAGACCATATTTTTAGTAGCACAGGAATCATTAAAAATAGCATGCAATACATGTGCCGTGTCCTCGGGCCTTTGAATCAATTTGTTCCTCTGCTAAGTCCCTCCCCTCCCTCTTCGGAGTCCAGGGAGAACCAAACTACTACCACTACAATCCGGTTTTTGCAAAACAAATGTGTGTTGGATGTCAAATGCTGCATGCAATTTGAGATGATTTTGGCCAATTACAATCTTATATTCAAGAGGAGAGACATGAAATTCCAGGTAGGGTATCATTACGACTAAAGTAACCGCTGGCAAGCATTAATTTGAGTTGTCATTTCTCCTGCGAAATATTTTAGTGATCATAAAAATGTTCATACTTCCATTGTTTGCATCATGACAAAAGGCCCGAGGAGACATCGGACACAAAAACATGCACAGTAGTATGGTGTAACAAAAAATGGATATTAATTCCTGTCTCTGGTGTTTAACTCTCTCCATATTTTTGTTGTCATTTTTCAAACCACCATAGTGATACTAAAGTTGTTTCGGACCTTTTTATGGTTTTGCAAAATCTAGTTCACACATGCAGAATATTTTTAAGTGGCACAGAACTATAAAATATGTTTTTAACCTGGTTAGAAATACATAATAAGGTTGGGTTAAAGAAGCAGTTTGGTGCTAGACTGCAAGGCAATCATTTCTATGATACTTGTTGATGATTACAGCAACATTTCGATGGTTTGAGTATGTTTCATTGCTTGTTTGTCAAGAAAATGCACTTTTTAAAGCTTTCTTCAAACTTCAAAGTGTGGGCCAAATTGTCTGAAAATGCGACAACAGATAAGTTTACTTTCATATACATGTAATCACTGTATGCTCACCATGTGACCTAATTAAGGATTTTTCTGTTTACATTTTGCTAATTCTGATATATAGAGCAAACAACAAACTTTGCCATATGGCCAGTATGCTGTCTTATAGTACATGTATCACATATAAAAATTTTGGAATCAATCAGTTAAGTTTTCTGGGAGATTAGGCAGTTTTAGTAAATTTTCATGCATTTTCTACTAGGATCGCCAAATCTTTTGATTGAGACAAAAAACATATGTAACTAAGTTATACGCTCTGTTTATAGACCATATTAATAAAAACTAGAAAAGTATAAAATAACAGAGCAGAGAAGTAAAATTTATTATGACATTAAGTTTCAAAACATGTCAATAAAATTTATTTAGCAATGGTGTAGAGCAAGCAATGAACACAAGTGCATTTCTTTATATAGCATAACATATAAGATGAAATAACATTCACAGAAGATGAACATGAACTTTTTTTTTTAAATTGTCACTAGAGCTGTATCTCAAAAAAAAAAAAAATTCAGCAATTATACCACCAAAAGGCAAAACAAGACCATGTAGCTATAGGACCAGGACAAGACCAGGAAGGGTTAGGGAAGCGAATTTGGCCATTTCAGCGTATCTTTAGCATCAGATGCTCCATTCCTGAGACCTTCTGCATTCTGTCTGCAGACAGGGTGCAGAACACTTCAGGAAGGGTAAAAACATGGGACAGGACAATCAGGAAGCCCTCCAGACAGCATGAGGAATGTTATTTGGTGGCAGATTGAATGCCATTTTTTAAAATTTTTCTTGACATGACATCTTGTTCTTAGCCATTTTGCACATATTTCAGTGCTTTCCTGGGACCTTCTGCATGTTGTCTGCACCTTCCTGACACCTTCTGCATGCTGTCTGCGCTGTCCTGACACCTTCAGCAAGCTGTCTGCAAGGCTTCCCGATGTTCCTCACCATTCCTAATAGCTTCTTGGTAGTTTCAGCATTGGTTCCTCAATACTTCATCATGCCTTCAGCATGCCTTCAGCGCCTTCAGCATACCTTCAGCAAGCCTTCTTGAACATTCCTGAAGCTGTCAGCAGCGCAGAAGGGTCCAGGACAGCTTCAAGAAGATGCTGAAGGGTTCCTGAAGGGTTCAGGAAAGCCAGGAAGCCTTCAGGACATGGTCAGGACAACAAAGACAAGTCGCTGAAGGTACAAGGAAATCAATTTCAGCGTCCAAATTTTGCTCTGGAGCAAAATTTGGACGCTGAAATGTTTGCCTCTGTTGAAGGCGCTGAAGCACCAGGAAGGGTTCAGGAAAGACAAGGACAGCATGAGGAAGGCTTCAGGAAGACCAGGACAACGTGCTGAAAGGATGGGGAATTGTCAATTTCACTTTCCTGATGGTTCCTGGTCTTGTCCTGGCCCTAGTGGATGGCCCCCATTTTAAATTTTATAAGACAGCATACTGGCTACATGGCAAAGTTTGTTGTTTGCTCTATACATGAGAACTATCAAAATGTAAACAAAATAATTCTTAATTGGGTCACTTGGTGAGTATGAGTACACTGTGTAATTGGTGGCTGGTCTGTTGGTCACGTAGATATGTATGGTAGAAATTATGTTGCCACAACGTAGATGTGCCCATAGGGCTGCTGTATTTATGATAGGAGAAAATACATGTCAAACTGCAAAAAAAGAAGGATAATATAGCAAGGCTAACTTCAGTATACAGAGAAAAATCTATTCACCAACATATGCATAATTGCGGTCTATTCCATGATGTAACTGCTAAATTTACTCATTACAGCCTTCCACTTTGATAAAGAAAAACAGTGGACTGTTGCACTGTGAAAATGGCACTTGGTGTGTCATCATGCTGATGATTTGTCATGATCATACCCAATGCTTTCAATGTTAATTTAAACGGAAGGATTATGTATCTGATTTTCACTCTGAAATCAGTTTTGACAAGTCAAATGGCCTTCTTAATTGATCATGACTAATCAAACAGCCTCTATGTTTCCCATGTTGAAGTAGAGAAGATGACACTTCATCAGCTATCATAAGTCAAGAAATGCATTTTTTCACTGTCTATAGATATCAAAGTGGAAGGCTGTAATGTGAAAATGCTTTACAGTGTATATTGCAAGATTTATAAAAACAAATGACAAAATCTCTGAAGATAGATAGTGAAGCTTTTTTTTATTTTGTGATTTGACTCACTATTAAAATGACAGATTTACCATTACGTATCTGATTATGCCTGAGAAACAATAAAATTCATAACTGACATCAAGGAAACATCATGGGTACGTTTGAGAAATTTCCAATCATTACAAATCATGTTTCATGTTGTTGTCAAGCACTCGTTCAGATCACTAAGGTGAAAATTGTACAACTGTTAAAATGCAATATGTTATCAAAAACTAGTGAGACATTAAATTGTAATTAGGACATAGTGGTGTAAAAATTGCAATAAAAAAGTATGTTGCTTCTTCACATACAACAATTGATTTTTGTTGCTTTGAGTATAACCCCTGAAGACTCAAGTAGCTAACATCTGGCTGGCCCCCATTGCATTTGAAAATCTACAAATACAAATTTTAGTCTGCAGAAAATTCCAGCATCTTGCTGTGCATATTCTTCATGATAATAACGGGTATTGTAAGTATCATTGAAATTATTTGCAGTGGCGTAGGCGAAGAAGAGATGACCTATTTAGATTATTTTTAAACCTTTTCCTGAATAGAATGTCAATTTACAATGTTTGAGCATTTTAGGGGAGCGGCTGCCCCCTGGTTTCTATGCCTATGTTCAAATAAGCTCAGTTGTTTAGATTTGATAGGTTTGCTGCATACATACAACATGAATAGTACATTCAGAGCTCTTACCATAAACATAAATGGAAATTAAAATAAATGTTGTGTTGGAGTTGAAGTATACAGGCCTAGGTTCATATCATTAGGCAAGGGGGAGGGTTGGTCTAGAGGTAGTGTGCTAGGCTACCAATCGCTGGGTACTGGGTTTAAATCCAGCTCTTGCCTGGTCACCTGGGCCTACGTCGGATGGCTATTTCAATCATCATTCGCCTCATTGCCATGTCCTCATCCTGTATTAGCCTATCTAGTGCATAAATACAACACGTAAAGCCCCAATCATCCATCCATCCTATCACTATATATGCAATAAAATTTACGATTCTTTTGATTTAGATTGACAGTAATTTTCCAACCATTGTTCAACTTCTTCAATGCGATAATCAAAAGGTCCTCGTCCCCCGGCGTAGTCCACTTTTCCGTTATGAATGACATAAAGCCTTTCTGGCCAAGCAGAGTAAGCAAACCTTGCTCCATTAGTCATTGTATCCAACACCAGGGGGCAGTTTAGTTCTTGGATTGAAGTCAAGATCTTCGCAGCAGTCGAACGATCTTCGAGGCCTGAAGCAAAAGATATATGACATTCTGTGTTGATCGCATATAACTAAGGGACGCGACTGCAAAGTTGTTATGAAAGCATAGCAGAACAAGATTAATCAGACACTTGGAAGTCTAAATCAAGGTATCCAGTCAAACATTGGGGAAACCAAGTTCTAAGTATGTTTGAACATTGTACCCAGTTAAGGCTACCACATGGATGCCATGTCAATCGAATCTGGCCTATAGGAGCATAGGCGTAGGTCCGTAGGAGGCAAAAGAAGTTTGGTAAATCCATTTTTTGTGGAATTTCGGGCAAAACATTTAAGGGTTTTTATTTTTATTTTTAGGGCAATTTGAGAAATATTTTTGTGGCAGAAATAAATTGATCTCCTGTGCCTATGTACAGGAGGAGCCATCTTGTGGTGCTGCACTTTCATGGTTTATCGGAGCTGATCACCTGGTTCTGGCCAGATAAAAAAAGGTGCTTACTTTCTCATGTGGCTGTAATGAATGTCACTAAAATATACTCACATTTGTGTTTCTTAATATCTGCGTAATTCCTCTTATATACCCAGCCGTCAGTTGAGTGAGCCTCAACGATGTAAACAATGAGAAAGTCAGCCTCACTTTGGAACTTGTTTACAAGCTCAACAAAGGAAGCCATCTTTCCCATAAACGGTGGTCAGGTGCAGCTTCCAAAATTTAACACCAGGGGATGCCTGGTCTTGCGAATTTTAGGAGCTGAGTTTCAATGTATTCTGTGCTGTCATTGCTATTGATCTTGTCAGAAAGCATGATAATTTTGGCATCTGGTGCTTGCAAACCTTTGAAAGCCTTCCTCTCGTTCACAAGTTCATCCCAAAGTTCGTTTAGCTCATGGCGTAAAGTTTCCCATTTGGTAAAACTCTCTGCATAATCTTCATGCGTCAACTTCGAAAAACGGTAGCCAGCTTTTGTTGTGACCTTGTGCAAGAGGGTCCGGAATAACTTCTCAGAAATCCTGGATGATATTATAAGTGTTCCGAACATCAAAATTTTAAGAAAGCAATCCACGCAGAAACTCCGAAGTCTTTGCAAGAGATGTGCCATGTCTGAAAGAAAAAATAAGATCATTACTGAGGGAAATTATTAAGCCTAGGGGGGCGAACATTAGATAATCGGGGGGGGGGGGCTTGGAGTTTTTCGACTCAGCAGGAAATTATTTATTTCATGGTTAAGGAGGCAATAACTTTTTATTTCAACACCCGAATACATGGCCGTACCTTGGGGGGGGGGGTGGGTGTGACACTCCCTCTCCCCAAAGTTTACTGAGAAGGCGTCCAAGATGGCTGTAGTTGAAATGCGTCACAGGGATTATAGCGGAACGCCACTGAAAAACTGACAATTTTCCCCCTAAAGAGCAACCACAGTGTCAATGACTTGGTTTCAGAAGTCCCATTTACTAAAAATCGATTTCAGACTGCCTTGCATGCTGCTCCATGCAAGGTTTACTTGCATGAGTATCTATCTATGCCGACCCTTGCACACCCACATGTGGGTTGATTGCTATGCAGTTTAAAACTATAAACGCTGGTTTCAATTAGACACTATAAAACAATAAATGCCCTGCCTTGTAATTGAGGAAATTCACAAATTATGTCCACCAGGGAGGGAGTAAATTTGTGTTGCATGGCTGCCTGGGACCAGATGGCTTCTTCTTCTTCTTACGGTGTGCACATGCCCGGGTCGCTGGGTTAGCTCAACCTTTTTGGGAGCAGCACATAACTATTTTAAAAGGTCGCTTTCCGATTACTGTCTTCTGGCGGTTTTCTGTTCTATTTTATAACTTTATATATAGATATCTTGGTACTCCATTGTTCAATCTTTTGTCCATTTTACACTTTCACCTTGACCAGATCTATTGTAAGGGGGTTTTGACCCCAAAAAATGCTCTTGTAGCCCCCTCAAATGCTCTTTTTTAGAAGGACCCAGAGGGAGTATTGCATATATTTTCTTGATCACCATTATATTTTGACAAAACTGTAGGTTTTTCTTTATTGTTAAGTTTCTTTCTTTAGTGACGGAGCCATATTCTGGTATACGTTCTTGGGTTTCTTCTTGGTTTTCACATAGTCTACACAGTTGGTTGCTGTACCTGTTTTTATAGTTTCCTTTCACCTCGATCATTCTAGTTCTTGCTTTAAACAACATGCTAGTCTCTTTTCTGGTCAGATTATTGGTGTATGTGGCGTTTTCGTTGTCAATGTATCTTCCTTGGGGTAGCTGACTTTGCTTTTTTCTGTCTGGCTCCATATTTCCTTTCTGAAGCTGTGTTGGATCTTTTTCCTTATTTAGTCTTTGGCTGGGTTCGGTTCCATTCTGATTAGTTTTCCTTCGTTTATTTTGTGTTTGTCCATTATCTTTAGTATGTCCCTCTTCCATGTAGTCATAGGTTCAGGCAGTAGTTTTGATATGAGATCATTGGAGCAATGGAGCTCCACTGACTCGGCAATGGTACAAAATGGCAGCTTGTTGGGGTTTTTGTTGATTCTGTAGTACATGTTTAGTTTACGTTTTTATGTCCTCGGGATTTATCCCAGGACATATCTGTCGTGAGACCCACTTCCTGTCAATCTTCTAATTTAGTGTTTTCAGAAAAACTATTCACTGGCGAAATTACACGCCCAACTAATGTATTCCAATGATAAAACTTCCTCTTATGCATTCCTGCCTGCAATTTCGATCTTCTCAGTGTTCAATTTACTTCAATATATCGCATTTTCCAGTTATTTTGTGACAGCTTCACCAAAAACGATTCCAAATTTGTTGCAACGGGTCCTAGCAGCTGCACACATGCAGCACTGCACTCACTAGCCAACCTTGGCAACCCAAGCACTTGGCCCCACTATATGTGGGTCACTGTTGTGTCACTGCTGCTGCTGCTGCTGCTGCTGCTGCTGTGCTGAATATGTATGAGTTGAAAAAAGTTGAACTAAGTTCAACAGTTGACCTGATTCTACCAATCTACCTGGAGTGCTTTCTCTCTGTCTCTGCTCTGGCTCAGACTGGCTGCCCAGTCATGGATTGTCAGTAGAAGATTAGCAGTGTACAATTCAGCCTTTCTTGTCAGACTGACGTCACTCAATTGATTCAAAATGTGCTCTTGAAATGCAGTTATTGGTTTTTTTTAAATCACTGCTGCCATATCATTTTAGTCAAGTTAGGAGACACAGAAATGTTCTTCTTGTATATTGTTCTAATGATAGGAAAAGCTATATGATATTAGAATAGCACATAGCACATATATACAATTTATATTAGAGAAGAGATCTATAGAGTGGGCCTATAGCATATTGACATGGCAGACTATATTCTAAGTCAGGATTTCTGTAGAAAAATATATAATTTCTTGAGAGCCTCCCTGGTCCAGTCACTTTCACTTTTTAATACTGATATACACTGTTGATATTATATTTCTTTATATCATTGATTTAAATAAATCGGGCCGGTGAGCTCCTGTGCATCTATCTATCTCCCACCCTACTGCATGGGACACCCTCACTAGCCATGTGCTGTCAACTCAGTGACAGGATGCACATGGTCACTGGGGGGGGGGGGGCTGCATGGGAGTGGGGTGGCCTCTTGATTGTATCATGTTTGAATGTGTTCAGATAGTACCTAAAGCATATGCATGATATATTTTTTGGACTTGGCATATATATGACAAAATCTATATAGATCTATGACATATTCACAGCTGATTAAATGTTTTAAAAGTAAATTTAAAAGGCCAATGGACCATCCAGCTGACTTACATGTTAAACAAGTTCAGATGCCCGAGGACATGGTGCATGCATTGCATGCTATTTTTCAATTATGTTCTTTATGTCTAGTAAATTGGTTTCAATGTACAGCGCTTCTCTCTGCGTTCCGCTAGGTGTCATTAGCACTCTTTTTATGATGGCATCTAATATGATGTTCAATTTCTTTACCTCTCCTTTGGTTAGTGTCCACGGCTCCATGCCTCACATCCATACGCTATAATTGGTATATATATGATGCATGTTTCTAAAAGTTTTCTTGTTCTTTTCATTTCTATATTAGAGAATATCGAACAACTTAGTGTTCAGCAAAAATTATTAGGCTTCACTTCTCAACTAATTAAGCTTCAATGGCAAATTGAATTGGCTTGAAACATGGAGTGACTCTGTCAAATGCAGATTCACGAAGTACTGAGCAACGGATACATAAGTCTTGTATTTCTTAGATCTGTGAAGTGATTTCAATCCCTTAACCAGATTTAAATTACATAACTGTGCAATAATTGTGTTATTTTATTGCTGGGTGGCTGCACTAGACTTAACTTTGACATTCACTGACACCTGGTGGGTTTGTCTGGAACATGTCAATGTTTACATGTTGACACATGGACAAGTTGACATATGGACATGTTGACATGGTTTACATCATAGTCCCTTTGCACCCACTTTCACCCTTCACCCTCTCACCACCACCCAGCCCCCTCTAAGAAACCGCCTTTAGGCTGATTAAAAATTGTGTAATTCCGAGCCTGCATAATGACTGAAAAATTTGACGTGTGCAGCTGTTTTTGATTCCTGTCTCTGGTACACTCCCCAGTCAAAACTTCCCATCCCAATTTTGTGACTGTTGAATATATAAAGCCAAATCACTTATCCAGTGAAAATTTTGAAATACATGAGGTGGCTTTTCTCCCAGTGGAGAATCCATGCAGGCTCTTCTGATGGTGAGAAAAATAATGCTGCATGCAGTAGCTCCCTCTTTAGTCCCTCCGTAGGCAGGGACTAATGTTTTCTATCACAGATGTTTGTCTATCCATCAGTCTAGATGTCTCTCTGTGTGCCTGTTGACACGGTTGAGGAAAAACTACTGCACACTTTCTAATGAAACTCTGCATGATTTTTCTAATCAACATAAGGAAGAACTGATTAGATTTTGGTGAAGATCCATGCTGCGGATACCCTGCCGATATGCCTATGCTGGAGCCACAGCGTGCTGCATTATTTGTCTCGCTGCAGGATCTGAAACCAGATACATTAAAAATATTTCCAAATCTCAAACTATGCCATTCTTTTTACAGATGCTTCATTGCCACTGGCCCAATACACTCTAAAAAAAAAAATTTTTAATCCATGTTGGTTTTTTGCATTGAAATTTGGTTTTTCAAAAAACCATTTTGAATCTAAAAATCCAATTTTGTCTGAATTGTTTGAGAGTGTATGCACTCCAAAGAGTGCACCTTCTTGTTTTTCATGCAGTTTGATTGTTGGTGGTGGAAGCACATTGGCATTGGGCAGACTAGCCAGGTAATACTGATACATATCAAAAACTGTATCTGGTCATTGTGGAGTATCCGTTGCACAGATCTTTGTTGTGGTTGTCAGAAAATCCTACAGAGTTTCATCAGAAAGCATGCACAGGTTCTTCCTCAATCATGTTACAGGTGATTTCATTACCATGCGATTCTTGTCATTCACACTTGTATTGGCTGTGAGGAATCAATGCTAAACCATCAATTACTACGTTTGATAAATCAAATGTGTGACATTCTGTTATTTCTAAACCAATCAGATTAACTGAAAATTGCATGTATTTGGTGGGTCTAGTACCTGAGAATCGTGTACTAATGAAATCACCTGTAACAGAGACGGGTCATTCTCCTGAAAACGTATACAATGTATCATCAAAAGGCTGAAAAAATTACTGTCAAAATTAGTAAAAACATCATCCTCTCTCATGACAACTGGTCCTTGAGGACTTGAATGTCAGAATTTTTGATAAATAGATATCATGGATAATTTTCAACCCTGTTGCCAACAATTAGGGATTTAGTGGTTAGAGCACTAAAAGAGGTTGAACGGGGAACAGGAAGCGGGTCCCCCTTTTGGGGTTATGCTGGTTAGCTTGGCTGCGCCGTCTTTATGTCTATTGTACTCCTGGTCTTTCAGTACTTTGAGTTCAATTTCCTCTCCTGTGTTTGCTCACTCTATTGTTTGCTGTGTTGTTCTAATCTCTTGTTTCCCTCACTTGTTTCTGTAGTGGGCAGAGTTGACAGTTGTCGGTCAAGCTGTGACAAATTTGTAATTCATATAAATACCATCAGTCAGTGGCCTCTGGGTCGCACTTTAAAATTCCCCGCCCACCCAGCCCATTGGGTGGTAGTATTCAAAATTAACCTTATTTACTCCTTTAAACATTACTCAAAATTTTTCCTCCATCTCTTTGCCTAAGCCATGTTTAAAAAATTGTTTGCCTATCGTACGATAAATTATATGGCCTTATGCCCTGGGTTTTTTCTGTATCTCCAGTACATAATTAATTGTATTATTATAATTTTACGCCTATGTTACCTTATTCCTAATTTCTAGAGTATTACTATTAATTTGTATTATCGATTGCCTGTATTTAGTCTACTGCTTTCAACGCAGCTTGTTATTACTTAATTTTTTATTATTATATAAAAACATAATCTTATGGTGGGTCCAGAGCAGCTCACTTAAATCTATGTTGATCTGTCTGTCTGTGTGTTTCATGTCTACTTTGTGTGTGTGTATGGTTTGTGCGTCAGACTTAGCCATTATTGCTTATTGCGCCTAAGCGTGCCATGTCAGTTCAACTGCCTGCTTTCCAAGTAGCTCTGATGACGCTTCAAAATTTCATAGTTGATTGACCACACTCCAAACAAAAATAATTTGAGGGATTAAGAACTTGAACTATCAATCTCAGAGGCGTAGCTAGATTAGATAGTCAGGGGAAGGAGGAAAATTCGAAAGGAAAAAAATATTGTAGAATGAGACTAAATTAACTGAAGTATTATAATATTAGGAATTTCTAAAAAAAAATATTGCTGAATAACTGCTTGTACTATACTGGTTTACGATGTAATTAACTGCATGGTTGGACATAAATTAACGCCTCTGGAGTGCATATAATATACCTTATATATTATGTTGTTTGTCTATCTATCTACTGTTTAGCTATCCACTTATCTATCAACCCACCGAGTGATGGACTGACTGACTAATTAACTAGCTGACTGGTTAGCTGACTCGTTACATGTATGACAGAGTTGACCAACTGGTTGTCTAATTATGTCAGGCAAAGGAGCTAACTTAGTTGGTAGCCCGCTGAGCTGCCAACTAAATTGTGCCATGTGTTCCATTCTAGCTCTGGCTGGGTGAACCTGGACGGATGGATTGATGGATGATAGGGGCTTTATGTCCTGTATTTATGCATTTGGTCAGTTGGTAGCCTAATTAGGGCAGGAGCATGACATGACAATGAGGTGAAGATGATTGAAGGATGACTGAAGCAGCTGTCCAACAAAGGCCTTGGTGATCCGGCAAGAGCTGGATTCAAACCCTGGACCCAGCAATTGGCAGCTCAGAACACTACCCCTGACCAACCTCCCCAAGGGTGCCGGAACAGGGGGGGCAGGGGGGGCAATTGCCCCTGCTGCCCCTTCCCAGGAGGGGCAAGGGGGGCCTGATTGCCCTTTTCATCTCCTAGAAAAAACATTACAAGGCCTGAATTTTAAGTGAATTTAGGCAAAAATCAATAAGTATATATTCAAAATTGTCATTGCTGCTCAGTAAATTTTTGTCTCGCGGATTAGATTTGCCCTTTCTCGACCGACCGCCCCTGCCGCCCGTGTTTCCTTCCGGCACCCCTGAACCTCCCCCCTCACCCTGTCCTAGTAACCTACACCTACAAAGTGCGTAAATATACGACATAAACCCATAATGGTGCTCCCTTCATCATGACTGACTGACTAACTGACTGACTGACCTACTGAATGCTGACCAACTCAATGTCTAATAACTGGTTTTATTTCCAGGCTGACTGACTGAATGGCTGCCTGACTGACTGTACCAGAAATATAAACTTTATAGTTTAATTTAATCATCTGTATATGGCAATGATATAATAACAATTATATCTCCTCAATTTGTGTGTGCCACTGGATGATGAATGTGTTGGAAAAGGTGTAAAATACAAACATTTGGACTATCAAAATCAATCAAGCCTGACCAAATGCAGCGTCACAAGTGCTCATAATCACTTGGAAGTTGAAAGTGGCTTGGCACGCCTAGGTGCAATAAGCAATAAAGGCACTGCGGCCATGTTATCTAGATCCTGCTTTTCTTTTCTGTTCCTTGGCGTTCAACGACACTGTTACCAGATGTGCTTACTGTAACAGGGTTGAGCGTAACAGGGTTGAGTTTAATGCAATAAAACCATCCATAATATAAGGTTATGGCACCATATGTCACTCACCCAAGATTAAACTGGCTTAGTGCATAGATATATAGTCATTGACGGAATTTTGAAAGTCCTTGGACTTTGCTTCACTTCAATAATAGCGTAACAGAGTTGATGTCTCAAAAAGGTACTGATTGAATATCAATGTCAAAATTGATTCTACAATGGTGAAAGGATACTTCATCATTTTATTTTGACATGAATTTTGCCCAGCAGACCCGTCTGCTCCTTCTGGCAGAAATAGTTTTGATTATTCATGCAAAACAAAGGTGTACGGTGGCAAAATTGTAAACGTAACAGGGTTGAGTTTTCTTTAAGAGACATTACTTTAAATGTCCATTGTATGACCATAAAATAAATCTTTAATGTTAAAAGTGGGAAATAAAGTCTTATCGGGTATAAGCAAGCTAAAAAATTCATGAAAAGTACACACTTTAATCATTTGAAGTACAGAGAATCAGGCAGAAACTACGATGAGGGTCACTCCGGACACACACAAAAATGTAACATTGCTTGCATGTCATATCTATTTGAGAAAATATAGGTCACTGGCGAAAAAAATTATCAAATAAATTAATAAAGGATTCCAAAAGAAACCTTCTCCCTGTGGTTGCATTCCTCTAACATGGGTACATGAGTCACACCAAGCTGTCAATTTATGCGGACGCTATTGTATACGTTTTTGGGAGAATGACCCAGACAGGCAGAGACACAGACGGATGGATGGACAATTGGACATTGGACAGACATCCGCGAAAGAAAACATAAAGCTCTGCCTATGATGGGCCTAATTACAGATGTGCAAAAGTGCGCATGCAATAGTTGTTTAAATATTTGCTAGTAGATTCAAGTGCTCGTGGTATTGTGCAATGTACATCCAACCAATTAGGCTCACCTTAGGCCATGCCTGCTGTTCTTATTTGCATATGTCTGTCCATCATTCTATTGAGGAAAAATAGCCAAAACAGTTGTAAGTAAATCATCTTATTCATCATAAACCTTGATTTATAAGGTCACAATAACAGTCACCGATTAACAAATTAATTTTCAAGAATGGTAATTTTCTTACCTGTTTCTTCCAGCAGCCCAGGGGTAATAAGACTATAACATTTTACCCATGCAATGTTTTTTTAGGTCAAACAAAAAAATATCTACAAAAAAGAAAAATTAACTCTTTTCATGGTCTTTTAATAGACTGTAAAAAAGTAGAAAAGTATGAGAGCCAAAAAAAGAGAAACTTGGGTTTTGTGTTTTATGAGTCTGTCACTGGGTAAAGGTCTGAAGATTCAGCTGGGTGCTTATGGTTCAGGATGATTTTCAGATGACCTTTTTGAGCAAAATTCCAGCTGGGTGTTGTTTGGCATACTTTGGATGAGATGTTAAATTGGCTTGACTACGCGACATGAAACGAGTATATAATTAATTAAAAAGGGCTTAGAAGCATAGAATGGTGGGCAAGATCATAAATCGGCGAGGTGAGATCATACAAGAGGTGTTCAACTTATTTTGACAACAAGTTGAACACTGCACAAAAACTGCCGAATGCTACTTTTTTCTTCTCTGATGACAGAAATGGTTAACTGTAGGTCTTGTCAACATAAGGCCTGTCTACATGATTTGATATATTTTGGAACAGTTTGCACAATTTTATCAAACTTTTCCTGAGATAGGCCTCTCATCAGTTTTGAGAGCAATATTTCGGCCAGTGATATTGGTTAGAAGTGTATTTGCAGATTCTTTCCAATTATGCCAATTTTGCTAAAATTTATCAGACATCATCAGATGGTCTTTGGTGACCTCTCCACCAAGTTACAGGAATATTGCTTGCTTTTTTTTTATAGATATTAAATGCTATTTTGGGCGCCATGGCCCCGAACAGTCTTCTAATGAATACTATCTCTTTTCTCTGTGTTGAAATACCTTAGGAAGGTTCTTTCTGAAACAGATTTTAGATTTAAGCTTATCAGGTATTGGGCTATCCTATATGAATTTCTAGAGGTGAAAATGTGACTCTTTCTGTGTTTAATCACATAACAATTTATGCATGAATTTTCGTACTGGATTGCTCAACTTTTCAATCTTCTAACTTTATAGCACTCTGTAAATTTCTTTTATGCTGAAAACCACTTACTATTTGGTGTAGACTTGTAGATGAAGCTTCGCTTTATTTGGTGTATACCATTTATAGTCCTATGTTTAAAGGTTTCAGGTGGAGCAAAGATATAAGATTCCGTGTTTTTCGACACATTTTTTTTCAAAATTGTATTACTTTCGGGTTTATCTTTGTATGTTACACTTTCTGAAATCAAGTAAAAACTTGTGTCCACCTCCTGTATTGTTACTGGAATGAATACACTGATAACAGAACTTAGTCACTGATCTCATTTTGTTTATCACCCCTGATTTGGCCATGAACCATAGTTAGGGAAATTAAATTTTGAAACCCCTTACGAGGGTGACATCCAATTGTTTCTTTGTGTAGTGGTTCACAGTGAACATAGGCTCAAATAAATACCATAACCATCCTGCATGACACAAGATAGTATGCTTGAGGCGGTGAAACCGCCCCTCAAAAGGTGTTTTATCAGACCTTCCAAAGAAAAGGTAATAAATTACCATTGCTATATTTCTGAGACATTTAGGTGATATGACATACAAGATGTGCATCATACGGATCATTCACAGCAATTTTGGCTCAACGAAGCAAAAATTCTAAATTTAGTGGCAGTTTTAATTTTGTCAAAATAAGTTGAACACCTCTTGTAGGTCTGAGGAGTAAGGGCAGATTTCACGAAAAAGCTGCAAAATCGCTTACCACAACTTGTCCACAAGTTACATTAGCACAATACTAATAAGGCCAGACATAGTCGATTCGTAGATTCTCAGATTTTCTCAGGGTGCTTCCTCTGAGGATAGCTGGCAGGACAAAAAAAAGCTGAAATCTAAATCTTTTATTGTGTCAATCCATTAAATAAAATCATGGGTAAACAATCTTTTCTGTTGGATTGGTAGGTCAGAGTAGCTAAAAATGTGGCCTTGTGCTAATGTAACAATGATGAATGATGTAGGACGGAATTTTTTATGCTGCTCCTACTGCAATATAAATGAAGTCATCAGCAGGGTACCACCCCTGGCCTGCTCTTGGGAGACCTGGCTTTCAGTTCAGAAAAAAATTGAGATCTAATCATGTGTTTTTTAACGTAATTTTTATGTACACATTTTGCTAATGTAACACTATGAAATGGACGGATGCAAAATTGCAGTTACATTAGCAATAAAGAAACAAGTACCAAACCCAGTAGTTTATGTTTGTGGTGATGTAAATAGGCTAATAAGACACGTTTTTCAATAAAATATTATAATTTCAAGTTTGAAATTAGCATAAGTAGCGAGAACACAGAAAAATTTCCATGTAAAAGTTACTAATGTAACCTCAGTGTCCTGAGACGGAATCGAGTTACATTAGCAGTCTTTTTTTATTTTTCATTTTTTTCAAGTTTTATAATGACCAAGACAATTAAAAATGGTTCCAAAATAATTTTCAAGATGTTTTTTATCAATCGCATACCATTACATTTTCCTGAATTGGTTTAAGCAGATTCCACAGAGTGCCAAAGTAAGCATGTCTGATCACCAGTAAGTTTGGTCGTCCAAAATTGTCCTCATGAGTCATAAAAAAATATCTTTTTAAGAGGAAAAAGCTACATATTTGAGGAATATTTTATTGATATTTATTCATTACCTCACAGATATACTTAGTAATAGGTTTACTTGCTTCAGGAAGCAACAGAGAGATAACAAAATGGTTGGAAAGTTTAAGGTACCTTTTATGAGCAAATTTCGTGAAATCTGCCTAAGATCATAAGTCTGCGGGGCAAGATCATATCCACCTGCAAGCCGCTAAAACTGTCAGTGAGGCTTCAAAAACTGTCGTTGAGGCTGCAAAAACCATCAGCGAGGCTGCAAAAACCATAGTAGAGGCAAGGGATGGCCCTATATTCTGCCGATAATGTTTTTCACTCGAAAAATGCCCTTCGGACATCCAAAAATTGCGAAAAACTCTGGCTCTTCCACGGCAGCTTGAGAAAAAAAGTTTCAACAAGCTGAATCTTTTTTTACTTCCACATCGGAGTTCTCCTATTTCTAGGAATGCCATGTATCAAATTCTTGTTCCGCCAATTCGCAAAAAATCATCGGCGGGATGTCACAAATTATCAAAAAAGCATCCAAATTCCAAGGAAATCCCAGCCTGCCGACGCCAAAAGTCCTCTGTAACATGCTGTGAGAATGAAGCATAACATGTTCCCGCTCTCTCTCTCTCTCTGCTTTCCCACCTCATCAATCAACCCTTGCAGGCACCCGTGCAGAACAGTGAGGTTGCAGTTACCATATCTTTTTATGGATCTGCCTCAACTCAAGAATTATACAATGTATTCTTGTGAATTGTAACAGGTTATGTATAATGGGAAATTTTCAAGGTTTTCTGCTCAAAAATTTCTGCCTATTTGATGACATCCAAAATATTATGAGACAATGACTTGCTCAATCTGGCAGATGGCTCATTCGCATGAACAGTCAAATCACTAACTAGTGCAATAACTCTGCACTCTAAACGCAAAAGATTCTTGATGGTATATATAAAAAAAACCCACCGCTAAAAAAAAGGTTCCACGTTTTTTAAGGGTTCAACAGAATTGAAAAGGTTCAATACTTGGTCGGAAGGCCCTATGATAGGACCCTATGCTCCCAACTTGAGATAAAGGTGTTCCATTGTGGGAGTTCAGTGCAGCTAGATTATCTAAATGTTGTTTTTTTTTTGCCTTTGGGACCTCTTTAAAAAATTGAATAATGAACCTTTTAGGGTTCCTTATCTATACCAACTAATAGAACCTCTAAAGGTTCCATAAAAAAACCTTTTTGTTAAGGGTGTGATGTCTGAATTTGCAGCTTGCAAATTTATATATGTGGCTTCTCTGCTACTAAGGTGTATGTTGTCCGTCTGTGTGCATGTCTACTACTAGAGTCTACTATAGTGTCTAGCTGTCAAGCTGTCCATCTATCAGGCGATACTTGTAGGTATCAGTCTCTGATTGTTTTATTAATTTTGGACAAGTATGAAATTTCAAATTTGATGTTTTTCAAATTTCAGTGTTGTTCCTGAAAAGGCCAATAGAGGGCATGTCAGCATGGGAGTTAAATTATCGTAATTAATTTAAAATATTTCTGGTCCAATCGAGGGAATATCTGTCATTTGCAAAATTTAAGCCAGTGCCCTGAATTGTATAGATAAATGAATTTTTCTTTTTTGGTTTGGGAGACAATTAGTTGGAGGTCACTGAAACCGATTCTGAAGAATTTCCCAGCAGTATGTGGATTCTGATCGTGTGAGACCTGCATCACAATGTTAGATCAGACACTATCATTTTATACCTATTATGATAACTTCAAATATCAATGATTTTCCAAGTCAAACATTCATGACCATTTTAAAGTGATTGAAAAGCAATCACTCTAGATAGGACACCTGTTCATAAGTTTTATAATTATGTCATTATAAAAGTGTTCCGATCGAGGCACCGGTCCGATCGAGGGGACTCTCCCCTATATTAATAAGTGTCGCGCATTCAGTGTATATGCACCGATGAGTTTTTTGATTAAATCAATTCAGAATGAAAGATGATTCATGCAGAATGAAGAATTTTTTTATTGCTCTTAAACTCAAAAACAATGGCAAGCCAGTGCTGCAACACACTCACAATTGACTAATGAAGCACACATACATGGACATAATGACTGTCACAATTGGAATATAGGCAAGAGACTTAAAATATTCAGAAATTATTCTTTAGCACAAGGCATACAAACAGCATGTTGTCTTGGGAAGGGCGCATCAGATTTCCATTGGCAGATAGATAGACGTTGAAAATATACATATGATGTTTATATAATTATTATATCTCTAATCTTTAAATGTTGATTGTCCTATTTCTCCTGTCTTCAAATATAGAACTAAAGTATATTAAACACAACATACATGTATTTGAGACCATTATGTCTATGATTAATCATTTGCGCTTACAATAAATAGATCAACGTAATTAACTCTTGTTTATCAATTTTTTTTCTAATAATATCTTGTTTTACATACTCTAACCAATAGTTGCATTAAACTATCTAATCCTGTTTTGCTTCTTTGCAGTCATGGCGAATGTTGTCATCCGCTTCTTGGAGTTTTTGGGAACATGTCTTACTATGGTGTTCGTCTTCAGCATGAAGGGGCTAATATCGATATTCGCTCCATCATATGCCAAAAAATGAAGATTAAGCAAAGCGAAAGACAGGGAATGAACTTAACCAAACTCAAATATGAAGATTGGAATGACAGCATGCCTGCCTGGAAGATAATTGAATGTTTTGGGGAACCGTTGGAAAGAGTTTGTGAATGAGCGTAAGTCTTTCGAAGGATCGCCCGCTCCGGATTTTTCCGGTCGTCTTGATGCCAGAAGATGGCGAGAAGGATTATGTTGAAACTCAACTGCTCAAGAAATATGCAAGACCAGGCATCCCTCTGGTGATTAATTTTGGAAGCTGCACCTGACCCCCGTTCGTGGCAAAGACGGCTTCCTTTGTTGAGCTTGTTAAAAAGTTCCAAAGTGAGGCTGACTTTGTCATTGTTTATATTCAAGAAGCTCATTCCAGCGATGGCTGGTTCTTCAACAACAACTACGCAGAAATTAAGCAGCATAAAAGTAAGTGGCATGACCTCAAACTCCTCCTTTTTTATTTTTGGTAAACGCACCACCACACGTGCAAGTCAATTGTGACAACATGCATCTCTTTCCCTATTTGAAATGCAAATATTCATTCAAAACAAATACAAAGCATCAGAAGGTTTAAAGTGAAAGCCATGGTATCTACAAGTACAATTTCACATTCTACTACATAAAATGAAGGTCTTTTTGAGAGCTTTCCAAACATGGCAATTAGAATGCTATATGACACAAACAAAGTTATAGAGAACTGTGGATTGGCAAAAATGGTCGAAAACAAAAAAAAAAACATTGAAACTTTGAATCAAAATTGAAGTAGGTTGGAATTGTTGTATTGCCATTTCGAGAACAAAAATTGACACACCCTAGTGTATAGTAGCTAAAGTATGGCATCGAACTATTAGACACCTGAAGGTCATTTTTAAAACACCCATGCAATTCTGCTGCAATGATTGTAGTCTGCTTCAGTAGTGACATTCAATATGCAGAAAACCAACCAATTTCTTCTTCGAAATTCAATGTTACTCTCCATTCTTTTATTTCAGCACTAGAAGATCGGGCCATTGCTGCTAAGATCTTCACTTCAATGGAAGAGATTAACTGCCCCTGGTGTTGGATTCAATGAAAAATGAAGGGCGTTATGCGTACGCCTCTTTGCCGGAAAGGTTCTTCATCGTCCTTGACGGGACTGTTGAATTCGTCGGAGGAAGGGGACCGACAGACTATCATGTGGAAGAGGTTGAAGCTTGGTTGGAAAACCATTGTCAAAACTCAAAATAGAATACTTTTGGATGTGAATCAAAATATAATTTAAATTTTCTTAAGGGATCAACAAATTCTACATCATTCCTTCTCTTCTTCAAATTTCTACCTCGACCGATTCCCAGGATGAATTTCAGGCGAAAGTAAAATATAACTTACATGCAGATAGATATTTTTATTGACAAAGAGGGGTCACATTTATGGGTTGGTAGGAAGAACCTCTGTGGGAGAGAGATTGAACTATTGAATGAATACAATGTTGTATATCAAACTTATAAATGTGTTTTAAGGTCAAGAAACAACATCATACATATTTTGTAATGACGAGGAATTACTGAAAATGTTCATTAAGGATTTCTTTGATGTCTCAGTATATTTTGCTGTTGTTTTCCAAGCAGAAGCAGCTAAGTTTGATATTTATCATAATCGATTTCAAGGCAAAATCTTGCAATGCAGATGAGCTCGATAGCTAGCAGAATTCCATGCGAAAAACGGTTCTTTGCTAATATCTCCACAAATATTGGTTTCTGACCTGTTTAAATATGTCCACATCAGAAGAATAGAAATATGGGGTTTCCCGTCATTTTGAGCCAATTCGCAGGTCTTTGGGACCAACAGTTCCAGAGTTACGACATTTTTGACGAATTTTTCGGATATTTTTCCTTCCGTCAGAAAAGTGAAGTGTGCATTAGGTAAGAATTAGTTGATCTGACTGAAAAAGCACCAGAATACTATAAAGACCTAGCCTCAGCTCCAAAAAAAAAGGCAGGCTTGATCAGAGAAAGTTGGGACACCAGCCACACCCTACCGGTCACTGTACTATAGATAGATAGATAGATAGATAGATAGATAGATAGATAGATAGATAGATAGATAGATAGATATATAGATAGATATGGTAAGTGCAGCTCTCTAAGCCCAGTTCTGGGTGCTCATGAGGGTTGATTGATGAGATGGGAGAGAGAGCGGGAGTCCTCAACATGTTACACATTTACCTAATTTTTATTCGCCTATATCTCGGTCCCTATTTAAGGTACAGCAATGCAATTAGTATCACAGGAAAGCAGGGTTGGATTCAAATGCAAATATATTTGTATTTGCATTTGTAAATACTGTATGTATATTTGTATTTAGATACTTTTTCACTGTAGAAAGCAGCTCTCTTTGTCAACTTTCCAGTGATGTATAGCATTTTACTTTCTGACGTACAGAGTAGAATCTATTTGCTTTGTGCATTGCTCGCATGTACATATATGTTGCAGTTTGGAATTTAATATTAAAACTCAATATTTTGTCATGTCTTACGATCAAAAGATTCTTTCGAACCATCTTGCCGCCATCCAATCTTGGCCTGCCTTCCCCTACTCAGCAATTTATGTTTAGCAGTGTCACTTTGGCAGATGAAAGATTTCCCCTGTGGCCTAATTGGTAAGTGCGCTTGTCAACTGGCTTTGAGGGCGTGGGTTCAACTCTCACCCCGGGAACTCACTTAAGTCCGAGCCCATGGGACATTAAATGGAGGCGGGTTGTATCCAGTGTTCTATGCTGGGGCAACTGAAAGACCCTAGGCATCCCTGAATTAATAGGGTATGTGCCAGACTCACAGCCTTCTCATCTCATCATCATACGGCGATCGCCTGCCTCGATATAGCCCACTAAGGTGCTGCAGAGGATTAAAACACAAACAAACCAAAAATTGGCAGAGGAAATCATAAAAAACAGAGCATTTTTCAAGGATTTTTGACTGGGAGACCAATCGAACAAACTCGAACCATTACTTTTAGCGGGATTACGCATGATATCTGTAGATTAGTTGAAGACGCACAAAATATATTTATGATTATAGCTCCTGATATGCTTGCAGTACTCAAAGAGTATGAACTGTTGAGGTGATTGCTAATTTCTATTAATTTGGTCGAATTCCACCGAAACAAGTAAGACAATTATTGATAATTTATAAAAGTTTCAAATCAGAAAGGTCTAATACACAGGAATATATTACAATGCCACACTCTAAAAAATGTCGGGACAAAATTGGTTTTCCATGTTGGTTTTTTGCATTGAAATTTGGTTTTTCAAAAAACCATTTTGAATCTAAAGAACCAATTTTGTCTGAAATTTTTTAGAGTGCAGTGAAGAATATTTTTGTTACGGAAGGAAAACCCATCAGTTTCAAATGCGCAAATGAACTTCAAATTAAGACAACCAAAAGTGCAATTTATGAGACCTTCTCTTTCTCAAAAATTTGGTCTCCCATTGATACCAATTTGGCCATGACTGGGAGACCAAATCTGTCCACTGGGAACCCTTTTGGTCTCCCAATTACTATGTTAAAAAATGCACTGATTAAAAAGGTTTTATTAGAAGTTGGAAACCAGTATATATATCAGTATATATATGTACAGGAGCACCCAGGAAATCCCTGAATTAATAGGGCTTGTAGTAAGCCTTGTACCAGACTCTCATTCTTATACTCTGCTCAACTCCTACAAAACAATGCGAAATCACCTCTGTCATAAATGCTCGTCTCACTCAAAAGCCCAGATACTGCTCTCTCTTTTCAATCTCTTTTCAGGAAAAACAAGAACAACATCATTACAAGAACATCACAGCCTCCCTCCGGACCCCGCACGCAGACGACAGAAAAAAGAAGAAGAAGACGCGAAAAAGCTGGCGACCCGTTGGATCCCTTCCCAAGTGCCCCCCCCCCCCAAAAAAGACTATGAACTCACCCAGGTGGCCCATAAATCTGATCTTCGGAGAAGAAAAACAAGGCCACCTGGGTATAAATTAATGACAATTCAAGGCCACAGGGGCTTCTTGCCCACATTGGCCCTTTGCCTTCGGCCCAAAATGACGCTATCATCATCATGTACAGGAGCATATCTAGAAATGGCCTAAGGGGGGGGGGGCATTACAAGGGGTGAATATGGGGCTCTCCGCGGTTTTTCCTATCTCTTCAATGTTAATTTTTGGCATGTGGTGGGGATGGGGGGGCATAGCCCAATTGTCCCCCTTAATAAGCCACCGTATAAATATAATTTATATCTAGGTTTTGGTATATATATTATTTTTGTCTCAAATGACACAGTTTATTTTTCTTGCAGATTTTTTAATTTGTTTTATGTTCATGTTCATCTTCTGTGGATGTTGTTGTATTCACTGATAGAGTGAAAGACAAGTTTGATTGTACCAGTTCTTTGTAGTTGTTTCTATGTTAAGAAAATGTCACAGTGACATCTGACTCTACAATGTAGAGATTATTTATATGTATATTTACTAACTTGTTTTCAAACTTAATGTCCTAATAAATTTTTACTTGTCTGTCATTAAGTTTTCTAGTTTTTATTAATATGGTCTACCAACAGAGCATACCATCAGGCGCTTTATGCAACTACATTTCCTTTTTAATTATTTTGGCCTGAAAACGGGACACACTGCAACGGTTCTATGGTTATATTTGGTAATCATAGGCATTGCACGTGTTTGTAATTTTAGCACCGCTGAAAAGCTGGAAAGCCGGAAAAAGAACTGAAGAAGGTAGGATATATATGTCACTGAATTTTCTCAATAATGGACAGTGCATGTATTTTTAAGCTATACAATATATATACATACATATCAGTTTATCCAATGCATGTCTTATCAATATATATTTTATCAATATTAACGTAGCATTTTAATTTATGGCCTTGAGAAGACATTTTATCCTCAAGTGGCTGGATTTGCCCCGGCGCCGGAATTACCCCTCCTTACCAAAATAAAAACTAATGCCCTGGATTAGTGCAGAAAAAAAAGAAGAAAATTAAAATATGAGAGCATTAGTAAAGACTATTGCCATGCAATAGTACACAAAACAAAAATGAGTCAACAAACTTTGTAAGAAATGCACTCATATTCTTTGCTGATTCTATACTCTGAAGTTAAAAGAAATTTTTACTAACTTGTTAACTTACTGCCATAATAACCTCTCTTTTTGTCTGTCGTTTATATACTTTTCTACGTGGTGAATTTCTTTTCTACCTATTTATAGCCTAAAAAACGGAAGACACTATTATGGTTTTTTGGTTATATATGACTATCATAACTTTTGCACGTGGTTATGTCAAATGCTAGTACCAAGTGCAAAACCATGAGGCAAATCGGCGGCGCTCTCTGCGGCACTGCCTATCTCCGCCATGTTACTTTTCGGCCCGGGAAGGGGGTATGGCCCAATGATCTCCCCCCTAAATATGCCATTGGTTAGTACCACCTAACTGCTGACACTCCTGGGTGCAGGAAGAAGAAGGTAGGAAATTTGTCGCAGAATTTTCTCAAAAATTGACATTGCATTATATACAAATACGCCTTGATATGAGTGCAATATGAAAATTTATTTGCACGAGAAAATTCATATTGAACGAGGGCGATATTTGTTTTATTACATGACCACTATGCTTCCAATATAATGTTCCATTCAGAAAAAAAAATTTGGAAAAAAAAATTGTTTTTTATTATTTCTTAATTTTAGTTTTAAAAAAATTTTTTTAGAACTCATATTGCACTCTAGCCGATATGAAAAAATCTGAAAAAAAAATTGCAAAAACAATTTTTTGGAAAAAATCTCATATCGCACTCGAACGATGCAATATGAGTTTTTATGATGTCGTCATGTGACTGATCTTGGCCAATCAGCATCGCTCTAGCATAGTGGTCATGTAATAATATTCTAGGTTACACAATATATACAACAATACATCAATGTCACTTTATTCAGTGCATGGGTTATCAACACACTTTTATTTTCAATGTTTATGTGTCATTTTGTTATCATTGTAAGAACAGTGAAGAATATAGAAAATGCTTCTTCGTTCAAGGGGGTGACATTGTATGTTAAAGTCTTTAAAAACTGTAATATTCGTTGGGATAACGATTATGTAGTTGTGCATATTTTTGTATGCTATTTTCAGTGTTGTTTGAATTTATTGAAAAAAAAACTACCTACTGATGACTTATTACTTTTTTTTTTCTAAAGTAATCTAGTTACAATACAAAATACATTTCAGAGCAAGTAATCTGATAAACTACGTGTTAGTTATCTTTTAGTAACTTCTATGTTCCGAAGAAAGCAGTGGCATCAGTGTAAGTGGGTGTGATGGGGCATTTTTGGCCAAGCATTTGATGTTTGTGCTTAAAAAAAAAATTTCCTTTGGACATCTTCAATGCAAGGCTTTAGTTAGATTTGCCCCACCACTTTAAAATGAAACTGACGCCCCTGGAAGATGGCCATTGTGAGTTTTTAAGAGCAATGATGAGGTCAGTGCTGTTTCGCAAATCTGTTTATGTCAAACTTTATGATTTGTGAATTCACTAACAAACATTCTCTAAAATATTTATTAAGAATGCTGCAATAGATAAACGACAGAAATAAAAATTTCAAGTTTAAACTGCAGACGGCTTAGCTATTGTAAAATCATATGATTCGAAGGCCGAAAACCCTGTCCTGTTTCACGCCATCTGGTCCCAGACTGCCACGCAACACAAATTAAGATATCTGAAAGGGGGTCCGAATAGTCCAAGGGTGCCACCCCTCCCCCCCCCACAATCATGAGGCTATCAGTACGGTCCAAACATGACAATGCTTTTTATCCAGGCAAGTGATCTCTGAAGATCTATTTATTAATAGCTGTTTGCAGATTGGCAGTCCGAACAGTTTCAAAATTAACTTTCAACTTGGTTGTGTGATGTCACTGGCTTAAAAATGTTTTGTTTGTGTCAATTATGGTTATATAGGTGTCAAACTTATTCAATGCAAATTGAAAATAAATCTTTCCAGTGGACTGTCAATCTGCAAAGAGCTCTAAAATGAAAATAAAGTGTGACCGTTTGCTGTATGGCTTCATCATATTCATAATTTTTTACTGGGCCTGATGATGCTAAACTTACCAGCCACCAGAAACACGACAAAATTTCAATTGTGGTTAGAAAAAGGCCTACAAAAATCGTGCATGGGCCAACACTGAAGACAGGAGTTCCATGTTTCGCTGATACTGACCTAGATCAGTCAAGCACTGCAATGCAGGCACGAAATTCGCATCATCCCAAGTCATACCATGACAAAATGGCCCATAACCTTTGCTAATTCATGAATACTTAATCAACTGACCCGATTTTGGCTCAGCAAATCAGGGACTGCTACATCACAGTTTGAAATTGTTGCTTCTGTTTCAGACAGTTACATATGGAGAAATTGTGTATTGTTGAAAGGCGCTATCACAGTTCCGAAAATTCCATTGAATTATGTATTTTCACAGTTTTGAAATGAAACTGTTTGAAAGTTTGCTTATTTTACACTGTTTTTCTTAGTTGCCAGTAATCCTCTAAGTGTCCATAATCGGACTAAATCTGCCTGAAAAATGCTTATGACCTAAATAAGCAGCCAATCACAGAAGAGGATTGAAATAGCAGAAAGCACAGAACACTGGATACGACCTACCACCATTTAATGTCCCATGAATGGGCTTAGACCAAATTGACGTCCAGTAGTGGTAGTCGAACCCACAACCTCACAGCCACACTGGTAGCACAGAGAGAGAGAGAGAGAAAATTCTTTTATTCGTGAATGGGCTCATAGCTTCCGCTTAGCCCCCAGCCCTCTTGGGCTTACAATCACTCTTAAATGTAACAGGAACATTGAACAAAAAATACAGAATTTTTTTAAATGAACATGAAATAGAAAAATATATATTTCATTTATGCAATGTTGAGGTTATATAATACAATTATATGTAATACAATTATATGTAATACAATCATATTCATTACAAAAATAAGAAAAACAAATATTGACATTTATTGATAAATATAGTTGTGTCATTTCTCAAACGCTACACAAATATAATCGCTTGTAAATTTAATAAGTTCATCTTTCATCAAAATTTTGATTTTACTATCTTCATTTAAAATATCGAAATAAAAATGTGATTTTCGAATTTTTTCAAAGAAATTATATACCTTATATCATTATAAAAAGGACAATATAACAAAAAGTGCTCGAGTTTCCGATTCAATCAAATCATCGTTACATAACAAACAAAAACGTTCTTCAATAGGCACATCATTAAACCTTCCAGTTTCTATAGCTAAGGGTAGTACACTATATCTCAGTTGTGCTATTTGAGATCTGTTCTTAATATCTATAACAAAAGGATCAACCATATAACTTGTCTTAAATAAGCTATAAACAAGCACATTTAACCATTAGCAGTGGCGTAGCTAGTGGGGGGGCAGGGGGGGCAAGTTGCCCCCCCCGACAACTTTTTGGGGAAAAATGGGGAAATGGTGGTAAAAATAGGGAAATGGGGAAAAATAGGAAAGGGGAAAAATAGGGAAAAAGGGGAAGCAAAGGGGGGAAAAAAGGAAGGAAAAAGAGGAAAGAAAAAGGGGAATAAAAGGAGCAAAGGCATACTTTTACTTCATGCATGGAAATTCTGTTGACATCGCTGACACTATCTGAAGACTATGATGACTTGATAAAATGTAATAAAGAACAAGTTGGAGACGCTGTATGAGTACATGTATGTGCTGTGCAGGATTGACAGCGAAATTTGAGTGTTTATTAAATCTATCTAAATTTTATTTGGCCTATCACCAACATCCAGAATGATCTTTCAAACGAGGGCTCGTGTAACAGGCTATTTTGACCAAAGCCAAACACAACAGAGAATCAAGGTGTTGGTAAAACTTTTGAAGAGACTAAAATAGAGATTAGTTGAATGGTGAGGAAAATGCTGATGATGCTCCAAAACATGCCAAATGTTTCATTAAAAATCAAAAGCAAAATTGGCTACACAATGCATGATGGAATACAACAAGAAAAATTCAAGACTGATTTTTCTGATTATAATCACACTGTTGAAAAAATTTTCCGGACACCACATGGGTAAATTTTTAATTTTCTTTACAAATAGCAACAATTATTTTAAGGATGTCTCTGTTTATATGAAGCACCTGAATACAGAAGTATTTCATATTTGATAAATGACAGATGGGGAGTCCTCATCACTACAAAATCAACCTTCAATTTAAGTTTTGCATCTTTTTGTTAGTTTAATGTAGAAGCAACCTATCCAAAGACATTTTCATTACATAATTTTGTCATGCTGTACAAACCAAACTTTCTAAAACTTTGTTTTCTTTAGCTCTTCCATGCAGAAAGTGACAAGTGCACAGAATCATCATTGTTTTCAGCATTTTATATATGATTTATTTGAGAGTTCGGAAAAGTTTCTAAAAACTAAAAAAACCCGGGTCCTGTGTATGCCGGGTTGCCGATTGCTTTTTGGGGAAATTCAGGGTCATTTGCCCCCCCAGAGAAAAACCCTAGCTACGCCACTGACCATTAGGCAATGGGGAACTCTAATGTTCGCCCCTTATATTATTAGGCTTAATAATTTCCCTTAGTAATGGTCTTATTTTTCTTTCAGTCATGGCACATCTCTTGCAAAGACTTCGGAGTTTCTGCGTGGATTGCTTTCTTAAAATTTTTATGTTCGGAACAGTTATAATATCATCCAGGATTTCCGAAAAGTTATTCCAGACCCTCTTGCACAAGGTCACAACAAAAGCTGGCTACCGTTTTTCAAAGTTGACACACGAAGATTATGCAGAGAGTTTTACCAAATGGGAAACTTTACGACATGAGCTAAACGAACTTTGGGATGAACTTGTGAACGAGAGGAAGGCTTTCAAAGGTTTGCAAGCACCAGATGCCAAAATTATCATGCTTTCTGACAAGATCAACAACAATCACAGCCCAGAATACATTGAAACTCAGCTCCTAAAATTCGCAAGACCAGGCATCCCCCTGGTGTTAAATTTTGGAAGCTGCACCTGACCACCGTTTATGGGAAAGATGGCTTCCTTTGTTGAGCTTGTAAACAAGTTCCAAAGTGAGGCTGACTTTCTCATTGTTTACATCGTTGAGGCTCACTCAACTGACGGCTGGGCATATAAGAAGAATTACGCAGATATTAAGAAACACAAATGTGAGTATATTTATAGTGACATTCATTACAGCCACATGAGAAAGCAAGCACCTTTTTTGTCTTGGCAGAACCAGGTGATCAGCTCTGATAAACCATGAATTCGGCACCACGAGGTGGCTCTTCCTATACTCCTATAAATAGGCAAGGGCATGGGAGGTTAAGTTTTTTTGGGGGAGCTGCCCAAAAAAGATTGCTCAAATTGCCCTAAAAAAAACCTCTCAAATGTTGTGCCCGAAACTCCACAAAAAAATGGACTACCAAAATTTCTTTCGAGGGGCTTCAGCCCCTCCAGCCCCCCTGCCTCTTCATCATCCGAAGTCATACCATGACAAAATGGCCCATAACCTTTGCTAATTCATGAATACTTAATTAACTGACCCAGTTTTGGCTCAGCCAATCAGGGACTGCTACATCACAGTTTGAAATTGTTGCTCCTGTTTCACACAGTTACAAATGGAGAAATTGTGTATTGTTGAAAGGTGCTATCACAGTTCCGAAAATTCCATTGAATTATGTATTTTCACAGTTCTGAAATGAAACTGTTTGAAAGTTTGCTTATTTTACACTGTTTTTCTTAGTTGCCAGTAATCCTCTAAGTGTCCATAATCAGACTAAATCTGCCTGCAAAATGCTTATGACCTAAATAAGCAGCCAATCACAGAAGAGGTTGGAAATAGCAGAAAGCCCTGTCCATTTTAGCAGGGCTTGTGTGGGGAGGATGTGCCTCCTAAGCCTATGCTCCTATAGGCCAGATTCGATTGACATGGCATCCACGCGCTAGCGCCTTAATTGGGTACAATGATCCTAACATCAATAATTCAAACATCCTTAGAACTTAGAAAACTGGTTTCCCCAATGTTTGACTGGATACCTTGATTTAGACTTCCAAGTGTCTGATTAATCTTGTTTGCTTTCATAACAACTTTGCAGTCGCGTCCCTTAGTTATATGCGATCAACACAGAATGTCATATATTTTTTGCTTCAGGCCTCGAAGATCGCGCGACTGCTGCGAAGATCTTCACTTCAATCCAAGAATTAAACTGCACCCTGGTGTTGGATACAATGACTAATGGAGCAAGGTTTGCTTACTCCGCTGGCCAGAAAGGCTTTATGTCGTTCACAATGGAATAGTAGACTACGCTGGGGGACGAGGACCTTTTGATTATCGCATTGAAAAGTTGAACAATGGTTGGAAAATTACTGTCAATCCAAATCAAAAGAATCGTAAATTTTATTGCATTTATAGTTTTGCGTGATATGAACCTAGGCCTGTATACTTCAACTCCAACACAACATTTATTTTAATTTCCATTAAATTGTTAAATTTATGTTTATTGTAAGAGCTCTGAATGTATTGAAGTTGTGGGTATGTAAATAAACTTAACCAACCCTATCAAATCCAAAACAGCTGAGCTGCGTTGAACATAGGCATAGAAACCAGGTGGCAGCCGCTAACCTAAATTGTTCAAACATTGTAAATTGACATTCTATTCGGGAAAAGGTTTAAAATAATCTAAATAGATTGTCTCTTCTTAACCTACGCCACTGAAAATAATTTCAATGATATTTACAATATAATCATAAAGAATATACAAAGCAAGATGCTGGAATTTTCTGCAAACTAAAATTTGTATTTGTCGATTTTCAAATACATAGGAGGCAAACCAAATTATACCTGAGAGGTTATGTACTTTGCCCCAGGATGATTTTTTTATGCTCAAAGCAACAACAACTATTTTGCATGTGAAGAAGCAACAGACTTTTTTTATTGCAGTTTTAGTAACAGACCTTTTTTATTGCAATTTTAACACCATAATTTCCTAATTACAATTTTTGATGTCTCACTAGCTTGTGATAGTATATTGTATTCGCACAATTGTAAAATTTCCAACTGAAGTTATCTGATCCAGTGAACAATGAAAACAACATCAGACATGACTTGTAATGATGGGAAAATTCTCAAATGTCTGCATGATATTTCCTTGATACCAGTTATGAATTTTATTGTTTTTAGGCATGATCAGATGCATAATGGTAAATATGTCACTTTAATAGTGTGTCAAATCACAAAATAAAGTTTCACTTCCTATCTTCAAAATTTTTGTCATTTGTTTACTTTTATATACATCTTACACTACTTGTATATTCTCAGCCAAATCTTCTGCTTATATATGCACTGTATATACCCAGTCAAGTCTTCAGCCCTTTTTGTTTTCATACTTTTCTACTTTTTTTACACAGTCTATAAATGAGGTTGATTTTTTTAGTTTTTTTTATGACCCAAAAAAACGGAAGGTACCCGAATAAGAAGTGCTGCGTGGAATTTGTGAATGGTTATTATGTTAAAAGTTATATAGTTTGTATAGTTATACTATTATAGCTGCTGAACTGCTAAAAGAAACAGGTAAGAAAATAACCATTTTTAAAATTCATAAATGGTAATATTGCTGGCCTTATAGCCCTCGATTTACGTAAGGCATTCCATACCGTACACTAGCAATTGTGCAACGTACGAATTACGTACGTAAAACGTGCGTAAAACGTACGTAAATTTTACGTACGAAACTCACAAGAAAGAGCCGATCCGTAGTTCGTACGTACATTTTCGTACGAATTTCATACGTATTTCGTACGTATTACGTATAGGCACTTTTCGTACGAATTTCATACGTTAAATCTATTATTTTAGGAATTGGAATTTAGCTTATTAATCAGGTCTATTGCATTTAGAAATTTTGTAATTTAATGGTGGGTAGAACAACACAGTGATATGAAATTAAAATATTTATTGGTACAATTAAGCTTATACAGTATACAGGTATAAATTCAATGAAATTTAATTTGGTTTCAATTGCAATTGTCCTTTTTTTCCCCGCTTTTTTTTCTTTATGCTTCGTTTTCAACCACGATTATTGCGATAGATACTGTTTATTTTGTATTTGAGTCAATAGTCTATATTTTCAATAATTTTTCTTCTGCTTCTCCACATTTTATTCCAATGTGTCACCCAGCTTCAGACAAACGTAAAACAAATCCAAAATGTCTTGCTGAGCATGGCTTCTCCCACAACATGAGACTGCAGACATTCATCATTACGCTGTCTCTGAAAAATAGATAATTGAAATAATATTAGATTAAGTCTAAATACAATTTCATAGTTATGGGGCTTAACGGACGAAAACATTTTCAAGAAGGTAATGTTTGGTAACAATGTTGAGGAAATAGTGATGATGGAGAATGCAAAGTTCAGTGTCGAGTCGGCCAGAAGTAAAGACCGCAGAATGCTCTTTTGAAAAGATTTTCATCACAGTATCTGGAACATGTACAGTTGCTCTCCGAAGTAAGTAAACCACTCAGTGATTTGCCATTGAACTCCCCAATGGCATTTTAAACTTGTCTTGCGGTAATGGCTAGGCCATAGCAGCACTAATAACTGCATCATCAATATGATGATTGATTCATGTAATAGGAAAACTCAATGGTGTGATACAAAAATTGTTGCAAAAATTATTTGTGTAATATTAGTCAAAACCGGGAGCCAACTTAAACATAGTCTTCAATGGCAAATCATTGAAGGGTGTACTTACTTCCAAGAGTAACTGTATGACATTTAGGCTATGTACCTCTTATATATATTGGTTAGGCCTACCTGAACATGTAATAATTGTAATTTATGTTAAACTATGATCTGTGTAAGTAAGTTGAAGTGAACATAGTTAATGCTTACCAAAAGCACAGGGAAGACTTCTCGAATGGCAACCAGAGAGTTGTCTCTCTTAATTAGGGAGTGGCTGACCTTGTCTTGTGAAAAAGAGCTGAAATCAAAAAGAACAAATATTATGCGTGGTGTATCACAGTAGACGGAGTACTCCAGGCTTACCAAATGAGCCTGCTGTTCACAAGACAAATTTTATAAAGGAATATTATGAGATTTGAAGTAACATTTTCGAAGGACCCCTTTTGAAAACGATGTTCATAAAGAAGTAATTTAAAATATTATAGCCCATGAATGAATTCGCTGTTATTGCAAAAATAAAATTGGACAGAAAGTATTAAAACTATGAAGTGATGCAAAAATTGCTCATTGGCAGCTTTAAAAAAAAAGAATTACCCTCACCAAATAAATTTGGTAATCCAATATGGTGTATTTTGATTAGTCAAAATTGATTGGTTGCACAATTAGGTCCCAAACGTATGTACATCATACAGTCCCAACAATTCATCGTCACTCTGCTCCAGGCACTGCCCGCACTGCAAACAGAAAAACACGGACATTAGGGAGAGAATGGTAGAATGTTATTATGTCTACTCAAGTTTGCAAAGCACTGATAAAATTTTCAACTTCATCTCTCAAACTTTAAGTCGACATGATAACTGAATTTTTAAAGTGTTTCTTAAAACACCCCTTGAAAAACTTTTTTTTTGTGATATATGCTACTTCAGAGCCGATATCCCACAAGGGCTAGTGAAGTTCAGGCAAAAAACCGTGTGATTCACAGCATATAAGAATCTGACGTTGTCATGGAAACAAGGGGGGGTGAAGTGATGACGATACAATGTTTTGAGGCTCAGGTTAGTCGTAGTGGTAGCTAGTAGGGCTCTATATCGTTGCCGACATTCGATACGATACGTATCATCGATACACTTGATCGATACACGATTCGTACCGTCGGTCCGCAAATTCGGGTTGATCCGCATTTTAGAAATACGCAACCACGCAAACCAAATTTTTGGCCCGGAAAGTCGCATCTCGCATCAGAGCGGACGTCAAGATGACGCAGTGCTCGAGTTCATTTCATGAATTTGTGGAGATTTTCTGTCAAATCTCGGCAATAAAACAACTATTTGAGCTTGATATAGCGTTATTGAACCGAACGGAAAGTGCTGCTTTGAAAATTGGTTCGGGAACCGACCAGACTGTACCGGTATAGCCGGTATTTATCGAACCAGTGTAGACCTCTAGTAGCTAGGGATATTCTTGGGGCCATTCAAATAAAATAGTGCCTCTTGAAAAGTTGAAATTATTAATAGTTTTGAGAGGAGGTCTATTAATTTTTGATTGTGGGATATTAATAAAACATAAATATAAATTCATGTCATGTCTGCTGCAGAATAAACAATCGTCCTACGGACTTGTACTGTAGGCTATTCCCCTGCGACATGACATTCATTAGGTTCATTGCTGTGAACCACACTCTCATTAAGTTCTATCATAGTGCCACTGAGAGTCTGAGATGAAACAATATTAAACTGAATTTTACAACATTAATGCTTACCAAAAGTGTATGGAAGACGTGAGGCTTCTGGAATGGCGACCATATAGATATATATCTCTTATTCAGGGAAGGGCATTCCTTTTCCTTGCAATGAAGACCTGAAATCCAAAATAAAATTACTTCCAGCTGTATTACTGTTTACTATAAGAGCTGTGTTGGTGGCAATAAATCTGTTTTTTTTTAAAGCCCAGTTAATCTGTTTTTAAAATCAGTTAAAAATCCAATTAAAAACAGAAATGTCTTGTAATTGCCAAATATGCATAAATAACATCCAATTCAACGGAAACCAACACAAGAAAAGTAAGGGAATACCATGGTTTCGAAAAATATTGATTATTATAAATCTCATTTTTGAAAATCATGAGATTTCAGGGCTCGCAAATGGGGATTCGGAAATGGGGATTTCCATAATAAATAAGGGCTATGTGACACCTCTCAATATTAGGGCTGGACATCGTTCAATGTTTAACATTATGATATGTCACGATAAATTTGTAATGATGTATACACAATATTAATCGCCATGATTGAGTAGCGTCAATCATGCAAAATATCAAGTTTCTGATGTAAAATTAAATGCTGTCAATAACTTTAATAGTTCTTCAATCAAAATATATTATTAAATTTCCTGAAGAAGCGACGAACATTGCTGTGCTATTCGTGTTGCAAAAAAGTTGTGGCGCCAGTCCCACCATGCAATAGAGCTGGATCGATTAATCGATATATCGCGATATATCGGTTCACGGACTTATCGTGATAATCGTTTTACATATTGTCGTGACATCACGATAATTGCATATGCCAAAAGTTGTTGTTTTTCGTGAAATTCAACCAATTTTTGGGCAAAAAATGACAATTTGTGTAGCAAGAACTATACTTTTTGACAGGATCCGATTTATGTCACAAACTTTGCATTTTGCATGGCTGAAGCTGATCAATTATCACAATAAATAACTGTCATGCACGTCATTACAAATTTATCGTGATATTATCGTATCATACAAAATTGAACGATGTCCAGGACTACCATGCAATGGGCCACCATAACATCGAAGTGCAGATAAAATTCTGAAATTGCTTAAGTACCTTTCTGTGCATGTTTGCAGCTGCAGATTGAGCATTTAATTTCCCTTTTCAGCCTCGAAATTTGTGTTCCTTACAATGAAGTAAGACATATGGCTTCCTTCAGTTCCCTGAAATACAAAATACGAATCAGTAAGCCTATATTAAAATCGGAATAACATCTATAGGCTAAGTTAAACTTTTATGGAGCTTTTGTGTCTTGATACCTCTTCAAAAATTGTCTCCATCCACCCATTTAAGTCATGACTTAATTTAATGATATAAATTAATCTTAGCTAAATTGAGGAATTGAGGGTGTTGTCACACTAAGCGGGTGACAATTTACCAACCGGGGGGAGGGGACGGTGTAGTGCTGGACATCGTTAGATTTTTAACGATACCATATTATCACGATAAATTTTTAATGATACCGATATATATCGCGACAATTGAGCAGCGTTAATCATGCAAAATGCGAAGTTTCTGACATAAATGCTGTCAAAAGTGTAGTTCTTGCTACAAAAATTGTAATTTTTGCCCAAAAATTGGTCAAATTTCACGAAAAACAACAACTTTTGTCTTATGCAGTTATGGTGATGTCATGATAACATGTGAACGATTATCACGATGAGTCTGTGAACCGATATATCGCGATATATCGATTATTGATCCAGCTCTTGGCCCGGGGGGGGGAGGGGAGCTTGGAGTTTCCATTGGTGGAAATTATTTATTTCATGGAGTCACGCAAACGGAAGTATTAATCATTTATTTCAAGTGCACAAAGTCCCGAATTTTCTTTCCAAAATCAAGCAACTCCTTGTTAAGAAATATCTTTTGCAGAAATTATTTATTGCAAGCCTGAGTAAACCCAAAACAAATTTATTTATTTCACCAAAACTGAGTAAAAAACACTCAATTAAAAAAAAACCCCCTGGATATTATTAAATGGCCGCCCCCTAAATCATAAAGCACCCCAGCTGAAGGTGGGAGCGCCTTTTTAAAATTTTCATGCTGAACAAATACCATACTGAAGCCAGTGAAGGGGTTGTACATGGGTAAAAATCAACATGATGACATGGCGACATGGCCCTTGTTAAAAAGTAACATTGCGACACAGGCCCGCTTAAAAATCGACTGACACTAACAGGTTTACTCATAAAAATTGACAAACGACATTTTAAGTATTTCCTTATCATTCTATAAATAGATAAAAAAGTGACAAGAGACATCTGTTTACCTTTTAATATTGACACTTGACAATCCATCTTTTTTTAAGGACCCATGTACCCCACTGAAATTCTCAAATTTCGACACGAAAGTAGAATTCGACCCTCACCAACCTGCCTGGCCGCTGGCAAGTGATCAAATCAGTCCAGCAAGTTGTTGACATTTTGGCCTACACAAAAACGAATTGTACTGCAGGTGAAGCACTTGTCAAATAGCACTTGAGAGCCCCCTAATGTACATGTCAAATTCAACTGTCATGTCGAAATCAGAAGTCGTCAGTGGTAGCTTTAATTTGAGCACCATTAGAGCTATTGATCAGTTGAGTATTTTCTGAAGCACTAACCTTTTGAGTATTGTGGTTTTGCCGATGATTGTTTTGTAGACGCAACAATAAATTCTCCAAACATTTTTGATGAGCTTTCCTGCCTGTCACTCCACCCCAGATCAACATTCCAATGACGTCACAGGCACCTTGCCTATTGTGATGTCATCAACAGTCACCTTGGTGACCAGTCACTGGTGACGTCATGCCATCTGGTGGTAATGTCTTCACAGAAGAAAACACAACAACAAAAATGAAGAAGCAGAAGACAGCCAATAATGCAATATTTCTGGGCTCCATGTTCATTCATCAGTGTCATCACAGGCTGGACTTAGTTTGGAGGACTACATGCAAACAAAATCAGTGATATCTCCTTGGAAGGTAGCTGGTAAGTAAAGTTTTTTGTACCAGTATGTGATGGGACTACTAAATTTTCAAGTCATGAAAATTTCCAAGCTTGCGAGAAGTTGTGTGTATTTTAATCAGATTCAGAAACATTACTGACCAGTAATGCCCCATTCACACAGACAAGACCTTGGCAAGAGTATGTTGGCAAGAGCAAACTATCAGAAATCGTGAATTCACTCCCAGAGCATAGTTTTCACTCTCAAGAGTGAAAAGTTCACTCCCAGAGTAACATAAGATGCTCCCAGATCATTGTCACACTCGTGGAAAACTCTTGGAAAATTTTGAACGGTTTAAAATTTTCTGAGAGTATGGAATTGATCTGAGAGTGAAATATTTGCTCTGGGAGCATCAACTTTTGCTCTGGGAGTGTCAACTTTCACTCTGGGAGCAAAATTTTCACTCTGGGAGTAAAAAGCTATACTCTGGGAGTTAATTCGTGATTTCTGAATTTTGCTCTTGCCAAGGTACTCTTGGGTTACTCTTGGCTGTGTGAAAGGGGCATTATTAAGGCCTGGACTGTGCTAGCCCCAGTAAAGTGGCTACTCTTCTGATGGCTTGGTGGCTGACCAGTCTCACCAGATGATCTATTGCTCAGTTTTGGGGGGAGGGGGGGGCTATGGACTTTTAGTGTAAAAAAAAGTTTGTTTCCCACTTGACACTGAAAAAAAAAGTTTGTTCTGCACATGGAAATAAAAAAAAAAGTTTGTTTCCACCTCTAGAGCTGGAGTACCGTAATGTTAAAATTCCGATAAAAAGCTTGTTGAGAGTCCGCATGCGGGAAAAAAAATTCGTCAACGCACTGCAAAGGAAAAACAGTTTGTCGTGGGAGTAAAGTCCATACTTCATCGCTACCCCAACAGTCGTCTGGTCGGCCCCTTGCTGTACGGGCAGGAGCTAGGATTGTGGGGGCTGGCAGGATGTCAATTTCAGTTATGAATACCTACTTTTAACTAAAATGGATAATTAAGAAGACAGTTAGAATTAGAACTGATAATTAATACCCTGGTAGGCCTATCTATAGACATTTGCCCAGGGGGTCAGAGCACAGTGGGTTTTAACCAGCGCTTTGGAGTCGGAGTCGAAAGTTGGAGTCGTGGAGTCGGAGGTTTTCGGGTGGAGTCGGAGTCGAACTTTGATTTGGTGACTCCTGACTCCTTAAAAATAATTAATATAATTTACAAAAACCCAATTACAACAGCGTGAAATGTATCTTGAATTTTAAGCAAAACTTCCAGTTCCAGAACAAGTGTTCAAGAACAAAAGCCAATGGAAAATTTGTGGAAGTGCATTTTGGCCCCTGTTAATAATGAAATATTTGCGTGAAATAATGCCGATAAGCGGAGTCGGGAGTCGGAGTCGGAATTTAGGAGACCTAAGGAGTCGGAGTCGGAGTCGCTTTTCAGAAAGCAGAAGGAGTCGGGATTCGGAGTCGGTTCACTTCCTACCCGACTCCAAAGCCCTGGTTTTAACCACCATCAAGTTAGAAAAAATTCTAGTAATGGCATGGCACCTGCTGGATATGGTGCGCAAGGACATGTATGCAGATTACATAACTGAAAATGGGAAAAAAAATCTGTTGGGAAATTTGTGAGAAAAATGTTTACTGTGTGGCAGTTTGTCACATTGCCAAATGGCTGCAACATAAAAATTCATTTTTTTCTTTTAAATTTCCCAACAAATTTTTTTCCCGTTTTCGATTATGTAATTTCAACACCCGTCACCGTCACTAAATTGCATGTTATTGTGTACCATATCCAGCAGGTGCCATTCCTTTAGAATCTTTCTAACTTGACGGTGGTTAAAATCCACTGTGAGAGGCTCTGCAATTTACCCCCCCCCCGGGCAAAACGACCGCCCGTACGCCTATGTTTATATTATGTATATTAAAAATATAAATGCCTTGCCGAGGCCAAGGCAAACGAGGGGGGCAGCCAGGCAAGGTAGATCAAAATAGTTTCCAGACCAAGGAGTAGCAGCCTGAAGTGATAACATGAAGTAAAGCTATAAGAATTATGTCACTGGAAGCAACTATTTTCCAATTTAAAAAAAGCTACTGGGGCAAGACTAACTTATAAATCAAATCTGTGGATCCATGAATAATTTGTCTCGCTTGAGATAATAAAATGTCAAAGAAGAAAATTAAATCAAGATATAAAAAAATATTTTGCTCCCTTGAGTTATTTGAGAAAAGTTAATTTCACATAGTGGTCCCACCCTCGTGGAAGATGTCGGGGAAAATAATAATTTTTTTGATTCAGAAACATGTATACTTTGGCTAAAAAGTGGTGGGGCAAATGCCCCACCTGCCCCATCTACACTGAGGCCACTGAGCAAAACTTGAGTGGAGTATCCAGCTACATAAACTCTAAACAGGTTCTCTCAACCAATAGCAGTCACTCATTCATGCATGTATCAATCTAAAGACAAATTTATCTTTTGAATTTGTTAGAAATTGGGATTGACAGTTAAAAAGGGTTCCGGTACTGAGATAAATTTCCCATGAATATCTCTTTATTGATCATGCAATGATAGTTATTGATTTTCGAATGTCACATTTTTTATTCCAGGTTGAGTGACCACATTGAACAAGTATCTAACTTCAGAAGAGATGGATGGATGGATGATTATGTCCAGGACGTATTTATGCACTTGGTAGCCTAATTAGAACAGGAGGAAGACACAGCAATGATGCAAAGGATGATTGAGGCAGCCTTCCAACATAGACGCTGGTGACCTAGCAAGAGCTGGATTCGAACCCTGGATCCAGCGATTGGCTGCCTAGCACGCTACCACTAGACCAACCCTCCCCCCTACTTCAGGAAATCAGAACTTAATATGAACAAACTTGTGTAATATCATGAACAGTGGGATTTACCAGCTGTGAAGTTCTGGCAAAAAACCATGTGATTCACACCATGTGGTTCATCGTGGTGAACCACATGCATCTCATTATCTGACGTTATTAAGTAAACAATGGGCAGTGAAGTGATGACGTCACAATGTTTTGATGCTCTCATTGGTCGGTGTGGTTGCTAGGGATCTTTTTGTGGCCAGTCAAACAAAATGGTGCCTTTTGAAATTATTAATCATTTTTACTGGAGGTCTGTTTTTATTGTGGGGTATAAATAAACCTTAATTGGAGTGTGGTTCACAACAATGAACTTCACTCATGTCAGGTCTGCTGCAGAATAAACAGTCGTCCTTCGGACTCATGTTGTATTCTTCCGCGACCTGACATTCATGAGGTTCATTGCTGTGAACCACACTCCCATTAAGTTTTATTTTAGGCCTCAGATCGGATTTTCAAGTGTTTCCTCAATCAGTTTATTTGTGGATATATTTATGATGTGTTTAATTGTATTATTTACATGTTCATGCTTGCTGTTCTTTGTGATTATCAGTATCTCCCAAGAATTGATTTCTACACAAATTCAACGAATGAACTGTCAGTTTAATTCTAACAATAATGAATATTGAATAATTGAATAATGATTATATTTTTGAAAGCCTTCTTAAAGCAACAAGGTCAGTCGGTTGGACGAAAAAAATCAGCTGTAATGGTTTTTGTGTCAACGAAGTAACATCAGGGTATGTAAATCAGTTGTTTCAGTAGGTCCGAGAAGGTAAGAATCAGTAAACTACTGTTTTGTCTGGCCTAACGGGCAATAACCCTCTGATCATCGGTCATGTCAGCCACACCGTGCTTGTTATAGGGCTATAATGATACAATACGATGTATCTAAGGTTACAAAATAAAGAAATGAAAAAAACAAAGCTCTGTCTTCGAATTATTTTTTCTAGATTTCAGTATATTTCGAGGTCAGTTACTTTGGCCCTTTCTGTGCAGTGGTTACTGGGGTGGTCTTAAGTTTAGACGTACCTGGAATAACTAAAAAAACTCAGCAAACAAAGCAAATCATAGTCCAAAGATCAGTAATTAATGTGTAGAATCTAATGTTTATTTGCTTGTCAAAAAAAGTCATGGTTTTCGCCTGAATTTGATTGAAACGGAGTCACTTCCAAACTTTGAGGAAGGCCCATAGTCCTACTGGCCTATTTCTAATGAGAATGTCGTAAAATATCAGAATTTTTCTAAGTTTAGAAAACGTATGGTTTTCGTACGTAATTCATACGATTTTCATGCGTAAAATTAACGTATGAATTACGTACGTCAGCACGTATGAAATTCGTACGAAAATCTACGTACGTTTCACGTGCGTAAATTTTCGTACGAATTTCGTACGTGAAAACAGGCTATTTACGTACGAAATACGCATGAAAGAGCTTACGTACGTTTTACGTACGCTGCACAATTGGCCATGTAGACCACAAGATCATGCTTGATAAATTAGATTATTACGGCATTGTAAATACAGAACATGATTGGTTTAAATCATACCTGCATGATAGATTTCAGACATGCTCAGTTTTTAACAATTCCTCAGATCCCCAAAAATTTACGTGCGGGGTACCGCAGGGGTCCATTCTCGGGCCCCTGATGTTTATATTATATGTAAATGACATGCCAAAGTGTTTTACTGAATGTAATGTCAACATTTATGCAGACGATACTACTTTCTATGTAGCAAATCCTAGTGTCGAAGCTGTTAGCAATATCCTTCAATCAGAATTAAAATCTGTCTACAAATGTCTCTGTTGCAACAAGCTATAAGTCTCCACAAAGGAAAAACCTCGAGTATGTTGATTTGCAGTAGACAAAAAAGAATCCATCTAAGAAATCAAGACCTTAACTTAACACTAGATGGCTGTCAAATAGAACAAACTGATTCTATGAAATATCTAGGCTTATCAATTGACTGTAATTTGAGATATGATGTGTATTTAAAAAGAAAGCTAAGCAATGTTTGTTTTTTCTTAGAAAACTAAGAAGTGTCAATGTTAATAGAAAAATCCTCAATCTGTTTTATACACGCATTATTCAGTCTGTTATTACTTTTTGCAATATTTGTTGGTATGGAAATTTAACAAAATTGAATGTCAACTACCTTGACAGAATTATAAAATCAGCTAGAAGACTAGGATGTCACGAAATAGATAACATGAGTGAATTGTACACAAACTACACATGCTTCATGAAAAAGATGGTTTTAAAAAATTATTTGTTCCGTCTGCTATACGTTTATTTAACAAGTCATAATTTTTGTATTCTAGTCATACCTCATCAGCTGCTCGTACGTTTTTGTTTTTATTTGTTTTTACATTATTTTATTGCTGTTATACTATTTGATTTTCATGTCTGCAAAACGAGTTTCCTGAATATGGATTAAAGTTATTGTCATTATCATTGTCATTGTCATTTAACTGAACTTGTCAACAAAATTAGCAGGGCAGCAGGTATCCTCTGACGAGCCTCTAGGTTTGTTAATCAAGCCACAAGACTTACACTCTACAATACCCTAATACTTCCTCATTTGGACTATTGTAGTACAATTCGGGGTAACAATTCATCGAAGGGTGATATTAAGAGGCTCCAAAGACTACAAAACTGTGCGATGAGAGTAATTTTAGAATGTGATCGCATGACCCGCACTAAGTATATGCTTAGTACTTTAAAGTGGCTTAGTGTGGAGCAACGACTTCTATACAACACTGGATGCCTCATCTGGAAGATCACAAACCGAGAAACACCACCATACTTCAACAATGCGGTGCGCACTGCAGGAGCGGTCCACAGCCATGGAACGCGCTCATCTACAGACAATAACCTGTTCATCGAACAGGGTCACAACAAATCGCTCAGAGTCCATGGCAGCAAATGCTGGAACACTATACCAGCTAAGTGCTTCATCATTCAGAACTTTTAAAACTGAATACCTGAGATACCGAACTTGAATAACATACTATTGTCGCTAGATTTAAATTTGTTTTTAATTTGAACTCGTACTTGTTCTTATGTATGCTTTAATTAACATTTGTGTTTTTAATAGACACATAATTTCTATTTTTAATACCTATTTTTAACACTATATAGTGGTTTATCACAATTGTCAAATTTTTAATATTTGAAAGTGTTCAAATGTGTTGTCTGTTTACTCATGTTCATGTGGGCTCCAAGCCTCAGAAGAATGTATGTTTCTGAATATGGATTCCCAATAAAACTTGTAAACTTGTAAGGTGACAATTTTTTGGAGAATTTTGCAACTTGAGGTAGCACGGCTTAGTTCTATTTCTCAATGCTTTGTCATTTTGTGCAAAATTTGTATTATACATCAATTCAATTGTATTTTAATATAGAATAAGATATTACCAAGAAATTGGTTAGGCCTACTACTAATATTTATAGACGTGTATTAATCAATTATCAAATTTTAAAAAGTCTGTTAAATTTTCAATATGCCACGGTGAAAAAAATACCTGGTGTTGCAAAAAAAAAAATCTCTCTTTTTTTTGCGACCAAATTTTAAGGTATTTTAACCATCTATGGTTCAGTCGGTGATGCAGGGGCAATATAACATTTGCACAATTGACCTAAAAATGTTTGTGAGTCATGACAATTACTTTCGACAATGACTGATCATTATTTCAGCCTTCTCTTACCTCCATTCTATATTTCAGAGTTGGTGTCTTGGACAACCATGTCAAAACTCTTTTTTTATTCAAAATGTATAAGGGCTCAGGGTGCCTATCTGAGGTATATGCCTGGTTGTTAAAGGATAGAAAATAAGGAGCTTTTAATTGCTCTGGTATTGTGTTAGGCTTTTTTGCTGACAGAAATTGAGCAGTACTATTCAGACATATGCCGTGAAAGTAAGAGATCTAGTTTCCAACTGACGAGTTATAAAAACAACTGTAGAATGAAAACGGTAAGATTTTGTATTTCCGACTTCAGATTCAGATTCCTGGGGAAATTTTACATAAGATAGGCTATTTTTCCGACTGAAATGTGAAAATAACATTATGTACCAAGGTACCAAATGTAATAAATTTCTGACTCAAATCTTGAACCTTGTCTTAATTTATTGTTAGCTTGAATATATTGAATAAGACTAAAATCAATAGACAATGTTTAAAAACTGCTGAAAAAAATTCTCTCTCGCGTCGTGTTGCATGTTAATTTGTTTTTTCTTTGACATTTCTACTTGAACAATTTTTGCAATGGCTCTCAGTTCGTGATTTTAAGACAGCTCACGACGTACAGTTGCCAGGACAATGTTCTGAATCATGTCCCTGTGCCAAATATTAATTATATTCATGGGTATATAAGGATAACTGTTCATGCAAATCTCACAGTTGGAGAAATTGATTGCCTGATACAGATCGAGGTGTCACACTGATAAAGACAATTTCATTCAACCTGAACTCAACCTGAACTCCTGGAATTTTCTTGAAAATGGATAGCTTATTGCTCGCAGAATCAAGATGACGTTTAATCAATTTTTTGCATTTTTAATACATAGCTAATGAAAAAGTTTGAACTTTGAACTACCTAATCTGGAAATCAGCTTCTTCGACAATATTCCTTGATATTAATTGGAGCAATTGAGTGTATACTTCTCCGCTGACTGGCATCAATACATAAAGGCAAAATTCAAGCCTAGATCTTCACATGTGAATGCCAATTGGGGCACAGGTAATTTTTCAAATTTTCATTTTTAACTGCCTACACAGGTCAATTCCAATTTCTGTACTGTAAATAACTATACTATACTCTGATAATTTTTGTGTTAAATACAATGTACTTTAAAATAAATTCTGACATGACACAATATTGAAATAAAAGTTTAATTTAATTCTAATACCATAGTCCAGGCATGAAGAGGAAAAAGTCAATTGAGCACAGAATGCCACTTTAACAATCCTTGCTTTAATTCTAGAAATTAAGCTGTTGCTCATAATTACAAGTACTCTCCATAAATGAGCATTTTATTTTTGTATGCAAATCGCCAATTTTTGACGGATCTTGCCATGCTATACATCAATCTTGATCTTATCGAGCACACTAAAGATTTTTATCTTTACAGAACTATCTGTTATCTCTAACACCATATCCACATGCTATCCACTGTAATCCACACCTATCCATGTCATAGTAGTAATGGTATTGGTTTTCCCTGGACTCCCAAAGGGTAGGGATCCTACTATAAACTCATTGGCTAATCATGTTTTGACACCCAATTACGTCTTTTCCCTACTCAGAACACATATCAAAATGTCAATATTTTCTTCTATCAAAGTGAATTCCTCATACTTTAGTTCTTTTATTTTCATGGGTACGATCATCTTTTTCCTTCCAGTCAATGCAATCATGGCACATCTCTTGTATAGACTGCTGAGCTTCTTCGCTGAATCCTGTTTAATAGTAACCATTTTTGCAACACTTACAATAACATCGAAGATATCTGACAAGTATTTCCGGATCTTCATGGACAAGTTTGCAAAAAGAACAGGGTTGGATGTGTCCAAGCTAAATCATGAAGATTACGCCGAAAGTTTTACCAAGTGGGCAACTACAAAGGGCGAGATTCGAAATATGTGGAATGAACTCTGGAATGAGAGGAAGGCCTATAAAGGCTTGCAAGCACCAGACGCTAAAGTCATCGTGATGCCCGACAATTTCAAGAACAGCAATTCCAGCACAGATTACGTCGAAACTCAGCTTCTGAAATATGCAAGACCAGGAGTCCCTCTGGTGATAAACTTTGGAAGCTGCACCTGACCCCCGTTCATGGCAAAGATCGGTGACTTTGTTGAGCTTGTTGACAAGTTCCAAAGTGAGGCTGACTTTGTCATTGTTTACATCGATGAAGCACACTCAAGTGATGGATGGGCATTTAAGAATAATTACGCAGATATTCAAAAACATAAATGTGAGTATTTCATGGGAGTATATGTTGCTGTATTGTCGTTACAGTGAAACACTTTGATTTAGAATTAGAATGGACTGTGGCACTGTGAAAATGGCACTTCGTGACTCATGATAGACGATGAAGTGTCATCTTCTCTACTTCCAACATGGGAAACATAGAGGCTGTTTGATTAGTCATGATCAAGGGAAGGCCATTTGATTTGTCATAACGGATTTTAGAGTGAAAATCAGATGCATAATCCTTTCATTTGGCTCTGACCAACAAGTGGGATTAGTCTCCTTCAATCAAATTAACATTGAAAGTTTTGGGTTGAATCATGACAAATCATCAGCATGATGACACACGAAGTGCCATTTTTACAGTGCCACATTCCACTCTAATTCTGTATCAAAGTGTTTCACTGAAATATCCAGCAATAGATACTTTATTTAGAAACAACTTTAAAACAAGCACTCAATGGACAACATTGGATGTTGTCCAAGAAAACCACCCTGCCAAGACAACCCGTGCCCACACAAGCTGCGAAAGTCACTCATCTGGGTCAAAATTACATATGTATGAGCTACTAGTCAGCTAGTGTCATTCCCATAATGTCACACGCCTGTGTTTTGCAAAATTGTGTAAACTACTTTCTAATGGGAGTACATCTCACAATCTGCTCTCTAATATTTAAAATAGACCATGTGTTATCCATTTAGGGGTTGCTATTTTGGTGGTTTGAAGTTTTATAGGTTCAAAATGACCTCCCGATAAAGCTTCCTTGTCTTCAACTTGGAAGGCCACATTAATTATACCCTTAGGGTTTTTCATTCCGTTAGCTGATTGGCTGAGAAGGCCAACTAGGTCAGAATCTGAAATAGTTGATGAAGCAGGCTGTGTGGGCAGACTGTAAATTCTGAAATTCTGAGTTAGCACAAATGATTGAGTGAGACGGTTGTACAATTTGTTTGAGCCACGATAGCTTGCTGTTTTGAGTTATGATAATCTTTATGTTGTTATAACTTGCAAACAACAAGCTATCTTGGCTCAAAGGAATTGTGCAACCATCTCACTCAATCAATTAAGCTAACTCAAAATTCAAAATTTACAGTGCAGGGTGCTGCATGGGAGTATGGAGAAAACATGAAAGTCTGCAAAATCCAGATGGTGCAGCTTATAAATACCTTCCAATATTGCAATGATGGGATCTGCTTGGTAGCATAAATTTGGTCCACGATTTAAAAATTCAATGATTTTGGAGAGTTTTCTTTCAAAAGTGGTTTCCGTGTTTTATTGATAGAGATATTTAACATATTAACCTAACTGAAGCTTCCTTTATACTAATATTAACCAATAATGTCATATCGTTCGATTCAGGCTTGGAAGATCGTGTAATTGCTGCGAAGGTCTTGACTTCATTCCAAGAACTGAACTGCCCCCTGTTGTTGGATACTATGCGTAACGAAGCAAGATTCGCTTATTCCGCTCTCCCTGAAAGGCTCTTCGTTGTCCATGAAGGAATTGTGGATCTTGTCGGGGGACGCGGTCCCATGGATTATCGCTTGGAGGAAGTTGAAGAATGGTTGGAAAATTATTGTCAAACTAAATCCAAGAATTTGTAGTTGCATTTATATTATTATATTGTGTCAAAGGAATGATTAAAATTGTCGCGATCTCAATGTAGATGAAAATACTGTGACCATCTTCTATGCCCAAATAATTAGAGAGCTGGCCAAAGGAGATTACAAAATTGAACACTAAAACTTAATTTCATTTTGCAAGAAGACCAATTGGTTTGTGATTTCACTTGCAGAAACACAGCAGTTCTATTTTTTCGTCTAATGTGTAAAAAATATATGTAGGTACATGTATATACGAGTATACTGCGATGTTTTTTGTTTTGACCAAAACATGTTTTACAGGCAGATATTTTTTATTGTATGCAGCCTAATAATTAGGAGGCAGGAACTAAGTCACTTTAGTAACGCTGTCGGTACACGAAGAGATTTTTGTTTTAAAAGGTCTTTTAAAATATTTCGGCCCGGGTACTTTTTATTTCAATGCTTAAATTTCCTGTGTGTGCATGGAATGCACAATTGCATATTGAGTTGTTTACATTTACATGTAAAGTTATCTAGCTTATACTTGAAAACAACATGAATTCAACTTGTAATGACGGAAAATTTCTCAAATGCTCTGAAATTTCCTTGATATCAGTTGATAACAATACGCTGTTGGTTCCAGGCATGATTGGATACTTCATGGTAAATCTGACAGACTGGCAATGTGTTTGAAAAATAAATTCAATATATTTTTGTCTATGCAAACAGTGTTCTTTTCTCTTCTTCCATTGTGGTACGTTTATTACTGCATTTCTAAGCCTGTGGATTATAAATACAGGGTGTCTACAGAAAAAAGGGACAGTCGACACAATTTGATTTGTTTACAGTTCATTTTGTGCCAAGCATCATTATTCAACAAAACATGATTTGTACATGTATATGAACAGTAAAATCACAAGAGTCAAGTTACCCAATATTGGCACCCCTAGCAGTGGTAACTTCCTGCAGATGAAACCAAAATGATGTGAAAACATGTTTGATGCACTCCGCCAACATTTTGCCCCATGCAGACATGATGGAGGCCTTTAACTTTACTTTGAGGGTTGGGATAACTTGCTGGATGCTGTCTCCCAATTTGCCGATACTGAGTAATCCACTGGGTCCAGCTCAGGAGACAAGGGGTGGCACTCTACCTTGCTTAGCAGGTTTGTTTTGAGGCACTCCTGAGTCTTCTATGCAGTATGAACAGGTGCTCCACCTTGTTGGAAGATGATTTTGCCACAAAATGAGTTTTGTGTCTGACGCCATGACATCACAAATTCTTTCACAATGTTGTTATAAGCATTTGTATTGATTCCAGTGCCCTGATCAATGACTATTTGAGACATTTTTGTGATTTTATTGTCGTCAGATGACTCCATGTTGAAGACCAAGTGTTAGGCCCCTAATTTGAATTGTTGGCAGCTGGAGCATCAGTAAATGCATGTCCCACTACTCACAAATGATTCATACCTTCTCTTACAAGCACCATGAATGGTGAAAATTTTCTCATCAACTATGAGCAAGACAGGACAACCATATTCACCTTGAAGCAACTGAAGCACTTTCACATATCATGCTTCTGTTTTGCCTTTAGCAGTGGTCTAATTCACAAATAAACATATTTGCAATGGATGTAGTGTGGCTGACTATCAAATCCACTCTTATGTCAGGACCTATCTCCAAATTCTGAACTTAAATGAGTACAAAAAAGAAGACAAGTGACTGTCCTCTTTTTCTGTAGACACCCTGAGGTGCTCAGCTTATGTTGACAAAAATGAATCAGCCACAAATTGACAAAGTCTAGCTGAGACAGTTTAATGTGACTCAACTATGGTGGTTTGAACATACAGATTTTTCTAAAATTTTGCACAGTTACTCTATGGGACCCATACATTCCAAAAATGAAAAACAAACAAATTTCACCAACTCGTTTTGTTGCCATGGCAACAGTATGTTTGGCCTGGCGACTGCTTAAAAGTCATAAATTGAGTTTTTGGTTATGTACCACAGAATAAAGCATTACATACATTTGTCACACAAAAACGTCAGAAATGTCTTCCCATGGATGTACACCAATACATTTGCCACAAATTTGAAGAAAAAGGTTAAAATATTTTTTTCTGTAAGAGGTCAAAGGGCACCAATACACAAATTAATTGCTGATTTTGTATGCATCAATTTTGGCAGTAATCAAATTTTAGGAAAACGATCATACCGATTTTTTTTTTAATTTGCATATATCACAAACAAGTTATTGTCAAACAAATGGCCAAAAATAAAAAAAATTCACCGAGTCATTTTTTAACTGCAGTACCATGACTATGCCTATGTCAATTTAAAGAAATAAAGACAATTTTAGACACAGTTGATTGAAATTAGTTGAGAAAATTTTTTGGATAAGGATGAGAAGATGAAACTTTGAACTAGCATAGAGCAGGCGTTACTGCATTCAATAAAAAATAATTATGCTTCTAGCTCCATTAGATCTCATTTAAATTGCAAATTACTGGCTGCCATGCTGTTAAAAAAGAGAGAGCAGAAGATGGTGACGTCACAACTTTTTCAAGGCCTGCAGCAGTTGTACGCCATGTTGCTAGGCAACCAGGCTGCTCAGAAGTATGTGCAGTGTACCACGCATGAGTCACCTTAATGCATGTTGTTTCTGAGGTGTGATAAAACACTTTTTGAGGAGGGTAATCCTGACCTGAAGCATACTGTCAAATGCCATTACTTATGGGGGTAGATTATGGTATTTCATAGTGAATTTTTAAACAAAGAAGAAAGTGCTGACCCATTTCAGGTATGCAAAAATCAAATTCACCAAGTCAAAAGCAATATAAGATATGTGACAAACTAACACTGTAAAATTTGAAATTGTCAGTCAGCTTTTAAAATTATGAAGTGAGATGGTTGCACAATTCCTTTGAGCTGACAAGCTATGATGATCTGTCAGTTGTCATAATTTAAAACAACAAGCTATGTTAGCTCAAAGAAATTGTGCAACCATCATTTCACTCCATAATTTAAGCTGACTCAAAATTTCAAATTTTACAGAGTATTTGACTTGCTGATTCCTGCAAAGATAGCACAGTCTTCAAGCAACAATACAGCAGGTGGACACAACTTTTGAAAACTATAAAGGATTTCTCTGGGTATGACTTGGAAAGTTAATCAAGATGTGACACATGGTTATGAAGAAACGTGGGAAAACATGGTAAACTGCAGGGATGCTCCACCCTGAACTTACAAACATTAGATGAAAGAAAAACCATGTACTGTGTAAAGCTAAGCTTAATCAACAGGCTATATATTACATACCGATCAATAACACTGACACTGGCCAAAATCCTGCTCTCAAAACTGATGGGAGTGCTATCTCAATCAACATTTTGAGGCACAATATGACTTTTGGTAGGTATTTCACCATCATCTGCATCATTTCAACCTATTTCTGAATTAGTTCTGGGTTGAAAAAAAGAAGGTTCCACCATTGGTCCTGTGGTGGAATGGAGGGTTCCACAGGCTGTGTGACTCTATGGCCCGTTTTCACCAACATGGTATTAAGAGTTAAGCCTGGTGTTAACTCCTTTAAACCTGGTATAACTAAGTCCATTTCACCAAGAGTGTGCTAAGCATGTAAACCTGTCAAGGTTCAGTGAATCATACACATTGTCACCAAACTCAAGGATCAGCCATCTCAAACTGATTTGGTGTCAAAAAGTGATTAGGCCAATGAAAACAGAACATATGCTTCTTATGAGATGGCATGACAAATCATTATTATAGGCCTTTGTCTATTATATTCGCATGTTTCTCTAATTTAACAGTCACCAAAGATATTTTCAAGAAAGATATGACACATCATGAGATATAAAGTTTGCAAACCAAGAACACACACTTACCTAGAAAATATATTTGTTGAAGTAACTGTTGCAAATATACTAGCCATACAGCATTAAGCACACGATTTAAAAGTATTTCATGTATGAAACTATGTTTTTATAGCATTTGCCTATGATAGTCATGACACCAAATAGAGGAAATTCTTCTGTGCTGAGTTGTAAAAAACCTCTGCACTTGTTGTTGGTCTTAGCACAGGGGTACTTTCGAAGGGCAGGAAATTCGGACGTGGGTGCAATCTATGCATCCTATAACCCCCCCGGAAATCGGGCGATTTCGGAAAATTCCAATTTAGCCTCCCGTGTGACTGGTCCACTGGGCATACGTACATATATGGGTTTTAATGAAGCGATTGCATGACTAACACGCTTCACAATCCTTGAAACTGAGGCGACACTAATACCACTCAAGTCACCAACGACTTGTTGGTAACGGCCGGTAGCAAAAAATCAAAGGCACGTCAGCCATTTTGGGTACATCAGATTTTGAGGACCCTTATCATTAGATATTCAAAGGGATTCAACCATTATTGTAGTTTCATTGTGCAAGAATGCATGAGCAGCTGATTTGTATTAATTTATTGTTTGAGGGGAGGGGGCTAAAGAAAAATGCATTTCTGTCACCAACACTGGACAGACAACTAATTAATTTTCTTTTTTATAAATTTCCAAGCCCACCCCTCTTTTTCTCTTACCTTGTCATTTGGCCATGTTTGGGAAATTCAGAGATTAATTGTGTTTGTAGCAGTTGAGTTGTTTAAATACTATGTGCAGACTTTCACTCAGTAAATGTTCCTTGATCCTGCTCCGCTTGAGTGATTGGCTTAGCCAGACCAGGTCTTAGCTAAGACCTGGCATAACTCTAAATACCATGTTGGTGAAAACGGGCCTATACGTCCTGTGGTGGATAGGTCGCGGCGCCGACCTCTATCTGTGGATTGCTGTAATTCAGTGTAAACAATCAAGGCAATCAATTGAAGATGTCCAATGACGGTTCGAATTTCCGCCTGCCAGGATATTCCGTACTCCTTTTCATTAGAAACTGGACAATTTTGAAGAAATTTACTCTCAAAGTAGAAACACAATTTCCAGAGTAGGCCTAGTTAGAGTAGATGCAATCAAACTTACCCAATCGTTGATCAAATGAACGATTCCAGGCATCAATGCCATCACTAATCACTTCACAAAGGACATGTCAAGCGAATATCTTGTACTAAGTTAAAAGCAAATTTTCAATAAATGCCATTGCCTTAAAATTGGAGTTGGACCAGCACAAATTTTCAGAAAGTAGTAAAAGCCATTTATATGGTGTCAGACTTAGATTTTTTGTAATCATTTTAAATTAATTCTTGAATACTGATGACAAACTGTTAACACTGTCTCTCCTGTATAATAATTCACAAGGTAATGATGGCCTTCTGTCTGAATACCAGTTGATATTGTTATTAGCTGTTCACGTACATGGTGTGTATGTATAGGTTATACAACGAATTTGAGGTGTATAACTAACATTTCAGGTGGTTATTTACCAAGGGCTTTAGCATATTTGACCTTGAATTTGACCTTGAAAATAATTTTCGAGGTCAAAACGATATGATTTTCAGAATGGCAGTGTGTGAAAATGGAGGGGTAAATTCATTATTGTAACTGTCTAGGACCGATATTTCTATGTCAAATACGCAATAAACAATAATTTGTAATTTTTCAACATTCTGCGGTTTGTGATATTTGGAATTTTGTAGAAAATTAAGGTAAAATGTTACAGGACATTGAATTAAATATTATAAATGAACATATTTTTGTCTGTCTAGAATTTTTGAAAATAAGCACTTTTCGCATTTTGAAGAGCCGAATGACCTTGAAAAACAGATTTTTGTTCAAACTTGAAAAAAAAGTGGGGGTTTTAGGGGTATCTTTGGGGGGGTTCACTATACATTGTTATGGCCTAAAATCGATATTTCTGGGTGAAATTACCAAGGTCACTGGTTTTGACGACGCGGTTGATATTTAAAATTACATAACTCAAAAACTAAGTACGGGATCATAACAAAAATTAGTCGCAGAAATGCGTATGTCATTCAGGCAACTTCTAGTGTCATGCATGTAACTCTGTGACCTGCGGATTCTGACTTCCCGTGCCGAGACCTCTAGGAGTGAAATGGCATATGTACAATATTGACCTTGAGCTACTTTCTTGAAATTAGGTCAAACTTTGTATAATATCTGGTAACTAAAGCGTGTGTATCAAAAATGAAATTTATTGATAATTTAACGAGATATGGTCAATTCAAATTTTGAAAAAATTAAACTTTGACCGAGCCTGTGACCTTGAAAAAAGGTTTCAAGGTCACCGAAACTTGGTCAGTGTAATGAGGTCATAGAACACTATGTATGTGATTTTTTTCAAAAAAATTTGTGTCTGGAAAAATAATGATATTTACGAAAACAAGAAACTTCACCTATGTAATAGGTGAAGTTTAATTACATAAATGGAGGAGACCCAAAAAAAGTACAACGGACTGCTATGTCAGGGCCACCTAGTATATGTACGCGAGAGGAAAGTGTGAGGCAGCAAAAATACAGATAGAATCTCGGGACACAACAAACAAATAGCATGCTAAAAATGTCTATTTGTCTGAATGAAAGGACTTTTTTTGTCGCATTGTGGTTTTCACCAGTTGTCGCCCAGCATAGTTTTTGGTCCTCATTAGCAAATGGGATATCGTACTGGTAAATGTCTTATTAAGGCATTTTATGCTCCCAAAAGGCAGGTAGGGAGGCATTTACATAACGGTTGAGGTGCCAGATTTATTCTCAGCTTTCCTAGAATCCCTTGAAGTGGGCACATGGGCTGGTATAGACAAATATACCAGGTGAGAAATTTTACTAAATTACATGTATTCACATGTCAGACCATGCATACATACATTTACATTAGATTTGACAAGTCCAGAATCTTTTGATTGATTGTCTACTTCCTTTTCTTAAAGCTATCAATATTGACAGTGTTGTTCAATTTCACAGTAGCCTATATATATTTATAAATATGTCTGCTTTTGTCTCAATTTTTTTTTTGGCAACCTGCAGATTCAATTGTCTGCATGGAATAGACAAACGTGCTGTTTTGCTTTGAAACAACGCTCCAGCAGCAGATATCAGAACTAGAATGAGCGCTCGAAGATTGCATACCTCAGCCTGCCTTAAAATTACGGCCCCGCCTAAATACGCTGCTGGTGTCAATTCATTTTTCTTTCACATTTCTACTTGACCAATTTTGCAATGGCGCTCTCAGGCAGTTTGTGATTTTAAGACACGTAACGATGCACAGTTTCTAGGACAATGTTCTGAATCCTGTCCCTTGGAGGTCATAAGTTCATAACACAGATTTCATATGTGTCAGCCCGACCTTCCATGTGCCAAATATGAATTACATTCATGAGTATATAAGGAATATGACTGTTCATGTAAATCTCACAGTTGGAGCAAACTTTTTTGTCTGATATGTTTTTGATGCTAACAAAAGATGGAGAAAATTTAGACCGGCATCATGAGACCTACATAATCCATCACTCAAGGCATTAAAAAGGGATAATATTATTTTTCATTAATTTATACAATACCTATGTCAGTTGGAGAAAGACCTATGTGTACAAAGGGGGATTATTGAGGCACAGGTAAGGCATTTTTAAAATTGTCATTATTATCTGACTACACAGATCAATTCCAATTTCTATACTGTAAATAGCACTATATGATGCTGGAGACACTTTTTTGAATTCTAGTCGGTGTACTTTTGTACTCCATGTATATTAAAGATATTTGGAATATTTTTTTAGGCATGTATGCATGTTGGGAGATTCTGTCAAAAATTTTGTCCCGTTCCGTTTTGTCAAGTTATGTTATTTGTCAAACATTCTTGTGTGTAAAGTTAATGATCAGGTACTAAGGCACCTTGCATTAAATGTAAGCAAAAACTATGAAACTTCCATCATTATGCTATAAATTTACATGCAACAATGTTCAATGTCAAAGCACCTCAATTAGTGAAGGAAAGTTAAAATATTTAACACATTTGGTGATTCATAACTTCATTACAGGGTATGTATCACAAAAAATGGCACCGCCTTATAAGATACCACTCAGCCTAGAATAGATATTTAATATTTAAAGCAGGTCCCATGGATAAGGCAAACTGATTGATAATTATACTAACTGACAGGAATTTAATTTAGTTTGACTGTTCTAACAAATTGTACTTTATTCATGTGGCTGGCCTCTTGACATGCCTCGGACAAATATCTGAGCCAGAGGGTCCGAGACCGAGTCCAAGGCCAAGCATTGGTCATCCAAGACCGAGGCCGAGGCCATCAAAATGTGCCTCGAGGGTTCCAACATTGGAAATCTTATATCAATATTGACAATGTAGTTTAATGTTACAATACAATTGTACAGGTATATATATTATTATCTGCTTTTGTCTCAAATTGTTTTGTTGTCCCACACCTTTATCACTAAATAACTTCTTTTTTCCTTTTTCAGTCATGGCGAACTTCTTCTACCGGCTCTGTGGTTTCCTGAGAGAAACATGGGGATATCTTCTTCGATCTATTATGTTGAAGCTGGCACTCACATTCTCACCGACATTGTTTGAAAAAATGGTTACAATGGGGAGCAAACAAACTGGTTTGGATAAATCCAAACTGAACCCTGAAGATTATGCCAAAACATTTACATATTGGAGCACTATTAAACTTGAACTACATCTTCTCTGGGAGGAATTTGTGAACGAACGAAAGGCCTACCTGGGATGTCCTGCACCTGAGGTTCCTGTAATAAAGATGCCTGTGGATAGCAACAAAACTGGCAGTAATGAATATGAAGAAATTGAGCTTTTGAAAAAATTCGCAAGACCAGGTGTCCCCCTGGTGATAAACTTTGGAAGCTGCACCTGACCCCCATTCATGGCAAAGATAGCTTCCTTTGTTGAGCTTGTTGACAAGTTCCAAAGCGAGGCTGACTTTGTCGTAGTTTACATTGACGAGGCTCACTCCAGCGATGGTTGGTCCTTCACCAACAACTATGCAGAAATTAAGAAGCATAAGTGTAAGTATTTTTAAAAAAGCAATGTCCATGCCAATCTTTCCTCTTAACTTCAAGGTCAGTTCTCCATGGTCTGTTATTTTTGGCCATAATGTTCAAGTCAATACAAGCAATTGTGATGAGTATATATATTTACCTGATAAACTATTTTTATTGGATATCTCTGTTGTTACTTGGGGTTCGTTACTGGTTTAAAAAAGTAGTAAAAATAAGACAGAAGTCGTTGTTTAGATTTGACAATCTTGTATTCACAACATTCCATTCAAGGCTGAAATTCCAGGTCATGAAATTTGGCTGCAACACACAACACTATTAGTCTACATTCTGGATTTATAATATATAGTGCTGGAATAGCGGACCACAATAAATTCTTTACCACTGAAACTCTGCATTTAACTGACCACAGTGTAAACATGTTTCTCAATATTAAGGACACCCACTGTTTTTAATAACTCTTTCAAGTTATTCTCAATTAATTGATGTTTCATAATAAATTTTCTTGCAGGCTTAGAAGATCGTGTGATTGCTGCAAAGATCTTGACTTCAATCCAAGAAATAAACTGCCCCCTGGTGTTGGACAAGATGTCAAATGAAGCGAGATTTGCGTATGCTGCTCTACCAGAGAGACTTTATGTTGTCCATAATGGCATCATTGAATACGCAGGAGGAAGGGGACCGGCAGACTACAGATTGGAAGAAGTTGAAGAATGGTTGGAGAGTTATTGTAAGAATAAGTCAAAATCTGATTAGAAAGATAATTTATAATTGGAGAAGTATAATCACAAATATTAAGAAAGTAAAATGGAGGATGGGGAGCTTTTGATATATATAGAAGTAAGTTGTGAGTATTTAGTGGTTCCAGCATTATAAGACTGCCCATCCCGCAGTCATGAATCAATCTCTCACAATCAATCTTTGGGGGGGGGGGGAGTGTGGTCTCTCCTCGGAGATGCAAAATATGAGCGTTTCAGTCTAAATTAATCTTATATCTTATATATATGACTTGTTAGAAAGTTGAAAGTATATAGTCCACACTGGAGTTGTTAGTCAGGGACTCAGGGTCACTGTGCAGCTGTGTTGGTTATGACATTTAATGGAGGAATCTTGTGTTGTCTTATATGTCCACAAACAACCAACAGTTACAAACATGACTTGTGATGAAGTGAAATTCTTAAATTATTCAGGAATTGCACTGACAGTTCAGTTGTGAATTTTACTGTGTGTTTTTTTGTGAACATGTTTTTAAATGGACTTGCATAAAATCTCAATATAGAGGTAAATGTGTAATAAATATGTAAAAGTAATTGTGACAAGTTATGGACTGCCTACTTTAAAGTTCTCCCTCTCTTTCTGATCTCAAATTTGTGTTTTTGTTGAGAAAAAAATTAAATTTGCCTCAAATTTCTTATCTCACATTAATGCTTCAACAACATCATGCATTACTTGTAATGATGTGAAAATCTTAAATGTTCAGGAATTTCACTGATGTTAAGTGATGGAATTTCTTGATGTTGTTGAAGTTGTCAAGTGAGCTAAGACGTTTGAGTCATAGGGGGGTAATTTGGTTTGGGGAAGGGGGGGACATGTCCTCCCCATATTTTTTACCTCGGGGGACATCATATGAAATGTCCCTCTCCCCACTTTTTTGTGTGAGAACAAATATGATGTGGTAATGGCCCTTGCCTTGGATCTGCCAAGATATTTTAGATCGTAGGCTTATTATAGATGATGGAGTAAAGTCCATTCATACATGTTTTATAAATTCTGTTGTTTGACACTACTACCTTTTATTTATTGAACAATACATATGTTTGTTTTTTTTGGTTTTTTTTTTTTGCTTTACAGATTTTATTTTTTTTATTAATTAATAATGTCTTTATCACACCAGCAGTGTCTAGTGACTATTGCCATTTTGCAGTTCATTTATTTTTAGATAGTGCAGTCCAGGCAGGTTTAATCACTGTGATTATCTATGTACTTTTTCTTGGAAAAATAAACAAAATCAAATTAATAAAAGCATCTCTTGTTTGCTGTTTAATCATTCTTGTTTGACAACATTTCATTGTATTTGTTGCACATTCATGTCCCCAAGTTCATTACTTGGATGGCATGGCAGCCAGAAGGCAACAGGTTAGAAATCTCTACTGGCCAAAATCCTGCTCTCAAACTGATGGGAGGGCAATCTCAATCAACATTTAATAAGGTTGTGGATACTTTTCCTAAACAATTTTCAACAAGGTGATAGATCTAGAACTCTTTAGAGTGCAAAGGCCTGCCATGAGAAAAAAGGGGTTCCAAGATTCAGAACAGTTTTTTTATTGCGTTGCATTGGGTGAGTGATAGCACCTTCTTCTTGACACATTATAAGCAGGTTGCTAAAAGGGCTTAAGCCGTTGCCAGTCTCATTATCTGCATGAATCTTGTCATCTTAACCAATGTCTAAATAGATAGATAGATTAGTGCCTGAAATAAGCCTTGCCCTCGTTACGGCTGCACGCATCTTGGGTTTCGCATACAGGATGTCCAGACAGGGTGTGGGGAGCCGTCCGATGGGTTTGAAATTTCCAGCAATGATAGCGAGGATTTTCTTGCCTTTGCAAGGAGCAGTACCTTAATCCATTTCCCCTTCACAGCATGTTCGATGTACCTTTTCCAGGCTGGTTTTCTCCATGGGGCCACCACTGGCCCACCAGTGATGCTTCTGTTGAAATGTCATATTTCTGGCATAAGTGTAAGATGTACGTGAACCAGCTATGCTGGCTACCTATGCTAGACTGCCGACTTGCGAGTTGTTTCATTGTTGAATTTTCACTCCGGCAGATGGCTCCATAGAGGCTAAGTATTCTGATGTGAAGTTCCGCTTCTAGCGGCAGAGTGCCAAGTAGCAGGTAAATTGACTTCACTGGAGTATTTTTTGGTAGTCCTTGAATTTGCCTTAAGAGCAATCTGTGATAGCTGGATAACTCATCTGTCTCACTTTTAGTAAGAACTACTGCGTCCAGACCATACAGCAGACGGGGCGTGATGTATGTGTCAATAATTTTGCGGGATACCGCTGGACTAAGTCCGTTACCTCCATGCATAACAGCCCCTATCAAGGCGTATGCAGCTCTTCTTGCCTGCATGATTTTATTAGATATAGCTGGTGCAGTTCTGTTGGCAGACCAGTCTAGAACCAGGTGCGTAAAAGTTGTCGCCTCGGGCAGGTTGTCTTCTCCTATCTTATACTCCAGTGTTGGACTTCCTGTCGGTGTCATATTTGTGACTGTGCTTTTGTCGGGATGAATCTTGTATAGATGTGTCTTGGAGTAGTCATACACCGCGCTCAGCATACCCTGCATAATTGTACACTGCATTCCCAATTATTATGCAACTATGTTTTTTTGCAATATCTCAAAAAGAAATAAAACTATTGGGATATCCTTTACACATAATGACATGTGTGCCATGAAGCAAATATTCTGTGACTTTCGTCCAATTCTGTTGTTTCAGTGAGGAGTTATGCTATATAATCATGTTTTTGGGGTGTTCCCAATTATTATGCAATTTCTTGAAAAGCTTCCATTGCCACCAAAAATCCATAAAGTTGATTATGAATTTACATTAGAATATACCTCATAACACTAAATAAAAAATGGAACCATCATTTCATATGTGGAGGCCTTCATGACCAAGAAATCAATATAATTCAACTGCATTGAAAAAACATTGAAATTGGCTTTTTTCTCAATAAAGAAGCCTCCCATGCTCTTAAAAAATTTAATATCAATAAAATTCCAGCTTAGAATATATCTATAGCACACCACGGTCATACTGTGAGATGAAACACCAAATCCGGAATCTCTACAAAATATGACACCAAATCAAAAACTCAGACTTCTGTGTCCCATTGGAATAGCATTGGCAATTGGATGCGTTCAATTCATTTCAAGATATTTGTCAAATATAGTGGTGCAACTTAATTGCCATTGGTTTACAGGAGAGTTCTAAACCTAAGGAAAGTGGTAAATGAGTTAGGTAATGATTTTTCATTTTGTCTGGCTATCAGAGGGTTTTTATTGCAATAAAACTGTAATTTCAATGCTATTTCAATGCAGTAAAATAACATGAATTTCTTGACTATGAATGCATCTATGTTTGAAATGATGGTTATACTTTTTCTTTTGTGTTACGGGGTATATGTTGATGGCATCTTCAGATTAGTTTGGGTCATTTTGAGTGGCCATAGATGCTTTTCCAAGAATTTGCATAATAATTGGGAACACCATAAAACATCATTATGTGGCATAACTCCCAATTGAGTCAATGGAATTGGACAAAATTGGCAGGATATTAGCTCCATGGTACACTTATCATAACGTGTAAAGGATATTCAAATAGTGTTATTTCTTTTTGAGATAATGCAAAAAAAGCATACATGTAGTTGCATAATAATTGGGAACGCAGTGTACTTGTAGATGTTCAATCGAATTGATGGATAGATGGATAGATCTATAGAAAAGCCGATGGTTGATATAATTTTTTGTGTTAAATATTTCTTGACACTGATTCTGACAAGCTAGTATATCTAATCAAATTCAAACTTAATCCCATCATAATACAGACAGCAAGGAGGGATAAGACAAGGTTCAAGCTTTGAGTCACAAATTTGTGACATTTGACTGAAAAAAATCCTGAAGGCTCATTTTTCATTTTTTGAAAATGGTGTTGAACTTACCTTCAGGCAAAAATTGTCTACTTTCCAATAAAGGCATCCGCAATGACGAGATATCATCCCTTCGTCATGTTTTGGGCAAAATATGTCCGAAAACAGGCAAAAATGCACATTTTAGGGTGACAAAATTGTTCACAGTGTCACATGTAAAGGCTACAACTCGGAAAGTAACACTTTTATATAATTTATTTTACTTTGACATTATTCCCTATGTTGTCTTCTTATAATTACATGTAAATTTGAGATATTTCAGCTGAACATCAGCTACTCATATTTATACTCAAACTAACAGGATATTCTACTGAATGTCAGGTGACAATTTTTTTGAGAATTTTGCTGATTGAGGAAAAGCTGCTGACTTTGATAGCACACTGTGTCATCATTTTTCGCAATAGAAATTTGTATGATACATCAATATCTTCAAAATTTAATATAGAACACGATAGTACCAAGAATTGGGTCCCTGCAAATATTTATTGAGTCTCAATTATGCATTTTCTAACTATGTCTGCTAAATTTTGTAAAGCTGAAAAAAATACACGGCGTCGCAAAATGCTAGGTTCCAATTGACAAGTTATAAAAACATTCATAGAATGAAAATGGTGAGAGATTTTGTATTTCCCACTTCAGATTCAGATTCCAGGGGAAATTTTACATAAGATAGGCTATTTTTGGACCGAAATTCAAATAAAATTTTGGACCAAAATGTCACAAATATCTGGCTCAATTCTTTAACCTTGTCATAAGACCTTGCAAATGAATAAAGTGTGCATCCATGGATCTATAACTTACATACTCTATGGTATCTAACTGTGCCATTATGCGTTTGCCTTTGTAAAGGTAAAAATAACTGCGTTTCAGCACAGCGCAACGCATTTGTGAAAGCCACGAACGTAGATTTTGATGTGCGGCGTCATACCGCGCCAACAACATTGATGCGCATGCGCACTCGCTCTTCCTTCTCTTCTTAATCGTTGGGCGAGGAAGACACGTTTTGACAGCGGGATAAACTCCGGCCATTAATTGATTAATCAGACAAGTTTAGCATCGCGAAAGGTATTCTATTCGATGGTAGAATGTCGTGCACCTGGTCGGGTTGCACATGGCGGTCTGCCAATGTAATGATCATGGGAGACAGCTTCATTTCAAGGCTGGAAAATTCGCTAGCATTGCAGCATGCACGTGGTCCGGCAGCAGATGAGATGTGCCTAAGGGAAGCGGCGTGGGACCTCTTAAAGGCTTCCAAGGAAGTCCGTTTTGTGCATTTCTATGGTTTGCCAGGGTCAGGTTGCACGTCGAGGGTCAGCAAGCAGTTTGTCATCCCAGGAGAGAGAATCTTGAATTCAAATATCAAATTTGCCTTGTTAGAAATTGGCGGGAATGATGTGGACTCTGTTGCCTCAGTAGAAGATATTGCTCATTCCAAGGTAGCTCTAGCCGAGAACATCATTTCTTTATACGATGTGAGAGCCGTGGCCCTATCAACCATTCTCCCAAGAGAGAATCCTAGGACCATGGACAGTAACAGCTTCAGATCAAAGGCACTAGAGGTCAATATCCTAACCGAAGAATTAGTGGCTCATAATAGGCAGTTATACTTCCATCGCCACTGTGGATTTTGGACCAGCAACGACTGGACAAGGGATGGTATCCACCCGGATACTGAGGTGGGACTAAAGAAATACCAGAAAGCCATCACCTCGTCGCTGCATAAGATGATCAAGACCTACAATAATAATCAATGACTGAAGTTTAATAATTGTTGCTCTACTGCGGAATGCTGAGAGCCATGCACATTAAAGATATGACATTTGGTTCCCCTATGAATTATAGATAATGGATCTGGCTTGACTGCGGAATGCGGCAAGCATGTACTCCATGTGGGGCTATTTTGATATTGAATTAATTGAATTCTAATTGTGTTGGGAATTGCTTTGGGAATGATATCAGACTTGTTCAGTTCTGTCTTGACAACTTCCACTTATTTTACTGTTGTGATGAGAATTAGTTTGTGGAAACTGTTTCCTTGGTTTCATAATAAACTCCCCTTTCTCAATTATTAAAAAATTTTTAACCGACTGCGGAATGCGGCGGGGGATGTGAACAAATTTGCATCTTTTCCGGTCACCACTGTTTTGTGACCATTCTCAATTATTAAATTTTTTAACCGACTGCGGAATGCGGCGGGGGATGTGAACAAATTTGCATCTTTTTCCGGTCACCACTGTTTTGTGACCATTCTCAATTATTAAAAAATTTTTTAACCGACTGCGGAATGCGGCGGGGGATGTGAACAAATTCGCATCTTTTGCCGTCACCACTGTTTAGTGACCATTCTCAATTATTATTAAAAATTTTTTAACCGACTGCGGAATGCGGCGGGGGATGTGAACAAATTTGCATCTTTTCCAGTCACCACTGTTTTGTGACCTCATAATATGACTCATAAGTCAACTCTGTATATGAATATCTAATTCTCATGTATTTTCGGTCACCACTGTTTTGTGACCATTAGTTACTTATTAAATTCCAGTCACCACTATTTTGTGACAACTACATATTTCAATTCGGGCACCACTATCGGGTGTCCGTCACATATCATTTGGGCGTATCCTGCGTCCCGTATCAATTAAGTACAGCTATTCTAAGAATAATTTGGTATTTGCAGATGCCGAAACATCCTAGAAAGCGCGCCTCTCAGCGCCAGAGCCGTCCACCGGTCAAATTCACCCCGTCAAAATCATCTTCGCCAGCATGGCAGGCTACGCCAGGGTCGGCGTGGCAGGTGACGCCAGGGGCCCCCTCTCCGTCAAGGGAAGTAACTGACCGGAGCACAATCCGCCGGTTGGAGCAGCGGGTGGCCGAGCTGGAGACAACACTGGCGAGCCCGGCCGTAGACAGTGCTGGCCCAAGTCAGCCGAGGCATGGTAACGGTGAGTATGTCATATCGTCGTACGCACTCCCACTCCACGCATCGGTGGATAGGGAGCAAAGAGACAGGGTCGAAAGAGGCGATTACGTTGAGCTGGCCCAATTCAATCCGACTGCCATGAGTAATCCAAGAAAGCCCGAACAAAAGCTCCGCTGTGTGACAGCCTGGTCAAGGGCTTTTCTCCGGCTAATGTCTGTGTCATTGGCCGATAAGCATGTGGACCCCCAGGAGATGATCGTGCACATGGACAATGTGCTTTCATTGGCGCAAGACAGACATAACTGGGAGACTTATGATACAGAATTCAGGAGGCAACAGGTTAATGCTGGGTATACTTATGCCCATACGAGAGTGGAGCTGTACACAAGGGCAGTAACCAACAAGGCGCAGCCCTTTCGTCAAAACCAGCACATTCAGTCCCGCAAGTCAACCGCTGGGTTTCAACCTGGGACCTGTTACAGGTTCCACACACCCGGCCAACGATGCGAGCTCCCAACATGCCAGTACGCTCACAAATGCCCTCACTGCAACGGAAAGCACCCCCAGTACTTGTGCTTCCAATCACGCCAGAAGGCCCAACCACGGGAGCCAGAAAAAAAGGAAGAAAAGGGAAAGGCCGCAAAGAACTGAGCGTGGGCAGGTTGTCAGTGTCTTAGTCGCTTCCGATGACCGGAAGTATCCTGACGGCGGAACGCCGCAGGAAGATGGAAAAATGCTCTTATCTAATGCTTCTGAATTATGTGATATCCCTGACGACGGAATGGCGCAGGGAGATAAGGTTTGTGTACTGTCCAATGAGCCTCCTGTCGGCGGAATGTCGCAGGTTACTCCAGTGTCAATATCATCACGGGTAGCTCCTGACAAAGGTCATAGCCCGGAAAGCCTTAGATCTACTGTCAGCGGAATGTCGCAGGGAAGATCTAAAACAGTGGTATCACCTGTAAATGTTGCCTTGCTCGAAAAACTTCTAAGGGGTTTTGAATCGGCAGATATAGTGGTAGATGGTTTCACCAATGGATTTAAATTTCATTTCTCGGGATTGGAATGTGAGATTCGATCAAGGAATTCTCTGGAAGCCAATACCAATCCTGTTGCAGTAGACACAAAGCTGGATAAAGAGATTAAATGTGGTAGAATTGCTGGTCCTTTGAAGTTACCACCATTCAGCAATTTCAAATCTAGCCCCTTATCACTGCGCCCAAAAAGCGAGCCAGGGACATTTCGGCTTCTGCACAATTTATCCTACCCATATGACGATTCATCAGTAAATGGAGGAATTGATCAAAAGTACAAAACTGTGAAGTACGCTTCAGTACAGACAGCCATCAAAAAAATCAACGAACTGGGAAAGGGCTGCTTCACGGCAAAAGCAGACATAGAGTCTGCCTATAGAATAGTGCCCATACACCCTTCTCAGTACCATCTGCTCGGATTCAAATGGCGTGGTAATTATTATTACGATAAGTACTTACCAATGGGAATGGCGGAGTCATGCTCCATATTTGAGATGATATCGGATGCCATTGTTTATATTATGAAATCCCTAGGAATTGAGAACATTGTCAAAGTGCTGGATGATTTTCTATTGTTGGCACCCTCCAAGGCCGAATGTGATTTGGCCATCAGGAAATTTAAATTCATGTGCGAACGCCTGGGAATTCCTTTGGTGGCTGCAAAAACATCGACTGAGTCGGACCAAAAGATTGTGTTTTTGGGAGTCGAGCTTAATACGGAAAAGATGGTCGCAAAGCTGCCACGAGACAAGCTAGAAAAGTACAGTCAGGATGCAAGCGAGTTCCTAATGCAATCGTCCACTTCACTTCGAGAGTTGCAGAGTATGATTGGGAAACTCCAATTTGCTACGACGGTCATCCCTATTGGCAAACCGTTCTTGAGACGACTTACAGACGGGACAAAGGGTAGGCTTACGTCGGCCCATGCATCCATAGATGTTACGTCTGACATGCGAGCAGATATCAGAATGTGGCAAATATTCTTGCAGAGTTATAACGGCATCTCCGTCATCACTTCATATCAACACTGCAACAACGACTCAATCAACCTCTTCACTGATGCATCAGATGCAGATTTTGGTGGGACTTATGGTTCAAGTTGGATCCAAGGAACTTGGAACCCGAAGTGGCGAAGTCTGAACATTGCTGTCAGGGAATTATACCCGATAGTGGTACTCATGGGCATGTTTGGAAATCTATGCCGCAACCAGTCCATTGTATTCCAATGCGACAATCAGGCGATTGTGCATTCGATAAACAAGCAAACGGCCAAGAACAGTACCATCATGCGACTATTGCGCCCGCTTATCTTGAACCTCATGCTTAACAATATCAAATTTAAGGCTGTTTATATAAAATCTAAAGACAATGTCTTAGCTGACGCCATTTCTCGTTTTCAGGAGACAGGAGAAATGTTAACGAGCTATGGGATGAAGCCCACGCCAACGCCGGTGCCTCAACATCTACAACCGGAGGAAATTATTACGGACAGCGAATAAAATCACTGTTGAACTGCTCATTGGCCCCTTCAACAAGGGCTAGTTACAACCATCACATAACATCGTTACAGACTTTTCTGGTGTCGCAGGGAATGCCTAATTCATACCCAATTAGTATTTTCTGCTTAATGGCATTTATTACATCGCTATACGATTCTGGCAAGAAACATCCGACCATACTGGCTTATGTATCGGCAATCGGGTTTGCCCACAAAGTGCGGGGTCTCATGGACCCAACCGCGTCATTCTTATTTGCCAAATTGCTAGCAGGTATCAAAAAAGGGTCGTACCTGGAAAATAACAACAAGCTGCAGCCTATTGCTTACCCAATGCTGAAGGAATTACTTCACCTTGTGGACGGTTTGAGAACCTCCCCATACATCAAGACCCTGATTCGAGCAATTATGTCACTCATGTACCATGCCTGCCTAAGAATCAGCGAGGTGGGACACTCCGGCAAGGCAGACCATGCCCTCCGCACATCTCAGGTGTCCTTTTCCCATAAGCCACCTAGTCTACATCCCCACAAGGTAACACTCACCCTTACCACGTTTAAGCACTCCAAAGCCCCGCAGACAATTCAAGTGAAGAAAATTGAGGACATCCAGGTTTGCCCGGTCCGCTTGCTATGGGAATACAGCAAGTGTAAACGGCCGGGAATGACCTTCTTCTGTGACGAAAACGGGCTCCCTGTCACTCGTGCTTTTGTAATGTCTATCTTACAGCGGTTGGTGGAAAAGTCTTCTTTCTCTGACAGGAGAATTAACACGCACAGTTTTCGGATTGGTCGGACGACAGACTTAGTATTAAAGGGTGGTGTAAGTGATGCCTACATCCGCCATGTTGGGCGATGGTCGTCAAATGCATACTTGAAATACATCAGGTCAATTGTGGTGCTGTAAGGAGGTAGCCTGTTGGCGGAATGCCACAGGTGACGAGGGGTCGCCCCATCTGTGACAATGAGTGTTTGGCTGGTCTTCTCCCCTGTCCTGTTCTCTCCCTTTCTTGGCGCAACCCACGTGATGGGTTGTTTGGCGGGTCTCCTTGTTCCCACCAAGACGGGAGAGATCACGTTCATCTGATGGTGCCAAAAGACATATTTGTCGGCGTTCATGTACTCTATATTCTAGGCTGTTTATGTACTATATACTCAAGACTTTACATTTGATATTAATTCGAAGGTGCTATTCCATGGCAGACCTGACGGCGGAATGACGCAGGTCTGCCCATGCGGGGAAGATATGTTATTATGATGATTATTATAATTAATTAATTACATTTAATAAATATTTTAATCACCCGTCTGTGTCGGAGTTCTAGCTTCTCACAAAACTGCGTTTCAGCACAGCGCAACGCATTTGTGAAAGCCACGAACGTAGATTTTGATGTGCGGCGTCATACCGCGCCAACAACATTGATGCGCATGCGCACTCGCTCTTCCTTCTCTTCTTAATCGTTCCCTCCGTCCTCCCCATCTACCTCCAGATCTAAGGGTTCAGAATAGGCCTGATCTCTGTCAGCGGAATGTTGCAGGGTTTGGCGGGTCTCCTTGTTCCCACCAAGACGGGAGAGATCACGTTCATCTGATGGTGCCAAAAGACATATTTGTCGGCGTTCATGTACTCTATATTCTAGGCTGTTTATGTACTATATACTCAAGACTTTACATTTGATATTAATTCGAAGGTGCTATTCCATGGCAGACCTGACGGCGGAATGACGCAGGTCTGCCCATGCGGGGAAGATATGTTATTATGATGATTATTATAATTAATTAATTACATTTAATAAATATTTTAATCACCCGTCTGTGTCGGAGTTCTAGCTTCTCACAAAAAATATATAGGTACAGTCTGCCATAGTTCTACCGACATAATTAAAAAAACTAAAGCCAGATGTAATTCTTTTTTGTTTATTGTACAGAATTGATTATAAAACATTGTAGACAATGGCATTGCTAATTGTCAGACTGAAAAAAAAAGAAGAGCAATGAAGTCATAATGTCAAGATGGACGGAAGATATGATAAATATTGATTTAACTTTATGTAAATACTTTCGTGTAGTTACAACTAATACAAGTAGGCCTACAACTTTTTATATAGAGCAAGCATCATCAAGTGTATACCATGGTATGAATACTAGAACTTCATAACCTGCTGTGTTACTTAATTTAACATTGTGTAAAACAAACTGCATGTTTGATTTTTGAAAAGCCAAATAAATCTAATTAAATCTAAAACAACAACAAAATCCATTACTATAAACATCAGTGAAATTCCAGATCATTTGAAGAATTTCACGTCATCACAAATAATGGCTGATGTTGATGTTTAAGAATATCTAATCATAATTAAAAGAATATGAAGCATCAATTCACAGTCTATCAGCATAAACACTGTGTACATGTCTACAAGTGGACCGCTGTTACATTGCCATTTCTTGTTCCAGCCTTGGCAGATCAGAACATATGCTGTCATGTGTTGCCACCTAGTGACTAGTGCGCTATTCCGCGAGCTCCTGCAAGTGGTCCACATCATTTCAGTCTGAGGAACTCACAAAATTTTGTCTGGAAGAAACCGGGGCTGTTTCTGAGTGTGCTGATGGCCTTGTCTACCTTAGAGAATGTGATTGCCCAATCTGGCTCTGGTATACATCAATCTTTAATAGAAATTTTGTGAATTTGCAATGAAATTGGAACTATTTCTTCTCGACAGCAATGCTGTAGCATACAAAATCAACTTTTGTGCCAGGTGGCAGCAGCACGCAGTTCTCATTTTCACTAGACTGACTGTGTACAGTTTGCTCTATGCGACACGACCTAGTTAATCATTAAATCTTAAATTTTGTATTGGAAACAAATGTATTCAATATGACATAGCCAGTAAGCTGTAATTAAGTGCATGACATATTGATGCGAACTTACAAGCGTCAGATATTTAGCAATAAAAAGTTTTGGTGATTTCAGTAAAAAATGCACTAAAATTTGCTAAAACTGCCAAATCTCCCCACAAACTTAACAGATTGATTTCCAATTTTTTATGTGTTAATTACTTGTGATATTAGACAGCATACTGGTTGCATGGCAATGTTTGTTGTTTGCTCTTTATATGAGAACTGGCAAAAAATGTAACAAAAAAAAACCTTAATTAGGTCACTTGGTTGGTACACACTGTAAACTGTGTAAAGGTAACTTTTGATGAATGATACGATGCAGGCCTCTGAGACGAGTTATTGCCTCAACAAGAATTTATTGATGAGAGGAGGATGAGGAGTTTTTAGCTGCGTCAAGCAGCTTTTACCTCAAGCATTGTGTTCAAATCTTGTTAGCACTCCTGAGATCGTCCTCTCTCACCAATCTCATTCAAACTTGAAATACAGTCTCAATGGAATATTTCCTAAAGCCCAGTCAATTTTGGTTGCCCACCGTAACAAAAAAATTAATAAAGAAACTAAATGGACTGTTGCTTTTGGGGTCAAGGGTCAAGCTATAGAGATGCGCGCGCATCTTCTTCTTCTTCCAGCTGGCATATCCTCTCTTTCTTGGGAGCGCCCTCAAATGAACCATATAAATTGATATAATTGAAGTTTAAACAAGGGGATGTTCAATAGCAATTCTGTTTCGAGGATGACAGTTGAGGCAGCCAGAATTACATCTTATCAATAACTGTCTTAACTGAAGGGTAATTCACTAATTGCACTTCAGAATCACACATGATAGTTCAATACCAATCAACACCCAAGTAACTATAATTGGTAATTAGCAAAAAAGACCACCGTCTTTTCAAAAACATTCGATTGCTCTTCAAATAGATAGATAGATAGATAGATAGATAGATAGATAGATAGATAGATAGATAGATAGATAGATAGAAAACTATTGCTATCGATCAGTGAGAAATTCTACAAGTTCCACAAAAGGCTGATGACAATTCATGGACCTTTGACGCAGCTTAAAGTGCTTGCACGTTATTTTTTAATTTGATTGAAGAGTGAGACATACACTGTCACACAGGATACATTTTGTAACACTCTGAACACTCAGGCTGAATATTGTGATGATACAAAATAATATAGCACACATTAAATGCAAAATGGCATAACTAAGTATTAACTATTATGGTGACAACATCATTCTCTTCCTTTTGACTAACATATTTAAGTTAAAATAAATACATAGTAATTAAAGAACATACATTGCCATTACAAAGAGATATCAAAACAAAAAACAAAAGACTCCATATATCTAAAATTTGGTCAAATCAGTGATCAAAATGATACGTAGCTTTAACATTACTTTTTGACCAAAATATTGCAAATACCATTGCAACTAGCTGGACTTTTTCTTGCGGTAATCCTCCAACCAATCTTCAACTTCATCCAGACGGTAGTCCCCTGGTCCTCTGCCACCTTGATATTCAATGATGCCATTATTGACAATGAACGCCCTCTCTGGTATAGCAGCGTATGCAAACCTTCCTTCATTTTTCATGGTGTCCAACACCAGGGGGCAGTTGATTTCTTGGATTGAATTTAAAATCCTCGCGGCAATCACACGATCTTCTAAGCCTGCAAAATGTTGATAAATTAATTGCGATGGATGGATGGATGATTGGGGCTCTATGTCCTGTATGTATGCACTTGGTAGGCTGAGGACACAATAATGAGGCAAAAGATAACAATTATTGAGAAGAAAAAGTCAAGAAAGAAAGAGCACCAATTGCTGGAGTGCCTAAGTTTGTCTTTTAAGGAATGTTAACACTAAAATTTAATACTGTTTTCATCATTTGGAGGCCACACCATTTCTTGCTCGTTTATTGTCATGTAGAAATGTACGTGTATGGTAGAAATTATGTTGCCACAATGTGAACACAATTTAGATTAGATGTTTTTTTTGCAACACTGTGAAGTTGAAATGTGAACACTTTAAATTGCTACAACGTCGCATGCTAACACCATGACATTTCTCCACAACAATGTACAACATCATGTCTACCATACAATTCTGAGTAATTTTCACAAACATTGCGATCTTATCACAATGTTGCTGCAAGTTGTTTAATAAATTTCTACGCCCTGTTGTTAAAAAAATTCTTTCATTAATTTCAACACGACTCTGAACAACTTAAGTTTCAGTTAGATGGACTTCAATATTCATGTACTTACATTTGTGTTTTTTAACCTCAGCATAGTTGTTGTTGAAAGCCCAACCATCACTGGCGTGAGCTTCGTCGATGTAAACTAAGACAAAGTCAGCCTCACTTTGGAACTTGCCAACAAGCTCAACAAAGGAAGCTATCTTTGCCATGAACGGGGGTCAGGTGCAGCTTCCAAAGTTAATCACCAGAGGGATTCCAGGTCTGGCGAAAGTTTTGAGAAGCTGAATTTCTTCATAGTCATTTATGCCAGTCTTATTGTTCTCCTTAGGCATCTTAATGACAGGAAAATCCGGTGCTGGACATCCCAGGTATGCTCTCCGTTCATGCCAAAATTCCTCCCACAGAGTTGCTATTTGATTTGCAATAGTGCTAAAATGTGTCAAGGTTTCGGCATAATCTTCTGGTTTCAGTTTCGATTTATCCATCCCACTTTTTTCACCCCTTTCCTTGATGATTTTATGGAAGGTCGCCGGTGAAAAGATGAGGTATAGCCTGAGCATGCTGAGTTTAAATATCATCCCTCCACATTCCTTCAGGAAACCCCAAAGTCTGAAGAAGAAGTTCGCCATGACTGAAATGTAAGATGGAATTTTGGATTTGATAAAGGAAATTTTAACAGATTGTGTGTAAGGACAAATTACTCCACTTTGCACTATTGAAAAATATGTGAAGATTGTCCTAGTGAAGAAATATATTATATGCTTCAATATACATTCTGAGAGAAATTCGATTCTCCAATATATAAGAGCTAACATTAATTTTTGGCTTACGCAATTTCGTTCTATGCAATGAGCAAATGATGTGAAAAGTGTGATGCGAATCTAATAGATTATAGAAATATATGATATTACCTGATATTTTTGTCTATCAGTCCATGTGTGTCTGCTTCAATGCCAAAATAAACTTTGAATAAATCTGGAGTTCAAACTACATATTTACTTTACATGTGGGTCAATTTTCCAGCCCTGTCCTATATCTATTATTGACAGAGAGGCATAGGGATCAGGCAGCATTGTAGCTCCATGTGAACTGTTAATGCCATGTCATTCAAGGGTCACGACTGTCATCAACTTTGTCTGATAACCCTGATTTTGTACAGATTGAATTTCCCATTTTTCACTACAAGCACCAAATGAACTGTGATAACTTTCAGGAACTGTACCAAATAATAAAGAGTTACAAAAAATCTGAGTCACCTTGAATTCCATTTCTTCTTGTATTTTGAGATGAACCTGTTTGCTTACTACTGGCTATTCTTCTAAAATGCTGTATTTTTTCACCATTTGGTCTAAGTTTGGCTTGCAGGGACCCTATAAAATGAAGATTGGCAGTCATGCTGCAGGGTATTTTGGGAAGGCAGTATTTCCGCCATGTTTAAATCAGCACCAACAGTGGTCGAAATAGCCCATGTCATTTGGGGGGGGGGGGTCTGTCACTGGCAAGACCTGAACGGTCGAAGCTTTTGTGGCCGGAGATCCGACGGTCCGCGGGCCACCAAAGGCCCCTAGAAGCTGAGGGGTTTCAGAAAGGACTTACTACATGTACTCTGAAATGAATTCTGAGTGTTTCAAGCATGTATTATCCTAGAAAATTACTTTTGAAAACCCCATTTCTGGACTAAATCATGCACTTTTAGTATTTGAGGGGTTTTTTTAAGGACCCCCCCTGGGTCCCTCTAAAAAATTTATTTGAGGGGGCCCTTATAACATTTGGGGGGTCAAAATCCCCTTATTTCGAACACTGAGCACCAATGCTTCCAATAGGAATCCCAGCCCCTTGGACCTGCAGATTTTAATTCAATTAAGAAAGATTTTAACCCGATATTCTTAGTACATCTGCGTTCATAAACTCCCCGTCCGACATTATCTGGATGCGTTCCTGCTTTTGGTGTTTTGGAAAATCTTTTTGGGCACTGTAGGTAAGTACGGTAGGTTGGCAGGAATTTTCTGAAGTTAAGTTTATTTCATTCCTTGGACCGAAAAAATAATTGGCAATTTAACGTAGTATACATACTTTATTTCTTAAATGAAAAAGAATAAACAAAAATATACTGGTTTGGTGATAACATTTTTAAATAACCACAACAATGCTAAACTATGGCTAAGCTCTGGATGCACTGCTACAGTTCTCTGTAATACGGTTAAATATCAAATATATGCAATGATGGATTGACGATGGAGGGAAGACAAATGTTGACTCAGCTCAATATCAAATTATGAGTACAACTTATAGTATAAAGAAAACATCATCTAAATGTATGTCAGCAATATTCTTTATTACATCTTAAGATGTTAACACTGTGTGATAGAAACCGTGTGAATGAAAAAAAAGATTTTCTAAAACCATAATAAAAAAACAACAACAACAAAATCCATCACTTAAAATCAGTGAAATTCCAGAACATTTGAAGAATTTCACGTCATCACAAGTAACAGTTGATGTTAAAATATTCAATCAATTGTGAAAGAATATGAGAGCTTGTCCGGAAACATTTAGTCTCCTCGATAGTACAGGCTAGGGATGTCATTGAGAACAATCTTCTTTCGAAGTGATTATCAGAAAATATCTTTTCACAAACCTTGAGAAACTGCAAAATTCCAACCTTATTGGTGAGCTTCATGTTGAAAATGACAAGAATTCCAAATTTGCATCACCCCGGCCCCCCATATTGAAATGCGGTCTCGTCCAATGAGTTTTCAGGCGAGTACAGAAAATAAGTGGTACGATTTTGAGGTAAACGGCGTGAATTCTAGTGGATTTCTATTAATATTTCTCGATAAATAAGCCAATTGGTATGTAAACAATAAATATTCAAAACATGCTGCTTTGTATTGATACGTTATTGATGCAGACAGTTTTTCCGATGCATCAATTACGGCCGTATCAATGACAGTCCTGAACAATGTCATAGCCTCTGCAAGCCTTCATAATGTATCAATGAGAAGAGGGCGAGATGAGGGCATTAACAAATAGGTAAACACGTATTAAAGTACAAAAAGTATGTTTTTATACTTCTTGGGATTTGGTGTAATACCTGTTACAAGCACTATCTTTATTTATTCTTACAATAATCCTCCAACCAATCTTCGACTTCTTCCAAACGGTAATCCCTTGGTCCCCTGCCACCTCGATATTCAATGACACCGTTATTTACGATGATTACCCTCTCAGGCATAGCTGCGTAAGTAAGTCTTCCTTCATTTCTCATGGTATCCAACACCAGAGGGCAGTTGATTTTTTGGATTGAAGTGAAGATCTTCGCAGCAGTCACACGGTCTTCTAAGCCTACAAATTGCATAATTAAAGTAATTAGTTGAGAAAGAAAAAAAGTTATTATATATATGCACTGTTAAACCAGCTGCCGACAGTTGCCGTTACAACAAAAGTAAATGGCGTAAAAAAAGGTTTTCCGAGGTAAAATGGCACTTTTCTGTATTCATTATGGTAGCTGCCGTTAAAGTAACGCTGAAGGTTTTGCAGTGTATATTTATTGTTAGACGGGGCCTAAATTTATCACTCCATTAATCTATTGATTACAGTTTTTTTTTTTTTTTTTTTCATTTTCTTTATACTTCAAGGATGCTTTATTTATTCATTTAATAAAATTTCAACTCTATGAACAATTTTTGTTGATTTTAACTTCCTTAATACTTACACTTGTGCTTCTTAACATCTGCATAGTTGTTGTTGAAAACCCAGCCATCGCTGGAATGGGCTTCATCAATGTAAACTAAGACAAAGTCAGCCTCACTTTGGAACTTGTCAACAAGCTCAACAAAGGAAGCCATCTTTGCCATAAACGGGGGTCAGGTGCAACTTCCAAAATTTATCACCAGAGGGATGCCAGGTCTTGCAAATGTTTTTAGAAGCTTAATTTCTTCGTAATCCTTGATGCCAGTCTCGTTATTATCCCCAGGCATCTTAAAAACAGTAATGTCGGGTGCAACACAACCTTGGTATGCTTTCCGCCCACACAAAAACTCTTCCCAAAGAATTCCTATTTTATGAGCAATAGTGCTGAAATATGTTAGGGTTTCGGCATAATCCGCAAGTTCAAGTTTCGTTAAATGCATGCCAGTTTTTTTACTTTTTTCTTTCATAGTTCTGTTGTATGTTGAAGGGGAAAAGATGAGGTGTAACTTGAGCTTGCCATGCAAGCATAGCACTGCCCAACTTTCTCTCAGGAAAAACCAGAGTCTGTAGAAGAAGTTTGACATGACTGAAATAGAAAAAGAAACTACAGAGAAATATTTGAACAAGGTTAATCACAAAAGATTATGTGCAATGGCAAATCTTTCACCTACTTCAATCACTGATTTAACATCATCATCAACCCTATACTGAGCCGCAGCGGTTGAAATGTCATTTGGAAGGGGGTCTCTTAGTTGCAAGGCCGGAAGGGTTGAAGCTCTGGTCTGCGGGTCATCAGAGCCACCCAAAAGCCAAGAACTTTTAAATTCTTTAAAAACAAGTTCTAGGCATCTTAAGGGTCTGTTTTATCTCAGGTAATTTGTTTTTCCTTTTGTATATGAATCACAAGAGGTTTTTGTGTCAACTTGTATGCTTATTAGGCTTCATTTGCTGCTTCATGCCTATTCCTCCACAACATTCAGTATTGGGGGGGGGGGAGTTCAGACCCCAATCTGATGATCATGATATATTCTTACAGCCTGACTTTCCCCCTTCTTATCAAAGTTACGTGACAGTGTCCAACCAAATATATAGAATGACTAAGCCTATATATATACTATGAAGGGCCAATTGATGCATCGCCAAAATTTTTTTTTTTTTTCTGGTACAAAACGGTATCGCAATTAAATATAGAATAATCTCTAGACTTGAGCAGCGCACATTTCAATAAAATATTAAAAAATTCATAGAACCTGCTATAGGACTTTTTCAGCTACAGGAATTCAACTGAGCAGTGTATTTTCTGTAAGGTATTGAGTACCACCTGACTAATACCAGGCTCTCATAGCAACAAGGTAATATTTTTTCTTTTGGCAAATATTGCAAACATTGCAGCCAAAAACAGACAACCTTGACCCCCAACTTTTCTGCCAAAATGATCAGACACATGTGTATGATAATAAGGTCAACCCAAAAGCTAATATATATATAATAAAGATTTTCCAATGTCCAATTGCAGAAATGATGTCTATATAACACCATTTGATGTTGATATGTATTTCAAAAAGTGCAGACATAATCAATTGGAACCTCGCACTGCCTTATATGAGTGTAATAACAAAAATGAAGAAACATTTAAGAAAATCTAATGGATAAAGGAAGACCATGATATAACTTACCTAATATTTGGGTCCACCTGTCTCTCCTTCAATGGATATCTTTGAATAAATCTTGTCCTCAACCTATATTCTAGATCTACTTTACATGATGTGGGTTACCTGTCCCATAAATATATGCATGAGAGACTTGGGAACATAATAAGACAGACAATGTGAACTCACTAAGCTTAGATCAGAAGTCAGAGACATGTTTCACACAGCACATGTGTGACATATAACCAAATAGCAGTCTGGTGAAAATGAGAACTGCATGCTGCTGCCACCTGGCACAAAAGTTGATTTTCTATGCTGCAGCATTGCTGTCCCAAGAAATAGTTCCAATTTCATTGCACATTCACAAAGTTTCTATTAAACATTGAGATTAGTCAGAGTAAGACTCGGCAATCACATGCTCTAAGGAAGTAGACAAGGCCAGCAGCATACTCAGAAACAGCTCTGGTTTCTTCCCAACAAAATTTTGTGAGTTCCACACAATCAATTTATGTGGACGGCCTGCTGGAGCTCGCGAAATTTCACACTTGCCACTAGGTGGCAACACATGACAGCATATGACTGGAAAAAGGAGTGGCAATGAAACAGCGGTCTTGTAGACAGACCAGCCCCTGTGACAACCAGTCCTGGTCTCCCTTATCATTGGATTGTTGGTATCACTACTGTCAAAATCAATTAATGTATTAATTATATAATCATTTGTTATCATTATACACGTTATTACATTTCAAACAATACTGTACCATGAACCAGATCCATGAAAACTCAAATAATAATATTGTATTCTATTATATTTAACCATCAGTGAGAAAATATCAATTTCTGATAAATATGAATATCAAGTCTAGCCTACCATGTTCGACATTGTTCATCATATCAGTGACATTTATAACCGAAACATCAGTTCAATTCCACAATATTTTAAGAATTGCATTTCATAACCAGTCGTGTTTTGGTACTGATTGTTTTCCATGACTTGTTTACTGCCAAGACGTTTTCTTAAGTACTATGTTTTATTATATTCAAATGCTGGAAAAAATCATCTGAATTCTGTAAAATAACTTTAACATTGTTATAATGTAATGTTCATTCAATTACCACACATTTCACACAACCAAAACAAACCATCTTAAAAAACAAAGTGCTCAGAAGCAAAGCTATTCAAGAATCCAGAAAACGTCAAAACAAACAAACATGCATTGAGGATTTACCACACGATGTTCATAACTGGTAGCATAATAATAAAGTTAAAATGAACTGATTTAGATTTGCATGAACCCATCACATTCATTCGAAAGACCTAAACTCTTTTCAGCTTAAAGGATTATCATTCCAATAACTTCTAATCTATCTAGATTTATTTTTGCGATAATCCTCCAACCATTCTTCTACTTCTTCCAGATGATAGTTGTCTGGTCCCCTGCCGCCCTCATACCACGATGCCATCGTTTACGATGAACAGTCTCTCTGGTAGAGCATCATAAGGAAACCTTCTTTCATTTTTCATGGTATCCAACACCAGGGCGCAGTTGATGTCTTGGATTGAAGTCAAGATCTTCGCAGCAATCACACAATCTTTCAAGCCCGCAGCAAGACACAGAATGATGCAAGAGGATGAGATTATACATGAATAACATCATGATAAAATATGGCTGCTCTTTTTGTTAGAAACTACAAAGGGGCAAACGTTACCATAAAATAAGAAATTTTCTATCGACAAAAACTCCAGGTCCTCCCCCTTAAAAATGTAGGTATTACATAGTTTTAGGATAGATCAATTAATGTCAAGATTAAGATGACTTACATTTGTGCATCTTCACCTCAGCATAGTTGTTGTTGAAAGCCCAACCATCACTGGCGTGAGCTTCTTCAATGTAAACTAAGACAAAGTCAGTCTCACTTTGGAACTTGTCAACAAGCTCAAGAATTCTGAAAGGAAGCAATCTTTGCCATAAATGGGGGTCAGGCAATCTAGTTCCGGTCTGTATATCAACAGACAAGCAGGGAGTACCGCTTTCTGGCCGCTGATTGGTCGAGAAAACAATCAAAGTGACGTCACCCATTCAGAAAAGTTTTGTGACGTACATCAGTAGGTGCCTAAGGTCATAAATGACCGTGGAGCCCAGATTGGGGTCAGGTGCAGGTTCCAAAATTTATCACCAGAGGGATGCCAGGTCTTGCAAATGTTTTAAGAAGCTGAATTTCTTCATAATCATTACTGCCAGTTTTGCTGTTATGAAAGGGCATCTTTACAACAGGAACATCAGGTGCAGGACATCCTTGATATGCTCTCCATTCCTGTATTTTTAAACTCTTTCCAGTTCCTAGCGCAGTGCTATTTCGTATGCGGCAGTGCTCCATTGTAGTAATAGCGTCTTATCACAATCTTCTCCTTTCACTATTGACAAATTCATTCCAATTCTTCTGCTGTTTTCTTCAATAATTTTATTGAACGCTGAAGGGGAAAAGATGACGGTCATCTTCAACATGACAGTTCGTAAAATTATTGCCCAAAATTCTCTAATGAAACCAAGAAGCCTGCGGAAGAAGTTTGCCATGACTGAAGCAAAAAATGAATTATATCAGGCCAGCAAGACATATAAATTAACTGTAACATTTCACTCTGATTCAGAGGTTCATCTATACCAAAGATGGAAAGTATTACAGGGACCGACCAGATGATCTTTGATCTTGGGGATGGTTGAAGCCAACCAAAAATGTAGACCTACTCTCACCTGAACTTTTTGTTTACCAGTTCATATACATGTGTCAGTTTCAAGGCATGTCAGGGCAATGGATTATATTTGACCCTCAATTTATATATTCTCAACACTCAGCAGTCAACACACATGTCCTTAATCACAATTTTTAACTAAACCGCATGGTGTGTTTTCTTATTGATAGGAATGAAGCTAGAGGCTTTTTGATGACATCACACATTTTCAGGGCAAACAGCACCAAAATACATTAGATATTAAAGAAACAAAAGATTACGCATGGCTTTTGTAACTTTGATTAATTCTTTGAAAGGGGTTTTCAGAAATAACTTTGGTGGAAATTTTAAAAAGTATAATGGATATCTGCATTGCTTCACTTTATGGCCATCACATAGATATGATTTGGATCATGTTTTTGCGTTTTAGTTCAAAATATACAGGTAAAATGAAAATATGTGGGTTAGGGGAGAGAGGTCAGTACTGATACGACAGCATTTTTTAAAGGATTTTCGACTGGGAGACCAACACAATTTCGTAGCGTCATGATGCGCGACATTTACAGATCAGCAGCTGTAGATGTATATCCATTACATTATATTTATATCATGATGTGCTCGCCAAAAGATTTTGAACTGTTGAGCTGGCTGCTAATTTAGGAGTTTTGCTGATTGCCACAAAAAAGAGCCTTGACAAATTTTTTAAAATCGGAAACCAGAAAGATGACATAAGCAGAAGTATATATTCTAGAGATATCAAAGAATATTTTTCATATGAGAAGCAGAAGCCTTGGTTTCAAATGTGCCGCAGAACTAAAAACTATGACAACCAAATGAGGAATTGATAAGAGTCTTTGCAAAAAAGAAATTGGTCTCCCAGCGATGCCAAATTGCATGGCAATGACTGAGAGACCAAATCTGTGCATCAGGAGACCGTTTGGTCTCCCAGTTACTAAAAAATGTTTAAAAATGCACTAGGACAGTTTCTCCATACATGTATTTTCCTCTTCCTGTTTAGCCATACTGTAGGATGGGAAGAATTTCTTTATTCGCGTGCGTCTTTCTGTCCGTCCATCCGTCCGTCAGTAAACAAACTGCAACAAAAACTGCTGAACTTTTGTAATGGACCTTGGTACAATTTGGCCAATTACCATTTACCATACATTTTATCATTTAACATTTATCAAATTTCAAGCAATATGTACTTGATTCATGGCATGCTTTTTTCTCCCCTCCTTCCTTGGGGTTCAGCAACTATGCGCTCTGAACTTGAAGGGTTATTCTTCTTATGTAGGCCTATGCTAAAATTTTTTTTCAGTGTCTGAAATAAGGGGTGGGGGGGTTTTGATCCCCCCAAATACTGTTAGGATCACCTAAAATACATTTTGAGAGGGACCCAGTGGGGTCCTCAAAAGACCCCCTTAAATACTAATAGTGCATGATTTAATCCAGCGTTGGGGTTTTCGAAAGTCATTTTCTGATATAAAACATGCTTTTAAAAAACACAAAGAATTCATTTCAGTTACTTGTAGTCCTTTCTGAAACCCCCCAGCTTCTGGGGGCCTCCGGCGGCCCGCAGACCTCCAACCTCAAAAGCTTCGACCCCTCAGGTCTTGCCGCTGACAGGCCCCCGCAGCTGGGTGGCCAAGTGATTAAGGTTCTCGCCTGCTCTGCTGAAGGTCTTTACCTGAATGGGTTCGAACCTAAAATTTTCAGTGGACCTTCATGAGCAAAATCCCAGCTGGATGTCGTTCAGATGAGACGTTAAATTGGCGGCCCCTTGTCAGTGTCTATGCTGGGCAAGTAAAAGATCCCTCACATGGGGTAAATGTGTAACATATTGAGGACTCCCGCCCTCTCTGAGCCCTCTCCCATCTCATCAATCAGCCCACGTGAGCACCCAGAACTGGGCTTAGAGGGCTGCGCTTACCATATCTATCTATCTATCTATCTATCTATCTATCCCCGCAAATGACATGGGCTATTTCGAATACTGATTTTTTTAAATAACTAGATCTTGCAGTTACGACTTGGTTTATGAAAAATCAGTTGAAAGATTTTGTTCGGTTACAACTGCCCATGCTTGCTGCTTGACTACCTGTAACAACTAGTTTTCACACCAGAGGGCATAATTTCTGACATGTGGCACTCCCAGTGTTCACATCTGAGAATGATACACAGTTTACAACACCTGACCTGAGAGATGAGAAAGGGTGGGAGTCCACAAGATGATACACAGTTACCTTTTGCTTGCCAACCATAGACAATTAGGGGACCACCATTTGGGGGGGGGGGGGGGCTTGGATTTCTTTTTAGTGGGCGCCGCGGCGGCCACATATCAGACGATTTCGTCCTGTTTTGACTGAAACAACGGACCTTCAAACCAGACATGAAACATTTACCTACCTGAAGCCTGTTTCAATGTGAATTCATAGTCATCATGTAGATTATATTCCCAACGAACACTGACATAATCATTCCCATGCATTAAAGTTGGTGTAAGAGCTCAGGGATTTTTCAAAATCATACGGGAATCCATAATTCAGCCCAGCATTTCGACATTGAAGCAAAAAATCAATCGGCCAACGACTACGTTGGCCTACGTAATGCCGAAAACATCCGCTAGGTGGCTTTTTTCTCAGCAAAGATTTTCCACCAGGGAATAAGTCTGAGGCCCCTACGGGGATCTGTTGTGTGTGGAGGCCCTCACAGGGTTTTCAAGAATTAGAACCTAAAATAGAGAGGCGGGACAGAGCATGGGAACGAACTCAATGAATGAATGAAGGAAGATATGAAGGAATGAAGGACAGAATGAATGAAGGAATTAAGGAAGGTATTTTAAAGGAATTAAGGAAAGAAATTAAGGAATGCATGCAGGAATATGAATACAGGTTTTTAAGAATTAAAGCCTCAACATCTACAGCTAATTTTCCAGTTCCATGACAATGTAAAAACGCCTACTGGTCATTACAAAAACGGCAACTGCACTCTACAAAAACGTCTATTTCTGCAATGACCAAAACGCCTACATTTGTGCATGGTTTTTTCCAATGACAATAAACAATTTTAAAAATCAAGTGTTGTTCTGTCATAATTTCAATTCGAAAAAAGCTTCTTTGTGCCTACAGAATCACAGGGGTTGAAAGTGTGATCCAACTGCTAGTTAAAAGTGTGATCCAACTGCTAATATCCATCATGACACATGTATGGCACACAGAGCAATGTAAATGATAATTGCTATAAATTCATTTCTTCAAAGACTGTCTGATGTAGAAGCTATAATTGGTTTTTCACCTACTAAAGAACTGCTTAAACCTCACAGTTGTTCCTTCATACAGTAGGCGTTTTGGTATAGGCTTGTAGGCGTTTTGGTATAGACTTGTAGGCGTTTTTGACATCTATTAGTAGGCGGTTTTGCGTTGCCGTTCTTGCATTGTCAGAAATCACAGTAGGCGTTCTTGTCTGTAGGCGTTTTGACTGCTAATCCTCATGGCAGGATACACCCTCAACCCCCTGGGGTTACCACTGTTTTATCATGGGGTAACTGAGGGGAGCCGAGTTTAGTTGAGGGAGCCGAGTTTACTTGAGGGGAGCCGAGTCTACTCGAGGGGAAGTGAGTTTAGTTGAGGAAAGTTGAGTTTATTTGAGTTTAGTTGAGGTTACTTGAGTTTAGTTGAGTTAAGTTGAGTAGTTGAGGGAAGCTGAGGGTAGTTGAGGGTGGCGGAAGGAAAAAGGGGTAAGTTGAGGGTAAAAGAGGTTAGGCCTAAGTTGACGGTGCTGAGTTTATGAGAGGGTTTGGGGGGTGTATCCTGTCATGAGGCCTAAGAATTAGAACCTAAAATAAAGCGGTGACACAGAGGGATGGGAATGAACTCAATGAAGGAAGGAATGCGGGAATACATTTGTGTGAATGCCGGAATATGAATGCTATGAATGTAGGAATATGTAGGCCTATGCAGGAATATGAATGCAGGAATATGATATGAGTGCAGGAATGAATGCAGGAAAAATGTGAAAGGATGAAAGAAAGTTCTGAATGAAGGTATAGGCTATAGCTATAGAATATTTACTCGGATGCTCTTCCTTCAACTTACTTTGGTTGATATTGTTTATAGAAATTTTATCAGAATGCATTTGTGAATTGCAAAAAAAAAAAATACACTCTTAGGCATTTTGTGAAAAATTGTCGACAACTTGGAAGTCGTCCTGTTTCTTTTATCCCTTCCAAACTTTGCATTATAATTGCATATACAGTCTCAGAATAATTTTAACTAGCCAGCATCAACATTTGGTCGCCTAACATGCTAAATAAAATATTTTATTACAAAATCACGGACTTCTTCTTCTTCCTGCTGGTGGATCCGGCCCTTTGTTGGAACCTCCCCAAATTGAGCTAATCGTTCCAGTTGTTTAATTTAATGTCTTATGTTTACCACGCTGTTTAAAAGTCCTGCTTGAAAGTAATTGGCTTTTCAAACTGTTCAATGCCCTTAACGAAATTATTGGGCCTTTGAAACTCTAATAAACAGATAAATTAACTAATAAATAAATAGCTGGGTTGTTTTATCTACCTATATAAATGTAGCCTCAGGCAGTGATAAATACATGATTAAATTGATAAATAAATAGAAAATAGATAGGCATATAGATACATATATATGGATAGATAAATAGATAGATTGATATACAGATAGATGTCTATAGATAGGTAGATAGACAGGGTGGCATTTCCAATCCATCAGTTAAAAAAAGTACAGGCGCTGCTTAAAGCGCTTGCACGTTATTTTTTAATAGTGGATTACTAGCTCTTGGCCAAAAGTTTGCTGGCTCTGGCCCAAAAGTGTTTTAAAACTTAAGGAACATCAATTATTATATATTATATATATATATATATATTCTTTTATTCACAACGAAATATCAACAAGATACATGTGTGATGACAGTAAAATAACTACAAAGAAAGACAGAAGATATATATATACAAGAGAGAGGGACAGTGACTATAAACTACATCTAGGGAGAATGTCAAGTATCAATTTACATAAAATAATGATAATACTGCAATTAAAAGCACCATAACGATATATCCATGAACTAAATGGAAAGATATATACTGACACATTTAATAAGATATAAAATATTTAGAAACATAACCAGTTTACATATTAAAGTCTCATAGAATTCTATCTGTAGCAATTTAATATAATTATATCAGTAGCAGCATATATACGTAAAGTTCAATTGCATTAATACTGATCATTTAGAATATAAAATGTTTAGATTATTGCTATTTTAAGTTCTAAGCTGATTAATTTAAGTTGGCGTGAGAGCTCCGAAGCACGGGGCCAGCGGCAACCGCTATGAGACCGCACCATCGGGCTCTCACAGTCTACTTTCATTATCCAAAATGACCATACACAAGCACATAATAATATATACACAGAATGTCAATTTGAGCACCATGAACAAGTAACGCACCTTTATGACTAGCACCAAATTATGCACCAAAAAATTATATACACACACTTAAGAAATGAATACAAATATCATGATACTAACAATAGCTATGAACATACATGCATATATACAAAAGGAACAATTTATATAGGCCTACTGCCATGACATGTAAGTACCGTATGTTCAGTGCCTGTGGCCACTCGCGATTTGTGCAATGGTGATACAAATAATTAACATAAAGATCAGATTTAGACAATGTTATCAGCATTTAAGACAATGGCTAAAAATTTTGCTAGTCCAAAATTTACTTCATAGTTTTTGTTAGTAAGTATATGTAGGAACTGTTCATTTTGATGTAATACAAGAAAATTTTCAATATGCTGGGAGGCAATTTCAAAAAGGTCACATCTCAGTGAGCTCCATTGTTTGCAAATCATTAGGCAATGAAATTCATCTTCTACCATATTCACATCACATCTTTTACATAGACGTTCGTCTGCCACAATATATGGTCGTTTGTGTCTACCTAGTTCTATGTGAAGGTTATGAGAACTTAATCGAAATCTAGCAATGCTCTGATAGAGACATTTTGGGAGGTTTATGTTCAGGTATGGCTCTAGACGAAAGTCTTTCTTAAATAATTTATATGTTCTAAGCTTTGGATTTTTACCACTGTCATTTATTTCAGCTAGCATTTTAATTTGTGCTTGATCATACAATTTTGATACTGTTCTATTCACATTGATACCTTCATTCACATTTAAATTTAGCATTCCTGTTATCTGTTCAACTCTCGCCAGCCAGCAAGGTTGTTTCTTTATCAGTAGCAATTTCTGTATATCATAGCATTCATTAAGCAAAGTAGGACAGTTGCCTGATTTTAACCTATCCAGGTATTTTAATGCTGATACCTTTTGTCTACAGAGCAGAGGAAAACGCCCAGTGTCAGCTAGCACTGCTACAGTGGAAGTTTGAAGTCTGACACCAAGAAGATTTTTTAGAAAATGCAATTGGATTTTCTCTAGTACACCTATTTCTTTCATTGAGAACCATATTTCACTGTGATAATCAAGAATTGGCATGACATGTGAATCAAACATTTTTAGATAGACTTTTGCTGGGAGATATCCAACAGTAGATTTAACACGCTCTTTGAGTGCATGCATTGCCCTTTGCGCCTGAGTTGAGAGATGGTCATACATTTTTTCATAAATTTTGCCTGTGCTGCTGATTATATGTCCAAGATACTTATAGGAATCGACTACCTCCAGACTGTCACCATCTATTGAGAAGTCGTAGGAAGGATCATTTGTTGCCTTACGTCTACTAGGCTGTACTACCATTATCTTACTTTTATCTGAGTTAATCAACAAGTGCCATTTCCTACAGTACGATGCAAGGTTGTCTAACAATTTCTGCATTCCTGACGCACTGCCAGAGACCAACACAAGGTCATCTGCGTATAGTAGATGAGTGAATGTGACATCATTGATTTTAATACCACTGCTTTGGTCCAAGTACTCATTCATATCAGATAGGAATAAGTTAAACAGTTTAGGACTGACAATACCACCCTGGAGGACACCATGGGTACTATCAATATTTGATCCAAGCTGACCCTGCCATCTAACTCTAGCACCTGATTTTGAGAACATGCTTTGAATGACATTTAGCAACCTGCCTCCATATCCCTTTTTTATTAATTTGTAATATAGGAAGGTTCGGTTTACAAAGTCAAATGCTTTGGAAAAGTCAACAAAAGTTATGAACAGCGGTTTTTTCTTGTGCTTGTGATAAGACATCAATGTATCTATAATGAATACATTGTCACTGGTTCTACATCCTTTACAGAAACCAAATTGGTATGGATCAATTGAATTAGTTGCTTCCTCCTGGAAAACTAATCTTTTATTAACAATTGATTCAAAAACCTTTCCCATACAAGCCATTAAAGTTAATTTGCGATAGTTATCTGGTTCGCTCTGACTGCCTTTTTTATGCAGGGGTTGGATAATTCCTTCTGCCCATTTATCAGGATAAGTACCTTTCTCCCAAATATAGTTAAATGTAATTGTCAGAGGCTCAGTTAAATAATCAGACAAATATTTGTAAAACTCATTGCTTATGCCATCAATTCCTGGTGCTTTACCAGTCTTAAGATTCCTCAGTTCAGTTTCTACCTCATGTGCAGTGATTGGCGCATCAGTAATAAATGACGGGTGTGGAGTGGTGTTATATGAACTCATATAATGCTCTATTTCAATTAGAAACTGCATATCAAATTTCTCTTGAGCAACCATTGGCGGAGACTGAATGCCTGAGAAATAAGTCTCAAAAGCATTTAGAGTTATATTGCTTGTGAATGAAAGAATATTATTCCTTTTCAATCTATCCCAAAATTTCCAGTAGTCCTGGGGATTATTACTTTCCATAGTACTTAACTCTGTCCTTATATTGTTTTGATAGAGTCGTTTTTTTCTTTGCAAAGTGGAACGATATTGCTTCTTTAAACTGTTGTATTCTGCATGATTTAATGTAGAGTTTAAATCATTATGTTTAGAGAAGTCATTGAGTTTTCGTTTGAGAGACTTGCATTCGGAATCAAACCATTCATTTCTTGGAAATGTGTCAGCAGCGGCTCTCAGATATTTTTTCTGGAAATTTTTAGAAATTGCAGATTCTAATAAACTATATAATTCAGTAACCGTATTATCTACCCCTGTGTCGGAAACAATACAATCCATGAATGTGTCGTAAAGTGACAAACATTGGACATCCTTCAATGTTGGCATTAACTTAGCTGCCTTTTGCAAGTCAAATTTGTATCTATAAAACTTTACATTTGAAGCATGCATACCTTCATCAGAACTTGACTTAGCAGTTGCAACCAGTTCATCAACATTGGCCATTTTCAAAGAAAACAATAGCGGCCTATGGTCTGAATCACTATTAAGAGGATCAATCTTGAAACTAGATATGTTCTGATAAAATTGTGAATCACATATCAGATAGTCAATTAAACTTTTACCATTTGCAGTGTAACAAGTGAAGGTTCCTGTGCTCCTATTCCTATCAAAATAACCATTCATAATTCTCAAGCCGCTTGATTTGCACAGCTCTAGCAGCTCTTTTCCATATCGATTGACCTTACTGTCATCAGAGTACCTTTGATAGTTAGGAAAAATAAGCGATGTGGGTTCACAATAATTGGCAATTAGACTATGTTTATCATTCCCCAGTGTCGTTGAGAAGTCTGAAATTCTACCAGTACGAGCATTGAAATCGCCACAAAGTGCTATATCACCAATTTGGCTAAAATGTGTAATATCATCCTGCAACAAGTGAAATGCATTGTTATCCTGAAAACTAGAAATTGTTGATGAAGAGTCCAAAGGCGGAATGTAGATAGCAGCAAGATAAATATCGGAGCGATTACTCTGCTTAATTTTCAACCAAACTGCAAAGTCAGACTTTCTAGCAATACTAACAACCCCGGATTCAAATAGTTTAGCACAAACTAACAATCCTATACCTCCTGCTGGTTTACGGGCTCGCCGATGCTGAAATTTCCTTTGAAAGTGAAAGTATATATGATTTTTCAATGTTGGTTTATAACTATCTAACTTCATAGTTTCTAGAAAGAGTATGATATCATTATTTCCAATGTAATCAAGAAATTCCCTATTATTTAGTTTATCTCCAAGACCATGAATATTCCATACCATTATATTTAAAGTTTTGTCAAGTTGTTCTTCATTAACTAAATCTTGAGGCATATCATCAAAAATATCAATTGTACTCTGAGCTGCATCAGCGACTCCATAAATATGGCTAGCACCTAAACTTGGTCTTATTTCATCAGACATTCTAGGAATGTCAACTGCTTCAATAATGTTATAATTTTGTATAGTGATTTCATCAAACTTCTGATCAGAATTAATTTCAACTTGGCAATTTACATGGTTAGCCTGGACATTTGCTACTTCAGGAACATGGATCTTATGAATATTAATTACATAATCTTTGCATGTGAGTTTCCATATTAACAACATTGTCATGATTATCTTTAACATTATCAGATTCTTTTTGGTTACAAGTAATGTTCACATTGAAATCACTATTTGCACAAACGACACGAGTAGCAGGCAGCACACTAGGCCTAAACACATTTCTTCACATGACAGGCATGAAGTCGTCCAGGCAATAGTGTCTCTTGAGCGAATGGTGAGGTGCAAGTTGTCCCTTTGTAGTCTTGCGTTCTTGTTGCACAGAAACGCATGCCCCTTGGTCTTCCTGCAGATAAGGGCAAAGTGTTCGTTGACCTGGGCAATGCGTTCGTTAAGCCGCCGTTGTCCGGGCACAGTTGGTAGTCCGCTCACAACGATTCTGCTGCCGGGGAACTTCTGTTGGAGGTCAGACGACAGTTCAGACATAGCATGAGCGATGGTCGGCACAGAGATGAAAGAGTCACGCACCTCAATGTCACCAGCGTGGACAAGGATGGCATCAGGTTTGGAGTCACGAAGCGACTCCTTCACAGTTTCAGTTCGAATCTTTAACTGAGTAAGCGTCTGTCCAGGATAAACGAAACCAGTGCCATCCAGTCCTCTGTCACATAATCCCTTGGCAATCCCGCGAACGTTGGAATTGCCGATGACAAGGACTTTACGCTTCGGGAGAATCGATTCAGTTGGTTGTTTCGAAGGGGCTTGTTCACTCGACCGATCATGGAGTTTGGTTGGTAGCGAAGGATAGTCATGCTGGTAATCTGTGAGTAACTTCCGGATATTCATGAGAATGCGGCCCATCATATTCCTACCGCGAAGGTCCAATCCGCATCCCCATACAGCATCGGTCTCAGTGTTGTGTAGTAACACAGCATCTCTACTGGCTAGGAGAGCATTCTTAAAAGCCTTACACTGTTGCAGCTTCGCAGTGCAAATGTCTTCCATGATCATGAACCTGATGGTCTCCCAGGTTTTGTTGCACTTAGGCACCCACTTTGAAGCAATGCGTTTCACATCATGGAAGGAGTGACAGCGAAAGAGTTCATGATTTGCGAAACATGGCAGTCTTTGGTGCTGAAGCATCTCATGCTGGTAAGCAGCTTCCGCTGAGATGTTGTTCTGATTCTTCCATCGCAACGGTGATGGTAGAATGGCGACTGAGGATTCTTCGGACCGTGAAAGAAAAGCATTTCCTTCGGGCCGAGGGTGGGCTCTCTGCCGGTTACAAGGGTCTCTATTGGCTGAGCAGCTTCTGAAGGTGCAGGTACTGGAGATGGCAAGCGCGATGCCAAAATACTGTTCAGTTCTCCGTCATCGTCTGTAGATGTGGAGGCGTCCCCGTCATATATATAGTATAATCTTATTATATCACTATAAAACTCCATCAAAATATGGTATTTTCATAATTTTTATGTAATTAATATTTCGTAATGCCTAATTAATATTTCGTAATACCTAATGAGGTCTAAAGGAAGTTTTTTTTTCTGAACAAAAAACAAGAACAACAACATAATATTATAGGTTTCTGTAAACTTTCTAAAAACGATCTCTTTTTATTATCCATTTAGCTCTGCAGCTGTCCTGTAGCTCGTCTTTCTTTTTGACCTACGCCCAATCCTTTTTAGAAAGGAATACTTGTAAATAAATAATTTCTTGCTCAGTGTTGTGAGATAAATAAATTCTTTTTAGGCAGTCTTTAAATAAATATTTTTTGTATAATCCAAGAGTTTTTGACCTAGGGACTAGTAGGGTGCTTCCCAAGCACCTTATAATAAGTTTTCTGATCAGCTCCCCCAAGCTTTCCCCCATTTCCATCATTGGGTTGGATAAAAGGGCACCTGTTTTCAGACAGTCTCAGACTGAAAGGATTCTAAAAAATTTTGGGAAAAAGAAATTTGAAAAAAAGAAATGAGAGAAAAATTTTGAGAAAAAAATATTAGCGAAAAATAAATTTAGAAAAGAAAAACTAATTTGCGAAAAAATTGTTTTGGAAATGCAAAAAGGGGGGGGGAATAAATCTTGTGACCACTGATAAATTGAATTTTATATATAGCCTATCATAGTAGCATCACCAAATATGATATGCATTCAAATATTAAAACGAAATGTGAAGAATTACCAATAAATTTACTCAAGCTTCCTGAAAATTCCAAGTTTGGTAGTCAAGATTTTTAAGGTAACACTCATAGGTGTATCAGAGCAGTGGCGTATCCAGAATTTTTTCCAGGGGTGGGGACCACCAAGACATTTCCCCAAAATTCTTATTGCTATCAACAGCTTTTTTCGTGTCGCGCATTGTGACAAAATATTAAAAAATTCTTTCAGAATCGCATTACTGTTGTGGTTGTACCTAAATTATTAATGAATAATATGGTGAGAATTCAAAAAAGTTGGGAAATGTTTAAAATAGTTATGAGGAAATTACTTTCTTGGTTGGCAAATTTGCGGAAGATTTAACTGAAAAAATTAAGCATATCTTTGCAAAAATAGGAAAATCTAGAAACTAAAATCGAGAAAAATAAATGTTTCAAGGAAACAGTGAAATTGTGAAATGTCTAAAAAAACAAAAGCAGAGGTAATTAATGTGTTCTCTTTTTGGTAATTGGTAACTTTTAAAAGGAAGATATACATACATACATGTAATGTAACAGTGACAAAAAATATCAAGGATTTCTTAAAAAAATTAGGAAAATCCAGGACCATAAATCTGTGGGGGGTGGGGGGGGGACTAAGAATAACTGATCATAGCTGCAAAAATTGTTGAGAAAATTTCGTTTCAGAAAATCTTTTTGCTGAGGTTTGACCTTAATTTTGGGGAAATTTAAAAGAACATTTTGTTTTTTTTTAAAATTAGTACATTTAAGGGAAATAAGGTGCAAATTAGCAAAAACTCGAATCAGAAAACCGAAAATCTTGCATATTTTGTTTGATGCATATTTTGATTTAACTTGGGCCCATATGCGTTGGTTGAATCTTGAAGGTATTGTTGCAGATTCATATCATTCGGTGTGAGAAGATAAGGGAAAATTGTGAAGTGGGGAAATCTGACTAAATTCTTGGTTTTAATCAATGTCTCTTTTGTTAATTTTTCCATTATTGTGGAGGTGTCCCACCTCCACCTTGTAATCGTACAAGTTGACAAAATGCTGGACTGACAAGATCAAAACTTTGTTAAGTTTTGGGCTTTTCATAGGTTCATTTAAACTCCAAAAACTGTCGGCATTGGCTGTTTATCTAATTAAACGTCACATGTGGGTACTCACGATGTCGTCCTTGCTTCCTAACTCGAGTATTCTTGCTTGGAAATTTCCACAAAAAGGACTCTGCAGGTTCATTTTTGCATTGAAATTCGCGCTGTTAAGGAAAACCTAAATCGCGGGACCTGATCGCGGGACTGTGTAAATGTGGATTGTAATCTAGAATGTCATCCAATTGAAGGTGTCTTTATTGATTGCATTTAACCCCATCATCAATGAATGACACTCCCTCTAGTCTATTCATTAGGGACCGTTCAGAATTTATGACTGGGGGGGGGTGGGAGTTTTGGCCGAGGGGGTACTAACTTTTCACACGTGTTTCAAGGGGGGGGGTATTAATTTTTGACAACATTTCCAAGGGGGGGGGGTAAGAAATTTTAACAAGCAAAAAATGTTAAAAAACACGCATAAACTTGTAACCCTTTGATCATGGTGTTTGTTTGATCATGTTGAATCATGCTAGTAGGCCTCCAAATACACTAGGGGTGCCACATGTCTTGTGTGTATTGAATTCACAGAGGGAGCTGGTGCTGAGCACTGAGCTGTGAAGGTGGGAAATCTCAATTGTACAGAGAATTGTATAGAGCCATTCACTGCATGAAATTCATTGAGATAACATCTTGTGATAGCTAGCATACCTTGTCCAGGGTGAGTGTTATTTTAATTACTTTGTACATTCATAAAAATATAGATAGATAGATATTATAATTTACTTTGTGTTTTCAATTGTAATGATTTAATTCACTGATGAGACTTGTGTTTATTTATAAATCATTTGAGTGGAGCATTTGCTCATGTAAATAATTTGTGAACTTAGTATACTTTATTCAGAATTTAGTTGTTGTGAACTTGAGACATTTATTCACAACTTTAGTACTTTATTTATTTTATTGATTTATTATTGTACATGGGTCTTATTGTGCTAAGAGAAACTATTTTTTTATTTCTTGTAGAATGCACATCTACTCATCAGATATATTCTTCTGATCATCTTTACATGACTTGAGAGAATTGGAATATTGTACTTGGAATTTTATTGGACCATTAAAGAACTTTATTTGGAACTCATGCAAAGCATCCTTCTTTCTTGAGTAGCCTAACAAACTAATTTTATTTGGACTTTTTTACGCGCAAAAGTCCGCGAAATGACGCGAATCTGTATGCGTGGCTATGTATAAGAGTATATATGTGTGTATTGCTTTGTATGGCGAGGGGGGGGGTACTAAAAATACGCGTGAAACCTAAGGGTGGGGTATTAAAAATCCGCATGAAACTCAAGGGGGGGTATCAATTTTTGACGGGAACTTCCAGCAAAACTCCCACCCCCCCCAGTCATAAATTCTGAACGGTCCCTTACAACACCCTGCAAGACATGATTACATAAAATTAATTGAACTTCAAATGCCCTTTGGTGTGCAATTTAGCCAATTATATACTCTGATGCCAGTTACCACCCAGAGAAAATTTAGCTGAAGTGCCAATTGCTGAATTAGCACTTTCATTACAGAAGTTTTGTATTGTAGTTGGACTTTAATTCTTTAATTATATTCTCTCTGTTATATATATATATAATCCCATGTTTATGAGGATATTATATCTTATATCTTAAAAGACCCAACTGCAACTTTAAAAAGAGAGAGAGCCATCAAGATGCTGATCTGAATCTAATCCCCCACTTTTTCCAAATTTCTAGAGCAACAAGGCAACTTTCAAATATTAATTTGTTATGCACAGATAGCTGATTTGACACTGAAAGCGAAAGTATCAATTATGACACAAAATGCTTTATGTCACTTAAGATATATGAAAGATTATGAAAAAAAAAGGCTATTGTAGGCACCATTTCATGTCCAGGAATTTTTTGCAGCATTCATGAGTATAAATACCCATGCAGCCATCCAGGTTGAAGGGACACCTCCTTTCATTCCGCTTTGCGATATGAAGTCTAGTTTTTTACCATTTCCGGTAATTTCTCCATTTTGCGTACCATTTCCCAATTTTGCTTATCATTCCCCCATTTTTCTTCCTATTTTGGGCAATATATTTGCAAAAATTTTCCAAAAATCCTTTTGGAGGGGGGGGGGCGCCTTGAAAACAAAATAGACCTAGTGTGTCGTCTGCAGGAATGCATATTACATAGGCCTACAATTGATGTTTTTTTTTTTGAAAAAAAAAAGTAATAAAAAAAAAAAAAGAAACTAAATAAATATATATATTTTTTTTTATGACCGATAGGCTATACACGTATATAGCCATATAAAATCGTAGATAGACTTTTTTTTAAAAATAAAAGAGAGAGAATTGTTCGGCTTTCTCTGTTATTTTAAAACAAGGAACATCACAGGAATTCATAACTATTTAGATAGCTCAGGACTGGTCTTAGGCCTATCTGGTCTATGCATGATGCTGGGGAGGCAGTGGGGGACCCTGGGTGATTGATCACTTTGATCCGAGGTGTCGCATCAGTCGGAATTGTGAGTGCAATGTATCCCAGCAGGCAGTGCCATAATTCTCATTGAGCATGCGCATTGACCTATTTCCGCCGCCATAAGTTGGTGGCTGCTTGAGCAAGCTGATTGAGCTCGGCAAAAAGCCACTGATTGTGTGGAATTTGGAGTTGCAAATTGGATAAACACGATTGGATTGGATGCCCTAGATACTTTCGGAAGTACTGCAGGCGTTGGTTTGGATCGGTTACCTCACGTTCGTGTGCCAGGGGTGGAAAGTCGAGAGCTGTCAGCCGTCTTGGGAAAGTAGGAGTGTCCAACTCAAGCGATGCTGTTTTCATCCAGTCTAGACGATTTTACAAGCTCTTTTCTCACCCAAAACTAAATCTCTGAGACTGTTGTTAATACCGACAACATGGCTGAGGAAGAAGTGCTGTTTGATGATGTTTACGAACTCTGTGAAGTCATTGGAAAGTGAGTGTCTGTTTGTAATTTGCTTTTGATAATTTGTTTACATGGGCAATGAATGTGAGCTGCTGTCATCTGATGCTACATTTGACAGCTGTCATGTATTGTACTTCAATTTGTGTACTGATACAATACACATGATCTGGAATGGCAATGCAGTATGTTTAATCTGATAACTGCAGTGGTGCAGAATCTTTTATTTAAAAAGTGCATGTTGAGTTGAAAAGCGGTGAAGCTACTGTGTCTGTGGGCCAACTGTCAAGGACACAGTATTATTGCCAATATTGCCATTATTGGTATAAAATAATTTGACATTTTGCAAATAATTTACTAATAAATTACTTGATCCTGGAGTTAACAACATATATAAATAAGTGTCTCATGATTAATAAGGTCACTAAAGGTGCTATTTAATTTTTTATGACACCCATAATATTGCTAATAGGCCACTGTATTTAATTTAAGCCAATTTACTACAAATTTGCTACAAGTTAATGAATACTGTTTTTATATTCAAATTAATTTAAATTATCAAAAGTGGAAGTTCAATCCCAAAAGTTATCTAGTTATGATTTAACTGATAAGCCTAATCAATAGTAACTAGGCCTAATTATTATTGTCAATGTAAATTTGCTCAACTATAATTTTGTAATGTCCTGACATTTGTTAATTAATTAGGTTTATATGACAATGTCAACACACTATCATTGATCATAAAAACAGGTTACAATGATTGCTAATTTGCTGTGTCTAAACATGGGAAATTGACAATAATGAAACACACGTTTAAAAGTGGATATAATTTTGACAGCGCGCTTCAAAAGATAAATATAGCATGCAAGTTATAGTTGGATTAAATTGAAAATGATGTTGCACCTGTAATTTATCATTTTTGAAGTTGGCAGTTTATTTATAATTTGGAGTGGCAGGTGGCCTTAACTCTATATCAGATTTAAAATTGCAGGTCTAATAAACTGATGAAGATTTGTACTCGTACTGCAAGTGTGTTCATTGATCAATTGGTCTCATCATGGGTGTATCACTAATTGTCAGTTCCAAGTTTAAACTTAATTGGCCTATTGATAATAATCATTATCTGTTTGCTCAGTATGATTATTCTGATTGCTTAAGGGATTAGCTTATTAATTGATTATTCATTCAATTTTGTAACTGGCTTCAATTTTTCAGTGTAGTATTAACTGGTGATACATGGACTGTGAGTCTATAGTACTAGTACATTAGTACTACATTGTATAGGCAATTAGCCATTGTATTGGACATGGTGTGTAGATTGAAGTATCAATAGATAATCACTTCAGTATATTATAACTGTGCCATCACAGATCAATCATAGTTCAACTCTGTTAATTGACCTTGATACCTGTACAAAAGGTCAATGAATAAAATGCACTCTTTTAGGTGACTAAACTTGACTTTGATCTGAAATTGAGTCCTAATGTAACAGAACATTCCAAAATTGTTTAGATTTAAAAAAGGTAAGAACAATCAAAAAGTACAGATACTCTGTGGTTATTTTCCTTAATTATAAAACCTCAGGTGAAATCACAGTGTCCAAGAATATATTCAGTATTAAAAAGTTTATATTTGAGCATGTTTTATTTCATGGAATCATACAACTTAGAACATGATTCTTCTGTCCTGTGCAGACGATATATAATGCTTTGTGCCTCACATTTTATGTCATATTCAATGGCATGCTGTTTCATTTAAATGTTGGTGAAGATATGTAATGTCGAGATAAAAAGTGCAATGACTTAAAACAAATATAATATATACAATTATCATGATTATATTATGCATCTTTGTCTGAAAACAGAAATAAAGCAGTCTATTACTATTGCTGTGTTGCATATGAAGTTGTGTATACGATATGTAATGCCGCTAATGCCCAATGTACCATATATATTATCTAATGCCTATTGTATGTTGCATTATGCACATTATGCATTTGTGATTCTGGTGCATTTTTCCTTGCAAAATATTATGATGACTCCCAGGCTCCCAGCAAATTCATGGAATTGGGGCATTTGTATTCTGGTATCAGCTGAGTTAGCATCTGATGAAATGCTAATATTTCTTCGCAAAAATAAGGCAACTTTATGTTTATCAAATGTTTATGCACAGATTGTTGTCTGAAAGTATCATCTGTCTGCAAAGTGCATCATTTGTATGCAAATAGGTGTGCATATTGGAAAAAATGCAACAAGATAATGCACATATCGTATGCATCTTACTATGATATTTTGTGTGTCTGCATATCTCCCCTTGGCTACACCTGTTGACACTGGTTATTTCTGTTAACCTTTTGTTGGCTGTTGTGTTGATTTTTTGTCAATATATATTCCTCTCACATTTTGTGCAGTATCTGCTTGATTAACTGCTCTGAGTATGAATAAATAGTGTTATTATTAATTAGTTAATGACTTTGCAAAGTGGTTGACATCACTCCTATTGAGTGATTTCATCAGCTTGGTGCATGTATTTATTTATGAATGATGATAAAGAATGTACTGATGTATGTGGATACAAAAGTAACTGATTGTCGGGTAATAAAGCATTAAATCAGATAATGATAGTGATTTGATAGAAAACCTGGTGTTTTTTAACAAAAAGAAAAAATCTAGTGAAAATAATTTTTCACTTTCAGAAGCTTGTTTTTCAAATTAAATTTGTGTTTAGATTTATTTTGTCAACTGTGGCAGTTGTCACAGATTTCTTGAGGAAAAATTCAAATTTTTTTGCGCTCATAAATGCTGAGAAGTTCAGTATTGACGGTCGTGCTCGTAACTTAAGATCAATTTTTGTTTGGTCGGTTAACTTCGCTGAAATGCAGTCAGGCTGACACTGATTGTTTTAACCTCAATCCTGTAGTTGCTATGTCAACCAAATGTGATCTGCAATAAACCTTATCTATGGTTAAACCCAAACCTGTAAAACAAGCCCTAATCGAATTAATACAATATTATATTGCTGCTTTGCCCAATTTACTAGGTGCCCCCCTGGTGGGAAAATCTTAGTTTATCTTGCTTCTCACCAGGGGTGAAGGGGTAAGTATGCAAAGAACCCCAGAGGTCAAAAGGGGTGTTTTCCCCTCCCTTATAATGGGGTATAGTTACTCAATCATGTAAATGTTGCTAATAGATTATGATCATATGATGGTGGGGTATGAATGTAAATCAATTATGTGAATGCTTTTTGGATCAGAGTGATATGAGTGAAATGCATTGGGGTCATTCCATGTCAACTCAGGCAGTGGTCCTGCTCGTCCGTCTCAGATCTTCTTGAAACTCCACTTAATGAATTATTGACCTGATATCCAAATGAGGATTTCCAAAATAATAGCTTCCACCGGCACGTAGTTTTGGATATACGAGCCCTTAAGCGGAAGGTGTTGTCAACAAGATTTGAAGAAAATCATTCTAGACCATTTTTGGAGCTTCACTGTGGTTAGAGATTTAAAGTTACACTCAACATTGCTTCAGCACCTCTTTTGCTATTCCTAGTGACTAGGGAAAACATAGTTTCATTAGCTTACATAGTTGCATGAAGTCATGGGATGCCCCCGAACAAGGGCATTTGGGCTGCAGTGACTCAAATCGAACATGTCATAATTACCAAATACATGGCTTTATGAATATTCTGTGTCCATAAATCATTATTTTGCTTAAAAACTAGTAGATTAGTGATGATTTGGTTGAAAAATGTTAGCTTTTTGAAGCATACATGTTGCACTACACAAGTTCAAATATTGACTTTTTGTCAAAACGAGTCATCCTTGACAGGGCAGGGCTCGGTCCTGACACCTGGTACCAGTCCAATATTCTGTAATATTGCAGAAGAAAGGGTAAGACAAAACATATCTGAGAACTGATTTGGTGATTTTTTTCTAAGTGGAACATTTTTTGGGTTGAAATTATGTTAATTGGCACTTATCGCTAAAGTCAATCTTTTTCATATTTCCCAAAGAAAAACCATACAAAGTCATCATAATAACCTTGGTAGTGCTGCAATAATCATGAATATCACAGTGTACACTTTGCTTACTGTAATATTCACTATTCATGGTTTAAGACCAAAGGTCCTCACTTCAGATACCATGCTCCCAGAGACAGAATATTAATGTAACCCTTAATTTAACATTGAAAAAAAAACTTAGAATTGATGTTTCAACACTGTTGAACTGCGACTTATCAATTATAGTTTGTAAACTTCTCTATTCTTAATTTTATACAAATAGTGGATGGTGAGGAGTCCAATATAGGGAATATTGGACGAAGAAATAGCTATATTGGACGAGGCGCTTGCGCCGAGTCCAATATAGCTTTTCTGAGTCCAATATTCCCTATATTGGACGACTTACCATCCACCATTTGTTATATTCTCCACCTTTTGTTATATTCTCCACCATTTGTTATATTCTCCAATATTCTCTGATTTGAATAACTTATCCTGTATAAATTGTCACATTTCAAAAATTAAAAGCAAATGGAAATTTAATCTCTTTTATTTCAAAAAATTCTTGCAATTTAACAATTCAAAGATTCATCGATATACTTTTTAAAAGTACTCTGAATGGGCATTAATAATGCATAACAGTAACATGAATAATATTATCAACAACAGTAATAAAAAATTCATAATATTATCAACAAAACAATTTAGTCTTATTTTCAATTTGTAAATAAATGTAATTTTGTATAGCAAGAGTAAATATGAATTGTATATATATATGAAAAAGGATTTACTTCACATTTAGAAAACGACAAAAATTAAAATTATCCGTTATATCTAGATAATAAAATTATTAAAATTCGGAATAATATCTACAAAATTTAATACTGTCATGAGATTCGAAAGTCACTTCTTAAAGTTATAATTGATGTTTACGCTGCAGTTATTGAAAATTGGTTGAAACACTGTACGATTTTGTGTTTGGGTGGGGAGGATATTGTTGAAATCTATGCCCTGATCAAAGAGCTGCTGCGAAAGCGGCACGACTGGCACTGAATCAAGGATTTGATCACAGACTGGAACTTCTTGAACAACTGGAAGATTAACTACTGGAGCATCAAAAGCATCTTGACCAGGAGAATCATCAGTGGGGGGACTTTGCTGGGGAATTGGAGCGGCTGGGTCAAAGGTTACCGTGCAAGTTTTCTGATGTGCGCTTGTTGTTGTGGATGGGAGTGGAGCGGAGGGAGCTTGATTGCCAGTCAAGGCAGTGCTAATAATGCTGCTCATGGACTTCATTCTGCTGTCAGAGACTCTACTGTACGATTTCAAGCTGGACGTTGATGTGTGCTGGGTTACCGCGATGATGTGCCTTGCCTCCGCACCAGCTTCATCCAACAAAGTGACAGTTGTCGCTCTCAGGCAGTGATTCGTATATCTTCTGGAAAGTTTTGCCTCCTCACTCAGAGTTGCCATCATAGACCCGATCGTCTTCTCTCCTACTGGAACGTTGTCAAACCAGATCTTGTCTTGGTCTGTCACCTGAAAAGCACAACACACTTTACGATGTTTTCGTGTTTCAATTCACAACAGCAAAGGGTTTTTACATATTATTAAGTCATTTCTGTAATGTTAGAAAATTACAGTTTTAAGCTATCATGGGTATGCTAAATTATCTTGTTTATATTTATATTGATATTATTTATAATGAAATGAATATGAGTAAATAGTTATGATATTGAAAAGTGAACACACCATACTGCTGGTATATGAATTTGTTTTAATGGTATTTTAATGAGTATTTACCCTCTGCTTTGGCCTCTGGAATAAGTAACTGCAGTTGGGATTCAGTCTTCTTTTGTACTTGGTGAAAGTCTTCACCGGGCAGCATTCATCATCATCTGTAAAAAGATAACAAAAAAGTCATGTTCCTTTGCAGATTCACATCATCTATGAGTGAAACTATAATGTGTAAGATCAACAACAAAAAAGGTTTTCGAAATTTGAAACAGCCTCTCAGTCTCACCTTTAATTTGATACATCCTCACACGTTTTCTATCACTATCTTCTTGGTGATTTTTTGTGCGTTCATCCGTAGTTTGGTATATATAAAGAGTCATGTTGTCATCCGTGGTCACAGCAAAATCCGATATTTTCAAACTTCTCAAGTTTTCTCTCCCCCTTCTTCCAAAATGCACCATCAAGTTGAAGAACACTTGTTGCTGTAGAACGCGAGGATTATTACGATTTTCCGCTTCACTAAAGTATTCCCTCAGCCTCCCAAGGTCCTGAGCCGAGATTGGCTCATGATGTGTGATTGCTGCCTTATCGTTTTCCTTCAGAACTCGTTTCATTGCCTTTAACATGGCATTCGACTCGTTAAATGCAGTGTCTTTTGTGAGGTCCATAGCAGATTGGCCTAAAATTAAATAGAGAGCAGAATTTTAACATTAATCAAATTATGTGTTGATCTGATGGTTGTACATAATAATTTATTAATATTGTCAGTATTTACAGTCAGTACCGTGTATTGTCCTTTTTTCATCATGCATTTCATTATGCCTGTCATTTGCGTATTTCAAATTGATTTTAAGTCGTACGGAAGCTTTATGCTTGGTTTCCTGTTAAGAATAAATTTTTATTGACTGTCCTGATTGATTACGACTTTTAAAAAAATTTACAAATTACCTCTTTCCCTTCTCACATTGTTGATGTGTCTGTTGAGGCTGTTTCTTACTGATAACATCGTGGTTCTCTTATAATAGTCGCCCTTCTTTGTCCTCGCCTCTGCAAAGAATTTTCTCAAAACTGGACACAATCCTTCAGGTGACAGCTCTGTCCATTGACCATAGCTGAGATCCCTCAGTTCGAGCTTTGAAGCCAGGAAAGCCTCCAAAATTGAAACAGCCATCTTGTTTGCTTTGTTAGTGTTTTTGGAATCTTTACTGTTGAGCAGTTCAATAAGCTGTTCTTCAGTAAATTCTGGAAATCGAGACATATCTGTGGGTCGAGACATGGCGTCGTCTGCTTGTCGTCTGCTTTCATCAACATCCGTCCGAATAACTTCGGGTGTTTCCGTGTTCGTTTTTTCCAATTTCCACACTTATATTACTTTCTGAACATCTAAATTAGGTTTTTAAAGCCGTAATAAGTTGTAGTTATGTAAACCGTTAAAAATCACCCTTAAAATCTATGCGTTTCACGCAAAAACTTGGCGAAAACCGCCCGAAAGATCGAGAAAACGTCCATGCGACGCCTAGCGGAATTGCGGGGAACTGCGTCAAAGCGACGCCTAGCGTATTTGCACGTAACTGCAGCGTTGCGCGATCCAATATAGCTTTATATTGGACGCGGATACTTCGTTCTGATTGGCTAACACGGCGTAAGTGGAGAATATATTTAAATATTGATCATCGTCGCTTCATTTATTGTGCATAGAAATAGTTCGCACAGGAGTGTCTATGTACGACTATAATTTTCTTTAATGTACTGTCATCAAGGGTGTGGTTTTGCTTTGAAGGTATGGTTGCCGGTTGGCAGTGCACTGATGCCACTCAAGATGTGCTCTGTTGGGGCAAATCACTGGTCAGGCTGTTATCCAGAACAATGATGTTGTTGGGCCTTTGGGATGAATAAATCGATTGAAGGCAACCAAACTGATTGATGATTGATTGATTAATATGTCTTGCAAATACCTTGACTGTGCCTGTGCACCAATCATGTGCTGTGGTACCAAGAGTATCTGATGAAACTCGGTACATACAGTTTGTCATTGTTAATTCAAAAGGCATGATGAGTTCAAATGCCAAGCACAGTTTTCAAGTTACTGATTCAATTTAGCTTATACTGAGCATTGGTTTGGTTTTAGTGTATGTTGTTCTGAACTCTTTGTGATTGAACTGAGAAGGAAGAATTTCCAGGTAAATGGGTCTTGGCACATTCATAGAGTTGATGTTACGTTAAATTTTGATTGATCAGATATTCTTGGTACCACAATCCAACAACTTCTAGGTTGATGGCACTAATCCAATTAAGGCTGGTCAATATGTTGCTGCTACGTATGATGATAACAAATAAGGATGTCTTCATGCAGTTCATGCATCCCGAAGGCCCAACAAGGTCATTTTTTGGCCTGATGAGTGTTGCATGCACAGGAAGCACATCTTTCTTGTGAGGCATAAATACACTGCCAACCTCAACTTCAAAACAAAATTTAATTTACACCCTTGATGAGAGTACTTTGCACAAAATTATGGTTGCAAATAGAGACTTCTGTGAAAACCGTGTTAATGTGCAATAAATGAAGAATAGATATCAACATTTGAATTAATTAAGAATAAAACTCTTTTCTCACTAAAATTGATAAGTTTCAGCAGAAATATTATTGGAGGCAAAGATTTTTCATCAATGTTAAAGTTATAGTTACATTGATTTTCAGTCTCTCAGACAATGGTATCTAAAGTGAGAACCCAAACTTTTAAACCGTAAATATTTTAGTGATTGTTTCATTAAGACAAGTGTATGCTGCCATGATCATGATTTATGCAGCCATACCAAGGTTATTATAATGAATTTGTATGGTTTTCCTTTGGAAAGGTGAAAAATAAGACTTCGGCGATAAGTGCTGATTTACATAATTTTAACCCAAAAAATTTTCAACTTAGAAAAAAATCACCAAGTCAGTTCTCAGATATGTTTTGTCTTACCCTTTCTTCTGCAATATTACAGAATATTGGACTGGTACCAGGTGTCAGGACCGAGCCCTGCCCTGTCAAGGATGACTCGTTTTGACAAAAAGTCAATATTTGAACTTGTGTAGTGCAACATGTATGCTTCAAAAAGTTAACATTTTTCAACCAAATCATCACTAATCTACTAGTTTATAAGCAAAATAATGATTTATGGACACAGAATATTCATAAAGCCATGTATTTGGTAATTATGACATGTTCAATTTGAGTCACTGCAGCACAAAGGCCCTTGTTTGGGGGCATCCCATGGCTTCATGCAACTGTGTAGGCTAATGAAACTATGTTTTCCCTAGTCACTAGGAATAGCAAAAGAGGTGCTGAAGCAATGTTGAATGTAACTTTAAATCTCTAACCACAGTGAAGCTCCAAAAATGGTCCAGAATGATTTTCTTCAAATCTTGTTGACAACCCCCTCCGCTTAAGGGCTCGTATATCCAAAACTATGTGTCGGTGGAAGCTATTATTTTGGAAATCCTCATTTGGATATCAGGTCAATAATTGACTGGAGTTTCAAGAAGATCTGAGACGGTCGAGCAGGGACTTTCTGAAAATTTACCTGATTTGACATGGAATGACCCATTGATATTGCAGTGTGTAATAGATCAGTAGAGCAAAAGGTACACTTGTAGTAGTGCACTGTACATACAGTCTTTGTAGTATGTGACCTTGATGATGTGCCGCTACCCTCTGTGAGACATGAGTTTGCAAGACACAGTATTTCATATATTTATCCATCAGTTATAAATGAAATGGCTGCCAAATTTAAAGAAAAATTAACTACTCATAGCCTCGGTGGTGTCAAATTTTATTTCAAACGTTTGACAATTGATTCTTATACTTCAGAATGTCTTTCTACAAATTGCTATGTTTGTGCAAATTAGTAAATCTGTTTCACTTCAATTTTGTGAGTTATCACATCTATCACACTTAATTTCATTTTTTTTATCATAGAGTTGCCTGCGAGTAATGGTGCATATGACTATATCTAAAACATTAAATAATATAAGTTGACCAAATTCCGTATTTCGTTTTCTGTTTCCTTTTAATTTCTTAAAATTTTTTTTATATTTTTTTCTCTTACCATTTAATTTATGTTATTATCATAATATTACTTTATGTATGCCTAGTTGGGTCCTTGGAATTCATTCCAAGACCATTGTCGTCAGCTTCATTTCCTGTGAACAGGCAAAGTTGGTGTACTCACTAAAACATTTCACAGACAAAATGACAACCCCAACAGATGTGCCCTTGTGATCAAGATGGTGCTTATGCACCCCTGGCTACAATATTGTGCTTATCAGTGCTCAAATTTTCTTCTATTAAATATATTTCTTCTGAGCTGTCAGCACTTCACACAAAAACTGGTTTCTGTATACACACCAAAAGTTGGACTGTGCTGCCCTCTTGAGCATGGTCACAATATACTGCTTTCTTATACCTAACTTGATAGATTGTTGGTAGAATATTGAAGAGCCCCAACTTGTTGAAATAGACCAAGGACCCGATGCATGCATTGCATGCTATTTTTATTGTATGACACTACTTTGAGTAATGCAATGTAATAAGAATCAACTTCGGAGTTTGATATCAGTGGTGTCATCAGGGGGGGGGGGGTGCTGGGGGCTCACCCCCCCCCCAATGGAGCATTAAGCCCTTGAAAAGACACTGTATATATATTATAATATGTTATGCACTCTTTGCTGTTTATCTATTTATTATGTGTTCATAGATCTGTAGTATCTGAATTCTTTTGATTTGACGCGGCTTGCGCTTCGACCCTTCAGGCCTCTGACAATGCTTCCTGACGTTGGGGCTTCAGCCTCCCCTATACCTAACTTTCATTTCTAGTGACGCCACTGTTTGATGAAATTATTTATATATATCAAGATGCTGCATGATCAATGCAAGCAAGGCTGGTGTGACTCACCAAGTGGATATATATAAAAAATAGATTTAAATCAGATGTTTTTGACAGATGAATATTAAATGTTTCGCAATTAGACAATAAAACAAACAAACAAATAAAATAAAACAAAACATTTGCAATTATATATTTTTTGGTTGCTGATTTAGAAAAAGAAGCATTCGAGTAGGCCTAAACATCAGGAGAAACACTTGAAGTTGTGAGCATATCACCCATATATGTAAAAGTACAGGGTGAGGAAGCAATTTTTTCAAATTTTGGCAGATTTTAAACTTCAGTCGAAATAAAAGACTTTGCTAATTCATAACATATTCATATTTGCAGTCCTTAGAATAAAGACAATATTGATTGATTTTGTGCAGTATGACTTGTATTGTCTCATTCAAAATTGCAACATGGCTGTCTAAACTTGGTAGTGCTTCGAAAAAAAGTTTTTTCATATTTTTGAGCACTTCAGCCATGAAGACTGTCAGGAGGACAACAATACCCTGTTGGCCGACTATTCTAGGATGCCCTATACAGCAAAGTCCAGGGGATAAAGGTCCGAGCTGGAGGAGGGCCAGAAGTTGGCCGCCCAGAAGTCTCAGAAATTTCTTTAAGTGGAAATCCTGAACTTTCTTGGCCATATGGCGCAGGGAATAGGGTGTGGCTGGTGCCCCAAGGTTGTCATTTCCCGCTGTACCATTTTTTTGGTACTGTGTTTTGGTCAAGCCAACATATCTGGAAAGTTTCATGAAAATCATAGCATGCTTGACTTGAGAACAATCCAGTTGAAAAATGTTGATTTGTCTCTTTAAGCGCTAATCGCGGTATGGCGTATCTTTGTCAATATCAATCAGACAGTGACACAACCTGTGTGGTTGAACTGCTCTCAATTAGAGCTTCATTTTGAATACCAACTTTAATGGTCTCGGATAAAATTACAATGTATAACAAACTTAAAATTCATGAATGTTCAGGAAATGAATTGCATATAGAAATAAGGAAATGTTTTGTTGTTAATCAGGGTGATAAAGCATGGCAGAAAATTCCAAGGAGAACATCTTGACATTTTGAAGAAATTTTGATTGCATTGGCATTCCTTAACTTTGGTAATCACATGTGCACTCAATGCCACTCATGTTAAAAGTTACTCTTCGTAAATTTCACACAAAGCTCGTAAATCTGCTGAAATGAGCCTTATATCACCAAGACCATTGTCGTCAGCTTCATTTCCTGTGAACAGGCAAAGTTGGTGTACTCACTAAAACATTTCACAGACAAAATGACAACCCCAACAGATGTGCCCTTGTGATCAAGATGGTGCTTATGCACCCCTGGCTACAATATTGTGCTTATCAGTGCTCAAATTTTCTTCTATTAAATATATTTCTTCTGAGCTGTCAGCACTTCACACAAAAACTGGTTTCTGTATACACACCAAAAGTTGGACTGTGCTGCCCTCTTGAGCATGGTCACAATATACTGCTTTCTTATACCTAACTTGATAGATTGTTGGTAGAATATTGAAGAGCCCCAACTTGTTGAAATAGACCAAGGACCCGATGCATGCATTGCATGCTATTTTTTTGATACTCATGAGCGGCAACTGTGCCTTGGGGTATCAATTTTGTATTTACCTGTTTATTTTGTATATAAGTGATAATAAAAAAAAATCTGAATCTGAATCTGATCAGTTGATCTGTACTCTGTAGACTATGTATGTACTATTTAGTGATTTATTGCCAAAGTCCTCTTTCCAAGATATATTCATTTTAAAATCGATGTCTGTATCATTGTACAGACTACCAAATAACCTGCATTTAGCTGCATAGAAAGTTTTCGTTTCTTTCTAAGTATACATGGTTTTCTTTCTGGTTCCCTTTTAAAAACTATGTACCATACAGGAGAGTCTCTATAAACATGATAAGACGCTTAAGTGTTTCAGACATTTCAAGTTTTAGAAAAAATACACATCTTTAATTTCTACGATATCTCCTCAAAAGTTATTTTATGGTGTTTAGTAGTCAGTATTTAAGTTCCAGAAACTTGATATACACGATATACAGCTGATATATTATGTTAAAATGTAAAAGTCTTATATATGCAGACTGTTTCAAGATTTTGTATATATATATTGAAGATTGTATAGTGTTTCTTAGACTGTTTCCATTTTTCATGGTCTAACTTTTCACCTGATAAATTTTATCTGAAGGTGAGATCTGACTTTAAGAAGTTTGACCTGTTTCCATTCATCCTCATTGTTATACTATTTGCCTTTTAGAGTGGTTTACAAGTGACAATAGACCATTATCACAATTTATCAGTGGTTATAATACAGTATTTACTCTTTCAATAAGCAATTCAAGTGCATTTTGATCATTTGACAGTAGTTGATATTCGATACGTGTATGGATTTTTTTGTCAAGTTGATTTTTATTTTATTTTAGTTGATACATCTAATAACTTAGTGACTTTGTTTGAATTGGGAAATCGAGTACCTTGTCAATAAAAGATCATTTTCAATTTTGATCCTCAATGTTAAATACTATAGAAATTGATAGTTTGCTCTTCAAATGAAATACTTAAAAAAATTATCATTGATTTCTTAATGTCAATATATTAGCCCTTGAAATGTTTTAGTGAAGTTCTGGTGATCAGAATAAATTTATACTTGTTATTTCTTTATATGCTTAGTATTTTTTGTTGCAAGTTTGATTGATACAATGTATATGATGTATGCTGTTAAATTCAGATCTCAGGTCAGGTCGCATAAGTGGTTGAAGTGGTCTGTTAAATTTTTTATGTTTTATCAGTAAGATTTCTGAGCTTGAATACTTAGTCTTATATATATATATATATATTCAGTGTTTTGCATTACTTATTACACATTTTTACAGTCAAGTACTTACAAATTAAGACTTCCACTCTTACTAATTGGAATTTTTTTATTTTTGCAACTTGTGAAGTTGTGATAATGTTGATAAATATTCAGTATAAATTTCTATGATTCGTGCTGAATTTTTCATGAGTAGGCCGTTGCCCTCAAGTTCTTTCTAAGTTTATGTCTAAAATAAATTCAATTTGCTGGCTTTGTAACATGTCTATAGTACTCTATACAATGTTCCTTACAGGGACGGACGCAGGGGGGGGGGATGGGGGGGATGCATCCCCCCCCACCAGACCAAAATTTATATATTTTTACATGTTAATTTTATCCGCGCGCAATCGCGTTATGTCGCGAATTATGCATTCCGCGACACGATAGCCCGATAGACCCCCCCACCGGAATTTTCTGGATCCTCCCCTGGTTCCTTATCGAATTTTGTTCCCTAGAGAAAGGTTTGCTGAAAATTGAATAACAATGGCATTTTGTCATACACTTTATACTGTGTACAGACTAACCTTATATATGTACAATGTTGTATAGCGGTCTTGATTTTTGTGTGGTCTTCAAACATTCCTATCTAAACTAGGGGGTTATTGTGTTTTGTATATTGTGTATATAAAGGTCTACACGGTCATGGTATATGGTATATGTTTATTTGTAAAAGATTTTTATACTGTATAAAATGGCAGAATATACGTGACTCCAATAACCATGGTAACATAATAAGCACAGTAAATGCTTCATAAAAATAGAGTTGATAATAGTGTTTCATAATGATTTTACTATATAAGCCAGTATTACAGTGACCGTGTGTAACTCTATGTGTGGAATATTGAATTCAGCTGATACAGGTTTAAAAAGAGATTTTGTCACTGGTATTTTTGTGATATTATTTAATCATCTATGTCTGTACACCGAACTGAGATTAGTGCAATTATTGATGAAAATTCTGACCTAGGGTTATATGGAAAGCAATGGGGCTTGGGGCCCGCTTGAATCCAGCTTCGCGGCTCATCGATAATGCTTCATTGCTGTCTACAAGTTGACCGCTATTTGCTGCCACCTAGGGTGCAAAATTCGCGAGCTCCTGTGAGCGGTCAACAGAATTTGGATCAGTGGAAGACACCAGGACAGTGTGGAAGAAACCAGGACAGTTCCATCATTTAGTGATGGTCTAGATTATTTCCAAAAACTCTGCAAGTGTCTAATCTGACTTTGGTTGGCTTCAATTTTAAGCAGACAGCTTATAAATACTAAAATAAGTTGGAACTATTTTTTATCATGGAGGATGTATACATTATAGCTCACATACATTGCCAGTATAGAGGGGGCCACTTGTGGCATGGACAAGACATTTTGCTGAGTGTAACACAGCTTTTATGAAATTGTGAATTATATTGTTGTCCTAGTTAATAAATCTCCATAAAGTATTAGAATAAATACAATTGAGCATTTTTGATATCACAAAGCAAAAACATTGGCTTTGTATGGACAAGTAAATAAGTGAGAATGCATTCTTTTTGGACCCTTTTCTGACCACAATTTAACATGCACTAAATGGCATAAGTAGATTGAATACCATCAAACTTCTGATGAGTAAAATCATCCCTTTCACAGGCAAAGTGTATGCTAAAGTTTCAAAACTTTCTTTTTGTCTCATGATTTCCAAACATTTTCATTCAAAGCAGTGGACTGGATATTAGCCAGCAACCATGCTTTGTGAAAGTAGTTTGGCGTAGTAATATGGACAGCTGTTGTGCGACCTGATCTGGTGATCTGTCCCAAACAGATCAAATTATTGTTGACCCAATTCGATTTTCCAGGGACTGTCAGCATTCTGCTGCCACTTGACAGTCCCGAACAGAGACAGGCTGCATTGCCTATTGAACTGTTGAAGTCCAGGGTTTGATTCTTGGCCTGGTCAGATGGATGTATCATCCTGTTCTACGAGTCAATCTTGCCTCATTAATAGTCATTATGTGTGTTATCTGTGTAATTCAGCAGATCTCAGAAGTGCCAAAACATGATTGCAAAAATACTGGATGTAAAGTTCCATGATCCATCTATTCTCTGAAACTTTTTCGAAGGTTTACTTTAATTTTAAGATAATTTTGACTACTATTGACTGAGTGGCAGTGAGTGTGAAATTTGGCAAACTGATCTGGACACAAAATCCTTTTGTAAATCCAGTTAGTCTTCTGGAAATCCTTTAGAATTCCTGCAAGAATCCTGTAAAATCAGGAAATGTTTACTGAAGTTTGTTCAATGGAAACCCCATGTAACCCTTTCAAAATAAACTTTAACATCTGGTTTGCATACATCCTCAAGCTCATGTTATGTTGCCAGCAAAAATCTGTAAGAGAAACCGAAAGAAAGTTTTTTTTGCAAAAAGAAAACTCTGAAATTGTTATTTAATACCCAGAAAACTTGCAAAAGTCAATGAAATAGTCATAAATGTATTAAAAAAAGTATTTATGTCTAGGGTCTTTAGACTCTTCAGACTCTCTACTACCAGACGAGTGTATATCTATCCTGATATTTGAAATGGGCTACCCGTACACATATGTAGAGATGTGGACTACAATACTTTACTAAGTTAAACTAAACTACTAATTGAATACTAATGAATAGTGCCTTTCTACTGTCATGAAATGCAAATTTTGTGAACAGGAGAAGGGGCAAGTTTTTCCTTTGGCTTGCAGCTTTGTGATACTGTTTGTTACTTAACATGCTTAACAAACCAGACCATTGGTCCGAGGATAAATTTTGGCAGTGAGAATTTGGAATTATATAGAAATGTAGGAAGTGAATTCAAACAATAATTGTACACTTCAGCAGAGCCTTCAGTGATTTAGTCAGACACACCCACAAAGCTGACCAATGAACAGACTATCAAGCATGTTATGCAAATGAGGCCAATTTCTCTGTTCCGCACTTTCCGGAACAGTTTTCAATTAGTACTACAAATTATTAGTAGAAATACTGGATGTGATGCCGATTTACTTCATAATAAGATTTCATGAAATAACTGCATTTCCTGAGGTTCTAGTACATTGCGATACAGTTTATATTCGTTTCGGTGTTCTACAAGCCGGTTGCCATGGTAACGATGATTGTCTGATTGTTTGGTGCTATGCATTGTTTGCGTAGCCCTTGAAGGTCCTTGATTTGTTTGGGTTGTCTGTTTGTCCTTGTGGGGTGAAAAAGGGCCTGTGTAAAAGGTCATTGGATTACTGGGGGTCACTGGACCTTTTTGGTCTATAGACTTTGAGGTCCTATAGACATTTTGTGACCCCACGGACCTCTCCAGACCGCCCCGGACGCTCTTGGACCTCAAGCGGATCCATTTTTGTCTTCCTTCAGTGTTGAACAGTAGCAAACGCGCCCTTGGTGTGTTGATGGAATAGCGCCTTTGAATAATGGTGAATCGGATAGATTCAATAGAAATGAATAGAAAGGAATAGAATGGAATAGGTGTGGATGCTGCAGCAGTACAGAGATCTATGCTTCATCAATCATTGGGGATTCTGTATAAAAATAATAACATTTTCCATTGATGTTGTAAGACTTACCTTAAATATAATAGCCAACTTGTGATATACATGATATATGTGAACAGGGTTTATGTTAACATGGTAAAGAAGAGTATGGGTTGAACTTGGGAAAATCACCGAAAATATAGAAAAGTTATTTGTTTTGTACTGTTTTTTTTATTATCAGCGTTTATTGAAATTTTGCATTTTTCACCCATAAGCTTTGAATTTCAATGGAACCTCTTTTCAAAAATGCACTAGTTAGAGATAATGTCATAATTCTGTTAGCAGCTGGTTTAGATCTAATTGATCTATGAATTTGAATTATGAATTCTAGAGATTCTTTTGATGGCCCTTGCACTCAATTTTAAGAAACTTTTTGTCAATTTGTATTCTACCCATTGCTGATTTGTATGAATTTTGAATGAGAATCTGAGAGCCTTAGAGTGCTTTATTTATTGTATGCTATTGTTTTGATGGAGCTGAAAGTTAACTTTCAATAGTCAAGAGTTGTATAGAAATGCCAAAACTAAAAGCCAGATTATGAAATGCTGGTTGGTGAAAATACAAAAATAAATCAAGTTTAAAGAAGGAATTGTGTGTGTCATAGTATATGGCTGTTTTCTTTTATATTAATTCATTTTTTCACTTCAAATATCAAGTGAAGTTGTGCTTTAAACTGCTTTAGTGAGATTTACTATCCACACTGGAGTACAGTTTATTCAGATGATATAATCATGATAATGTATCAAAGAGCAGTATATAGTCACAGGATAGCCACACACTGTATATCAAAGCCAAATTATAATACCTAATTGTGGAATTTATCCAAAGTACTAGATTTGGATTGTGTGTTCATTGTTCAAATTATACAGAGAATCCTAGATAATAAGACCATGTTTGGTTACAACAATGTACAACTGAACCTGATTGTGTGTTATTACCGATGAGATTGATACAGAAAATTTGGTTACTGAGGGTGTATATCATGATATCACTGATATCAAAGGCCTTCCTTAAAAAGTTTATTTTTGCAACTGTCCTTCACCACATTGTAGTGTTTTTCTCCTGTCCTGATCAATGCTAATTAACTTGATAACATAAATACTGGACGTAAAGCCCGATCATCGATCCAACCTAGGTTTTCTTTCTTTTTATTCCTTTACAATGGTCTTCGCTTTAATGTTTTTGCCGATTAGTTGTTGCGTGGCTCTCTTCCAGTGTACAGATATCGCATCAAACGACAATTCGATTAGAAACTAGCCAATTTTAGCTCTTTAAATCAAATGTACAAGGTGTCCCCAATACTGGTGATTAACTGTATTGCCTTAATTCTACATTTGAGTAATCTGCCTGGTTGTATTTGAGCAAAGTGCAGTGTTTTTAACCCTCCTGATTTGGTTTTTGCATGATATTTCTTTGCCATACCATTGCCTGGTGTGGCTATCCATTATAAAAGAACTCCCCAGCCCACTAAAATGGGTCTTGGTTTAATGGGATAAAATTCTATCATGCCATTGGAATTATGTCGAAATTATCTCCGAAGTTATGTAAACCTTCATGATCCCATTTGCAAGGGGAAAATTGATAGATATGAAAGTATTGTAACAATTCCATAGATTCTTCTTTTTTTCAGCATAGTTTCAATTTAGATCTGAAGTGAAATGTCACAATGGCTCAGAAATGTTTGGACTTTTTCATTGTTTATGATTGATTGGTTGTTTGCGGAATGGACCCAACAGTTATTTTTGTCAAATTAAAATGCATGTGTGGGAGGATGCTCTTTGAAAATAAACTCATCATCGTATACCAGTATACTGAATATACACATCTAGGTATAAATTTACACAAATTCCTACATAACCAGAAAAGTACCTTTAAAAAACGGTACTGTATCGATCTTACCATGAACCTGAGGGCATAAGGCATGTAATAAAAAGTTTTGTTATATCAAAGTAGGCATTTCTATGAATAGTTGGCTGCAGAAAAAAAATTCCAAGACTCCTCCTTTTGTTTTATGAAAATCTGACACAACTATAAGGATTTGTGAAATAAAAGTGAACTTCAGTTATTTCTGCGACCTAAAAAAAGTAAACTCCATTTCTTTAAAAAAAATTAGCAAATATCCCCCCTCCAAAAATAATCCTGGATTTGCAAATAAAAAAAGTTTGTTGTTCTCACTGGTTTTAGAAATTTTGCATCCTCACGCCGTTATGCGCCGAAACGCATTTTGCGAGCTTTTAAAATATTGCAAATAGAGCAAAATGATTTAGTGCATTGATTGCGGGGGAGTTTATTTGATATACCCAGGTTTTTAAATTTTGAAAATCGGTCGTTTATTAAGGTTTTTATTGCAAGTTTTGCATTGAAAATGATGTACACAATATTTGATGACGTTTCACACACAAAAAATATCGCCAGCTAAATTCCTTATCTTGTAGAATCGATGTACTGTTAAGAATACTTATATATAAGTTTTTTTATAGGTTAAGACTTTGATACAAAAAGAGATGATTGCCTGAAAGCACAAAATTGCAAGATGTGTGAGTTAGAGCATGTACAGTGTTGTGGTGTAACATGATTAAGTTGCAAAGATACACAAATTGCAATGTAATTTATTGGTTACTTTGATGCTTTCTCGACAAATTCCAGAACTCATTCTCAGTTATTCACCAGCAAAAGCTAAACACAAATCTGTCTCTCACCCTCCCTATCACCCTTGTCGTACTCTGTACCACAAGATGGTGAACTTCCGCACGGAACTCAACTCATTGAATGAGAATGGGCCTGATTGCGATCAGATTGGCGACCGACAACTCGCAACCTCAAGAGAATTTAACAGAATTGAACGGACTGACACGCCACGCTACCACACAGGAATTACCGACAAATTGTGACATTGAGCCAACATGCAGTGTGTGCAGGGAATTGCAAATGATCCTGTGGTACTACATGTTACTTGGGATCAATCGAATGTAGCAACCAAAAACCAAGAATGAACCAAAAACCCTACTTTTTTCTTGCAAGATATCATCCCTGGATTTTCACTATTGAAGTGCTTGCTAAAATCATGCATCAGTTGTAACAAACAGCTGAGAAGTAACCAGTGCTCTGAAATCATAGCCAACTATCAACCGATTAAGTAGTGCTCTGATATCACAATCAAAAATCAAAAACAACAATCGTGAATCAACGGGGGCAAAGCCAGCAATATCGCATCTGATGGCTATACTTTCTGGCACAATCCCTAGATGTTCACTTAAAAAGAAATCAAGCTAAAATCATCCATCACTTGTAGAAAAATAGCTAAGATTCGACTAGTGCTCCAAAATCCCAACCAAATATCAACCAGTACTCTGAAATCACAACCTGCAATCAATCGGTACTCTGATATCACAACCAACAAATCACACCAATCGTAAATCAACCAGGACTTAACATTGCAGCTGATGGCTTTATTTTCTAGTTCAACCTCTGAGCTCATTAAGAAATGACCTAAATACCTGAAATCAAATGAACGGATACCTTTATAAGAATCAACCAATGCTCTGAAATCACAACCAAAAATCAACCGGTACTCTGATATCAAAACCAATAAATCAAGAATTACAATCGCAAAATCAACCAGGTCTTGGAATTTCAGAAGATAGCTTGAATTTCAACCTCTCTTCCCATTTCAACAATAACCTGAAATCGAACGAAAAGCTACTAGAGAATGAACCTGGACTTAACAGTTAACATCGCAGCTAATGGCTCATTTTCTAGTTCAGCCTTTGAGCTCAATTAAAAAAGAACATGAAATCTATTGAACAGCTACTTAAGAATGTACCAGTACTCTGAAATCACAACGAACAATCAAGTGGCACTCTGATAACACAACCAACAAATCATAAATCACAACAATCGTGAATCAACGAGGACTGAGGCACCAAGGTCACATCTGATGGCTTTATTTTCTGGATGTTCAAGTTAAAAAATCGTGCTAAAATCATCCTTCAGTTGTGTCTAATAGCTAGGAATCAACCAGTACTCTGAAATCACAACCAACAATCAACCGGTACTCTGATATCACAACCAACAAATCAAAAATCAAGAATCACAACAATCATGAATCAACGGGGACCGGAGACCGAGCCACCAAGCCACCAAGGTCGCATCTGATGGCTTTATTTTCTGGCACGACCTCGTGACACTCGTGACACTCGTGTCCTTGTCGCGAGACTCGCGTCGCAGTGTGTCACGAGAGTTAGAGAATTCGGGGAGAGGGGACGGAGGGAAGTAATCAATAGCGCTTGTCATCGTCTGTTAGTAAAGGATGCCGCTTCTCCTACTGCTGTTGCTGCTGCTGCTGATGCTAGGGCAATGCAGTGGGTTGTCACATCTTGCTGGGCCTCTGGAGTAGATCGAATCACTCTGGCTGTTGCCTGGTGTATTTATAGATAGATTGTGATGATTGAAATATATTTTGATCTATTTATAGCCTTTAATCAGTGTTAATGTGTCAGCTGGTCAGTGACTGTCTTTCAAGTCTAAAATTAAGCATAGAGTACCTTCTAAAAATTCCCCCGCGGGACACTAAAAATGTCATCATTTTTGTTGATAAGGAGTGAAAAGAGATTGAGGACAAAATTGGAAAAATATGTAGAGATTCTTCATTATACGGCCAAGACAAAGCTCCAGCAATTTATCCGAGCTTCTTGACTTTGTTAAACTAGCTTTTAGTTTTAACTTTGATTTTGTTTGTCGGACTATTTTATCAAGTGCTTCGTGAACTGGATGCAGTTGCCACATGTGTAACAGTCTGCCTACTGACTGGGCAAGCCAGAATTGTGCTTGCTGTGATAGTAGGGGATGGAAGATAGTTAAGATAGCTACAACTTGCAGCAATTTGCAGCCTTACCATTTACCACTGATAAGTAAGGTGGTTCCAGGGATGGAAAACAAATTTCTTTGGAAGGGAATGATGAGGAAATTTGTCATCACTTCTTGCAATCCTCTTACACTCACATGCTACTTGTGCCAGTGCGGTTAGATCAGCAATGTTCAGACTGGCTTGCTTTTGCTGAAGCAGTACTATGCAATGTCTGGAAATGTTTGAACACAAATTTTCTTGTTTCATTGTCTTCCAGTTTAATGCTACTGTACGAAGTGTACATAGTTCTTCTGTATTATACGGCGAAGTCTGAAGTTAGTTTTTGGTAAAATCAATTTAATCCTTTCGTGTACGCTATACACTCAAAAGTACTATTACTTGAAGTGAAGTCTGGTTTCGTCAGTGCCTATTCATTGCTGTTGTTAAAGAAGTACATATATGTTTCTGTACACTACAGGAAGGCACGAGTAGTGTCAGCAAGTTTTAGATCTTAGATCTTGACCTTCCTGGGAAATTTTCAAGGCAATGTCAACATTGCCTGCCAGAGGTGCCATGGCTTATTGCTTATACGGTATACCACATTGGATGAGTCTGAGTGATGAAAGATGATAGTGAATGCCTGTGCAATAGCCATACTATTTGTCGTCCGCAATGATGTTTAACTCCGACTCTTCCGTCTTACAAGACTGTGATCCAGATGCCATTGCTGTTAGGAAGTCACAGGCACAAGCTGAAATAGAGAACTGTTTCCTTGTCTCTAGTTTATTCAAAGGTACAACACTCTAACTGACGCTGCTGAACATGTGCTAAATATTTTGATAGCCTCTCCTATTGCTACAGATGTACAATATTTCTGTCTAGCCCGACCGTTCCATGCAAATTTCATGGAACTGCGTCATCTGGAATTACGGATACCACTCCGATTAGAGATTGGAAATCTGATGCTTTTCTATTCAACAGAATGTGAGGCACTTTTGACGGCCTGCTTCTCCTTGAACAACATTGAACATTCTAAAACTGTTCCTCTTGTTCATTGCTCCGGCTCAGCACGTTCAGCCGCTGATTGTTGCTCTTTTTAAGTTTCAAATCTGCCTTCGTCATCGCGTATTGTTCTGCAGTTTGGCGCAATCACAACAGGCACATTGCCAAATCTCCAATGCTGTAAAAATTTTGCATTTCTACACTTTTCGCTGAACTCAGTGTGAGCAATCAGTGTAGGAAAATACTAATTCTAAATTGTGCATTGTTTTGTGACAGAAGTTGGAAAGTTAGACCTTCTAGCAGTAACTCATGTGAACCAGTTAAACAATTTCCTTAGTTCCTGAAGGGTACGGTACTTTGGTTGGTATGAACAGTGTAGTCCTCAAACGCCAGTTCTGGTCACTCATGAGTGTCGATCGATGAAATGAAAGCGATCAAGAAGCAGTCATCAACACATATGCACCATGTGAGGGATCTGTACTCGCTCAGCATAGACACATATAGACATATTTGCCGATTTAACATCTCATCCGAGTTGATCCGAACAACATCTTGCTGGCATTTTTTTGCTCATGAAGATTGTTGGCTGTTAACTCTGAACAGTCATGTTCAAGTCATGGTATAATAAATTGGACATCTACATTCATGAGTGCATGTGCATGAATTAGATATTCCCTTCAGCCATTCTTAGACCATATTCACCATAACATGGCCTGGATTGGTCACGAATCCACCATTACCAGTAATTGTTACTCAATTTTCTGTATGGGAAGATTAACTCCCCTGGAAAGCAGCTTTCTTTTTTTTCGTCGTTCATTGCAGTCTGTGCTTTAGCTGGGTTCTTCAGTGAGTATCAGGGCTAGAAAAAAAAGAATTTCCAGGCAATTTTATTAAGTACGACAAAATTTCCCACGAATGGTCGCATATCAAGGGACTTCTTCCAACTGTCTAAGTCAAAAATTTGGACCTTTCTTCAAAAATTTAGAAAATTCCAGGCATTAACATGTCCGAGTTCCCTACCTTTTCCAGGCATAGCATGCTTCGGTCCTTCATTTTGTTGTCGCATGGCAGAATGCATAAATTTAATTTTAAATAATTTGTCAATTGATACAACTATTGGTGGAATATAGAAAGCTACTGCTTGTACTCTTCATCGTGTTCATTAATCAAGCACTCTATCTGCCGATGTGTAGAGATATTTGCTTAATTGGAAAATCTTTTTTCTCTGCGACATATTACTTTTAGACGTTGTCACTGATTCAGTGGTTGTCCTTGGGCCATCCTTGCTAATTGATAGTCCTTCATCGCTGCATATTCACAGATATTGCTCGAATCCTTGGTGGAATGGCTCATGTTGCTTGCCAATACTTGGTGGTATTGCTTGGATTCTGTTAATGTAATCATTGTAATGCACATCTTGCTATTTGTTGCAATGGAGTTAATGGGAGTATATATGATGCTATGATTCATGTATTATTTGCGTTGCATACATTTATGATACATTCATTGTAAAGAGTTAAATACTCAGGTAATAATAGATATGCAATATGATTAGACAGATACGGTAAGTGCAACCCTCTAAGCCCAGTATTGGGCACTCGCGAGGGTTGATTGATGAGATGGGAGAGAGAGCGGGGAGACCTCAACATGTCACACATTTTATCCCATGCGAGGGATCTTTTAATTGCTCAGAACATGCACTGATACAAAGGGCCGCCAATTTAACGTCTCATTCGAATGACATACAAATAGGATATTGCTCATAAAGGTCCACTGAAAACGCATGCAGGTTAATTTGATTAGACCTCTACTCTATGTAAGAGTGCTTGACTACTCTGCATTGGTTAGGAGAATCAGAGCTACAGTTGCATTGGTTTCGCACTGGTTGCAGCTGGATTACACACTGATGCATCATTAAATTGGCTGTCCTAGCTGGATGACATTCTGATTCAACATTGAATTGGTGGTCCCAGCTGGATGACATTCTGATGCAACATTGAATTGGTGGTCCCAGCTGGATGACATTCTGATTCAACGTTGAATTGGTGGTGGATGACATTCTGATTCAACATTGAATTGGTGGTCCCAGCTGGATGACATTCTGATGCAACGTTAGGTTGGTAGTCACGGCTGGATGGCATTCTGATTTAACATTGAATTGGTGGTCCCAGCTGGATGGCATTCAGTCTCAACATTAAAATTGGTTGCCCAAGCTGGATAAAGTTTTGATGCAACATTAAATTGGTGGTCCCAGCTGGATGACATTCTGATGCAACATCAGATTGGTAGTCACGGCTGGGTGGGGATTTTGGAATCCAGAGTCCTGAGAACAGGCTATAATTTATATGGTCTCCCTTCAATATTCTGGAGACTGGATGTTTGACATGTTTGTATTGTATGCTCTGCGAATGAAAGTGGAAAATCTTCATAAAGAGGACTGTACAACCCAATCTAGAGTTCTAGACACTAAGATAGTCTGTGCACTGTGTACAGTAAGGCGGACTACTCTGTGCACATGAATCAGGCACCGTGGCGTCAAGTGCCAGCTGCCTGTTCTGTCCGTATTCTGTCGATCGGTGCCTAATGCTATGTGCCTAATGCTAGGGGGCATGCTGCCGAGTGAGCATTGAGCACGGGGTGCAGCATCAGAGTGCAGCATCAAACCGTATAATTATTGCTCCGATTACAGGCCGGGTGCTTGATGTTTCAGCAAATGGTAGTTGTGATGCTTGGCGTAAGTCAAGAGTAAGTTAGGAACAACTTAGGGGCCTCGAGGGTTATTCGAACGATTAGGGGCAACTTAGGGGCTATTTCAACGATTATCAACGATTAGCGACTGTGAGGATTTAACCGTTAGATACTAAAAGTAGCATTCACCACAGGTTGTATTGCGTTGTAATTGCTTGAGGCTCGGGTTACACTAAGCGCTAAGTAGTGTTTTTTTTTAGTTTTAGTATGCACAGGAAACTACTCTGTACAAGAGCCAGGAATCTGAGTCAAGAGACTTGATGAGAGGTTGTAAAGCAATAAGTTTTCAATAACAATGTGTAAATGGAAACCATGTACAAATGCATTATTACAGGAAGTATGAGTGAATGATGATTTATCATACAGTAGCTGTAGTGTAGGCTGGGGGAGGGTTGGTCTAGTGGTAGCGTGCTGGACTGCCAATCGCTGGGTCCAGGGTTCGAATCCAGCTTTTTCTGGGTCCCTGGGCCTATGTTGGACGGCTGTTTCAATCATCCTTCGCCTCATTGCCGTATCCTCCTCCTTTCCTAATTAGCCTACCAAGTGCATAAATACAGGACGTAAAGGCCCAAACATCCATCCATCCTGTAGTGTAGGCCAGTGGTCCCTGTTATGTTAATGTCCTTACGAGCAACCATTCTAAAGTTTGCAACTATATCAGCATATGGAAGCAGAGTGAAATTTGTCATGGAACCCCGCTTCCAATCGGCATAGTACTGTACCGGCTCCTTTCGGAGTCATGGGCATTATGGCATGACAAATTATGCTTCCTCTATTTGTATTGGCACTGCCATTATGGCCCAATATTTTCTCCAGAACTGCAGAAAGGGAGACCGTATATCTCTCCTGCCTTGCTGTTGAGTGAGTTGACTCCTGTGGTGAATGTCGTTATGATAGTAATACCGATATCCGCTGTGCATTGAAGGTATGGATAAGCTGAAAAGTCCCATCTCAAATGTTAAAACCTGTAGACATTGATTATCTAGGCGCCTGCGCCTAGATCATGCTTGTACAACCTGCCATTTCCTGTGTGTTTTTCAACTTCCTGTTGGTGGTGAACATGAAATACAATGGTTTTGTGTGTTTACCTTCTAACTTCGTAAACTCGTCAACCGTTCTAGCTTGGATGCTGTAATTGCCATTGATGATGGATCAGTAACAGATCTATGATTGTGATAGTAAATAGCTGTCCTATTTGCTGTAAATTGGCAGAAACAACTATTTCTGGTCACAAAAAATCAGGACACTGTCCTAGATTTATGCAATGTCTAGACTGTGTGCACTCAAGCGGAACATGTTAGCATATTAGAACGGGCTGCAGCAAAATGTAAATAAGATGAAAACAGCTTTTGGTCACTCATTGGATTTCATACCTATACATGATAGGATCTCTGACCAGCTGATTCACAATGGAGCATCTACAATGGCAGACAGAGGTTCGTCTCATGCTTAAATTGTCAAGTTAACAATCAGCGCCTAGATTTGCAAATTTTATTTGCGCATTCTAGTTCTTATTTGAAGCGATGTGATACAGTGCCGCCTGTAAGTGCGTGAAATGGGTGATGTTTTGCCATTTGGTCAATGTTAAACTTCCTCAACCAAACTGCTTGTGGAAGCATGAATTCTCATCTGATCAGATGAGGGGGGGGGGATTAGCTCAGTGGTGGCGTTCTGGACTGCCAATCGCTGGGTCCAGGGTTCGAATCCAGCTCTTGCTGGGTCACCTGGGCCTATGTTGGACGGCTGTTCCAATCATCCTTCGCCTCATTGCCATGTCCTCCTCCTGTCTGATCAATGCTGATTATCCTATCAAGTGCATAAATACGCTACAGGACATGGGCCCCGAACATCCATCCATCTATCCTGTCCTCATCAAACTTTGAATTGTGAACATGAAATTTAGCAGCTGCTGCTGTTTAGTATAGCATATAGACAGAACTTATCATTTTTATTTGAAGGCTTTTTCAATAAGTTCTAATATATAATAAACGCAAATTGGAAACTGAATTAACAAAGTCAGAAATCAATTTTGGATTATGATCGAACAGATAATTTGAAATAATCCTTCACACCTTTAGTGTTTGGATCAGACTGTATATAATACGTAAGGATATTTGGATTTACCCCAGAAACAATTACAGACTAACTTTGAAACCTAGCAGATATATCGTGTATATTGATGAATTGGATTTGGCCAGATTTACCCGTTAATAGCATGGCAGATATAAAAGAAACCAAATCAATTGATATTGACGTCTGACTGAAAAGTACAAAGATTTTCTGGTTTACCTATCCTTTGGCTTTCATTCATAGAAAATTGGATTTTTAACAATGTCTCTCCGTCTTCGATTAACATGATGAAGTTCTGCCTTATACCAGTATGTTTGTACGAGATTGCTGGCATGGAGTTGCGCCACACATGATAACTTTCGCAGACTACGCTGCAGCTTTAATATTATATGGATTATTGAAAAAAATATAAACGAGACTTAACAAAAGCTTTAAAAGGTTCTGCGTATCTGACAAAACCAGTCTGCTACCCGGTGCAACACCGAAGCAACAGTACAATTTTGTAGGCGTAACCACAATCACTGGGTAGCATCCCAGAACGAGGCTCAACTAGCCACTGACAATTGCAGTGCAATGCTAAACCTCCCAGGCCCAGGCCAGGCCTAGTATAGGCCAGGCCTGGACCTCTAATTAGCTTCTGTGGGGCTGATCAGATCTGTCAATAGAATGTTAACGCTGCCTTTCGCTACAAGTTGCAGAGCTCTCAACCCTTCCCTCTACTTCGGACGATGTTAAAAGACTAAAGGCAACGTCAGCGATCACTGGCCTACCAAAGCCAATTGCATCGGAAAATGTCAACGTACAACATGGACAATGTCAATGGCAAATGTCAGACGAATCATTCCCAATGTCGACCAATATTTACTCTGCCTAACCGCAATCGGTCCATGTTGGTCCATGTTGCTCAGTGCCCACTCAGCTGCTCAGCACTCAGTTCCCACCAAATTGCACCGATGTTGGTCAATGTGGAGATTTGACCAGCCAATGTTGGTTGGCCGGCAATGTTGGTTAGCTGATAATTTTGGTTGCCAATGTTGGCTGCCAGTGTTGTTGACGACAATGTTGGTTGATAAAATGCCAATGTTGATTGACAATGTTGGTGGCCAGGGATTGAAGCCAATGTTGGTTGATAATGATTGAAGCCAATTTTACCTATGATTGGACCAAACAATTGATGCCAATGTTGGTTGCCATTGTTGGTTGCTAATGTCTGTTGCTATTGTAACTTGCCAGTTTCGGTTACCAATTGCTGCAGGATAACTTAACAATAATTTTAACCCAAGACAGGAGACTTTGCGATTAGAATCCTTCCCATAAGTAGATTAGTAAACTCTCAGTGATATGCAACCTCTTTCTTCATCACTGACTGAGACACTGAGTTATACTTTACAAACCATATATATCAACAAGCAGCTATATCCCTATGAGCAACTTCTCTCTGTCCGCTGAAGCGGTGTTGGACTTTTATTACTGGTTGGAGGGATGACCATGATAACTGGAGTTGATTTGAATGGTCTTCGGTCACAGAACTGACAGTTCAGATGCTGCAAAGCTGTCACTTCTTGTCAAGGTGTCCCCAAATCATCTCTTATCATTCCTCTGCGAGTCCCCCCTCCCCAGTGTCATGGAAAATCATGTGCAACAGAAGTAGGTCAACGGCTCACGGTTATGTTAATCCATCATTTCCAATCAGTCCCAATAAAATTGCCAATAGCGTAATGATGAATGCGATAAGTGGGGACCGCACGAGTAATGTATGAGGTCAGGTCTTGCGGGAAAAGGTTAATGTCCTTGCTTTAGGGGAATTAGGGTGTTGAATTGGAAGCAATACATGTACACTGATTATATACTGAGTGCAGTCCTCTGAAATGAGGTCTTGATAAGTATCCAATAATTCTGTTTAAAGTCCATCTGGCGCTGCCAATCTATTCAATTCTATGGATCAACATTTAATCCATTTGCCTGCCGATATGGATGGCAATCATCGTCATGAGAATCAGACAACTTCTGAGGGTCAGCTATCTATCTATCTATCTATCTATCTATCTATCTATCTATCCATGATCTATCTCTCTATCTATTATCAAAGTTTCCTAAATAGCACAATGTGTAATAGCATGTATAATCAATTCAAAGCACTTTGCTCCCCTACAATGTTCTGAGAGCCTAGCCATAACGAAAAGCTCGAGAACAGAATTCTGCCGCCCTCCATTTGCTGATCAATGTACCTGCAGCTAAACTACTTCTGTATCCTGTATATATCAATATTATACCGCTTTAGCTATCCAATTCCACTATCAATCTATCTATCATATATCTATCTATCTATATATCAGCTATCTATATATCTATCCATCTGTCTATCTCTCTGTCTAGCTGTCTGTCTACAAAATGTTTATGCAATTTCATTAAGTACAACAAAATTTCCCACAAACGGTTGCGAATGAAGCGACTTCTTCCAAGTAAAAAATGGGACTGATCTTCAAAAAAATTCTGTGAGATTTAGACTCCCCATGCATGTCAATTCCCTTCTTTTTTTGCAGCCATACCTATTCCAGTCATTTATCCTAAGATGCAGCAATTTCTCTCTATCGTTCTATCTATCTATCTATCTATCTATCTATCTATCTATCTATCTATCTATCTATCTATCTATCTATCTATCTAGCTATCTGCCTATCTAATGTTAATGCCTCCTCCCCTTACTTCCATCAATCCATCTATCTCGATCTCCCGAGTAACACAATACATGCTACAAAGCGATGCTCCTTCCATTTAAAGCACTTTGTCCCTGCACTTCTTTCAAGGAGTTCCGCGACGGAGTCTGAGACTCTGCGTTTCCTCAAACATGGGAGAAAACCTCAAAAGAAGCCACAGGACACTCCATCTGAATCCATCAATACTCGTTCGACATTCTTTGAAGATTCTACCAAGATAAAGGAGGCCCAAGCAGTGCTGAGTCAGTTCGCAATCTATGACTAATGATTCGGAGCAAGACAGAATCTTATAAGACATCACAATCTACGATCTAAGAGACGAAGACATTCTTAGAGTTTGATGCAGTGATGCTCTCTTGACAAAAAAGAAGTATTAGTATATTTATCAGTATATTGACAGTGCGGAAGTCATCAGTAAGATCTTGTGTGTGGATAAATATTGAGTACTACCACAAAAATCAAAGGATTGACATAATAAATCGTAGAGAAACTTACCTAATTATTCAGTGATGACAGAATCTTCGACATTATAATCTTAAACATTTTCAGAATCAGAACAGCATGTGATCCTATTAATTAATATTGAGTACTACCACAGATATCTGAAGAATCTACCATTGGCATTGATAACATGAATCATAGAGAAAATTATTCAGGGATGACAGAATCTTCGACATCACAATCGAAGACATTGACAGAGTGCTACGCTGTCCTGTCTAAGAAGTATTAGGATATTTACTGGTATATTGACAGTGCGGAAGTCATCTGTAAGATCTTGTATGTCGATAAATATTGAGTACTACCACAAAGATCAGAAGAATATATACCATTGGCATTGATAACATGAATCGTAAAGAAAATTAATGGTAATTCAGAGATGACAGAATCTTCGACATCACAATCTAAGACATTGTCAGAAGTACTCAGAACAACGTGTAATCCTATTGGGCAAGATGTATCAGATTCAGTATATTGATGGGGCAGAAGTCATCATTGAGATCTTGTGTATAGATAGATATTGAGTACTTCCACAAAAATCAGATATTCTCAGATTGGACCATTGGCATTGATAACATGAATCATAGAGAAACTTACTATAGCTATCCAGGGATGAAAGAATCTTCGACATCACAATGACACATTCTAAGACATTGTCAGAACGCTATGCGGTCTTACCAAAGAAGAAGACTCTATCTTCGCTCATGGCCCACAGACTTATTGTCACTCATCTAAGAGAGTGACAACGCTTACTTGTGCATTTATCTTCTCAAACAAGCGTTTACGCTTGTCACAGCCGAGATTTTAAATTTGGCGCCACCGCCAGACCACCTAATCTCCCATGATCCCTTGCGCCTAGACTTCCTCTTCTTCTCGGCTGCCCAACGCTTCGGACGTGCATTGGACAGCCGCTTGTTCACAGTCGTTTGGGGCATTGACAATGGGTTATTTACGGTGTATTTCGTTTTCTAGGTTCTTCTTTACGGTTTACAGAGCTAAACCGTATCCAGGTAAGTTTTTTCTACCCTATTTCGTCGCCTCAAACTTCGTCGTTTTCGTTGCAGTCTGTCCGCCATGGCGGACGCTGTGATGTATTTCGACGGTTGCACGTGTTTTCGGGAGTATCTTGACACTGTCGGTGCTCTATCTCTTGAATTCCGTGCTTATTGGTGCCTGTGCATCCTGGTTTTTCACTAAACTAGGTTTTTCACTTCGTCTTTTACGAATAACGACGCATTTCCCGCTGGACGTTCGCCCCTCAACATGGCGTCCGTCCCGGGTCAGTCGTCAATGTGCGAAGTATTTCGCCGTTTTCCAGGCCGTCTCGCCTCTCTTGACGGTTTATTTTGTACATAGACCCCTCAGTTCATTAAAATGTACTATTCTACTTCGTTTGTGTGCGTTTGCCTCCCCCTACAGCGCTGCAAACGATCGTTGATTTCCACGTGCGTCCCACTGGTGGGACACCCTGGACTCCGCTGTGGCCCTCGATGACGCCGACCCGGCAAGCCGCGCTTCCGGGCGCTGTCTTTTCCTGTTCCCGGCGTCCCACTGGGCCTACCTGGCTGGGCGCCGTGTTGCACCTCGATGACGTCGGCTTGGTTTGTGGAGCGGACGTCTCACTGGTCGTCTCTATTGGGCACCCGCCCCAGCTTGCGGGTGGACCGGTGCCTTTGGAGGGGTATGGTCCTCCCTGGACCATTTCTCCCTCTGCTGCCTCATGGTTTCTGCTGTGCTGCCTCCTGGATTTGCCTCTACCAGTTCCGACTGGTGGGGGCTGCCTCTCCTGCTGCCTGCCTGCTTGGGTACCCCCATACCCCTTGCTGGGCCTCTTCTGGCTAGCCGGTTTCTGCTGTGGTGGCTCCTGGCTTGCCTGTACCGGTTCCGGCCGGTCTTGGCTTCCTCTCCGACTGCCTGCCTGCCTGCTTGGGTACCCCCATACCCCTTGCTGGGCCTATTCTGGCTACCCGGTTTCTGCTGTGGTGGCTCCTGGCTTGCCTGTACCGGTTCCGGCCAGTCTTGGCTTCCTCTCCGACTGCTTGCCTGGCTGCTGGGGTATCCCCATACCCCCCGCTCGGCCCGGCTCCTGGGCTGCCTGCCTGCCTCTCCAGCTGCTGGCCTCTCTTGCAGGTGGCCCGCCTCTGCTGTGGATGGCCGGCTTCTCCGGCTGCTTGCCAGAGTCTTTTGGCTGCTCTCCTGCCTGCTGGGGTCCCCCATACCCCTTGCTAGGCCTGGCTCCCGGGCAGGCTACCTGCCTGCCTATCCTACTGCTGGCCTCTCCTGCTGCTGGCCTCTCCTGCTGTTGGCCTGCCTCTTCTGCGTGTGGCCGGCTGTTCCTGCGGTTGGCCGGTTTCTCCTGCTGCTGGCCTGCCTCTCCTGGCTCCTGGCCTGCCTCTCTGGGCTGCTAGCCTGCCTGCTGGGATACCCCCCTACCCCTGGCTCGGTCAGGCTCTCGAATGTCTGCTGGTTCCTCGCGCTCCTGCTTTTGGATCCTCTAGGGGCTTGGCCCACTCGGCTGGGCCTCTTCCTTGCCCCTGCCGGTTTCGGCTTGTGGGGGCTGCTTCTCCTGTTGCCGCAGCCTGCTGGGGTACCCCCATTCCCCTGGCGCTGCTTTGCTTCTTGCCTTCTTCTAGTTCCTGCTGAAGCTTGGCTTCTCCTATTTTTGGGCTGGCAGGCCTCCGGCTTTCCTTCTGGCCTGCCTCCTGGGCTTGCCGCGCTGGTTCCGGCTGGGGCACGCTGCCTTCTTCACTGTTTGTCTGCATGCTGGGGTCCCCCCGTCCCCCGCTATGTTAGGCTCCTGGGCTTCTCCGCAAGCCGGGGCTTTCGCCCTATGCCTGGCCTTCTCCCTGAGTTTAGGCTGCTAGTGCTGGATCCGGTTCTCCGGTTCACCGGGTGGTCCTGGTTGCTGCCTCGCTCCGTTGCCGGTCCCCTATTCCGGATTCTTCGTCCCACGGAACCTTCCTCCTGTGGATTCCTTGGCGGTGCTTCCGGCCTAGGGTCCTTTCCCTGGGTCTCTTGCCTTGGGCCGGACTCTGCCAGACCCCTGGGCCCTTGGATTTGGGGGCCGCTTCTGTGGTCCTCCCCTTTGGCTCTGCTCTGGGCTTCTGCTGGTCCTCTGCCCAGCTGTGCCTTGCCTTCTGGTTTGCCGCCCTTCTTCCGCGGGCTGGGAGTCCCCCACTCTCCTGGCGCCTGCTACTTCCAGGGACACCCGTTCCTCCTTGGCAAGCTTCTGCCGTCTGCTGTTCGGGCCTCTTGCCTTGGGCTCGGATACTTGAGGCCTGGTTCTGGCCTCTCTCCTGCCAAGGCTCTGCTGGCGGAACCTCTGCGGCTCGGGTCCCTAGACCTCCCCGGCCGGTCTGGTTCTTCCTTCGCCCTGGCTGTTAGGCCCGTCGGCTCCTGCTTTTGGGACCGGCGTCCTACTGCTCCTCCCTTCTGGGCCGGCTCACGCCCTTGGCTCCTCTTGATTGCCGCCAGGGGCTTTGGTTCTTTCCATGGATGCTGGCCTTCTAGCTGTGATGGGCCTCGTCTACCTCCTTGCTTGCATTGAGGCTGTCCTCGCGTCTCACCGGGATCCTCCTCTTCCTGATCTGGCGCTGACTGGTTGTTTGTTCACTGCCTCTGCCCTGGTCTCCTCATGCGACCGGGGGTGCCCTCATGGGCATTCGCTGGGCTACGTTCCTCTGGATGTTGGCGGGGCCTGGGGCCTCCTGGCCCTTGGTTTCTCTTTAGTTTCCTCGGGCCATGCTTCCTTCCCAGGATGTCTTTCCCTGCCGGGCCCCCTGGCTCGGCTCGGCCTGTGCTTGGTTGCGGAGGCTTTTCTGGCCGTCGCCCTGCCTCATCATCCTGCTTCCCTGCGTCTCTCGGGCTCCTTGGCTGTTTGGGCGCGGTGTTTGCACCGGACCTCCTTCGGCGGCCCTCCTGCCTTGGCATGTGCTCCCCCTCACACCTGCGGGGGGGGGGGGCTGGGGTCTCGCTCCTCAGCCCATTCTCCGCTGACGTTGGATTGGGCTTCCTGTGCCCTGCGGGCTTCTGGTGCCTTTGGCCTCTGGGTCCGCCTGCCTCCCGGCTGTCGGGGCGGTCTACCCCCGGGAACGGGCCTTGCCCTCAATCTACCTAGCTCCCTCCGGTGCGGGTGGGACTTCGCCCACCCCTGGCCCTCCATCTGGAGGCCTGCATGGGTGCTAGTGTAGCAGCCTTCATCTGGCTTGGGTCTCCCTTGCCTTGTTCCTCTCCTTCGACCGTCTCAGGCTCCCCCTTGGCCTTGGTTCGGTCTCTCCAGGCGCTGTCCCTCCTGAGGGTTTGCCGCCTGGTGTCCTTGTTCTATCCCAGGCTCCCCGGGGCCTGTGTTGGGAGTCTCTGCCTGGCCCGGGCTCCTACCCTTGGCCCGGCGGCCTCGTCTGCACTCGTCTGGGTGGCCTCGGCTGCCCTTATCCTCTGCCTGCGCCTTCGGGGGCCTGACCTGCTCCCTTCCTGCCTCCCTCCCTGGCTTCCCCTGGCCTGGGTTGGGGGCTTTTCTTCTGGCGCGATTGCCTTGGAATGGTGGGGTGCTTCAGCCTTCCCCCCTCTCCATCGGATTTGCCTGCGCTTTGCCGTTGGAGCCTTCCTCTGCCTGTGCTTCCTCCGGCTTGGACCCCTCCCGGGATCCTTCCCTCTTGGCTCCTGTCCTTGGCTGTTCCTGTCGCTTCTAGCCTCTGGTACACTGGCTTCTCCATGGCCGTTTAGGCTTCCGTGGCTTCAGGCCTCTTTTGGCCTGTTGCTTCCTGATCCACTCCTCGCCTTCCTGGGCTCCTCGTTTTCCTGCTGGTCCACGGCCGCGGTGTCCGTGACCCTTGGTCTTGCGGGACCTCCCTGGACCTCAGATCTCCGTGAGTCTCCTTGGCGCTCTGGGGTTGGTTTAGGTCTTGCCTTCTGGCTTGTCCTACTTCTTCCCTTCCGGGCCTGGTCTCCCCCTGACCGGTCTGGTTGTGGTCCTCGGCGATGCTTCTGACCTCCAGGGTCAGTGGCCTCCAGGCTCTGGGGCTCGCGATGGTGGCCCTTGGCTGCCTTCTGCACCTGCGACTCCTTTGGCCGTCCTCGGCCCCTCCGTGGCTTCGTCCTGTGCTTCTGCCATCTGGGCGTGTCCCCTGCCTGTTGCGTTGCCTTGACCCCCCTGGCGCGGACCTCCCCTAGTCTCTGGACTTTGGGAGGAGGACACCTGGCTCTTTCCCAGGCGCTCCTTTTGGTTGGCGGATTTCCTCGGCCTTCCCGGCGGTTTCTCCGCCCCAGTGGCTCGCCTCCCTGTTTCCTAGGCGGCCATCCCATCTGGACGTCTGGGCCTCCCTCTGGGCTCCTGGACTTTCCTCCCTTGGTATGCCCATTTGGTCCACCTTGCCTTGCTATCCTGGGTTTGGAATCCTCCTCCGTTCCTATTGGGCCTTCTGGATGTCTGCGGATGGGCCTCTGCCTTTGTGGCTGGAGGCCCTTCCCTGGGTCCCAACCTTTGGGACCAGTTGCGTCAGTCTCGGGCTTCCACCTTCTGCTCCGACTGGCTTAGCCGTCCCTCCTCCTGCTTCGCGAGGGGGATGGTCCTCCTTCTGGCCTCGGTGCTCCGGCCACTCCTCTGGGATGTGGTCTGCCGGCCATTGGGATTCTACCCGAGTGCCTTCTCGGTGGATGTTCCTTTCCAGTCGTTCGGGCCGTCCTCTGCGACGTTGTTCCCGGACCCTGGGCCCTCTCCTCCTCTCCTGGTGGTGTGGGGTGCCCTCAGACTGCGGTTGCGGGCGAGTTCCCAGCTTTGCTCTTCCCCTGCCCTATGCAGTCTCTACTGTCGGTCGCTCTCCAGCTAGGGGTCCAGTTCCCTGTGCGGGTACTGGCCCTGGTCTTCTGCCTCCTGCTTGCTCCGGCCTGGTTGTGCCCTGAGCTTGCAAAAGGGGGGGGGGTGTCCCTCCGGGGGACGGGCCCCCGAGCTGCCTGCAGCACGTGCTGCCTCCCGGCCCTGAGCCTCCTGGCTCGGTGCGCCGGGTGATTTCTGGTTGTTGCCCGTCCCCGGCACAATCTCTTGCCCGTTTGGGGTGCCCCCTCTTGCACCGGCCTCCTAGTGTCCGGTGTATGGGGGCCCCCCGTGGCTCTCTTCATGGCATTCTTTAGGCCTGCCTTCCGAGTTCTGGCTATCTGCCTACTGGCTTGGTTGGCTTTTGCCTCGCCCAGTTTCCAGTCCCTGTTAGCGGCACTGAAACGGGCTTCGTACCTGTCCCCGCCTCCTTCCCAGGCTTTGTAGTGCCCTGGGCTTGGATGCTTCTGGGTGATAGTCTTGATGCCTTTGCACTCACGCCAGACCCCACCATGGGCTCCCTTGGCAGCAGCAACTGTGTTTTTGCTCTGTACTTGGTGTCAATGCCCCTTTGTTCCTTGCGGGTTCCATTCCCTCCTCCACTTTGTGAATCTGCACAAGTAAGCGTTGTCACTCTCTTAGATGAGTGACAATAAGTCTGTGGGCCATGAGCGAAGATAGAGTTTGGGTCCTCCCCTATCGGGATAGGACCTATCTCTATGAGCTCATGGCCCACAGACTTATTACTTGAGTTTCCCACCCACCTCCCCTCGGTGGAATGTCCTTGCGTTCCGCCTCGAAGTAGAGGAAGTCTAGGCGCAAGGGATCATGGGAGATTAGGTGGTCTGGCGGTGGCGCCAAATTTAAAATCTCGGCTGTGACAAGCGTAAACGCTTGTTTGAGAAGATAAATGCACAAGTAAGCGTTGTCACTCTCTTAGATGAGTGACAATAAGTCTGTGGGCCATGAGCTCATAGAGATAGGTCCTATCCCGATAGGGGAGGACCCAAAGTTAATATTATTAGGCCCATCCATATATCGACAGTGCGGAAGTCTTTGAACAGTGAGATCTTGCACATTGATAAATATTGTCAGAAGACTTGACCTTTGCCATTGGGATTGATATCATGAATCATAGAGAAACTTACTAATTATTCAGCGATGACAGAATATTCGACATCATGATCTCAGACCTTGTAATGTAAGAAGTACTTGGAATTGTATGTAATCCTATTGCGGAAGATGTATCAGTATATTGACGGGGCGGAAGTCATCAGTGAGATCTTTTGTATAGATAGATATTGAGTACTTCCACAAAAATCAGATATTCTCAGATTGGACCATTGGCATTGATAACATGAATCATAGAGAAACTTAGGAATTATTCAGAGATGACAGAATCTTCCACATCACAATCTAAGACATTGTCAGAACGCTATGTGGTCTCACCAAAGATGCTGAGTTAATATAATTATCCGTATATTGAACAGTGAGATCTGGCACGTCAATAAATATTCTCAGAAGATTCGACCTCTGGGATTGATATCATGAATCTTAGAGAAACTCAGCTGCTCACATACTTACTAATTCTTCAGAGATGACAGAATCTTCGACATTATGATCTAAGACCTTGTCAGAAGTACTCAGACCAACATATATTCCTATTGGGCAAGATGTATCAGTATATCAATGGGGCGGAAGTCATCAGTGAGATCTTGTATGTTGAAAACTCTACCATTGGCATTAGTAACATTAATAGATGATCAGCTGATAATGAATCATGGAGAAATTAATGATATATTTTTTCAGGGATGACAGAATCTTTGGCACCACAATCAAAGACATGGTCAGAATTCTATGCTGTCTCGTCAAAGATGAAGTTTTAATATATTTATCAGTATATTTACAGTGCGGAAGATCTGAGTTAGATATTGTATCGAAAAATATTGAGAATCGCCACAAGAAACAGAAGATTGGACCATTGGCATTGATAAACATGAAACACAGAGAATCATGCAATTATTCAGTGATGACCAATGAGCGAATCTTTAATGCACGGTCTAAGACGTCGTTGAAGTGACTGAGAGTGCTCATTGCCAAAGATGTGTTTGTCTTCTGTGAAATCTTGCATATCGATAAACATTGATAAATACAGTCACAAAAGTCAGATTTGACAAATCTTAAAGGAATTTCCGAATTAGTCAGAGATGACAGAATGTTTGACATCACAACCAATGTTATTGCCAGAGTGTAGTTCTGTTCTTGCTGAATATAAAGGATTAGTCTATCTGTCGAAATAATGAAGATTGGGCTTTGGCAACCTGAATCGCTGAGAAACTTGCTAATTATACCACAATGACAGAATCACAATCTAAGCAATATAAAGTTTTTTTGCCAAAATGTGTTTTGAAGAATATATTGATGGTGCAGATATCTTCTGTAAGATGCAACATATTGATAACATCTTGAGTGCCAAAAAGAAAAAACCTAGGATTCGAGATACTTCGACCCTTCTCAAGTTCTCATAATTATCAATTAGTAAATAAATCTTAGTGATAGCATTACCAGTCAGGGAAATTACCATCACATGATGACAATTGCAATTCCAGCTAAGTCCTGGCCCTGACAGGATGATTGAGTGTGTGGGGTTGATGAGTTGGGTATCAAAAGAAAGTCTGATCTCTGCGCACCCATCCTCATCACACAGTAGCATGATAGTAGCGGGACATATTCTATCCAATTTCGCGAGATACCACAAAGTCATCAGCAGCTGATGACAAATCCCTAAATTCTCTGGAGCCTTCGGGTTCTTTTCCTCATTATGTAATGGATAAGCCTGCCAAAATTTAAATAGTTAGTTGATACTGTGATACAACTTTTTGCCAAGTTTTGAAGTGATAGTAGCAGCAGTTATTTTTAAATAGCCTGTCAAAGATGATTTTGAGCACTGCTTAAGTCATGGCTGGGCCATGACACTTTGAGAAGGTCATGAGAGAGAGATGACAGTGCTTGGGTGAGTGTCATGTGGGGCTGGTTGTCATGAGCAGATGGTAATTTCCTTGACTGATTACATTTGCCTGTCAAACACGCTGAAGGGCTAAAAATTAAAGAGAATACAAACATTTTGTGAGTCCTACGAGAAGGTGCGAAAGATCTGCTACAGAAAATGCTGCATTCTTTCTAGACCTTGACTACATCTATATAGGCCTATGCAACAAAAGTATACTAATATCATCCATACTAACACAGTAAACCAGTTAAAACCACTGAATGTGCTAAAGAGTACACCCAGTAGACCCAAACTTGTTTTACGATAAGGAACTCTTCTCCATGTTTATTTTCACTGATAAGAACCGTTCAGAAAGAGAAAATATGGTTAAGAGTCATAGATTTACTAAATAACTTTACACAAAAAATGTTAAGTGCTATACAGTAGTTTCCAGATTACTCAATGATTATGTCAAGTTTTAGATAACATATCAACATTTAACACCTAAATAATCTTCAACAGAGGTCATATCACTCCAAAGAAGTAACTACAAGTTGTCATAGTTTCTACTAATCTAAAATATTTTACTAATGCTGGACTTCAGAGTTCAGCTTTACTCAGTAAAGGTTAGGAATAAGGAATATTACACTTTTTGAATGGCGTTTTGACAATCACATTTGTATACAATATTTGTATAGACGACTAAATGATAATCGTTAACTGAACTTTTACATAGTGGTGACATTTTACGATAACATTTTCACTATTGATTTATGATTTACGATCAACATTTGAAGTTCCACATCTTCGCATTTTTTATCAACTGGGAAATATAGGTCTATACATATTCAACTATCAATTTTGTGTTAGTTTTTCCAGTTCTTCTTATTATCAGTAGAACAAAAAGTTGATATGTTTAAGAAAAAAGTCATAATATCATAATATAGGACTGACTATCAGTTTTGAATGACTACACAATATACATTGTATGGTGATTTAATTCCTAGTCCTGACAAACTCCCTTTCTGTGAGCATTTCCTGTGAATGGTCGCAAGTAAAACGACTGCTTCTAAGTAAAAAAATTGGACCTTTCTTCAAAGATTTCCGGTGAGATTTAGAAATTTAAGGCAACGACACGCCTGGATTCCCTACTTTTTCAGCCATGCCCCCTCCTGTTCTATGTATATAAATTTAGGATGTAAAGCCCCTATCGTCCAATGTTCATCGCTTCTCATAAGCAACCTCCCTGTGATATGTGAATTCATATTTTACATACCAAAATTACTCGAATTATGTTTGACAAACACACACCACTTTCAAATGAGCATTGAGCAACCGTCCTTAATGTTATATCCACGAAAGTGGGAGGGCTTAGTTGCTTTTCAGACATCATGAGGACTAATGATTAACCAAATAAACTGACATTCATACGATCTTGATGATTCATATCATAACATAAAATTTAATATGATAAATAAATCAAGAGTTATAGCATTCAAAAGAGCAATTCATATCAATCATAAATAAATTGTGAGTTCTATTTACACTCAACACTGGTGAATTGTGATCTTAATTAGTTTCTCAATGGCTGCTGCCTTGGCTTTGATCTCCAATGATTTCTAATGAATATTTAACTGTTTTCTATTCTGGCCCTTTCACCAATTTGGCAACCACTTAAATTGATAGTCCTTGGGGATTCATAGTCTCTTAAGATTCATGAGGTAGCAAGGAGCTCCCTTTTTGCCAGTACTTTTCTCTCTTTCTCGGAAGAAAGTTGACTGAAATTCTGTGAGAAGTAACTTTTCTAGCACTCCTATGGGCCAAACTATAACAACCTCTTAGCACTGATGATATCTGATATCATTGAAATCTTCATTAGTTAAAGAGTAATAATTACTAATCATCTTAAGAAAACTTCTCGAGTGAAGATAAATCTTCATACGAAACTTCACAGGAAACTTGAATCAAAGTAATGTGAAGAGTGAAAAAATACTGCCAAAAGTTGAGCTCCTTTCAGTCTCACGAACACTAGTCACTGTAGTCCATGCTAATTAATTCACTTCATCATTTTAATCATTCGAGAAAACTGGAAAAAGTCAGTATTAATCTTAATTGGATCATGCAAAACTTGACAAGAACCTTCAATCAAAGTATCGTTGTTACTGTTTCAGATATTTTACATGAAACATCCGCTCTATTGTAGTGTTACATATTTGAGTGAACATAATCAGTTGTCTATGAAATGTTTTGAAGAAGGCAGAAGTTTTGCCGTTAATCGTCAAATACTATTTGAGCATATTTTTGGACGACAGTGTTCAACATTTAACATCTGATCAATACTATTTTGTGTTCAATAGGCAACCGGAAATGTGAGAACGTTTGCCATTTTGCGCATTTTGTGTTAGTATGTCATCAATATTCTGTAAACATCAACCTTCAAACTTGACCTTCAAAGTTTTTGCAACGTGAATTTGAAGCAATAACTGATCTAAAAGACCAATGTGTACTTCAATTGAGGCATATCCACACGTAATATAGTCAAAGAAATTATGAAATTGCCATAAACGTGATAAACCAACTTTACATTCGGTTTTATCAACTAAGCTGAAAATCACCGAAATTTGATAAAACAAGATAGATTTCATATGTGGAACACAAAAAGCCTGGCTGTGAAATGCCCACATACTATTTTTCAATCGACCTCGTCGATTGGTTAGAGGCCCAATAACTGGTTTGAGTCATGTGACATCGACGAATTTCGTAAATTTCGTCTCAATTTTCGTCATTTAGTAACGGTTTACAGATTTCATATGTACCTGAACAGTTGCTTTTCATATGCTATCACTAACAATGCCTTCTGTGGTTGTTCCGCCGTATAAATGACGTGTGGCTGACTGTTTATTTCGTCAAGTTTTCGTTTGAAAAACTTTGGAAAAACTGGAATATCCACGATTATTGCATTGCAATGTTTTGATTATGCAAAACCGGATGTGCACGTAATTTACGCAAGGCGGCGCCACCATTCATTTCGGTGGACGAATATTTCTTGCCACACTGACAGGTGTCAACATCCTGTCATTCACTGAATGAGTTCAAATTTGTGAACAAGACATGTTATGGGGCCTGTCTTGTAGTTTAATAAATGTCAGGCCATGATTTATTGGTTTCAAAACCACAAACACCCAAAGAACAATCGAAAATAGGATTCACCGCCGCACCTTTTCCTGTTGAAAGCTTTTGGTGGATTTAAATGATAACATACAGACAACCATTGGGTGTGCAAAAATGGCAAACCACTTTTTGGAAAGCTAACACGATTTTCTGTTGAGATGAACCGTTTGCTTTTCACATGGCAGTCTTTCCTCCATGGAATATATAATATTTCATAAAACTACTGAAAAAAATATTTCCTTAAGTGCTATCACACAACATCAGTTAATTTAAATTATTTTGCTGACAGGCTTTCTGTAATCAGGTAGGCCTAATCACTTGATTTCCATAATTGAAACACATAGTTGACAGAGCTAACTAATTGCAATTCACAAGATTTTATTGAGCTTAAGGTGACTCAAGCATGGTGGTTAGATCATACAGATTTTTCTAAAATTTTGCACAGGTACTCTATGGGACCCATACATTTCAAAAATGAAAAACAAAAAAATTTCACCGACTCGTTTGGTTGCCATGGTAACGACATGTTTTGCCTGATGACTGCTTAAAAGTCATAAATTGAGTTTTTGGTTATGTACCACAGAATAAAGCATTACATGCATTTGTCACACAAAAATGTCAGAAATGTCTTCCCAAGGATTTACACCAATACATTTGCCATAAATTTGAAGAAAAAGGTTAAAATACTTTTTTCTGTAAGAGCTTAAAGGGCACCAACACACTAATTAATTGCAGATTTTGCATGCATCAATTTTGGCAGTAATCAAATTTTAGGAAAACGATCATACAGATTTTTTTAAAAATTTGCCTGTATCATAAACAAGTTATTGTCAAACAAATGGCAAAAAATAAAAAAAATTCACCGAGCCATTTTTTTACTGCAGTACCATGACTGTGCCAATCTCTTATATTAAAATGATAGCGTACGGGATTTATCTCAAGTTATACTCAATGCCTAATCTTTTAATTCACCCTGTGTCTTCCTCAGCATACTACGGCAAAACTCTCCCCTTTTGAGGCCCATCCGAGTCTTCTACATCCTAATTGACATCAAATACATTATTTGCGCAGCAGACAATCACTGTCATTTCTTTTCCCGCACAATTCTAAATATGACCTGCTGCAGCATAGCAGCAGCAACAGCAGCAGCGGCTATGCCAGCCACAGTAAGTCTTTACTCATTTATTTAAAAGATCTCAAAACATTCAGCAAAGGGAGTGGAAGGGCAGGAAAGAAGTATATTTACAAACACCTGTCTAACTGCTTGCACATTACTTTTACAACACTGACACACTTTCCTACAGTTGTCTGAAGTCCTTTTTATTATGCATTTATGAATATTCAATAAGTGCACACAACATTACAAGACCTCAGAGATGCAAATGGGGGGGGGGAGCTCGGAGCAGCTGAGCTCCCTTGATAGAAAAACAGGGGGGGCTATGACCTGCTACAGCTCCCCCAATCATCAGTGGTCAATATATAATAGGCCTAATCATGGTAACTTTTCGGTCCTCCATGTATAATTAGCCAAAATCAAATCTGAATTCCTAATTTTTTCTCTTTTTAACAATTTGGAATGCTGCTCCGCTGTTGCGCCAGCCGAGAGCTCCCCCGACGAAAATTTTCCATTTCCATCACTGCAAGACCTATCACAAATCTTTCATTGTATTGCCTTCCAATCTACTCATGGGTCATGTAAGGGGGGCCGGCACCATTTGATATCATGGGGGGGGGTGGCTTGCAGCTTTCTTAAACAAATACCAATGCCTTCTTATAAACACATATCTATCTATCTATCTATCCATCTGTCTGCGTCTATCTCTTACATGATATTCTCTTTTGTTCCCTCCAATCTACGGGCAACTCACTAGTATCAATTTAAATAAATAAAGACAATTTTTGACACAGTGGACTGAAATTAACTGAGAAAATTTTTTGGATAAAGTTGAGAAGCTGAAACTTTAAAGTAACATTGAATAGATGTTAGTGCATTCAATAAAAAAATAATTATGCTTCTAGCTGCATTAGATCTCATTTAAATAGCAAATTACTGGCTGCCATGCTGTTAAAAAAAAAAGAGAACAGAAAATGGTAACGTCACAACTGTTTCAGGGCCTGCAGCAGTTGTGACGCTATGTTGCTAGGCAACCAGGCTGCTCAGAAGTATGTGCAGTGTACCACGGTTGAGTCACCTTAATTGCTGCTGTGCATGGGGGTGCAATAAATTGCCAAAAACGATTACAATTTACAACAAGATCAAGTTTAAGTGCTGTCTGTGTGGGTGGTAATTGATCTCTGCATGTTTCTGGGCTTCACAAAGCTTGCACAGGGCAGTGATGAGTTGCACAGGGCAGTGATGAGTTGATTTAGATCGTTTTACATCAGCGGTGAAACGTCTCAAGTTTTATTTTTTGGCGGTGAAATGTCCCATAATCGATGGTCAAGTACAGTCGAAATGACATTGTTTCTGTAATTACCTTCACTGATTTTGAGACACAATTTGTGTAATACAAAGTTAATTTGAATTAAGGATTCAAACTCAGAAAAACTTTAATTTATAAACTCCACTCAATTCCTCAAATCAAAAAATTCAAAAGTATGGTTTTTTTTGTTGCCTTCCATAATTTTAAACTTTAAGTGGCTGGCATGGCTTCTGGCTCTAAATGTGACGCAAGGCAAAGCATCCATCGTCCTAGATGGACAGGACATCTACTGCTAGTGCAAACATAGATGGATGACTGGGGCTTTATGTCACATATAAATGCACTTGTAGGCTCATTAGGATAGGAGAAAGTCACAAGGTGGCAGTAAATTGATAGTATATGATATTAAATCAGCTGCTCCGCATCAAAAGGCTCAGCTGTTCAGCCTGGCCACTGTGGCAGATTTTTAACAAATGAGACATTTCTTTGGTAATTTAGGGCCCCAATTACGTTTCCTTATCCCTACAATTTCTTTCAATTTTGCGAGAAAGTCAGGAAAAGAGCTGTAGCAAGTTCATTTACACTGTCACTTTCAAATAAGTGCAAAAAACTGACAACTTAATGAAATTTCAAAATTTGGAAACTCAGCATGAATGTCTGTTATGTTCCTGACTGGGTAGGGCAGCAGCATCTTCACTATCACTTAGGTCGATTGTTGAATCCATGGATTCTTGTAAAATATATGCACGTATTGATTGAAGTACTGATTTCTTGTGATTAGGATGGAAAGGAAATATAGGCCTAGTAAGAAAGACACGTGTTTTAGCATATCATGATAATGTGAAAAAATCATAATACTGAAATGTCCGCTCATCAAATGCACAATTGCTGTGTCTTGCTGAATTACCACAATTAAATTTATATATATATATATATGTCATTTGATTATTTACAATTTTTTTTAAAGGGCTTGTTAACTGGCTTGTTTAGCTGTTCAGCCTGTGGAATGACTCCCAATGAGGCACAACACCGCTCGAATATGGAATTACACGAATGCAGATTTGTCAAAATTCACAATCTCTACTGATTCACAGACTTCAACCCTAGAAAATTGGAACCAATTGGCGGAAATGCCGAAACGAAAGGTTGTAGAAATGCGAAGAGAAAATTCTGAAATACAAAACATCTGAATCGAATCTCCATTCTGTATTGCATCCGTATTTAGTGTTTTCCGCAAGACACGAAGTAGTTGAATGTCGAAGCATCAGTAATGCGCAATCACAAGTGTATTCAGCAGTTTTTGTCCCAGCGTCAACAGCTGCATTGCATATCGACAATTGCCTGCTGAGGGTACAAGATGGCTGCCTCTCAAACCCTAAACTTAGGAATACTGTGATCCACATATCATATCATAGGTTCATACAAGAAAGGTTGCTAGTAAATTTGTCTCTGCAATGAATGCATTCTCAACAGTACTCAATGAAACTCCACAATATTGGCCAATGGCATTCCCAGAGCCTATTGAGCTGCTCGGGCCCTCCTTGAAAGGCGAAACCTGCAAGTTGATGACACTGGAAGTGTCTGCCTAATGCATCGTGCCCTGGATCTTTAATGCCGAAACCTAAATGCATGCATGTTGTTTGCAATATGTTGCATTCTATGTTGCATTGCTGTGTCTTGTAGTGCTAATATGACAAAATCTGCATACTTGAATCGTGCGGTTTGAGGAGAAACGCTGAATGGCAGATTCACCCGTCCAACAATCAAAAGTATTATAAGTATTATAAGTTACAAAATCCAACAATGCCGTATCTTTAGTGATATTTTATAGAATTACTAACATGTAATATGTATGTATGTATGTAATTGTTTATTTATTGTCGTCATATATAAAAGTACAAACTTCTGTACGACAGAATACAACACTACTAAAATATGATAGTCATATATCATCATAGTCCAAATTCAGTTCATCTGTATGAGTCCAAATCCACACACATATATAGAGTCCAAATTCGCATATGCATTTGAAAGTCCAAATTCAAACTATATTACATATAGATAAATCCTTGGCAATGTTCATTATTTTTAAAATAATCCATTTCGTCAAGGCTCTCTCATGGCATTAGTCCTGGAATGAAAGAGAAACAATTGTTGTAGACTCACAACATAGATAAGCATGATAAGTCATTACCTAACAACCACTGTGTAATGGCAGACTTGAAGGTGTTGAGTGAGTCCTTGTTCTTAATTTCTAGAGGAATATTATTCCATAGCTTTGCCCCAAAGTATCTAAAGCTATTCTTCCCATAACTGATTGTTTGAAATGTTGGAAGCGAAAACTTATTGTTATCTCGCATTTCATATTGTGATTCATGCACTGTGAACATTTCATTAACATACTGAGGACTACTGCCCTTTCTAATTTTATGCATTGATACTGCAGCTGATCTCACACAATGTTTGAATATATTAAGCTGTTTCTCTTCTTTACATAAGTTTTCATAGCTTAAGTGACCTTTATTAGTAACAAACCTAAGTGCCCTTTTGTTTGTCCTCTCTAACTTTTCGATTTCAGTGTTGTTGGTAAGCATCCACACAACAGAGCAGTAATTGAAATTACATCTTATATAACTGTTGTAGATGGCTGATTTAGCTCTCTTATCTAAAAAGTTCTTAATTCTCTTCAAGGCGTTTATTTGCTTAGCAATTTTATTGCATGTATCATCAATGTGTTGTTTATACTTAAGTTCTTTGTCTATTTCTACTCCCAGTACATTTATTGAGGGTGACATTTCCAATGTAATATCATTAATTTGAATTGTCCCAATGTCCTGACTATTGTTTCTACTCAAAAACATTAATTGAAACTTGCTGGCATTTGCCTTCATGTTGTTTATTTCAAACCATCTCATGGCTTTAATACAGTCCTGTGTTAATTTTCTACACAGTACAGCTTGGTCATAGTCTTCACAACTTAGAGTATTGTCATCTGCATAGTTGTATATTTTACTTTTAAAGTCAGAGAACAAGAAATCATTAATAAAGATGTTGAACAACAGGGGGCCTAGAATTGAACCTTGTGGGACCCCTTTGATGTTCTGAACCCATTCAGAGTATGTCTCTCCTATTTTAACCCTTTGTTCTCTTTTCATTGCATAAGATTTCATCATTTCACATGCATCAGCACTGAATCCATAAGCTGAGAGCTTTGCTAAAAGAAGTCCATGTGGCATGCAATCAAATGCCTTGGACAAGTCAATGGCTATGACTCCTATGTTTAATCCCTTGTCTAAGGTTTCCCTCCAATCTTCTGTCATTCTAATCAGAACATCTTGACAGCTGTGTCCTTTCCTAAACCCTGACAGGTGTTTATGGAATGAGGGAGCAATGTACTCATAAATCTGATCATATAGCACTCTCTCAAAAATTTTTGACATAACTGGCAATAAGTTCACAGATCTATAATTGTCTTTATTTAACTTATCTTTCTTTTTGTAAAGTGGTGAAATATTGGCCCTTTTCATTTGGTCAGGAAATCTGTTTTCGAGTATGCACCTGTTAATTAGCAATGTCAAGGGTTTGATAATTTCCCTACTTGTCATTTTGATAAGTTTTGCAGGCAGTTCATCATAACCTGCTGCCTTTTTGCTTGAGAGTGTATTAACTATTTTTGCCACTTCCTTTTCACTCACAAACCTAAATAGAAAACTACTCCTATTATTATCTCCCACGATTCTACCTTTTATCAATTCCACACTACTGTGTCTGTCATAGTGGCTTATGATTTCCTGTGTAGTCCTATTGTTGTCTTCGGGAGTACCTATTTCTGATCCAATACATTGGAAAAAGTTATTGAAAATATTGCATACTTTTTGTTCATCCGTCACTATCTCACCATTTTCATGCGCTGTATTGCTTAAACATGTTCAGTCGAAACAGGTAGATTTGGCAAAACCGATAGCCTACACAATCACATAATAATCAGATATTGGACTATTGCGCATAATATTATTTATTATAGTGGTGTAGTTTTGAAATGCAAATTATGCGAAGATGTCAGGTCAAATTCAATTTTAGAATTCTTGTATATCATAATTATATAGATATTAGCTCACCTGCCGTTATATAAGAAGGTGCACAAAATGTTCAATATTTTATATTCCCAATTGCCGGACTCAATGTGAACTTTTAAAGCTGCAAAAGCATCTTCAAGCATAATCAACGTTGAATTTTTCACACACATTCGGGAAAAGAAGTGTTCTTCGAAAATCGAAATATGCTAAAATATCGAATTACAGTGGTGCTTGCATTTTGAATTATCAAAAATAAGGAATTTGAGAAGTTAAAATAAAAAGCCGAATTGCACGAATCAAGAAATTGTCCAATGCACAATGGCCGTCAAATTTCTCCTCGAATTGTGGATGGCCTCAAAGATGAAATAGAATAGAGTTGAATAGACGCGAATGGAGAATTTAAAATGTTGCGTACATAAAAATGCTAAATAATCATAACGGAATTTTGCAAAAGAAAGGGAAATTTACGCAATTCCAGAAATTATTAAATGCACAATAACAGTCTATTTCTCTCCATTGCCATCAAGATTGAATAGAATAGGAATAAATCGAATATTATAAATATTGCTTGCATGAATATGAGCAGCATTAGCTTATTCACAAATGCTGAAAACTGTACAATACACTCAGACGTATAAAGGAAATTGCGAAATAAATCGTATAAATATGGCGTTGCAGTTATTACAGTTTTTGAAATAATGTGCATTGAATCATCTCTCTTTTGAGTATAAGAACTAGTCTCATCTAGAATACGTCCATATTATATATTGAATACAAGTGGTCCAGATATGGAAATGTCTCAATAATAATATCATCACACGATGCAATTTAGAAGCACAAAAATAACTCAATTACCAAATTAACTGTTGCCTCGTGTCTGTGAAATACTGATTGTATGTATACGCAAGCAAAATTTTACTCCGATTCTTACAAATTAGGCATCGTACAGGGGCGGACTGGCGGCATTTCGGGCCCGTGGCAAAATAAGTCAATGGGGCCCTATGTCTCTGCTGTCGGCGCTATTTCCAATTAAAAAAGAAAAATTCTACAGGTCTAATTTGGCAAATTGTTAATATTTGGTTGGGAGCCTCCATATGAGAGGAGACTGTCCTTTTCAGTTTAAGTATTTTCGACACATAATCATGAACTTGACAGCAAAATTTTGCTCCTTTCTTAAATTTTTAATTTTTTTAACATCTTGTGGGCCCCCCTGAGTGGATGGGCCCGTGGCAGTTGCCACTTTGCCACATAGGCCAGTCCGCCCCTGGCCTCGTATTGGAATTGCCTGGAATAAGAGATACAACTTAATCACGAAGAATTCCAAAAATTTTAATTACTTAACTGCTTAATGCGCTAATGCAAACCATCCTTCAAATATATATCTTCAGTCTTCACATTTATCCCTGGCTTTTCGCATACGTATTATATGTAAATAGCAGGTGGCAAAAGCCTGGAAACCCGATATAGGCCTATATACAGAAATCAGACAATTACTGAATGCAGAAATGCACATTCTCCCATTGATGTGCCTGCACATTGTCTTCGCATCGTATACCGACACAAGGTTGTGCTGACTTGAACGTCATCCGCTATCCCTGGATTTGTCATTCGGGCGAAAATGCAATTTCCCTAACTGAATTAGAAGCAGGGCGCCTTGGAACTGGACTTGCCTCTTTGTATCTGCACATATATACGTACAGAGAAGTTTGTGATGTGTTCTTAAAGGTTGAGGTGCCAATCACTGGGTCCAGGGTTCGAATCCAGCTCTTGCCGGGTCACCTGGGCCTATTTTGGACGGCTGTTTCAATCATCCTTCACTCATTGCCTTTTCCTCCTGTCCTAATTATGCTACTAAGTGCAAAGATTCAGGATGTAAAGCCCCAATCATCCATCCATCCGTAATGGTTGAGGTTTTTTCAATGGCAGCTGGAGATATTGAAGATATTAAATGTTTGGTGCTGTTTGTGGAACCGTTCAATTGCGTAGTATGCTTACACTATAAAATTTGAAATTTTGAGTCAGCTCATATGATTGAGATGGTTGCACAATTTGTTGGAGCTTGTTGTTTGGATTTCTGATGATCTTTCTGTTTCATAACTTCAAACAAGAAACTAAGTTAGCTCAAAGGAATTGTGCAACCATCTCACTCAATCATTTGAGCTGACTCAAAATTGAAATTTATTTGTACTGTTTGTATGCGCCTAAGAGATAAAATTTCGCACTTCTCATCCGCTTCACAAATATGATGTTGTAGAAATACTAAGATATCTTTCTCATTTTCGTCCAAACAAGAAATCAAGCTACTTCCACCTTCTACAAGAGAAAATATGCTCATATAGTCCGGAATATCTGAGTTATTGTATCGCAATGTAATCATCCGATTCCTTTGCTTATCTTGTAGTAAGTAGTTTGCGGATACTAGACTCTTATGTGTGTAAACCACAGAGGTATAGGATTACTCAGCATCATTGCTGTGTCCATGCAGTATGTGCAGTATGCTTAGGAGCTTATAGTGTATTCTGCTACATTCTTATACTAAGTGTCTATTTATTTGCTTTATCTCAGATAATGGTTATTTAACTTATTTTATCTAAAATGTTAGGAATTTTTATGTCATGCATCACTAATCAGCTTCATCCGTGTGAAAAGGCTGAATGTAAAGCTATATGACCCAGTCTACCCACCAATTACCGCTACTATTTGAATATATTACCCAAAACAAATCTGGTAACCGAATGATTAAAGCGCTAGATGCTCTGGCTAGATGTTCTTCTGAACGTGTACGGGGGTAAGGTTGGTCTAGTGGTAGCTTGCTAGGTTGCCAATCGCTGGGTCCTGGGTTCGAATCCAGCTCTTGCCGGGTCACCTGTGCCTATGTTGGATGGCTGTTTCAGTCATCCTTCACCTCATTGCCATGTCGTCCTCCTGTCCTAATTAGCCTACCAAGTGCATAAATACAGGGCATAAAGCCCCAATCATCCATCCATCCATCCTCCAATGTGTTAAGGCAAGACCTTCAATAGCAGCATCGTAGCTGGATGTCATTCGGATGTGACGGCAAATTTGTGCAACCTCGTATCAGGACAAAGTGTGCTGCAAGCAACCCACTATCTTTAGAAATCTATCTTGTAGGCGTTATTGCGGCTTTATCGCTGCAACATTGCTCCTGGCAATGACATTATCTTGGCTCCTTCACGAATCCTTCCCGAGTCCTTTTCGAGTCCTTTCTTAGTCCTTTCTACCCTTTTCGGGTTGCCGTCAATGCCAGACACACTGAGCGCTGAGACCTAGACCGTATACAGTTACTTCTCTGCTCCCTAGAAGCTTCAGTCTCTGTTCATTTTGTTGCAGTGACACGATTTATGTGCCTTCTGTGTCAGAGGCACTCTGAGGCAGTCTTCATTTGTTCGGGGTTGTAACATTGCTATGAAAACCTCAATGTGCATTGTGCAGCAAATACACATGGTGTTGCCGGTGCAGTATTCAAAGCTGTGCAATGAAAGTTGTGGAATGAAAGCGAAATGAAAGCTGTGCAATTGTGCAATGGAAGCTCTGTAATAAAAGCTGTGCAATGAAAGAGGTATCATATGTACTATGAAAGCTTTACAATGAAAGCTTTGCGATGAAAGCTGTGCAATGAAACCTGTGCAATAAAACCTGTGCATTTACAAGGAAAGCTGCACAATGAAAGCTGTGTAAATGTGCAATGGAAGCTCTGTAATAAAATCTGTGCATTGAATGCTTCTGTACGATATGTACAATGAAAGCTGTGCAATGAAAGTTGAACAATGGAAGCTATGCATTTAAAGCTCTGCATTTGAAGCTGCACAATGAATGCTGCACAATGAAAGCAGCATTATGGAAGCTGTGCAATGAAGGCTCTGCAGTGAAAGCTGCATGTGAAAACCTGTGCAACTGAAGCTCTACAATAAAAGTTGCACAGTGAAAACTACAAAAATGGTCAACGAAAGCTGTGCAATTACCATTACACAATGAAAGCTGCGCAATATTATTATATGTCCGATGCCCTATTTTCTGTGCTAGCAACAATTTTGCTTCTGGATGCTCCGTACTCAGTGATATAGTTCAATGGTTGGAATGCATTTGATGTGACTGTCGCAGTCTGGTCATCCATACTCATCATAGATATTTATGTCGGTATTCTTATGGAAGCAATAACTGACCAATAATCGACCAATATTGGTACAAATGGTAAAACTGATCGAATGGGCCAAAAAGTGTCCGGAAGCTGGCCTGCATCGTGCATGCAAAGATGCTATCATTTCAGATGAGGTTATTAGTGAATTTCTTCCTTAATTACATGTGTTCAAGCAGAAGTTCCTGAAATGGGAGATTTCGTGCATGCTATCTGCGAGAGTGGCGAATGCACCAATTTGCTGCGGTTTCCATAAATTTCGAAACCTTGTGCATAACCATTGAGTATAACCAGACAACTCCGACTGCGAATGAGTCTGCGACTATGACACATACAGATATTAGAGACTATAGGATCAATAGTTGATATAATGCACATGGTTACTGACTTACTGTAGTATAACCAATACAGCTAATGCATTATTTCCTAACACCCTTAATACCCCTCTCCGCAGTCCTCTGAGAGTCATAACCTTGAATAATCGCCCTGCTCTGTACATTGCTGTAGCCTGCTCTCAGTTACTCTGTGGCTGTCCAAAGCATGCTCTGTTGCAAAGTATCTCACTGGGGTTTTATTGCTTAGGGTCAGGAGTTAATAGTGCCTCTGCTGGGGCAAGTATTGCCTTGTAAATAGTGCTCACCAAATAGACTACAATGCTTTGTGGATGTTCAGCATGGGCCAGCATGTTCAGGAGTGGAGTTTATCTGCTGAACAAAGCCGAAGAGATTGGTACTACCACATTGTTTTAGTGCTGGAAAATGTTGTTGTTGTTTTCCCATCTCTCATAATTTATGCCCATAGTGAGTTTTTGTTGTGAATGGTTGTGGCATTGGGGAAAAGCGTAGAGGCCTGTTTTGCTGAACTAGTTATTGCCTGGAAATTTCTAAATCTCTCTGGAAATTTGTGGAAAAAGCGCAATTTTAACTTGGAAGTACTTGCTTCATTCGACCGCTTGTGGGAAATTCTGTCTTGCTGTACGAAATGAGCGATGTTCGAAACAAGCCTCAATTCTATCCAAATGGCTCCAATTCAATTGCAATGAAAACACTTCTCCTGCATACCAAATTCACATTTGAGATTCCAGGTAATATTTCTTTCAAGGTTAGCTTCAGATATCAACACTCGTACTGAATTTGGGTTGACCAATGACCATATGCATGTGATATGGAAATAATGGTATTTACTGAACAGTAAGTAGGGGCCGGAAAAGGTGCATTTCCAGGCAATTTCATGAAGTTTGACAAAATTTCCCACAAATAGTCGCGAATTGAGCAACTACCTCCCCCGAGTTTCTTCAGAAATTTCCAGTGATATTCAAAAATTTCCAGGCAAAGGCATCCCCGAATTCCCTACTTTTTCCAGCCATCATTACTGTGAGTCAGTAAGCAAGCAAATTGGATAATGAAGGCATGGTGCATTATCACTATGCAGTAGATATTTCTTACCAGTACTTCATAATGAGGAATCATGATGATATGCACTTTGCAGCACTTTGGCTCACCTATACCATCTAAAGGCCATCTACAAATATGCTCTATACTAACATGATTTCCCCAAATCAATGACCACGCACAGCATCCACACCGTTCTCCATAACCTTTCGCATATACACATGCCGCAGATAGTCCTTGAGGGCATATAGTAATACCCCCTTTGGGGATAATCTATGCCCTATGCCCTTATAAGGAGAGGGGTTAATCCTAAAGTAGGTCAGAGGTCCGTGATGGACCGATAAGGGTGAAGTGTGTGCTCCAGAAGGACTCCGGAATAAACGGGGAATATTATTGATTTTTTGGGATGAATTTTGGCTGTAGAGCTCCCTTCCCATGCCTGCAACATGCCACAGAGAGATAAGGCTTTACTGCAATGCTCCAGAAATATGTAGAGACTAGGAAAGACCCATTATAAATCTGCATGGGCTCTTGTTGGGCTCTTGTAGTTAGATGCATGACATTGCATGACATTGATCAGTGTTAGAACTTCTCAGATGTTCTAGAAGTGAACATTGTGAAGTTGGTCCTTTGTAGCAGTGTCTGTGCTGAAGAAACTGTCCAAGATCCTATTGTTTTAGTGGTTTGCAGTGTTTAGTGGTTGGGGGGGACGGTTGGTTAAGTGGTAGTGTGCTGGGTTGCCAATCGCTGGGTCTTTTTGTTCAAATTGGTTCGGATTCAGCTCTTGCCGGGTCATCTAGCAGTCTAGACTAACCTTGGACGGCTGTTTCTATCATCCTTCGCCTGATTGTCATGTCCTCCTCCTGTCTCAATTAGCCTACCAAGCGCATAAATCATGTAAATACAGGACGTAAAGCCTCAATCATCCATCCATCTATTGTGCATGTCAGCAGTGTTCATTGGAACAATCACTCATGGCCTGATGAAATGTGATGCTATGCCAGGAATATAACAAACATGATTTAATGAATATAGTTGTAGACTTCAAGTAGCGTCATCAAGACATGATCACAACAACCAACGGAATATTTTACAGACACGAAGAGAACCTCAAAATGTCGCAAATCCAGGAAAAAGATGACAAACAATGTTTTCCATAAGACATGACATATTTTCATGCTTAATTTAGTTCAACATAGATTCTGGCCTTGCTAAAATGTTCTTAGAGGAAAGGTCTTGAATTTTGAATGAGGCAAAGTGTTTCAGAAACTACATAAACTGCTAAAGAGTTTCTAAAAGAATTTCAGGATATTGTTGAAAATAAATCTTGATAAATATGGTTTAGACAAATCCATGTCTACAACATTTGAACATATATGTTTAGCAGTTTAGTGTTTAGAGGAAAACATGATGTGTATTCTTTCTCAAATTTGTGCAAGATATTTCTTGAAATGGCGCCGAAAAAAGACCAGATTTTGGGAGACTGGCATCAGCTCTTCACTTCAGCAAAGCCTTCAGTGAATAACTCAGACACACCCCCAAGGCTGGCCAATGAACAGAGCTTCACACATGTTATGCAAATGAGGCCGATTTCGCCGATTCACTGAGTTCCGTAAATCGTACAGACTTGCAAGTTAATGTAATAGATAGATCTCTCTGAGAGCTTTAAAATGATAGGTCATAGCCCTCTGAGGACTGAATAGTTCTCTCGCAAATTGCCGGTAAAGTTTTGAAGTGGAGAGGAATCCTGGGCGCTGATTGGCCATGACGCTCGTGACGTAAATCTATGATAATATGCGGCGATGGAAGGATTCGTCTAGGGTGGATTCTCTGGGTGCAGCTCTTGTATTCGATTAAAAGACATGGACTTGATGGAATGATGGAGGTAAGCCCTGTTCTGGGTGCTCACGAGGGTTGATTGATGAGATGGGAGAGAGAGCGACAGTCCTCAACATGTTACACATTTACCCCATGTAAGGGATCTTGTACTCACTCAGCACAGACACTAATGAAAGGGCCCACCAATTTAATGTCTCATTGGAACGACATCCTGCTGGGATTTTGCTCATGAAGGTTCACCAAAAATTTCTGGTTCCGCACCCTGGGTTTGAACCCATGCAGGCAAGGGGAACAATCATTGAACAATACCAATCAGAGTTGACATACTTCTAACCCTATAAACATGATAAAAAAAATGTTTCACTCTGATATGTTGGAATTTAACTAGTGTTTTCTGCTTTGTCTGCAAACCAGGTCAGCCTTACACCTGTAATATTAAAATACATGTATCCCCCAACAGGTATATGACTTTAATGACATATTTTTGTAAATACAGCCTGGAGATACTCTTGATACTTTCTTCAACAGTCTTAGCAGTTTCAACACTGGCTTTGTGAAGATTCTGGAGCTCAAAGAACTTATGAAAATATAAAAATAAATATTTTTTTATGTAACTCTCTGAAGGTAAATTTGGGGGGAGGGTTGGTCTAGTGGTACCGTGCTGGGCTGCCAATCGCAGGGTCCAGGGTTCGAATCCAGCTCTTGCCGGGTCACCTGGGCCTATGTTGGACGGCTGTTTCAATCATCCTTCGCTTCATTGCCGTGTCCTCCCGTCCTGTCCTAATTAGCCTCCCAAGTGCATAAATACAGGACATAAAGCCCAATCATCCGTCCATCCATCTGAAGGTAAATTCTCCAAGAAGATAACTTATCCTAAAAGATAACATCAGTGTGAACCACATCATGTGTCCATTGTATTACAAGACAAGTTTCTAAACTGCTGAACATGGTCTGAGACTGTTCTCCAGGCGTAGGGCAAATCTGCAGGGAAATTAGGAGCCCGTTTGGATTTTAGTCTGCCCTGGGTGCCGCAACATTCATCGTAATATGGTGCCCACGGGTGGCATTAGTTTACATTACTAACTTAGGAAGGCGTATAGATGTACATGCCGTAGAACATGTTGAATATAATGCAAAGACGATATACAGTAAGAGTTTGATGAACTACAACATCATATCCGCATAATAGTTAAACATGTTAAAGTTTGATGCATGTGTAAGAGAATTTTTATCAAAACAGCAGAATATTGCTTATTCGATATTGACGTATTAATATCTTCTGCATTTCATAATTACTGTAAAAAGGTCAATATCATATCGGCTTGAAATATTACAAATATTTTCAGTAGAGATATCTGATTAGCAAGAAAAGCAAATTTATGTGATTTATTGTAATGAAGAAAAAATAAGATTACCCACCATTTTCATTACAAAAATTTATATTGCAGGTTTTTCTTTTTCTTCCCAACAACATATGAAAAACCCTCCCTAGAAAAAGTGCCTCAAAGATCCGAGAAGCTAAATATCAATTATGTGTGGCCTAAGTCATCAAAATAAATCGTGATAATGATGAAGAAACTTCTAAATCTGCATCTGATTTCGTCGTATTAGAAAGCCAACATTTCTCCATTAATGACGCAAGGTTTTGTCAATAAAGCTTAGCAACTTTCCGCGGCTAATGAGCACATTTCATTAAAATTTTCTTCTCCGTACAAACTTGATTCTTTTTCTTTCAAACAGTTTAGAATTTCCAACAATATTCGAGTGTGAAACTCCTTTGTCTCAAGCATGTTCCGCAAAGAAGACCTGTTTTGTTCCAACCGTAGACGCCATTTTGTTTCAAGATTCTTTCGGAAAACTTTGTGAAATCTCTGTGGAATCTTTGGAAATAATCTTTGGAATTCTTTTTGACTTTGTTTAGAAATTCTAAGAAGCATTATGTGAATATTCATGGTTTGGTCAGATTAGTTATTTTGATTTTCAGCAGATTTTAGCAATTCGAAATCAAAGTTGCACTATTTATTTTGGGATATTATTTTTATTCTCTGTGTTTCCTTTCCTTCACCAACATTTTTGATTCAGGGTAGATTTTATGGATTGATTGGAATTGACAGATAGATCACTAAAAGTCTTTGTAGAATCAGTAAGAATCTTTTGCATTCTTTTTGGAATATACCTCATGAATAATAAGCCAATGAGATTGGGCTGTTTGGATTTGCCTTCCTACTTCCCCACACCACACTGAGCATGCTGTGCTGGAAGTGCAAAAATCAATGATCATTAGATTCAGGCTGTTTGCACTTTATATGACTCTTATATGCCTGATATATGATACTGCAATCTAGCCTTACACACAATATAATTGATCTTGCAGCGTCTTTCTGGATCCGCTGTTTCTTATCATCATCAGCAGAACGATTCTTTACTGTTCCTATTGATGTGATATAGTTGATGATTTTTGCAATTTTTAGTTGGACCAGCTCTCGCTGGGCCAACTTATGTTATAGTTGGAAGCTCATGAATATTAAGAGAAATATCATGAATATTCAGTTTTCCAAACCAGTTTTTTGGCAAATTTGGCAAATACATTCTGTCAGGAATTCCCTGCAATAAAGCAAGCACAATATAATGGCATTTTCAGCTGTACAGCTTCGAAAAGCACAGTTAATACATCATTATTGGGTCAGAAACTGATTTTTTTCGTTATTGTGAATAAACTGGCCGTGCCATATATGGGCATGCCACAAATTGGCGCGAAAATTATTGACCAATCAGAGAAGTGGACACAGATACTTGTTCTCTCATGCCTTGTGATTGGTGAATGCCAACTATGTCAGTCTTTGAGACAAGCAAAATTTTGTTGCTTGAGATCCATCATTTGTGGCGTTTTCAGACAACTTTGGCACCAATGGCATGGTCACATTTGTTCTTAAACGTTTTGGTCATGATTTGGGACAATAGCTGATGTTTCTCAATTCGTTTTGAGCTGTCCTCATGGCCAAAAACGATGGGTATCAACAACATTGTCACTTCATCAATGAACATGACATCATGACCCAGCCAACATGCATGCTCACCTTTGACAATCGTTTTTCGGCCAAACATCAGAGTCACATGCAGCAACATAGCTTCAATTCAAACCATGCATCTTTATTTTGTGAATTAACCATCCAAGTGACAAGTTTAGGCATTTAAACTCCACAATTGGACTGTATTTACAGAGACTTCTGAATGTGGTGCATCACTCATGAAATGCTGTGTGACAGCTGAAAGGTGGTCTGTGATTGGCCAGAAGCCATCATGTGACTCTATGAACCAATGATAGTCAAGCTTACATTCTGGTAAGCAGCTTGACAGGGGCAGATCTCAGTCGGGGTCAGGGGGGTGGGGGTCTCAACAGTGGCACTAGCGAGTGAGTCACTCTCTCCTGAGCAAGATTGGGGAAAGGGGGCACAAAACTAAAATTAAGAAATTTTAGGGTGGGGGCATAGGATTCTTGCTTTTTTCATGTCATTTAATTGCTGAGTAGACAATGGTCAGGGAGATTCATTGCTAAGCAGACAATATTAATTTTGGTTCTCTAGAGAATAGTAGGCCTACTGTAATAGTAACTCTTGGTGGTGGGGAGGGGGTTATTTGACATAGTCACATAAGCACTAAAGCACACATATTTTTGTTATACATTATAGACACACACTTGTGTGTGTCTGTAATTTATAACAAAAATCTATGGGCCTATGCCATGCCAACTCCTAACCCCCTCCCCACCTCCAAGAGTTATTACTAAGCAAAAATCTATATATAGGCCTCTTCTAAAATCAAAATATTTTATCAGTAACTGTTGGCCTAATTAACTTATTTTCTGGTTATTTGCAATCAGGGTCCTGGATAGTTTCACCAACATGCGGGCAGTTCCCCCACCCCCCAGAAGAAATGGTAGCTAATGGTGTGTGTGTATGTTACTTGAGTGAGCCAATAAAAACAATAGGCCTACAATGCCTACTGCAACAAAAATTGTCCAGGGGGTGGTTATATCCGGATCAGTTATTGCCCCCCCCCCCCGCTCACCCAAAGGCCTATGGCAGTATGCTCATGCATGCATGCTTTTGGAGGGAAATATGGGCTACGTATCAATTTAGGGTTAACAGTTGTCTGTTTGCTGGGTGGGCTGTGGGTGAATAGATGGTTTCTGAGCAAAGAAATGAAATATTGAGGGAAAATATATAAATTTCTTGTTCCCGGCCCACAGCTCGTAGCCTAGCCTTTTACATCTATGTGAACCTAGTCTGGTTGTGCCGTTTAATTGAAACCAATTTATAATTCCACTGCAAGTGGGCATGATACATAGACCTGTGCACTGCACAATAACATTTAATATATAGTATACTATACGTGCCACACATGAAAAACTTCCGTAGTAAAATATTGCCTTTATCATACGGTTTCATACCATTGGCATTTCTGTGAGCTATAATGTTGGGCCATATGTTTTTGAAGCTGTTGTTTAACATGCGAAGTAGTCAGTCTAGTAGAGTTTTTTTTTCATGTGTTTAGGTACTATGGTCCTACACTATTGGCTAATAAACAGACACCCAATATCACAAACATAAAGATGTCTATAGGCCTATTGAAACATTTTATTTTTGTTGCCTGTATAACATTTCACTCCTCCATTTAATACTTGTCTCGAATTCTAGATTTGTTGCTTTTGAATGTTCTCAAGTTGTATCCTTCCAAAAGTCCATTTGAAAATATTACCCACATAAGCACTAAAGCACACATATTTTTGTTATACATTATGGACACACACTTGTGTGTGTCTGTAATTTATAACAAAAATCTATGGGCCTATGCCATGCCAACTCCTAACCCCCTCCCCACCTCCAAGAGTTATTACTAAGCAAAAATCTATATATAGGCCTCTTCTAAAATCAAAATATTTTATCAGTAACTGTTGGCCTAATTAACTTATTTTCTGGTTATTTGCAATCAGGGTCCTGGATAGTTTCACCAACATGCGGGCAGTTCCCCCACCCCCCAGAAGAAATGGTAGCTAATGGTGTGTGTGTATGTTACTTGAGTGAGCCAATAAAAACAATAGGCCTACAGGGCCTACTGCAACAAAAATTGTCCAGCAGGGGGGTGGTTATATCCGGATCAGTTATTGCCCCCCCCCCCGCTCACCCAAAGGCCTATGGCAGTATGCTCATGCATGCATGCTTTTGGAGGGAAATATGGGCTACGTATCAATTTAGGGTTAACAGTTGTCTGTTTGCTGGGTGGGCTGTGGGTGAATAGATGGTTTCTGAGCAAAGAAATGAAATATTGAGGGAAAATATATAAATTTCTTGTTCCCGGCCCACAGCTCGTAGCCTAGCCTTTTACATCTATGTGAACCTAGTCTGGTTGTGCCGTTTAATTGAAACCAATTTATAATTCCACTGCAAGTGGGCATGATACATAGACCTGTGCACTGCACAATAACATTTAATATATAGTATACTATACGTGCCACACATGAAAAACTTCCGTAGTAAAATATTGCCTTTATCATACGGTTTCATACCATTGGCATTTCTGTGAGCTATAATGTTGGGCCATATGTTTTTGAAGCTGTTGTTTAACATGCGAAGTAGTCAGTCTAGTAGAGTTTTTTTTTTCATGTGTTTAGGTACTATGGTCCTACACTATTGGCTAATAAACAGACACCCAATATCACAAACAAAAAGATGTCTATAGGCCTATTGAAACATTTTATTTTTGTTGCCTGTATAACATTTCACTCCTCCATTTAATACTTGTCTCGAATTCTAGATTTGTTGCTTTTGAATGATCAAGTTGTATCCTTCCAAAAGTCCATTTGAAAATATTACCCACAATTATGCTTCCATATGAGGGACTGTTCACAATTTATGACAGTCCCTGGGGTTGGGAGTTAGGCCCAATGGGGGTACTAGTTTTGTCTTTCAAGGTAAAAATTAAAGAAAAACGTCATAAGACACCCCTCCCACCTTAATTAGAGGTGGAAATATCAGATATATTTATTCTGGTGCCTGACAAAGCTGTGGGCTGAGTCCAACTATTGAATCCTTGGATTCTTGTTTGTTTGAGATTTTGTTTAGATTTCATGATTTTACAGAGGGTGTATAATGTAGAACCTTTATATTATTTTGGAAATATCCTTGACAATCAAGACTGATAAAGAAAAAAGTCTGAATGATAGCATTCGAAAATGTTGATAAGATTTTACAAAACGTTGCGATGTCTCTGACATGTTATTTTGTTTTTCTGCAGTTTTAGAGCCAAAATACAAATTCAATCTTCCTTATAACGACCTTTAGACTCAAGTCGAGCTATTTCTTAGGCTCAGCTGGTGTAATCTGTACAGAATATACATATGATGGAGTTCCTCTTGTGCCATGCTTCATTAGCCAATGTCTGAATCTCATCAGCATGTTTTGTCTGATGTTGATCTATGACTAATGAATTATGTACCCTTCAGTGTTTTTCCAAAGTTTAATGCTTTATGGGTTAAGTTTTGCATTTATGATTCATGTATCATCTATGCAGAATCTCTTTGGAATCATTTGTGTTCTTTTTAGAACGTATGTCATGAGTATTCATGAATGAGTTGAACTAGATTGTGTCGCTGCGATTTTTGGTACTAATATTGTTCTTCAACAGTTTGGTTTTTAGTTCAAGAGCAATCAGCATGATAAGAGCATTGTAGAAGGGCAGGGCAAAAGTCTGCAATGGATGTTTAATTTGTTTATAGGTTCAAGCTGTTTACATTTTGCAATTTACATATCCCTAATCTGCCAATACCTCTATTATGTCTATGGATGACTTCAGGATCTTGCGTCGCGCCTCTCTTTCAATTTCCTTCGTTCACTTTTCAGTTACGTACTGTCTATTCCTTGAAAAGATTTAATAATTTTTTGTGATATTGTTTCCACATTTTGGTGGTTTATATTTGGAATTTTTGTAGAATCTTTTTATGTCCTCTTTGGAATTTACTTCATGAATATTCATGAATTGGTTTAACGAGATTGTTCCACTGAGATTGCATCGCGAAGATTCAAGATTGTCCCATTTTCCAACAGCTTCAGCTGTTCGCCAGTGTTCGGGGTCCGTAATGAAAAATCAATGGTCATTACATTCAAGCTGTTCGCACTGCGTTTGACTCTATATAACAATGAGATCTTACCATATTGATGCTATAAGTCTTCTGCACTATGCCACTTCAAAATGTTTGATATCGTCCGTGTTTTATCGTTTATGAGAATTCTTCCCTTTTTGTTCCGAAAGTTTGATGTGATTTTTCGTTGCCGCTGGCTTTATACTGATGGCACCCGTAGTCAATATTCTGACTCTGTCAATAGCCCAATAGTGGCGATACTTGCAATAGTCTTTGAGATGTAACAATGCTTTATAGTGAGCTAACAGTAACAGGAAATCTAGCATCACACATAAGCATGAGGAGAGTTTTGTATCTTCCCCACGCTGAGCATGCTGTGCTGGAAGTGCAAAAATCAATGATCATTAGATTCAGGCTGTTTGCACTTTATATGACTCTTATATGCCTGATATATGATACTGCAATCTAGCCTTACACACAATATAATTGATCTTGCAGCATCTTTCTGGATCCGCTGTTTCTTATCATCAGCAGAATGATTCTTTACTGTTCCTATTGACATGATATAGTTGATGATTTTTGCAATTTTGTGTTTGAGATTTTGTTTAGATTACATGATTCTACTGAGGCTTATGTAATGCTTTATTGGTTGGGTTAAATTTTGCGTTAATGTTCAGCAGTCTCCTCTTCTGGCATTGATCAATAAGTCAGAATGTGAACATTTTTGCCAAATTACAACTGAAGTTGACTCGTGAAGTTACTTGTGACGATGGGAAAGTGGCATTTTTAGCTTATCTGGTCTTTGGCCTCAAGACCAAAATGTTGAAATATTTAGCTATTTGTACAATGTTGTATCCCATTAAAAGTCATCATGAAACAATAACCACATCATGCAACAACCGAACACAATATCCGTAATTTCCATATACAGTGGTTCCTATGTTATAAGACCCCCCCTTCTGTGGTCGTGAAGCGGTCTTTCATGGGGGTGCAGATTTCCATATATATTATCTGTAAACTAAACTTCGATCTTTAAACTAAACTTACAGTCTCTTAATTATTTCTCTTTGCAGAGGGCCGTTCAGTGTTGTCCGCCGATGTCTTCACAGAGAAAGCGCGCAGCAATTTGCTGTCAAAATAGTGGACGTCGCCAAGTTCACATCCAGTCCGGGTTTAAGTACAGAAGGTAAGCGTTCATATATTTCTGTTTTGAGTTAATTGTTTCTTGAATGTAGATTCTCGATCTCCGGATTCATTAGTGTGATGAATTTACCTTCAGGAGATTTGACGAAAGTTTTCAAATATTTCGACGACCTCGAATCGTCTTCGACAGTGATTGTGTGTGATATTTGAAAACTTTCATCAAATCTCCTGAAGGTAAATTCATCACACTGAGTTAATTGTTGACGCAAATTTGCTGTGTATCTTCGAATTGGTACCGATGTTTTGGATCCAACTGCCATTTTACAACTGCAAACTGAGCTTGTTGAATAATCAAGTCTCAGTGAATCGATTTCATGTGGATTTTTACAATTTTATTTATAAATGAAGAAGAGATAAAGGATAAGTCATGTACATGCATGCAGACAACAACGGTGTTTGAATTTGAACAGTTTATCTGAATGTGTCGGTTCAATATATGACATAAATTTGAATAAACATTAAGCAAGGTTTTAAATTGAGTGCATTGCAATACAACATGCTTAATTGATGCCCATGGTAATTGTATTGTGTATTTATGAGTATAGATAATTAAGTATGATGTAGTGGCAACATTATATTACTTTCCCTGACCATGCAGAACAAAATGTGATAGAAATGGGAGTTTCACTGTGGATGGTATTATTCCCATCCTCTTAGATCTATGGATGCAATACATGAAATGATGTTTTATTCCACCTCCAGATTATAATACCTATTACTGCTGCTTCAAGCAGAAAATTATTTCTATTTTGGAGGCTGTGGTTCACAAAGAAGCTGCAGGCATAGATTGATATATGAGCAGAAATGGAAATTACAGAATATATTTTTAGTTATGCCTTTTAGTAATATGACACTTTACAGCAGCTACCTGTAAGGTGCAGTTTTCTAATCATTAATGGTGCTGACGACGTCTGAATTTGATAACATTTAATCAAAAGTAGAAGTGATTGATGTTATAAAAGTGTGTTGGGCACATTGAGAGATGAAGAGTTGTAGAATTGAAGTATTTATCATTAAATGGAATTGGACTTGTTCTCATGAAAGTTATCTTGACACTAGACATGCTAGAGATGAGCAGTCAATGATATAATCTTGATGTCATTATCCATTTAGAGCTTTCAATATTACATTTGAATGTTTACTGTTAACATGGCTAAGCTTTGTTATAGTGGCATGAATACTGCTTCATACTTCTATGCTGTATGGCATTGTGGATATTTTATCTATCAGGATATGAAAATTGACAAAATGGCTTAGAAATGTTGACATGCTAGAGATTATTGGATGAAGCAGTCAAATTGATGATAAAATCTTGATTATCATTTACTGTGGTCCCTGCCTGGCCTATTTAGTATAATCAGTGCAAATATACAGGAGGTTTAGTATTTTCCTCCGAAATAGTTGTTTGGTGTGGTAATGGCAAAACCACACAAATTGCATGAGACCTTAAGCTGGCCAGGAATCAAACCCAATGCCGGAGGACAATGCAAGGTAAACCCGACGAAAATCCTAGAAAATCGCTAAATGCTTCGAATGTCTGAAATCGATGTCCTTCCAACAATTCTTGTTTTGCGATAATCCAATCTGCATGCGCAAGAACAAGAGAAGCTCATGAAATATTCCTGTTACGAGCAGAGTTACATGTAAAAGCAGAAACAAGACGTGGTTATAACTCAAAGTGTGTACTTCAAACAACCTAATAGTGTGTAGTACTGCAAACAACCTAATAGAATGGGCATAAAGCATGTAAAGCCATAAGCTAGCCTGGACTGGAGTCAAACCTAGGACGGGAGGACAATCTTAAGGAAAACCCGATGAAAATCATAGAAAATCGCAGAACACTTCGATGTTCGAACATCTGAAATCGATGTCCTTCCAACAATCCTCGTTTTACGTCAATTTACGATAATCCAATCTGCATGCTCAAGAACAAGAGAAGCTCATGAAATATTCCTGTTACGAGCAGAGTTACATGTACAAGCAGAAACGAGACGTGGTTATAACTCAAAGTGTGTACTGTGAACAACCTAATAGACTTGTCGTCTGCTTCGTCGTCCCATTGAGCCCTCGTAAGTCAAGTCGAAGCAGTCGGGAGGCGAGCGGTCAATCGCTTAACATCAGTCATAATTAACCCAAGATGGACCGACACCTGAGTCCCCGGTTTCCGCATGCAGTTTCTGCCAAGCGAATCTCCTACGCTGTGCTGTGCTGCTGGGAAAGATTCAAGCTAAAAGATTGCTAGGTAAATATTCAAGGTAAAGATTCGAGTAGTGGTTGGAGGTCAAGATTCGAGGTATTGATTTGTGGTAATGATTTGCGGTAATGATTTGAGGTTAAGATTCGAGGTAAAGATTTGGTGTAAAGATTTGAGGTAAAGATTCGAGGTGATGATTCGAGGTAAAGATTCAAGGTAATGATTCAAAGAAGAAATTTTAGTGTCAGAGAGATTCTAGGTCATCTCTAGATTCCTTCTATTCAATATTATTTATTTCTATGTTTACCAAATTACTGGGAAGTATCCTGCTATTTCAATGCTACAGATTGCTTACGGCTAAAAATCTAAAAACGCTACAGTGATAAATTTGAAAGTAGACCATAAAATTTGAAAAATAATTAAAACGGAGAAGTAGACTTGAGGCGAAAGTAGCAAATTATTTAGACCGTTTGCCAGCTTCAATTGTAACATTGTGCCTTTAGCCATAACATAATTTACAATATTGACTAAAATAATCTCAGCTGCAATTTAATCAATCATGTGGGCCATTGTAAATGTCAAAGTCGAAAGGAAATAGAATTTTAGGCGGATGGAAAGATCATATACATACAACTAGATACGTGGATTCAGTAAACATGGTAAATAGATAGATAGATAGGTAGATTATTCCAATAGATAGACAGATAGATACACTGGTAGATAGAGGGTGAAACCCTAAAAGCTGGGACCGGGGCACGAGATGAGCCGGAATGCCGAGGACGGAATAATTGTCATGACGATCTTCAAGGATGGCATAGCATTGGTTCAAATGGCTAAATCATATTAGATAGATAGTAGCGTTCTGGGCTGTCAATCGCTAGGTCCATGGTTTGAATCCAGCTCTTGCTGGGTCACCTTGGTCTATGTTGGATGGCTGTTTCAATCATCCTTTGCCTCATTGCCGTGTCCTCCTCCTGTCCTAATTAGCCTACCAAGTGCATAGATACAGGACGTAAAGCCCCAATTATCCAGCCATCCATCCGTTTCTTTGCTGGGCAGATAAACCATGATGCATCTGGCAGTAAATTTAGTAAAGTAGGCAGTGAACATGTTGTCAACTCGTCTTTATCTCATTTCATTAAACAACCTTCCAAGAATTCCATTTGAGGGCTACACGTCCTCCAGGCAGTGCCTGGCAGGCACCCCTACTTACGTTAATATCTACAAATTTGAGAGGAAAATAAAATATAGTCTGGAGGCATTTCTGAGACTCCCTTTTTGCTCTTCGTGATCTCTGTGGGCTGTGTTTTCCTCTCCTAATGCAGTGACTGAAAACATCCATACAAGGCTCTTCTCCTTGACAGTGGCATGACTAATGGGCATTTTATGGAAATATAGAACCAACCAAGAGTCAAAAATCTTAAGAAAACGTCCAGTCATACACAACAGCATTAAGACCATTGACCAAATGATGACTCCTCCAGGAAATCCAATCATTGAGTCCCGTCATTGAATGCAGTCAATGAATCCATTAACTAAATCCAGTCATTGAAGCAGGTCACTGCATTCAGTCACTACATCCAGTCACTACATCCAGTCACCTTGACTACATTCAGTCACTACATGTACACCCAGACACTAAATCCAGTCACTAGACTCACTACATCCAGTCACTACTTCCATGGAGTTACTAAATTCTGTCACTGAATTCACAGTGACAGTCAATGATATATATAGCATGTATAATGCCTAATATTGTATATCAATTACTGTAATTCTGCTATCTGTTTCTCCTGCCATTGTCATCAGTCCCATCCATTACAGTCATTGACATGTTTCATTTTAGCTGTATAGCCTACCAATGAATAGCAAGGTCTCCTATCCACCTGACTATCCTGCTATCCATCCAACACATGTCTATCCCAAGGTTGTTTCTTATATCAACTTCATATATTTCATACAGTCAATTAGTTTTGCAACAACTCTGCTATGCTCTGTTGTCATAGCCTTAGATTCCATAGACTGTAAAGTCCTGACAATGTATTGAAATGACAAGGAATTCTCTTGGAATCAGCCCGAAGTCCATTAGTTCATTGATTTGCTTGTGGACTCATGCAGTCCTGGCAGATCCCTGCTGATTCCTGACGTGATCTGTCTTATATCTGGTTTGTTACTTTTTCTGTGAGAATTCCTAGTTCCTGGCGAATTCCTAGCAGGTTCCTAGTGGATTCTCAATGAATTGTCGTGGATTTCCTGGACTTTCGAAGTTGAATTATTGGTGGAAAGCGGTTTCAAAATTCAAACTCTATGCATTCTTGTATTGTAGGGGAATCAACAGCTGATAGTTGACTCCCAGTGGATTATTATTCCTATTATAATTACAAGATTCCTTGTTAATTCCTGCTAATTCCTGGTGGATTTCTTGTGGATTAATAGTTAATTTCCTTGTGGAATTCAGTAGGAATCGACTACAAAAGTACAAATCATGATATATCTTCTGTAAGAATCGACAATGACAATACATATATAATAGAAAAAGACATCTATAGATATACAAGAAAATATACACAGTGTAATATACATATTACGAATCCTGTAGGAATCCTTCAGGAATGATAGAGTCAGAAGAGCTGACAAGAAAGGACACCAGTCTATTTGTGATATTCCCTGATGGCATGTGTGCCTGTTATCCATGAATCTTTAATGCCTCACTGTTTTGCCTATTACTAACTGCAAGACTGCTGGACCCAACAGGCAGAAGACCACCTTTTTGTCTCCATCTCTTGTTAGGTTGTGTCTAAGCAGCTAAGAGATGTGGACACACTGGACAGCCTTGGTTTATGCCTATGTCGGATGTGGAAAACTGGTTTCATTGATTTGAAAAGAGTGTTATTGTGTGAAACTGCACATTGGTATTGTCTTCCAATCGGATTGATTTTGTCAAGGCTTTCAATATATACCCTCAGTCAAACATGTATTTCGAAAGACTTAATTTGATAGAGATCCAGTTTGTACCGGCTGTGCAACATTTGTTGCAATGTTGATAATGCCTTCCTCTCTGTACTGACTCCTGAGTCTGTCTTTCTGTATTTTATTGAATACCTTCTCAACAAGTAAGTAATGAAATATAAACACTAACTGGACTGGATGTATTGTTACCCTGCACCTCTGTTTAGTTTATTTACTCCATATCCATTTAATCTTGAGCAGTTTACTTACTCTCTGGTTTAATTAATTCACATTTACAACACTTTCTAATTTGCCCCAAGACATCCAACATTTTCTCTCTCCCCATACTCTAGTTTAAACTCAGTCAACTTCATAATTTTGTAAATCAATCTCTTCAAGCCTGGAGGGTATGAAACAATTTATGAAAAAAAAGTCTGAATCATTTTTTCAAAACATTCTGAAACTCTAGAACAAAATGGAAAGTTGACACTTTAATACATTGCTTTCAAAGTTCTGGGGAGACAGAGTGGCAATGTTGCCATACATGCATAAATGCCGCTGTTGCACCGGGGTCCGCCTGACAGATATGAGTCAAGCCGGAGTGCAAACGCTTGACACCTTAAAATATTGCCATTGAAAAATCCATACGTTTCTGTAACATTCATGATTCCAAGAGCTCTGTGCTTGTGTGCAGGGTATGAGACTCTTTTTGAAGCAATTCAGCTGTGTTTGATGGCGGCTTAAACCTAGATCTGGTTGCAATGTTCAAACATAAATAAGAAATGGCGAAGTAACGGATTGGACGCTTGTCCGATTCGATAACTTGTTGCTATGGGTTATTGTCGATTACCGAAATCACAGATAATTGGTAATTTTCATTTTCTTATAAAATACATATTTAAAAAAAAAGAACAGTAAATCCAAACTTTCATTGTCAAAGCATGATGAGCACAATATTTAGTGTAAAAACTGCTAGCGAGCGTCTTAGCCGACTTGACAACGACGGAAGATCTAAATGGAATATTTCCTTATTTCTCCTTCCTGCGTTGTTGTGTGATGTGAGGGACTTATTTTGGCTGCATTAATTCTCTGCTTCATTGACTACCTCCAAACTGCTTTGCTATGCTCACTTGCTTGCCCAAAATGGCTAAACCGGAGTTCTCAGTCATAATGGTAAGCCGGTATGTTCAGTCGAAATGGCACCGCGGGTGGATTTGTCGGAAAGTTTCCGAGTCAGACAGTTCTGCTGCATTGATACCGCCATGTGTACGGGGTTGATAAAATTATTGGAAATTCAGCTATAACTGTTGAGGCAGGTTGCTATGGAAACGGATGATTGCCATGACCACCAGGGGGCTTGTGATCACATGATTATGAATTGCCCCAGGATTGCTCCTGTGGTCCTGATAGCCACCAAATTGCCCCGAGCTGTGCACTGCCAAACAGCCTGAGCAAAATATGCAATAACTTTTGTTGTTGGTTGCAGAAATTGAGAGTCTATTTCGAAGTAAATTCTCACAAAAACTTTACGTTGAAGCGGATAAAAAATAGTAGTGCCGAAGTGGAAGCTCTTTAAAATGTGCTACTACTTTACCGTACAGATCTGTGATTACTTGACTAATTATATGCTCTAGGAATTCTATCATGTATAAATGAGTTTGTTAGCAGTCTGGAATAAATTGTCCAGAATAAATTGTCCAGATCTCTTAAATAATATGGTCAGTGGTCATGCTAAATACTGCATGAACCTGTCCTAAGTTGATAAGCTTTAAATTAATTTAAACACAAAAAATGTCAACCAAAACCAATAGATGTCTTGGTTTATCAGTCAAGTTGTTTACCTGAATAACAGGACTCATCATGGTCATGTTAGTAACAGGACAAAAGGGGAGGCCCATGCCTCGAGTGCCTAGAGAAGACACAGGGAAGTTAAAAGGTGAAGTATAAATTGAGATAATTGTCGGATCTCCTCATTTTTAGCTTCGATCCGCCAGGGGCGCTCGAAGCTAATCAGGTCACTCGCTGAAGTGAATTTATCTGGGTCAACCTGGTCGACAGATTGCATTGTGGCCCGTAATTGTGTCAGTCATGAAAGGCAGCATATCTTATTGACAGACGGAATTGCTTCTGGTTACATGGTTGTTCCGCCATACATTTCATTCGTGAGCATGTTCTCAGTTGGATAAAAATTTGTTTGAACCTGGCCTTGATCCTGCAGACGACTGAAGTTAGGCAGTGCCACTCCAGGCACCCACTGTGCACGTGTCACGCTTGGCAGCTTGTTGACCTAGTTTTGTGGTCTGTTGAAATGTCAACATGGTGCTCTGATGCTGCAGATATTTTCTGTGGAATATGTGATATTTAGCATTGCATTTGGCCCGGGATTACCACATACAGCATTATCATAAGCTGCAGAACAATTTGATGACAAAATGCAGTTGGATCTAAATTAATTAAGCCCACTTTTGTGCTTGGATAACTTAGACAAAGTTGGTCTGCTAATGGCAATATTCTCACATCAACAACTTGATCAAGACTTCAAATAAGTTCAATCAGCACTGACAGCAGCTGTGGTTCATGCAAAATAGCAGCAGGTGAGTTTGTTTCTGTAATTTATTTGATAGATTATGATGTAGTTGTCTGATTATTGTGTGATTAACTAAACTGTGATTCATCCTGTCAGCCAAGTCCCAAGTATCACGCTTGCTATAATAGTATTGTGTGTCATTTTGTCATTGTCTGCTCACCTCAGCTCACTCTGGGCTGTGTGTGCGATCAACCAGAATCAGTAGGCATTGAACTTTGTGGACCTACACAAGCATTACCATTAGATATTACTTTTAACTTTTAAGTCATGGACAATGTCACAAATGCATACAATGTCATGTCACATGTGTCAAATGCAACTTGTGTCAAATGCTCAATGCCCCACTTGCATGCTGCTGGTGTGCTGGTACAACTGGATTGGATTGATTGATTGGATTGAGGTCAGGGGCGTATCTAGAAATGGCCTTGGGGGGGGGCCTGCATCAAACAACCAAGGTGTTTGCAATGAGAGGTGCACTCAATAAATGACAGCTCCAGTGAACACTACAAATATCATGCATGCAGAAAACTAAAGACTGGTTTTCACATTTAAAATGCAATGCATTGTGAGAGACAATCTCAGTGTGTGAATTGCTGCAGGCTGCAGCTGCCTTCCGACCAAAAGCAATCAGCTAAATTAAAGTTTTCCTGAATGATAAATTTCTTTCTAAATATTGGTGGTTTTACATACGTTGCCATATATAAACTTGTAATTATTAAACTTTCTGAATAATTCATTGAAGTCTTTCTTCGACTAAATGAATTATTTAGATATTCCATATAATTTTTCTTGATAGTCTTTCCCTCCTCCAGCACATTGATTATTGATGACGTCGCAATGACCAGTGTTAAAATATATAGCTACAAGTTAACTAATTCTGACAATGGTGATGATGCCACAATGTTGATGCCACTTCAGATTGGCAAATTTTTTCCGTGCGTACCCGAAATAAATCCAGGGGTCATTTAGTGCATTTAGGTGAACATTTCAGCAAAAAATAAAAATCCTACAACAATGAAACTTCACACACTGAGCGTTGTGACCAAGGCACACACGATGGTGTAAAAAGTAGACATCTTTTCATCTGAAAGTTGATCTATCATTTGGAGTAACTTTAAGTTAAATTCATGCAATAAATCTGAATCAATCCATCACATGCATTCCAAATTTCCAATCCAGTCCTTCACTGTCCAGCGTTCCAGTCGATCCAATGCAATCAGTAAACCAATCCCATGTGATCCATCCAATCCAAGCAATCTCAAGCTGTGGCGTATTTAGCCCCCTAGCCCCCCCCCCCCCACCTAAAATTAACATGGAAATTATAGGAAAGTAATATTTTCTGATACATGTAATGTGTAAATGATGACACATTAATTTTCTTTCTTTTTCTTTTTTCCAGCTTGCTACATCTCGTATTAGTTTCAGCATCCTTGGGTAAACCATTTAAAGAAGAAGGCCAATGCTCCAAAATTTGTGCAAACCTAATGAGGCTGAGGCCCTATATTAAAAAGCCAGGTAAGTTGAAAAATAAAATTGAGATCTTTATTCAGATGCTTATGCCGAGGCTTATCTAGAAATTGCTTGAGACGGGGCAGGATAACATGTAATGAATGGATGGAATTCTAAATTCTGCTGTTTTATTCTGTCGTTCAAGGTTCTTTTTTTGTTAAATAGGAGTACAATGGCATGGAAAAATAAATTTTCATTTTTATGTCAATCCTTCAGGCCTTAACTGTAGTTTAAATGTTTAAATCAAAAGAAAATCCAAAAATATGAGAGCTTGGTCTGTATTTTGAAACTGTAATGTCTTTCACTTCAGAATTATACATGTATCCTTTTCATTCAGTTTAACATTGCTGACCAAACATAACTTCAAATATTTCCTTATTTTCCAGATGCTTCATGGAGGCCAGCTACTAAGGTCATGATCACAACAATATTATTATCAAAGACTCAACTGGAGGTTGGCAAGCTTCAAATAATCAACATGTGACATGAGTATCAGACATGGTGACATTGTCAAGTCTTTCAAAGCTGGACTATGAACGAGGAAATCCACTTCCCACAACTGTCTCATAATCACATCACAATAACATTGACTTGTCACATTTGCCAGGGGAGAGTTAGCTCGGTTATAGTGTGCTGGACTGCCAATCGCTAGGTTGTAGATTTCAATCCAGCTCTAACCAGGTTACCTGGGCCTATGTTGGATGGCTGTTTCAATCATCCTCTGTCGTGTCCCTTCCTGTACTAATTAGCATACCAACTGCATGGTTACAGGCCATAATGCCCCGATCAGCCATCCAAGTGTCACTTTAATTTTTCTCAAATTGGACAGCTTGATTTTAACAAACATATCTGTACATAGTCATAGTTCTGAATTTGTTATTTCTGTGATAATTTTTTATGTTAAAATTAAATGCACTCGCGACTTCTAAACAGTATCGGTATAATCCAGTAAGTGACATCTAAAAATGAAAATCTATAGCTAAATACTGGTCTTTCAAGTTCAAGTATTCTCTAATCACTACAAGAATCAATTTTATTTACCAAATCATAAATTGTGTGTACAACAGAATAACTGACATTAAATTATGTCAAAAAATGAAACTGTTAAGTGTATACTTGTATACTTTGTAATTCAACGGTATTAAAAATATAGACGCATAGCATCTGATATGTGATTGTGTACTTTTTAAATAGTTCTCATGAATTTCATATGTTTCCCGTTGATTGAATGAAGTTAAAACTTGGAAGGTCATTTCCAACCTTGGTGCTATGACCTCTGTCACCAACCTTCTCAGCACGATTACATTATACATCCATCCTTTTTTTATAGTGGACGTCTATATGATGAACATTTTGTTATCAGACCTGAGACCCTTAACATGGTTGTGATTAACTTGTGAATGTTGCACTGTCTGATCTGGCTGTATAGGTTAATTGCTCTCTGTCTAGCCTTTGTGTCTTGATTAACATTATTGCTCTGAGTGGTTAGTGTCTCCACTGAGGCTTTCACCTCAGAGGTGTCTTCACTCTTTGGAAATGATCCATGGAGGATATCTCCTTCTCGCTCCGAAATCACCATGCGCCTCAAATCTTAATCTCTGTCTAGCCTTTGTGTCTTGATTAAGGCCTAGTGTCAAAATAATGGGCAATTTTACCCTACAGCATGTAACAGCTCATAAAAATTGACACAGTAATAATGAAAATGTAACAGATACACTGATATCTTCAAGATAAAGTTCCAACAAGATGCTGAAAATTTGATGGCTTTACATTGACCGGTTCCAAAGTTACAAAGGTTTTATGTTTGAAAATTGACTTTTTTTGCCACTTTTTGCGTGACATTTTCATATCTTCCACTATAGTTTTGCTCTGGATTTTCCTCAAATGATGTGGTTTTCACTATTTAACTGCTTTATTTCCTTGCATGGACACTTCTGTCTCCAAAGAAAAAAAAAGTTTGTGTCAAAGAACATACTACTTTGCTAAAAGTGCTCAAATCAAATTTTTTACCAAAACACTAAATTTTACCAAAAAATCATACTCATCAGTGAACTAGCAGTGTAAATTATATTCAGCATTGATTTTCAATACTTCTTACTTTAATTTTGTGAAGACAATATAGTTCTCAGTAAAATGCGAAGAAAGAATTGTCCCTCAATGCTTATTATCAGCACAATGTGCAAAAATGTCAAGCAAAATGAAAATGTCGCAAGCGTTACGCTGAAGTATTAGTAGATAATTTTTTTGGTGTATACCAACTACCAAGAACATGATATTAGTTTTTATGTCCTCGGGATTTATCCCAGGACATATCTGTCGTGAGACCCACTTCCCGTCAATCTTCTAATTTAGTGTTTTCAGAAAAACTATTCACTGGCGAAATTACACGCCCAACTAATGTATTCCAATGATAAAACTTCCTCTTATGCATTCCTGCCTGCAATTTCGATCTTCTCAGTGTTCAATTTACTTCAATATATCACATTTCCCAGTTATTTTGTGACAGCTTCACCAAAAAGGATTCCAAATTCGTTGCAACGGGTCCTAGCAGCTGCACACATGCAGCACTGCACCCTCACTAGCCAACCTTGGCAACCCAAGCACTTGGCCCCACTATATGTGGGTCACTGTTGTGTCACTGCTGCTGCTGCTGCTGCTGCTGCTGTGCTGAATATGCATGAGTTGAAAACAGTTGAACTAAGTTCAACAGTTGACATGATTCTACCAATCTACCTGGAGTGCTTTCTCTCTGTCTCTGCTCTGGCTCAGACTGGCTGCCCAGTCATGGATCATGTCAGTAGAAGATTAGCAGTGTACAATTCAGCCTTTCTTGTCAGACTGACGTCACTCAATTGATTCAAAATGTGCTCTTGAAATGCAGTTATTGGTTTTTTTAAATCACTGCTGCCATATCATTTTAGTCAAGTTAGGAGACACAGAAATGTTCTTCTTGTATATTGTTCTAATGATAGGAAAAGCTATATGATATTAGAATAGCACATAGCACATATATACAATTTATATTAGAGAAGAGATCTATAGAGTGGGCCTATAGCATATTGACATAGCAGACTATTCTAAGTCAGGATTTCTGTAGAAAAATATATTATTTCTTAAGAGCCTCCCTGGTCCAGTCACTTTCACTTTTTAATACTGATATACACTGTTGATATTATATTTTTTTATATCATTGATTTAAATAAATCGGCCTGTGAGCTCCTGTGCATCTATCTATCTCCCACCCTACTGCATGGGACACCCTCACTAGCCATGCGCTGTCAACTCAGTGACAGGATGCACATGGTCACTGGGGGGGGGGGGGGGCTGCATGGGGGTGGGGTGGCCTCTTGATTGTATCATGTTTGAATGTATTCAGAGAGTACCTAAAGCATATGCATGATATATTTTTTGGACTTGGCATATATATGACAAAATCTATATAGATCTATGACATATTCACAGCTGATTAAATGTTTTAAAAGTAAATTTAAAAGGCCAATGGACCATCCAGCTGACTTACATGTTAAACAAGTTCAGATGCCCGAGGACATGGTGCATGCATTGCATGCTATTTTACACTATCTCTTTGGCAAAGGCTTTTGATACATATTCACTTCAGGGAGTTATCTTTATTATTCCGGGCGTCAGACATCAAAAACTGGTAAAAAAGACGTGTCGCAAGCGTTATGCTCCCGTTTTAAAATGACTTATAGCACAGAATATCTTTGTTGTACAAGATAAAGTAAGCATTAATATGCATTTAGTATCATTAGCCAGAATAACTACAACAAAATTTCTATAATAATTGCTCATACACTAAGCATAATAACATTCCATTAGCAATTTGTTACGTTTACTAACGTAAGATTTTACTTGTTAAAGGCGAGAATAAATGGCAGATGAGTCTGAGATGGCATAATTTTTTACATAATTATTCTATTGATGTCTACTTTAATGATACTGAATGCCATCAGTTGATAGCAACTTGGTATAAGCACATTATAAGAGGTGGAGTTGACAGATTTCAAGCATAACGCTTGCGACAAATAACAGACTTACGATGTTGGCGAGCATATTTCATCGAGCTACTCTATAACCAATTAACCATGTTCTAACCATGTTCTCTATATCTCAGGGCTGGAAATCAGCTCAAGTTAAGTATATTTTAAAAATGATTATAAGGTTATAGTCACATATTAACAGCCATAATGCTGCCATATCTACAAAGGAACGAACGAGACACAAGTACAGGGAGAGAAAGGCCTGATCAGCAGTTCTGAGCAGATCAAGGGAGAATTTAATATTCCAGCATCAACGATGATACTTAGGCTGGCAATCATACATTCTGCTTAATGTTTATAGTCTGAGAGTTAAGTTATGGGGTTACATTCAGTGTTAGCTAGTGTTTGATCCGATTCTAAAACGTTGTCGCTAGCGTTATGCGTGAATGTACCATGTTAAAGATATCTTTTTCACAAGCAGAATTGAATGCTTTAGCATTAAATGTGTTTTTAATACAGAAATTATTATTTCCTTCTCTTAGGTCTTAAATGAGTTGAGATTCTAGTAAAATATGTTACAATTTCGATGGTTCGGTGTTTTATGATTATTTCTAACAATTTTACTAGCCTTACTACTTGTAGTAATGGCATCATTGTTGGAAATTTCATGTGTAATGATCACTAAAAATGTCTGATTAGGATGGATTTGGCATACCTACATTTAAATAGTCAAAATATCAAATGTTGTAGGTTAAAACCAAAGAGTTTTATTCATGTGTCGCAAGCGTTATGCTTCATTGTACAGTAGCTTATGAAGCATAATGCGAGTAATTTTGGAAGCAATGTAATAATTTTGATATTAGATATCATACATTTATATAGTTCAAGATTGATAACATAATATCCCATATATATGCAATATCCATCCTCTGAGAAGAACTTTAAAATGTCTGTATTAATTTTTTCATCAATTTTAATGTTTATGACATTTTTATGACAACAGTATGGTCACCAAATGTCACACAAACATTTTCTTGACTGAGCACCACAATAACAAAATGTAATTTTGGAACTTTGGGTAGAATTTAGATTCTTAAAAATCATCCTATTATTGAAAAAATGTTTGTTTTTTCTTTAAAATATGTCTAGATACCAAGGATTCAACAATGATTTTGTTACGCTTAGACACAACGTAGAGCTTTCAAATAAAAAATATTATGACACGTCACAAGTTTACTCTCTGTTTCAACCACAGTCAATTCTTTTGGACAAACTTCAAATTTTGGTCCAATGTCACGCTTTTGGACCATTTTTTTGACACTAGGCCTTAACATTATTGCTCAGTGGTTAGAGCAACCAAAAAAAGTTGGTTTTTCCGCATGTCAAATTCAACTCACTTTTACTTAGCTCATGACCAGTAATCGAAGCTTTGAATCCATGGATTCTTGTAATAGATGTGCTCTAATGATCATGATGATCATTGATCAGGAATGCCGGGTACTGCCTGAGATTCAAGTCGCTCTCCTACAACACACAGCAGCACAGACATACACCCACCTTCAACAGTGGTGAGAAAAGTAGCACAAAAGAGTATGGCAGGGGGAAGTGCTGGCTCCGGTGCTTATCACCATTGACTGTGTGCTTAATATGCAGGCTATTGCTGCACTGGGCCAGCAGTGGGCCAGCAGTGGGCCATTGACAGCCATATGTGCCACTAATTTGTACTGACTCAGATGTGATAGACTGCTGGGAGTGCTGGCTGGCTCTGTATCAAAAAGCAATATATCCAACAGCATATAGCACCAATGCCAATCATTGCCAGTCATTGCCAATCAGTGACAATCTGGCCCAATCAGTGGCAATAGAGGCAGAATATTTATGTGTATATATAAAGAACTCCAGTGCACTATATACAGCTGATATATATGTATTTGTTTGTGTTTGTATGTTATATGTTAGAGTCTTATGAGGTCTGAAGAGAGCCCTGTCCTTTGCTCAGTGGTAGCACGCTAGACGTCTAAACTTTTGGATCCCGATGCGATTCCTGATCTGGTCAACCCAGTTAAGACTGAAGTTTTTATCTTGTGCCGAGTCACTGAGGGCACATCGCCTCATGGTTTCTGCCTGCCTCATTAAGCGCAGTCAGCCCATAAATGCAGGATGGATAATTATAAAGCCCTATGTCCTACCCAGTGGGTGACACCCACCCCCTAAGGGATGTGAGGATTACATAGGCCTCCAGGGGATTTAACCAAATTCACCTTACAAAAAAATAAAGAAGGACATCTACACTTCCCTTTCAATGCCATACTTCAGCACAACAGGCACAGAAATAGGCTATATAACAATTCAAAATTGATTTTCAAAATTGAAAATCATTGCACAAAGTGATAAATGTAAGATGACAACAATCTTTGTGTTTCACAAACTCTTCATGTAAGTCTGACGAGATTGGATGAAATTTGTTTCGAAGAAGATGAACTCGAGGAAGCAATTTCATGAAATTTTGTCAAAGGGATAGACATAACCCAATTGGCTGGTTTTTATTGCCAGGCCTTCATCAGCATCAAATTTGATTTCATCCATTCTAAAATCAGGACATAGAGAATGGTACATATTTGGCAATCACATCATCTGCATGATCTATGCCACATTCAGAATCTTATAGCCAACGGTGCGACACGAGTAACATTGTGCGTTGAAGATTTTGGATATTTTTGAAAATACAGAAAGTCCTGTGAGTTCACATATATCATGTAAATTGCTCTATGTGACTTACATAAAAACAATCTCAAAAATGGAGTAAATGACATGGAAATTTCTCCTGATATCAAAATATTCACTGTTACAGATCATTTTTGCATTATTCTGAAGACATGGTAACTGCTTTCTTGGAACAATTCTTAGTTTTTAAAGTTGCATTATCCAAATTCAACATTTTTCCATATTTTCCATGCATGTAAATGTTGTCATTTGCATGTTTCAACAACCGTCTGCATGGCGAAGGGCCTGGCATCTAGCTGAGAGGTACCATTTGGGCTGCTAACCTCTGGGGCCCAGGTTCAATTCCCGATCCATACAACGCATGTAGAATGCTTCGTTTTGTGTCGAGAGGGTGCACCTCGCCTCATTAGTCATTACCTTGGTCCTTACCTGTCCTGTTAGGCCTGATCGGTACTAAAATACAGAATGTAATTATGTAGAGCCCTATGAGCCTCCAGGGGGTTGGTCTAGTGGTAGCGTGCTGGACTGCCAATCGCTGGGTCCAGGGTTCGAATCGAGCTCTTGCAGGGTCACCTGGACCTATGTTGGACGGCTGTTTCAACCATTCTTCGCCTCATTGCCGTGTCCTCCTCCTGTAATTAGCCTACAAAGTGCATAAATACAGGATGCAAAGCCCCAATCATCCATCCATCAACTGTAGTCCTTACTTGTCCTGTTAAGCCTAATCAGTGCGAAAATACAGGATGTAAAGCCCTATGAGCCTCACCTCCTGTATTCTGGTTTAGGCTATTGGAACTTGGTAGTACCAAATTGTTACAGCAGATAACGAAAGGCAGGACAAAGAAAGGAAACTGTGAAACATCGTCATTGACATTTATCATTTTAACATTTTACGACTGTCTCTGATCTCTTGGCGTCTTCTCCTTTTGTCATTGTCACTACTCGCTTCTCCTTGCCAGGAGTCGACATTACGTATTTTTCATCGCAATTATGACGGAATATTTAAAGTTTCCTTGAGCCTTGGCAACAGTAGAGAAAATCCTTAGTGTCTAAGTAGGATTAATGGTGGATTTATAGAGATTTCCAGAAGAAGCTGAAATATTTACTCCAGTGAATCTTCAAAGTCTTCCCGAGGCCACTAGAAATTTGTCCTTGCCTCCGGAAGCTAGATGATAATATGATATCGCAAGAAAGTCTCAAGACATTGTCAGGGCAAAGAAGGAGACGAATAATGGAAAAGAACTAAAGGATAAAAGAATATGGAAAGAAATATTAAAGAACAAACTTCAAAGAGGGAGTTATGTGTATGTTGATATATTTATAGAATCTAGACTTCTTATAGTTCTTTAGCATGTTGAAATCTTTAGATATTTCTAATTTGTCATCATCATACCCTTAATTCATGGATGCTTTACGCTACTCCTCCCAAACTACTCAATGCCCACACCTCAAAATTTGCAAGCAACACTATTTCACGTCTTACAACAACCATACGTGGGTGTCCTTTCTCAAACTGTTCATATTATACCACTGCAGCTATTAATCATTTATGCACGACTATCAATAGCTATCAATCTTCTCAAATATAGCTGTACTTGTTTGTTTTCCCTGGACTCCAATGGAGGGAGGGAGGGCCCACTGTCTTCAAAGACTGGAATGATAGGCCTATATGTATACCTACAATTCCCTGTCTATCTGCCATTCTTACTCTCATTATACCCGTTATCACGGGTACTATGCTAGTATTGTAAATGGAAAAACCTTATAGATTGCAATATATGCAGTATTTATAAGCTGACCTGTGTAGTATGACTATGAAGGGTAGTTTCTAAGAGGACAGCAGAAACTTCCGGCTGGTTGGAGGGGGGAGGTTGGTCTAGCTGTAGCGTGCTAGGCTGCCGATTGCTGGGTCCAGGGTTCGAATCCAGCCCTTGTTGGGTCACCTTGGCTTATGTTGGACGCTGTTTCAATCATCCTTTACCTCGTTGCCATGTCCTCCTCCTTTCCTAATTAGCCTACCAAGTGCTAAAATACAGGAAGTAAAGGCCCAATCATCCATCCATCCATCTGGCTGGTTCCGGCAAATTCTCAGATTACAGGGACAGACGCAGGGCTGAGGGATGCATTTTAAAGAGAAATTTTTATATTTTTACATGCTATAGTACGACCTCGCGTAATGTTGAATTTTCTTGAAGGTCCCAAAATTATAGCAGAAGTATTTTATGAAAAATTGTAATAATTAACAAGATTGTCTTGAAAATGTCTAAGATTGGACTGTACTTATATTATGTTTAAATTTCTGAGAGAATCACTAAGAAATTCTTAGAGAATCAGGGAAAATTTTTTTGAGCTTTGCAACTTATGCAGTACACTGTGTAGTGTAGGCCTATAACTGGATAACTATTCTGCACACACACCATTAACAATAAACATAATAAACAGAACCTTACCAATGTTGTGATATATTGGTAAATAGAAATTCGTATTTTCAACATTATGTACATGATATAGCAGCATGTGTACTATTTGGAGGCAGTGGTTTGCCCTGTGGCACTCCATGGCATTCTTGTGGCATGTAGGATGTATGTTATGATGTTGGTAGATAGGGTTGGGGTAGCCCTCCATACCCCCAATTTAACATGTTAAAGGGTAAATACCAAGTTGTTTTGACTTGGATCTGAGTGATTTATTGTTGTAGGTGATTTATCTGTGTGAAATAATGAAGATACATTGTATAGACTTGATAGAGGATGGGTTATTGGACTTTATGTCCTGTATTTATGTACTGACTAGGCTTAATAGGACAGACAGGGACTATGGTAATGAGGCGAGTTGCACTCTTGGCACAGGATGAACTATCAATCTAACAATACTAACATGGGTTGCCTGTGACATGACACAGAAAGACACTGAGACAGAATATTAATGCATACAACATTTTGACTGACAGAGTGACTAACAGAGTGACTAACAGAGTGACTAACAGAGCGACTGACATAGCGACTGGTTGAGAAACTGATTGATGTCTGAGTGACACAAGTAAATTAACAAGCTGTTTTTAAAACTTGTCTTTTTACTGTGTTTTCGAACTCCTACTTGTGCCTGTGCTGCCTCCCACCTCTCCTCTCATGTACCTTACCTACTTCTGGTGGCCCCTACATAGCGGTCCATTGGGCCTTCATTGGGGTCTCCACCAATTATTAATATGACTAACTGTATGCATTGATGAGAAATATATTGGAAATAAATTTATCTGAATCTGAATCTGAATCTGTTGCAGATAGACAATACTATAGGATAGAAATCAGGGAATTGAGTAATAATATCTTAGTGTTTTGGGAAAACAAAATACATGTACATGATATATAGCTTATGCTTTACTTTTGAACGGTTTGAAGCTTTTGAATCTGACATTTCTGGACATATTATGATTTATCGTTTACATGCTCCACGAGCTATGACATCCGTTCTGTCCGATACCATTATCAGAACTTCAGAAGTGTATACGCTGGAGAACAATGGTTTATTTGCTTTCAAGTTCCAATACCCTAAACTTGAAGCACTATACTGTTGAGAGTTGCTACAATTTTGTTATCATTCTTTAAACTAGTGCTAGTAGTACAACTGCTCAGCACAACAGCATTCAATCATGCAATGCCTGTAAAGCTCTGGTATTCAGGTATTGATAAATAAGCATGGGAGCCACTACACCTCCTTGGTATACTTCTTGTAACTGGGATATTATCACAGCTGTTATCAGGTTATCTCCTGGTTATGTGGTGTTATCTTTGCTTTTATCATTGTATTTTTGTGTTATCTTTGATGTTATCAATGCAAGGAATGATAACACAACACCTGTGTATTGCATGTATTTTCCTCCTGGCCTCAGAACATGTTAGAAGACTGGAAGTAGCAGAGAACATGGGAGAATGTTGTGTTGTTACAGTTGTAGCTAAATAGCAACAAGACAGCAACAATTTGCTAACTAGAAACAGTCTTGTGTTTTCCTGGGCTGTTTGCTGTTGGTGTTTTGTGGTGTTGCATTGGTTAGGATTGGCATGGGAATGATAGGATGATAGAATTTCTTGGAAGTTGCTAAAAGATAAAATAAAAAACATGAGAAAGAGGTGCACATGTGGGAAATTCCATAATGCATACACGATGTACATGTAGTTAGTATCTTAGCACTGTATTGTGCATTTGAAGTTTTTCTTTTTCAAATGTGTACAATTACTTACAAGTGCAGCGTTTCTAAAGTTTATAATTAGTCACTAATATAGTCAGAATAAAATTTCCTACTTTTTCCGTTACCTTATGAAATGATATTTATGACATGTCTTCAATTCTTATGTTTACAATGCTGTTGCGATGTACTCCATCATTCAGTCAGTTAGTCAGTCAATCCGTCAATCAGTCAGTCAGTCAGTCAATCAGTCAGTAATTTGGGGTCAATCCGCGTGTGTCCAATTAAAGAATATATATTTTCTACAAACCGGTCAACCGTAAAAATAAGCGCCACAGCCTCTAATCAAGTAAATACTTCAAAAGTATGGTATGTCAAATTATCAAGACAAACTAATGCTTCTTTATGATATAATTAACCCTGCTCATTACTTGAATTAAGAGCTAAAATTATATGCAAGATTACAGGAGTGAGCTTATTCCCTTCTGCTTCTACGGGCTTCTCCGGCGGGTTCGGAATGGATTATTTTATGCCTGAATTCCCGGAGTTTCTAATTCTTTCCGCTACATTAAGCAAATTCAATAAGTCATTGTCTCTCTAAGCTTTAATTAGTGCAAGGCCCTTGAGAATCCCTCATCTGTTAAATTAGATACAATATATGTTGTCTAAGCTAAATTGCTACTTACTCTAATTGAAGGAAGGTTGGGTGTAGAGTCTATAAATTCCTGCCTGCTGAGAAACTTTAATGCCTTAATTTAACATTGTTTGAAGAGGAAAGTTAATTTTGTTTACAGCATTTCAAATGGTAATTGCATTTGAGAGCTTAAATTTAAATGACTGAATGCTGCTATGTACTTGTGGTGCTTGTACACACATTGTCTTGTTTCTCATGCTTCTGGAGCTGTCTGGCTGGGAAGTTGCTTTTGGAGGTATTGTTTGATACCTGCTCAGTGGTAATGTGTCAGATTGATTGTCATGTGGAACTGGGTTCGATTCTAATCCAAGCTGATGTTAGGCCGATGTTTCATCCTGTGCCATGAGTATACCTCACCTCATTACCATAAGAGTGGGGGAGAGTTGGTCGAGTGGTAGCGTGCTAGGCTGCCAACTGCTTGGTCCCGGGTTCGAATCCAGGTCTTGGGGGGTCACCTGGGCTAATGTTGGACAGCGGTTTCAATCATCCTTCGCCTCAAATCCATGTCCTTCTTATGTCCTGATTAGCCTACCAAATACATAAATACAGGACATAAAGCCCCGATCATCCATCCATCCTCATTACTATAATCCCTGCCTGTCCCACCTCTATACTAAAGCCTGATCAAGATTGGTAATACAAAGATAAAGCCCCCTCATTTTCCAACCCTCCAAATATGTTTTATCTTTGTATTTCCACTCTTGATCAGGAAAAACCACTTAGCCAAATAGTGTACATTACTACATTTGTATCACAGAATGGATATATGAGTCATCATGACTGTCATGAATATTGCATTAACTATTGAGGATGTGCATTCAATTTTATCTCCTATACTCAATACTTCACAATCCATCTGCAGTGTCAAGAATATGCTCGTGGCATACTCATCATACTCATAGACTGATAGACTGCAGTTATTTCCAAGTTCATTAGTCATTAGTCATTAGTCAAATACAATTAAGACTAAGTATAGAATCAATGCAATATAGGAAGTGATACATTATGCAGAGCAGAATGGACCTATCAACAGAAATCTATGGACAAATCTATCGACTCTAATTGTTTTGTATTGTGGTGTAATTTGTGCTTAATTGAGGCATTAATCCCACAAGTGTCTGGAGCATGCCTGGTGGCCTCTGGTTGTCTCTGGCACATAAGCCAGGTATTGTGCAAAATGATCATTGGGCTTCTGGCGAGATTAATGCAATTAGGAGACAGGCCATTCAGACCATTCAGACCATTGGCATGGATGTTGTTGTATTTGTTGGGTATTGTTTTATTGGGGCTTCTGTGTGATTTGAACAGGAGAATTACTGTCATTGTTAATTGTGTTTTTGTGTTATTTTGCTTGAGCTTGGCAGGTTAATAACGGATGAGCTAGGGTTACTAATAGTCTAGTACATCAATTGTACAATTTGTATATTGTATTATTATCCCAATGTGTAGGCCTAATTTACTAAATATCTGAATCTATTGTTGGCTTGTATGACTATTAGTGGAGCAGCAGAAGGCCTAAAAGTGCAATATTTGAGGAGAAAGTGATCATCGGAGTAGAACACGAAGTGTCATACACCAAAATTTTCCCCAGAATTTCTAGTTTCAGGAATTGACTTTGAAAATTTATGAAACTTATGGCGAAACCAACGGCAACTGTTTCCACGGCAACAAGTCCATCAGTTCAGAGAAGGTTATGTACAACATATAATAAAGATGTTGTCTGATTAATTAAACTCTGTGAATCAATTCAACCATGCATTATGGTACCACTTGGTGTGGGTCACTTATTAGGAAAAAATATTTAGTTTAGGTTGTAATCCCGTTGCTATGGTGACCTTTGAATCATAACAAATGTGTGCAAAATTCAATACATCAGGATGCAATCTTTTGTATCATGCAGAATTAAGATTATATAGATTAACTGTTGTGTCATATGGAAAGCCCTTGTTCTAAGCTTTCCGATGATGCCTCACATAAGTATGTAGGTAGTATACTCTTGGAGTTTTGACTGAAAATGTGGCTGAGTATCCATTGTTCGATTCATACAAAATTATGACGTTCATGCCATAGTTTCTGTTTGATCATATAGCTACTTACTACAAGATATGAATTCACAACCAATTCTACCAAATATTTAACAAATATTATCAAGTTCCTGTTGATGACTTCCACAATCATTTTGAACCCCTTGGTTACCATGGAAACCAACAGGTAAACAAACAAATATGACTTTGACATCATATTGTCTTATATTACAACCGAAATTATCTCGTCAAGTCAGCAAAATCAGCTTTTAAGCTTCGAATATAATTAAACAAGGCAGGTTTGGTGGTCCAAATATTTGAATTGGTTGTCAAGGACAAAAGACTTGTTGTTTTTTCGCATAGCAACAGAAGAACACGACCACCAAAATACAAATGCAAATCTCAATAGTCCATGTCTGTGGGTCATTTGTGTGACCGAGAGAGTGAGAGCATTTGACTGCATATTCGGTTGCTTTCTGGTCTGGAGATTTTTTTTAATCTGGGAAGACAACTAGGGATGTGGCATGTTTAGGAGAAATCCAACATGGCAGCCATGACATGAAAAATGGACTGAGTTGCTCACAGTAACGATACAGAGATGTGCGATACATCAAAATGGGGGTTTTCTGGGTTGCTGAACCCAAATGCACATAGAGGAAGGCTCTTGCTATGTTCTGTTTTGAGATATGAAAGATGGCTTTCAAATCAAGCCAATCGGTCTGTTGTGAACACTGCACATATCTGTTATACAGTTGCTCTTGAAAGTAAGTACTGGTCACTGAATTTGTATCAGGGTCCATTTTACCAGATAGGGGTCCTATTCTTGCAGAAGTATGTACAGTGTACACACCCTAGGCTCCTTTGGAATAGCATTGGACTTAGGGTGTACTTTCTTTGGCAAGATTATAACCCCAGGTACCCGCCGTCACCCGCATGTGGATGCGGGCAGGTTAAATCTGAGGTTGCGGACTGTGTCCTACTGGTGCTGACAGAGACTAAAGCTGCGGGCACGTGCGGGCAGGATAGCGCCGGCGCCGGGCGGTCGCGGGCAGGAAAACAGGTTTTTTCGCAGATCTCTAGTGTTTATTCTAGATTCCGCCACAGCTAACTACAAGCATAACTTTGGCAATCATCCCTGGATAATCCTAATTCATAAAAATATAATAAAAACAATGATCCAGATTCATTGACTCATTCTAGATAAATGCATATTTTTATCATTAATTATGAAATAGCATACCAGACCAGCATTTATAAGCAATCACTATTCACTAATGAACAGGGGAGGACTAGCCTATGTGGCAGAGTGGCAGCCATGGGCCCATCCACTCAGGGTGGCCCATGCACGATGACAGAAAAATAAAAAGTTTCAAGCAAAAAGCCGCAAAGCAAAACCTTGCCAGCCAATTTATCATTGGAGATTGAGTGAGTTTGTGTTAAATACGGGCCAGTCAGTGGCGTCCCTAAGGGGGAGCACGGGGGGGAACGTGCCCCCCCATATTGAACCTGTGCCCCCCCAGGTGCCCCGCCATATGAACTTTTCAACCTTGGCTAAAATATACAATTAGTATTGTGGGTGCCCCCCCAGAGAATCGCGTGCCCCCCCAGGTGCCCCCCCGCTCGAGACCCCCTAGTTACGCCACTGGGGCCAGTGTGGGCTATTTAGAGTGATGTAATGCCTGCAGAAGGAGACACCTGCAAACCCAAACTTTTTGAATTGTGGTAACTTTTTGGCCACTGGTTTAAACAAAATGCCAAATATGCAGATAAACTATTGGTATTTCACTATGACAAATTGTGAACAAATGGGGTAAAAGCAATAATAATAAGAAAATGCAATTTTTTATTGATCTCAAATGGTCAACAATGATGTTCAACCCAGAAATTCATCAAGTTGGGTTGTGCGCCGTACCAAAACAGGTGTGCGTCACAACAAAACCGCTTTCCAACATTTCCTAGAAATCACATGGAAGCCTGACAATGATCTCCAAAAAGGTGCAATTTGAAACTTATGTAAAGGAGCCATAACGATGCAGGTGGTTTTAGGGACAATGCGACATGTGGCGTCAAAAAATCCTGAGCGCTGTTGGTTTTTATGTTAAATTCACAAGAGGGAGCCAAATTTGTCCAGCGCTCAAATGATAATCCTGTGCCACTATTGGCTTTGATGCGTATAAGGGCCATTCTCAAATTTCGGGACAAAATGCCCTGGAAAATGTGATAATGGAGTGGACTTATGATACCAAAAAACCTGCTTTTTGAGCAATTTAAAAATAGAAACAATGAAAAAAATTATGTAAGTCTTATTTTCAGAAGTACTTCATCTTATATTAATCGGTTTTTTGATACAATATTGATTTTTTGCGGTAACGGAGTGGACAGGAACGGGTAACGGAGTGGACTGGAACGATTTGGTTTTCCCTTAATAGTGCATATTTGGGAGATACAAAGTTATGATTGCATTCTATTGAATCCTGTCACCCTCAGCAAAATATACATAAATTTTCCTTGAAAAAGTATCACTGGTAAGCTCGGAATTGGAGGGAACGGAGTGGACATTTTAGTGGGACCAAAAAATGTTCCAATGAAAATTATGCCTTAATTTGTTGAATACCTATTTAATGAAAATCTGCAAAGCTGTGGTAATGTGGCGCAGGTGCATCTTACGACATTTAGTGGAAATTGCTCATTAAAAACAATAGCAAGACAAGCTATGGCAAGGAACGAAGTGGACAAAAAAATTAACATAAACTAGTGACATATCTTTTATAATTCATAATCTGACATATTGCTTCTGCGTTTAGCATTAATAACCATAACTTTGCTTTTCTGAGAGTTAATCAGTAAATGCCACTTTTTGCAATATGCCTCAAGGTTACTAAGTAGCACTTGCATGTCGCAAGCATTTTCAGACATTAGCACAAGATCATCTGCATACAATAAGTGTGTGAATGTTGTACCATTTACAGTCACTCCACATTTGTGGTCAAGGTATTCATCCATATCAGCCAGGAATACATTAAAAAGTTTTGGACTAATGATTCCTCCCTGGAGGACACCAAATGTACTATCAATTTTGGATCCCAGCTGGCCCTCCCATCTGACACGTGCACTAAATTTAGAGAACAGGCTACGAATTATTCTAAGCAATCTGCCACCATATCCCTGTTTAATAAGTTTGTAATACAGAAAAGTACGATTGACAAAGTCGAAAGCCTTCGAGAAATCTATGAATGTAATATATACAGAGGTCTCTTTTTAAATTTAGAATAAGAAACCAAGGTGTCAATAATGAAGACATTGTCACTAGTTCTACAGCCTTTTGTAAAGCCAAATTGATTGTGATCTACCAAATTATCTGCTTCACATTGAAAGGCCAATGTCTTGTTAACTATTGATTCAAATATCTTTCCCATACAAGCCATAAGAGTCAATTTACGGTAGTTATCAGGTTCATTTCTGTCGCCCTTTTTATGCAGGGGCTGAATTATTCCTTCTGACCATTTATCCGGGAAAGTTCCTTTTTCCCAAATGTAATTGAACAGGACAGTCAGAGGGTGTGTCATGTGTTTTGATAAATATTTATAAAATTCATTACTAATACCATCAATACCAGGGGCCTTGCCAAGTTTAAGACTCTTAAGTTCCATTTCTACCTCATGAACTTTTATAGGAGCATCAGTCATACATGTTTCATTGGAGTATTTATCAAAATTATCCATAAACACTTCAATTTCCTCTAAAAATTTCATATCAAAATTAAGTTTGGCTTTTTCTGGTGGGGATTTGATACCATTAAAATAGTCATCAAATGATTGAAGCGATATAGTACCACATACAGTACTGGAGCTGTTTTTCTTTAGTTTATCCCAGTACTTCCAATACTCCTGTGGGTTGCTAAGCTCCATACTTCTTAGATTATCTCTAACTTTATTCTGAAAACTTCTTTTTTTCCTTTGCGTTATTGCTCTGTATTCCCTTTTTATTTTATGGTAGTATTTAAAGTTAATTGTTAGATTTCGATCATGGGTTTTAGAAAAATCATTTAATTGTCTTTTCATCTCTTTACATTCTGAATCAAACCATTCATTCCTAGGGAAGGTGTCACCAAGAGATTTTTGAAATTTTTTCGGAAAGTTTGCTGAAATAGCTACCTCAAGTAATGTGTATACATCTCTAACTGCACAGTTAACACCTTTGTCTGAAATAATTGAATCAATGAATTTGTCATGCATGGTAACACACACCTCACTCTCTATCATTTCTATAAGTCCCGTTGCCTTATTTGGATAAAAAATATACTTATAAAACTTATTGTTACTGCTTTTCACTATTTGATTAGTAGGTTTAACAGTCTTAAACGAAGAGATACTAAGTGAGAAAGTAAGTGGTCTGTGATCAGAATCAGACATCAGTGGATCAATTACAAAATCATTAAGTATCGTGTACGTATACGCATCACAAATTAGATAATCAATTAGGCTTTTTCCATTCGCAGTATAGCATGTGAATGTTCCTGTTGCAGGATCACTGTTAAAATAGCCATTCATTATTCTCATTTCACAAGATTTACAAAGCTCTAATAGCTCTTTACCATATCGATTAGATTTTTTGTCATCAGAATGACGAGAACTATCATGAAATTTATATTTTACTTTGTTGAGTTGTGGAACAAACACATCATGAACATCCTTTCCAGATGTTGTTACAAAATCTACGAGCGTCCCTGTTCTAGCATTGAAGTCGCCACATAAACTAACATGTCCTATTTGACTGAAATGAGTGACATCATCTTGTAAGAGATGATAAGCATTATTGTCTTGAAAACTAGATATAGTCGAAGTTGAATCAAGAGATGGTATATAAACTGCTCCTAGATATAAGTCTAGATCATCATATTGTTTAATCTTTAGCCATACACTGAAATCAGAATTCTTTGCAATGGTTACAATTTTGTTATTTGCTAAATTTGAACATATCATAACACCTATACCTCCTGCAGGTCTACATGCACGATGATGTTGATTTCTTCTCTGGAAGTGCATAAATTCAAAGTCAAGTTTATATACTATAAAACCATAAACTCTCCTGAATATCAAATATTATGAAGTGCAGTCAGACAAGAACCACAAATTACCATCATGAGACATTTAAAAGCAGCTGTAGACCTTCTCTGACCCTTCTAATTGCAATTATCTAAGTTCAATTTATTCTATTGCAAATTAAGACCCATTTGTCATCTGGAGACAAAGGCTTTAAGTGGCTTCAAGCTGAATTTTCTGTTAAGCTGATTTGAAGTCAGCTGCTGGACTGATTAATCTCAACTCACTTCAGCTGGAAGGAAAGGTAGCTCGCGGTGGCTCCAAAAGTCTGCGGTTCCAGGCTCTAGTTTGATGAGATACAACAGTAGGCGTTAGTATTGCAATCAAGGAAACCCCTATTTTGATGCGCTACATGACTTGACTTGTACGGTGTTCAGCAGCATACGCATTTTTCCTTTAATGCCAGCCACATTGGCTTGATTTGAATATCTCAAAACAGAATGTTGGAAGAGGTTTCATTCATACATATTTGTACTCAGCAACCCAGAAAAATTTTTTTGTCTTGGCCGTTATTTTGGCTGCCATGTTGATTTTATCCTGACCAGCCATGCCTGATATATCTACCATGATGATCTTAAAGACCAGACAATACAGTAACAGAATAGCTTATAATGTTGAACGCTCTTCCTCGGCTACAAAAATCACCTCCATGCGGGGCATGGACAAGTACAATTTTCACTTGAATTTTAGTGGTCATGTTCTTCTGTTGCTATGCAAAAAAACAAGTCTCTTGTCCTTGACAACCAATTCAAATATTTGGACCACCATACCTGCCTTGTTTAATTATATTTGAAGCATAAAGCTGATTTTACTGACTTGACAAGATAATTTCAGGTGTAATATAAGACAATATGATGTCAAAGTCATATTTGTTTACCTGTTGGTTTCCATGGTAACCAAGGGGTTCAAAATGATTGTGGAAGTCATCAACATGAACTTGATAATATTTGTTAAATATTTGGTAGAATCGGTTGTGAATTGATATCTTGTAGTAAGTAGCTATATGATCAAACAGAAACAATGGCATGAACGTCATAAATTTGTATGAATCGAACAATGGATACTCAGCCACATTTTCAGTCAAATCTCCAAGAGTATACTACCTACATACTTGTGTGAGGCATCATCGGAAAGCTTAGAACAAGGGCTTTCCATATGACACAACAGTTAATCTATATAATCTTAATTCTGCATGATACAAAAGATTGCATCCTGATGTATTGAATTTTGCACACATTTGTTATGATTCAAAGGTCACCATAGCAACGGGATTACAACCTAAACTAAATATTTTTTCCTAATAAGTGACCCACACCAAGTGGTACCATAATGCATGGTTGAATTGATTCACAGAGTTTAATTAATCAGACAACATCTTTATTATATGTTGTACATAACCTTCTCTGAACTGATGGACTTGTTGCCATGGAAACAGTTGCCGTTGGTTTCGCCATAAGTTTCATAAATTTTCAAAGTCAATTCCTGAAAGTAGAAATTCTGGGGAAAATTTTGGTGTATGACACTTTGTGTTCTACTCCGGTGATCACTTGCCTCAAGGAATACTCTCCTCTGCTGCTCCACTATATCTGCCATTGCCTGCCTGATGTAATGATGAGATGACAAGGGCAAAAGGCTGAGTGGCTTCTATCAAGTTACACTGAGTCTGATTAGCAGTCTTGGGGGATTTCAGATTCAGATTCAGATTTTGTTTATTTTCCCATATATAATTTACAATATTCAATTATTTCTTTTAAGTATTACATTAACCGGAAGTTACTCTTGAGTCTGATTAGCAGTCATGGGAGATCAGGGGAAGGTTAGCCCAGTGGGATCATGCTGCCAATCGCTGGATCCGTAGTTCGAATGCTGATCACTCTTGCTGAGTCACCTGGGACTATGTTGGATGGTTGATTCAATCATCCTTTGCCTTGGCTGCTTGGTGCTTTGTCCTCCTCCTCCTCCTGTCCTAATTAGCCTACCAAGTGCATAAATACAGGGTGTAGAGCCTTATCATCCCTCGATCCATCCATTTGATTAGCAGTCTAGCATATTACCACTGATGTTGGCCCAAATATATTTGCCAGTGGTGTTTCTGTTCCTGTAAATATGTAATTTACTAAAAGTACATGGGAGTCCAGATGAAGTATGACGAAGGTCTATATGATATCTTACTTCTCAAGTAAAGCCTGCAAGTCCAAGGACATTTCCTGCATACTGGGTGGTACAGTGTAGCTACATAGTCTCTTAACTGACAAAGCACTTTGGTTATTGCTATAAACAATTCTTGGGCATTCGCCATTTGTGGCAAAATTCACCCGATTGATATTATCAACTCTGTTGAACTGCGATTAATCAGAATCGTCACATTCGTCAGCTTCACAAGTCGAACGCGAGGCAAAAGATAAAATTCTTAAGCAAAAGGATGCGTTCCGACTCGGGGGAAGCCATCCGAAGTTATCGAGATGTGACCTTTCGAGGAAATGAGAGCGCTGAGGTCGCGTAGCAATCATCAGTCACACGTAGCAATCAAGAACCGCTATCAAAAATCAATTGTGATGGCTGCGTCTAAAAAAAGATTCGTACTTTCCTAAACTGTCAGTGAATCTAAATAAACGATGGATGTCATACTCATAGATAGAAACAATGCCAAAGTTGCTCCAGTCAATGACCACATTAATAGATAGCCTATAATAGAAAATGTGATTTGGACCAATAAGTTGCTTAAAGGTCTAGTGGTAGCGTGCTGGACTGCCAATCGCTTGGTCCAGAGTTCGAATCCAGCTCTTGTCGGGTCACCTGGGCCTATGTTGGACAGCTGTTTCAATCATTCTTCGCCTCATTGTTGTGTCCTCCTGTCCCAATTAGCCTACCAATAAATACAGGATGTAAAGCCCCAATCATCCATCCATCTCCATACTGCGACCGACGTGTGTGTCGCGATTCCATTAACCTTGGTCCTTTGTCAATTTCTTGTCTTTTTTCCTTCAATTTTTTGTCTATTGTTTCATTTTATTGTCTTCTGTGTCTGTGTGTCATTGGACCCATGCAAATCACCACTCTTCTATTGCCATGGCGACCTCCCACAGGCAGGGATGTTTCGTCTTTATGATGAGATGGTATTTCTTTTAATGTGTAGAAATCCTTGAAAAGTAGCCAAGGCGGTGTCTTACAGTGTCACTTAAAGACTCACTTTTGTCTTCTTAAAGTACTCTTATCCCTGGGAAAAATGCCCCCCTCCCTATCATCATCTTACTCTATAAAGAGGGGGGGGGGGGTTAGCTCAGTTGGTAGCACCCTGTGCTTGCAATCTTGGGTCCGGTGTTCGATTTCAGCTGTAGCCGGCTGCCTGGATTGATCTGTGAATCTATTGGAGTTTCCTTCATCCTTTGTCTCCTTACTGTGTCCTCTTTCTGTCCTAATTATAGTAATTTGCCTGTTAGCCCTCCGAGTGATAAAAACAGGATGTAAAGCCTCATTCATCAATCCATCCATCTTCTTTGTGTTAATCAGTCATGTTTGGAGACATAGTCTCTCATTTGACAATCATTAACATGTTATCATGGTTATGTTACCCTCCTATCTTTGACAGAATAATTACTGATACAACATCATCTGAACATATCTATTCAAGGAATAGCACAATGTTTAAGTTCTATTTATACAGTTTACCTTCTTAGAATTCTTGACAATCTTGTGCCTGGACGGATAGCACACTGAAACACCGAATACAGGTGCAACACTTGGATACACAAATAATGCTTTTAATATGCTTCTATGTTCATGACGGTGCATGCACATTCACATGACATTGTATGTATAGATGTTATTTAGTTAATGCTTTGGTAGTTTTCAATAGACGGAGGCTGCACCCCCCCCCCCCTCCTTTGACGTTGTGTATGATTCTGTTGTTTGCTTGTTGCGGCCTTGGTGGTAGAGCATTGGACGCTTATGGAGAGAAAATGCTATGGGTGGTGTTAGCATGGTCACAATGGGAGATATTGTAGCTGTCAAATTACATGAAATAGTGGAATTGCTGAAAGTAGCAGATGGTTCTAGCTATCTGTCTGTTTATCTATATATCTATCTGTCTATCTATCTCTCTATCTATATCTGTGTATCTAATAAGTATAGATTTATCTATCTATTTATTAAAATACTTACTTTTGACTTATGTTGAGAGAATTGTCTATCTATCTATCTGTCTATCTATCTATCTATCTATCTATCTATCTATCTATCTATCTATCTATCTATCTATCTATCTATCTATCTATCTATCTATCTATCTATCTATCTATCTATATATCCAATGGTCCTCTCTCTATCAATCTCAAATGAGAATTCTTGTTATTTACGAGAGTTTCGAACATAATATAACAGATATATATTTATGTGGGCCTGCAGTAACCCTCAAACGCCTGAGATTTTTACCTGCCCAGCATAAACACTGAGACAGCAGACTTCCACAGATATAATAATACCTCAAACAAACTACAACCAGCTGAGATCAAAATGTTTCTCTGAAAAGTTAGGGAATTCTCAAAATGTGATACTTTCCTGTTCCTTGAACTTCCTTCTCTACATTATCAATTTTATAATTGGCTTGAATGTAACAACGTGCCCGATCCCTTCAACATATTGGTGATGCAATTAATGGGTAATCTGATGCTCTGTTCCTTTGCTTCATTAAGCAGAGCTAATCAGATTACTTTGCTGTTTTCTCTGTAGCAGGATAGAAAGAGTGTATGGTATAGGCAGGAGTAGACACAGTTAGGCAGTTAGGGGGCGACCATTTAATATCAAGGGGGGGCTTTGGAGTGTTTTTAGCTCGTCTGTTTTCTTTGAAAACGAAGAGCTATTGTCGTCACTCGATCGTCCTCGTCCTCGTTGTCCCGGTTAAAGTTTTTGTAAGTGTCCATTTGTGACCTTAGTTTTCCACTTAGAGTTATGAAATTTGGTACAGGTATGGGGCTATGGGTATGGATCGGGATCATGTCGAGAAAAGCAAGATGGCTGCCATTTTATGGCGGCCATTTTGGCAGCCATCTTTCTTCATTCTTGAACTGCCCATTGTGACCTTAATATTTCACTTACAGTTATGAAATTTGGTACAGGTATGGGCCTCTGGGTATGGATCGGGAACATGTCAAGAAATCTAAGATGGCGACCATTTTGTGGCGGCCATTTTACCAGCCATCTTTCTTCATTCTTGAACTACCCATTGTGACCTTAATATTTCACTTACTGCTATGAAATTTGGTACAGGTATTGGCCTGTGGGTATGAATCGGGAACATGTTTAGAAATGCAAGATGGCGGCCATTTTGGTGGCCATTTTTCTTCATTTCTTGAACTGCCCATAGCGACCTCAATATTTCGCTTACAGTTATGAAATTTGGTGCAGGTGAGGGCCTGTGGGTATCAATTGGGAACATGTTGAGAAATCCAAGATGGCGGCCATTTTGTGGTGGCCATTTTGGCAGCCATCTTTCTTCATTCTTGAGCTGCCCCTTGTTAACTCAATATTTCGCTTAGAGTAATGAAATTTGGTACAGGTATGGGTTTGCGGGTATTGATCAGCCACATGTTGAGAAATCCAAGATGGCGGCCATTTTGTAGCGGCCATTTTCGCAGCCATCTTTCTTCTTGAACTGCCCATTGTAACCTTAAAATATCGCTTCGTGTTATGAAATTAGGTATTGGCCTGTGGGTGATAATCTGGCACACATTGATAGATTTCACATTAACAGACGAGCGTTGAAACCGCTTGCGGTTCTGGTTTTTTTAAATAGATATTTTCTTGCTCAACTTTGGTGAAATATAAATTCTATTTTGGCTAGTCTTGAAATAGATAACCTCTGGTTGGGGTGTTTCTTAATAAGGTGTTGCTTGATGTAGGAATGAATGTTCGGTTACTTTGCACGCTCGAAATAAATAATTACTGCTGCCGTTACCATGAAATAAATTATTTCCCGCCAAGCAAAACACCAAGCCCCCCCTCGAAATTAAATGGTTACCCCCTTATAATGGCTAGGCTCAGTATTCAGTAGAGCCTTTAGCTAGTATGTATAGCAGATCACTATTGTTGGAAGCATGACTTTGTGTAACATGTAGTCATGTAATTTTGATAGCCTTTTCTTTTTAAATAATTAAGTTAAATGCAACATCATAACTTAACTAAAATAACATGACAACTAGATGGTTCTGCCAATATTTGCTGAATTTTTGTGGAACTGAATTATGTTTTATTTGAAAATCTGCTTAAGTGTTGTCAAGATAATCATGATAATGCATAATTTCCTACATATATAGGCTGTAGATACAATTTGATTCAAATTTCTGTATTGACGGTTGGAATTTAGTAACAACTTAACGTTTTGCAAATGTATAAATATGTGTACATTTTCATTTCATAACCTTTTTTTTCTAATTTCCATGTCCAGGACGTCTACGTATATATGTTTGTGCTGTGCCCATGTGATGTGTTTTCAATTGAGAGGACAATTTTTCAAATGCTGAATCTTGCTGCGTTGTAGGATCTCCTAATTGTGTAGACTCTAATGTCATTGTTGTCGGTATGTAGTAATTGATAGGGACTCCCAGAGAATGCACAAGATAAGGCTTCCAATTAAAATGGAGCAGCAATTTCAATAGATATTGTCTGTTCAACATGTTGGGCTTTGAGCTGTACAGTGTTCACAGACTACTTTGTTGCACACGCTGTACATGGTTGTAAGTGGAGTTTTAGACAGACTTTTGGAGTTGGCTGAAATTGTCATGGAAGTCTGTTAATCGTGTGTAGATTATCTGTAAATTTTCTGTAAATATTCTGTAAGTTGTCTGTAAATTGTCAGTTTGTAAGCCCTCTTTAATAGGCAGTAATTGCCCGTAAAGCCTTTCACCCACACCATGACCGCGGTCCAGGTTGTTTCAAAATTAACTTTCAACTTGTTTGTGTGATGTCACTAGCTTAAAAATGTTTTGTTTGTGTCAGTTATGGTTAATCAGTTGATTCAGTGCATTTCATGTCTGGCAGCATTGAGCATAGATGACAATGAACAAACTAATTTAAATGACTTAAGGTACTTAATCAAATAAGAAGACGAGACCAACAGAAACTGTCAAAGATGTGGCAAAGCCAGTTTGCAAATTAAAAACAAGAAATTGACTTTTCAAATGGACTGTCAATCTGCAAAGTGCTCTAAAGTAAAGAACTTTAAAACACCTGACATCAACTGTGTGATCATGATATTACTTTCAGATGTTCAGTCTACAATTTATGTTAGAATTCTGCTCTCATACTTCAAGTTCAAGTCTGAATCAGACTAATTGACTCAGTGCTACTCAGATCAATCGCAGCTATACTGTGGGATTTAACTTGATTTTCAGTTAGTAAATTACTTTAGAATTTTATATTTTCTGGAGTGTAGATTTTTGGTCCCAGGTTTGATTCTACCTCTGACAGGGTCACCTGAACCCATGTGGACAGCTTTTTCAATCATCCTCCGCTTCATTGCCGTGTCCTACACCTGTCCTATTTAGCCTGCCAGAGTGCATAAATACAAGGCATAACACCCCAATCATCCACTCATTTTCTAGTGACAACCCAAATTTACAGATATTTCTCAAGATCCTGCTGCTAAATGTCAGTTGCTGTGAGAATAGTCAGAATACATCAATTCTCTCACAGTCTCCCTATGCTTTTGGCCCACTCTTGGCAGCTAGACACTAAAAGAGTCTACACAGACTGATAGACTAGGTATATTTTGGTATTGCTCTCAGCTACATATATATTGCATAGGACAGGCCTATATGGACACATAAATATTTCACAAGGTGCAAGTAATTGACCATATGGTGTTATAAAATGTATAGAAACAGAGCGGTGCGATGCAAATAATAAGGAAACGATACTGAAACATCGAGGAACCATGATAGTAGATAAATACGAGATAGATAGATGCAGTAAGTGCTGCACTCCAAGACCAGTTCTGGTTGCTGGCGAGGGTTGATCGATGAGATGGGAGACAGAGCGGGAGTCTTCATCTTTTTACGAATTTACCCCATGACATTGTTAATGATCTTTTACTTTTATCCCATGTAAGGGATCATTTTCTGGGCCTGCACAGATAATCAGACAATGATACAAGGTAGGGAGAGCCAGTTTAACATGTTTTCTGAACAACATCTAGCTGGGATTTTGCTCCTCCGATGAGATAATGTATATTAGATGCATTTATGTATCATAGGATCTCTTTGTCAAATACTTCTAAAGAATATCAGCAAATCTTGAAAAATGAAATGAAAGATTTTGAGACATATAAGAAGCTACATCATGTAATATGTCATGTATAGATTCTATAGAGACATAGAGAGAGGGAAATATCAGTCAGGGAAGTAACCATCATATGAGGACTATTGCAATTCCAGCTGAGCCCTGGCCCTGACAGGATCTGGGCCAGGATGATTGAGTGTGTGGGGATGATCCACTGGGTGTCACAAGGAAGTCTTATCTCTGTACACCCATCCTCATCACACAGCGGCATGACAGTAGCAGGACTTATTCAATCTCATTTTGCGAAATACTGCAAAGTCGTCAGCGCCTGATGACAGTACCCATATCTTTTCTGGAACCATCTGATTCTTTTTTGTTTGGTGATGGAGCTTGTCAGACTTTACAGAGACAGTTGAGATCCTCCCAATGCCAAGTTAGACAGTGATAATAGCATCGGTTGTTTTTTAACTGCCAGTCAAAGTGGATTTTGAGCATTGCCGAAGTCCTGGTAAGGCCAGGACTTTAAACAGAGTTATGGGAGGTTGAAGACAGTTAGGGTGAGAGTCCTAGGGGACTGAGGACACCGACAGTCCTGGCCAGACGGTTATTTCCCTGACTGGATATATGGTAGAGATGTGACATGCATGTGAGATATCAATATACATGTACCAGCTTTCATTGAAATTCATTCTTCAACTATATCATTCTCCACATCTTGTCTATTGTAGCTTTGATTCTAAGGATATTTTTTCGCAGCTCTAATTCTTAGCTTTAATTCTGTGCTCCTTGAAGGAGTAAAAACTTGTGAGTTTCAGAGTTGCCATGACAATTTGGACCCAGGTGGTTTATCACATTCTGGCAATATAACATGATTTCGGGCTGACATGGTATCATGTCATTTGCAGGTTTTGGAGCATCTTGGCATGCTAAAGAGCTTGGGGGGGGGGGATTGTGGAAAAGTGGGGGGGGGGGGGGGTGTTATGGGGTTGGTTGGAGGTGGGAGGCCTGGGGGCAGAGTTGCAGATGTAAAAGAAATTCCTGAGGATGGTGCGTACCTACTGTGTGTAACTGCACAGACATGAATGATATGCTGATGTGGAGAAATGAAATTTAAAATTTCTACCTGAAAGTGTCAGAATTTTATGCTTGATACTTTGGTCCAAATCTCAAATCTTGCTTCACTAAGTATGGCTACACTCCAATGTTATTCCAATGGAGCTGGGGGTGTATTACATGCAAGATTCGGACCCCTATCCAGGGGGGAGGGTTGGTCTAGTGGTGGCCTGCTGGACTGCCAATCGCTGGGTCCAGGTTTGAATCCAGCTCTTGCCGGGTCACCTGGGCCTATGTTGGACGGCAGTTTCAATCGTCTTTCACCTCATTGCCGTGTCCTCCTCCTGTCCTAATTAGCCTACCAAGTGCATAAATACTGGATGTAAAGCCCCATTCATTGATCCATCCGTCCATCGGACCCCTATCCCGCTTAAAGGCACCTGAAACAAATTCATTGGCCGTGCAGCTGGATGCAGGAGGAAACACACATTATGGTATGATTCAAGCATTGTATCCATGACGCAGGCTAAATCAGTGCTATTGTAGCCATTACCGTTAGACAAATCTAGCATGCAATCAACAGCAAATTGCTGAGGGGTATACTTACTTTTAAAATCAAGGGTAACTATTTAAGAGTGGTAGTGAGGTGTAACACATATTTAAGTCGAGGACAGAAATTGTGATCGAGGGCGTAACTGCTCATGCGACTCATATTTGGGTTACTTTCTCGCTGCTCAACGGCCCTCAACCTATTCAAATCTCCTTAAACATCCCACTGGAGCCATTTGTGGAATTTACAGACATGTTGACCTTCGCGATTCCACATATTCCAACCGGCCAAAGCCAATGTCATGCCAGAGCGGTTCGCAATTCTTGCTGGAATCACAATTTTGCTTGGAATCACATCATCCGGTTGACATTGATGCGACGCTGACCTCCCAAGATCAGCTGAAGATGATCAAGATCGGAAATGGGAATAGAATTTGGCGTGCAATAAGGTCACGTGGTTGTTGCTATGGTAACAGCAGTTGTCCTTCGTCTGTTATCTATTTTGTGGGGCAAGTTATATGGGACATTACTGGCAGCGTTGCTCTGTAACTGGAAGATGTGTGTAACGGTGTAAGAAAGTGTATCGGATAACACCAGATTATGACCAGAACTTGTTGATATACCATCGAACGGGGTAAAGTTGGCTCACCGAGGTGAAGTTGACTCGCTGGGGTAAGGTTGACCAGCCGGGGAAAGTTGGCTCGCCGGGGGAAAGTTGGCTTCCTAATTTACCCAACTTAATGGTAGAAATGCCAACCTTCCTCTCCTATACAGATGGCGAAATTCCTGAAGAAACCTGTGTTCGAAAAGTGAGGAAAGTTGGCATATCTGCCATTATGTGGGGTAAATTAGGTGCCGACTTTTCCTCGGCGAGTCGGGAGGGGGAGGGTTAGTCTAGTGGTAGCGTGCGAAGTTGCCAATTGCTGGGTCCAGGGTTTGAATCCAGCTCTGGACGGGTCACCTGGAAATATGTTGGATGGCTATTTCAATCATCCGTCGCCTCATTGCCGTGTCCTCCTCCTTTACTCATTAGGCTACCGAGTGCATAAATACAGGACATAAAGCCCCAATCATCCATCCATCCATCTTTCCTATCTGTCCTCATCAGCCAATCCTTGAGAGCTACAAGAACATATTCAGGGTGCTGCACTTTACCTCATTACTATGCAAACTATCTATTCTAGGCTAACATTCCTCCATTAGCTGCCCACCCAGCTGCACCAATAGACCCACAGTACAGTGGGCAGAACAAAGCAATTGGCAAATAGCATGTCTTACTTAATGCCAAGGCAAATCAATGCATCTTACTTCTCTCAATACAAAAATGTACAATGGGATGCAGTGCAAGCATTGCCAAACAAGCAATTGATGTCCTTCCATACATTACTATCTATATCTTCTGAGACTGAAAAGGTAGCAAGCTTCTTTTCTTGCCTTTTGGGAGATATGCATATACATGTATGTACCAATAGAATTGTGTGCCTTTAGACTGACAAAGACACAAAGCATTAATTTAAATAATTTTCATCAAAATGTCACATTGTCAGACCATTTATATCGCCAAAAGACCAAAACCGAAGGGATGGTTAGCTCAGGTGGTAGCACTCTTGGGCATCGAATCGCTTGCTCCCAGGTTTGATTCCAGGCTGAATTTCCAGCTTTCTCTGGACTGCTGTTGGTTTCATGGACCTGTATTGTACTGCAATGATCATTTTTCTCGTCGCTGTGTCATTCTGTCTTATTTGGCCTACTATATATAGTGCATAAATAGGATGTAAAACCCGATCATCCATCGATCTCTGTTGGATGGCTGTTTCAATCATCCTTTGCCTCATTGCTATGTCACCCTCCTGTCCTAATTAGCTTACTGTACTGTATAAATACTGGACTTAAAGCCACAATCATCCATCCGTCTCTCCAAAAACGAAATTTATGCTCCTTCTCAATGTCAAAAGGGGGGAAGGTTGATCTAGTGGTAGCGTGCTGGACTGCCAATCGCTGGGTCCAGGGTTCGAATCCAGCTCTTGCCGGGTCACCTGGGCCTATGTTGGACGGCTGTTTCAATCATCCTTCACCTCATTGTCGTGTCCTCCTCCTTTCCTAATTAGTCTACCAAGTGCAGAAATACTGGAAGTAAGGCCCCAATCATCCATCCAATGTCAATTCAGTCAATCTATAAGGAAATTCTCCCTATCAACAATTCAGATTTCTCCTGGTTTTCAGTAACTGTTATATCTTCTCACTTCTCGTGATAACTCATTGTAATTTCTGTAATTACAATAATGACACCTTTCTGATTTGCTCGAATTGATGAGGATTTCTCCATTTGCTAGCCGGCCTCTTAATTTAATGGAGCAATTTAAAAGATGGCGGTTGATTAATTAGTCCAGTCAGACCAATTGATGGAAATGTTTCAGCCTCCTCGTTGCTAATGGCGTTGAATTGGTAGAAATGGAATGTGCTGAAAAAACGTGATTGCTTTATCAAATGAGAGCTATGTTGTTATTTGGTAGAAACACATATTATCATTGACTGTGAAAGAATGAAAGAAGGAGGCTCAGAGGCTCAGATCTAGAGCATTGTAGATAGATTTGATTAATTATTTTCTAGAAAGGTTGATAGATCTAGATCATTGTAGACAGATAGCTTGCTTGTGTAGATTATTTAGGTGTATGATGGCAAGACAGGTAGATGCATGGATAGACAGACAGATCTAGAGAAATAGATGAAGACACAGACTGACAGACCAGATTCCAGATAGATTAATAGATCAATGGAGAGATAGACAGATTGATAGATTATATATAATAGATACTGATAAGTATATTTAAATAGAAAAATAGACAGACATTGTCGTATAGCTAGGACAGTAGGTGTATGAATTAAACGTTAATCAACAGATATCCAAATTCTGGTCTATGCATTAACAGAATCATTTGGAACTTATCAAGAACTCACCTGAGAGGACTGCACTTGGTAAACAATCAGTGTACATGTATTACTTCCAATGCAACACCCTAATTCCCCTAAAGCAAGGACATTAACCTTTTCCCACAAGACCTGACCTCATACATTACTCGTGCGGTCCCCATTTATCGCATTCATCATTACGCTATTGGCAATTTTATTGGGACTTATTGGAAATGATGGATTAACATAACCGTGAGTCCGTGACCTACTTCTGTTGCACATGATTTTCCATGAGACGGGGATGCACAGAAGAATTTAGATAGATATGTAGATGACTGAGATAGTTAAGTCATATGATATTAAAATATCCTGACTTAAATCTTACTAAAATCAGAGACAACGTCCTTGCTCAAATATACATAGAAAATATACTTTTCAAAAGACATTGACATAAATATAAAAGACAATCCCTGTCAGGGACTCGCAGATAGCGAGATAGAAATTCTGTAGGATTTCGTGCTGTTGCATGTGTCATCTCCTAACATGCCAACATTGCAGTACACACCTTTTTATCTTGTTTTTATCTTGTTTTTAATCAATGAGACTAAATCCTAGCACCTGAAACTTTTTGCACATTACATGCTAGTAAGAAGTTGGAACATTTGCAGACGATAGTTCAACCAGTGTATTTATTTTGGAACTCTCCTACTTGGGAGTCCTTGAGGGAAATGACGTCACAGTGACGTCATGTATTTGACTGGCGACACCACAGTGATTGCCTGCCTTCCCCCTTCATTCTGGTTGACCGACCCGTCCAAGAATCCAATTTGCCCCGTCAACCAGTGAATTTCCAAACAGCTGTTTTTGGTGGGAAGTCGAAAGTAAAAAGCTACAGTAAAAAGCTTTGGCCTGTCTCTGGAACGATCTATCTCTATACTCTACAGCAAGTGTCAAACTGACATTTTCCAATATTGTTTCCACTAAAGCATCAAAAAGGGGAAAAAGGGAATAACAAAAGGAGAAATTCAATGTTCCATTGACATTGAGCAGATTTTTCCTGCTATGGATTTGTAGCTCAAGTCTGGGACGTCAATTTACATGTGAAGATACAAGCCTTTGAATTTCAAGTTACCAAATGTAACAAGTCAGGGAAATAACCATCTGGCCAGGACTATCAATGTCCTAAGCCCCCCAGGACTCACACCCTAGCACTGTCTTCACCCTCTTATGACCCTGTCAAGGGTCCCGGCCCAACCAGGACTTCGGCAGTGCTCAAAATCATCTTTGACAGGCAATTAAAATATAGCAAATGCTATTATCACTGTCTAACTTGGCATGGAGATGTAACAGGGCCTCAACTGTCTTTGTAGATTTTGACAAGCTCCTACTTTAGGAAAAGAAGATGGTTCCAGAGAGATATGGGTACTGTCCTCAGGTGCTGATGACTTCGTGGTATTTAGTTAGCTTGTGACAAAAAATAACAAGAATGAAAAGTTTCAAATTGGCAAAAACATTTTAAAGCAGAGCGGTGTTGGTGGCCTAATTTATAAGATAGTTTTCAGCTCTGTTGATGTGCATAATTCATCTTGAAGGTTTCTGAAATAGGTTTTGAAATATCTAGTGTGTAGGCTCACTTATATATTTTATATAGCTTTTCAGGAAAGTCTGTGTCAGATTTTGTGCACGTTCTAAGAATACTTGACGGCCTTTTGGAACTTTGTTAAGCTCTCTCCAAGTGTACTAAAGGGATGAAGAGAATGTACTACTGAATTAATCATACTTAAAGTAACTTTTATGTGTTCTATGCAGCTGCTATAAAAAATTTAAGACAAGTTATGTGTGTACAAATAAAAACTACAGTAAGTAGAAGAATATTTTTGGGAAAGAAACTAAATTCCAAGGATGTAGAATAAGGTCGTTGCTCGTTAGTTTTGGTAGAAGAATAAAATGGACAAAAATATAAATCTCCATCTAATCGGAGATTCGGAACTTTTTGTTAACCGACGTTTGACCTTCTAAACGTACGTGACGTCATACTATATTGATGGCATCACTGTACTTCGTTTGAATATATATGAATAATAGAATAGTCTGGTGGTCTTAATGTCACACTAATTAATGCCATTTGAGGATTTATTTTGCACCTCTGTTTTTGTCACTTGTAGTTACTCCTTAGAAAATATAGTCTTCTTTTATACACCTGAGGAAAAATGGTTCTTCTTCTTCTTCCTCCCGGTTAGTTGGGGGGAGGGTTGGTCTAGTGGTACCATGTTAGGCTGCCAATAACTGGGTCTAGCACGTCCAGGGTTCGAATCCAGCTCTTGCTGGGTAAACCTGGGTCGATGTTGGACGGCTGTTTCAATCGTCCTTTGCCGTGTTTAGCGTTGATACAATCCGGTACTGATGGCACCCACAGTGACGAATGTACAGGTGCATATAAACCTATAGGCCCCACAATATATCTTTAGATGTATCCTTTATATAGCGCAATATATTCTCTATTGGAACCGCTATATATCTCATCTATCAAGAGCGCAAACAAGACCAATACCGCAATACCGCAGTATCGCAGTATACTGAGTATAGGCCAGTATATATGTATGTGTGTGGGACTCGGTGGCACGTATCAATTTCGACCTGAGCGGGGCGCCTCTCCGCTTGGCTTCTTCCGTCTCGTGTATTCAGGAACACACTTCCGAGCTGGGAATCGATTAACTTTGAATTGGAGGCTGGAATTTCTGAAAGGCAGCAACAGGTCCACTGATCTGTATGCACTGGGTGAATAGCCCGGCCAAAAGCTAGCCGAAAAGCTAGGTATAAAGCTAGGTGAAAAGCCAGGCAAAATTGGCCACCTAAGTTTTCGCTGGAGCACTGGGAAATTGCTCCTTTAATACAAGTTCTCTTGGGGGAAAATAGAAGGGAGAGAGCCAAAGAAGAGGGAGGGAGACTCTGAGAGTGAGAGGGCTATATTTTTCTTGGTCAGGAGACCTTCACACACAATTTAACACTCTGAAGTCTGAACTTAACTCAAAAGATTAGTAGCAACTATATGACAGACTGCTGTAGCTTTGAAATAGTCTTTGTAATGTATATCATAGGATAGACTTTAAAAGTAGTAGACAATTTGAGAGAGACAGATTTTAAAAGAGGCTAAAAATTGTATTAGATGAAAAACTCACAAAATGAAGACTAGGAATTTAATCTCCTAGTCACGTAAAGAACAGATCTTAAAAGTTGGGATTTTTTTTTCTAATTTGGTTCCATTCATGACATTTATAGTCTCATTCTATGTCATTCCTACCTAATCTTTTCAAAACTAGTTATAAAACCTGGCTATAGTATACTTTTGAAATGTGTTAAAAACCATGACCAGGCAGACCTCATGCGAAATTCACCTTCCGTCAGTCCAGTTGGTAAAATGCTTACCGTTACCATACATGTTCGGAGGACTCTGATGTCCTCAGCTCCAGAGGACTCTCACTCCAGCATAGGTCCTTGCCTGACCAGGACTCTTTCAGTGCTCAGCATCATCTTGATAGGCAGTTTAAAGATAACTGTTGCTGTTCTCTCTGCCTAACTTGGCATGGAATTTTATCAGGGTCTCAACTTTCTCTGTTAATTTTGTCAGGCCTCTCCATCACATAACCAGGAAAAGAACCTGATGGTTCCGTATAAAACAAGGGTATTGTCCTGAGGAGCTGATGACTTCACGAAATGGCGTATATATAATCAAGCTACTGACATGCTGGTTTGGGGTGAAGATGGCTGCACAGAGGTCAGACTTTTTTCTGACACCAGGCTGATCAACCCCACAAACTCAATCATCCTGTCAGGGCCAGGACTTGGCTAGAATTGCAATAGGTCCTCACATGATGGTAATTTCCATGCTTAGAGGGCTGCACTTAGCCTACAATTACATGTAATTCTGTACAAAGGCGTTCCTAACTACCTTGTTTTGTCTTCTGGAAGCACCTTCTTACAGATTAATCTGCCCGACTTGCCTGTTTTGTCCTTATACACATTTATCTGCGACAACAGCCCGAAGGCTCGACAAAAAATAATCCCAAGTTGCTCACCTAGAAAATGTGTAAAAGGAAGAGCACATGTATCTGTCTGTTTACACATCTTCAGGCTTCAAGAGAACTGCAGAGATTTGTTCTTTGTGATATTGTCTTCTCGATTGTGAATAATCTGGATTGATAATGATGTAGAGGGCGCCACATGTCTAAAGCTAAATGACAAACTTCAAAAAGATCAATCTTGTGTGAGATATGCACTGAATCAAATGAAAAATAATCGTTTTGTCTTTGAGAATGTCAGCCTAGAGAGCTCAATTCTTCATAGTTACTCCTTAGATCACCGAGTTACGTGGAAAATGAATGATGAAATTGTTTGCCACATGTGACAGTATGGCTTCTGTAGTGCGTTTGCTTTGCCAACGTTGGATGGCTGTTTCAATCATCCTTCGCCTCATTGTAGTGTCCTCCTCCTGTCCTAATTAGTCTACCAAGTACATAAATACAGGATGTAAAGCCCCAGTCATCCATCCATCCTTTCTTAGCTTTACTCATGATTTATAATATTATACTTTCAGGATTTTGATTTGAAATGTTAAAATAGACATTTGGCTTTTTCGATATTTCTGATTATTCTTTTCTTTGAATCGGTATGTTTTCGTAAGGCTTGTTTTTGTCATGCAATTAATTTTTTTAGAACTAAATAAACCCAAATTTTTACTGCAGTGTATGTATACAGATAAAGGATGTAAAAGCGAATTACTTTTTGTGGCTGTTGATAAATATAGAAGGAGCGCTTTGCCTTGACAGAGCTGCAGTTGCTGTTGCTGTCCTTCAAGTTGCTGGGCTGATGTTGAATTAGACTGACATTATCGGTCAATTACATCACATCACTGATTAGGAAAAGGGATGGATAGATGGATGGATGATTTTGCCTTTATGTCCTGTATTTATGCACTTGATAGGCTAATTAGTAATTAGACAGGAGGAGCCGAGGACACAGTAATGAGCAATGAGGCAAAGGATGATTGAAACAGCCGTCCAACATGAGTCTATACTGCTATAGGTGACTCGGCTATTTGTAGTCCAATGTGCTACCAACTTAGCTAACCTTCCCCTTAATTAACAAAAAAGGCAGCTGTGAAGTGTTTTAGGGCTCAGCATCATCCTAAGACTCGTCAAATGTCTTAAAAATGTAAATACTGCCTCTTGTCGCCTAAGATGCCGCTTACTCCAAATTGCCCTGAAACAACTCCACCGAAGAATTGACAATTTCCATGACATTGATTTTTGAAAATGCAGAATATTGAAGGTTTATTTGCGTAAATATAACGGTAAAGTAGCGTTACGTGCCCTATGGCGCTGTGATGACGTTATTACGTGATGGCGCTGCGTCTTGTGACGTCTTGTGACGCCATGACGCGACCTTAGCGTGATGACACAGCGTCCTCCATCAGTGCATTATGCCATATAAGGAGGATGAAGTAGTCATGTGACAAGGTTAGGATTCCATTTGGAATCTCGTTGGATCTGAGACAGAAATATTTGTCATAAACATGAGAGGTCCTACTTAGTAGAATGGAGACGATTTTGTGGTTTTCGCTGTTTATGAGAGAATGTATAAATGAGATTTAGATGTGTATGGTATAATCATGACCACACTCTAAAAAATGTCAGGACAAAATTGGTTTTTTAGATTCAAAATGGTTTTTTGAAAAACCAAATTTCAATGCAAAACCAACATGGATTTTTAAAAAAATCCATGTCGGTTTTTTGCATTGAAATTTGGTTTTTCAAAAAACCATTTTGAATCTAAAAAACCAATTTTGTCTGAATTTTTTTAGAGTGCATGTCAGGTAAAGATCAAGCAACTGATAGATATGGGAGTCATCACATGTTAAGCGGGGCTAGAAAAAATATGAATTTTCAAGCAATTTCACGAAGTGCGACAAGATTCTCCACGAATGGTCGCGAATCTAGCGTCTGCTTTGAAGTAAAAAATTTTGGACCTTTCTTAAAAAAATTCCAATGAGATTTAGAAATTTTCAGGCATTAACATATGCCCGAATTCCCTACTTTTTCCTGCTTTGAATTGGGGATTTGAATTGTTACATATTTTCCCGTGTGAGAGGGTATTAACTTGTCTAGCGCAGACTATGGCAGGTATCAGAGATACCGCGTACAATTTATGTACTGTACTTCTACTGGCCTAATCCTATCTGATCCACCTACATACATTTCTATATGAAGGAGAGAGAAAGGCTTTAAATATGCTTAAGCTTGAGAAGTATCACTGAGCCCCCTTTGCACTGGGTCTTCATATGGCCCTGATATTTTGATACTTCTGATCCTCAAATTCCAAGAAAATGCTCCCTCTCAAATTCTAGACTTCTTGGATTCTTTGGTGAAGATACTTGAGCTTTCTTTTGTGAATTCTACTTTCCTCCCAAAAAACCCAGATATCTCGTGGGCCCAACATAACAAAAAGATGCATTAAAGAATCCATTTGCTACATATTCTTGAGAAATTTCTTATATTCTTAAGCTGTTGAAAGTATAATGTATTTTGTATTGTACGAATCAATCCTTTCTAGACAGACCAAGTCTCTGTAAGTTCTCTGTGCGTATGTATTATATAGAAGTAAAGGAGTTTCTTGCAAGCTTTTGCTAAAAATGGCCCAATTAGCTTCCAGAAACTATCACTTAAATATACGTTGAGAGTCTCAACGTGGATCTAAGTTACTTGAGACAAAGAGGATATATATCTTCTGATATCAGTAAGCTACAACATCAGCTGTCCTATCATTACATCAATACAAATATCCGATTAAAAATACCCAACCTGTCCCAAATCCACAATCTTGAGAAGGGTGGGAGTTAGCACAGTTGTTATCACTCTCGGGTTTCAATCGCTGGGTCTCAGGTTAGATCCCAGCTCTGGTTGGGTTACCTATCACCTGTGGTAGACAGAAGTATCAACCATATTTTGTCTCTTTGCTGTTCCCACTCTTGCCAGCCTGGCCAGGTCACATGGACTTATTTTGCACAGCAGAGTCAATCATCCTTCTGCTCATTTCCGTGTCCTCCTTCTGTCCTAATTAGCCTGCCAAGTGCATAAATACAGGACATAAAGCCCCAGTCATCCATCTGTCTGTCTCCGTTCCTCATCTATGGGGCATCCAACCATGATCTAACCAGTGCTCAGTCTAGCCATGATCTAGCCGTGATCTAACCGTGATCTAACCGTGGCGGTGTGAGGTCTAACTCCTCATGTGTCTCACTCGGTCAGCAGCTCACTGAGCACAGTCAGATAGAGCGATACCAAGATGTCTTTTTGTTCCTCCGAACCTTCTGTTACGCTGGAGGAGGTTTCATCGGAGTGCCACAAGGAGCTATCTTGGGTCTTATTGATTATTCTTGTCCAGTCATCTGATGTCCTCTCCCTATTTTGTCCTCCTGTCCTTCTAAGTTCTTCTTATAGAATGATACTGTCTAGTCTTATCCGGTTTAATCCGGTTCAAGCCGGGTTGAACCGGTCTATTCTGGTTTAATCCTGATCTGTTTCAAAGAGTAACTGGCCAGCTTAAGTTGATCTGGTATGAGATCTGGTTGCACGTTGGATTTGGTTTTAAGTTGAGTTATACATGCAGATGTAGGTTATTGTTGATCTTTTCTCTTTGGTGTGACCATAAAAACTTTTGAAGATGCGAAGCCCAGTTTTAATGTGAAGGGTAGATCCTGACTTTCAGGGCTAGTAAAAGATGTGAACTTCCAGGCAATTTGATTGAGTTCAACAAATTTCCAATGAATGATCGCGAACCAAGCGACTACTTCCAAGTCAGAAATGAGGACCTTACTTCGAAATTTAAAGGCAATGACATGCTCGAATTCCCTACTTTTGCAGCCACGCTGACTTCTTTCATTTCTAATAGTTTTGGAATTTGGACACTGGAAGGGCCACATTAGGAGCAGTGGTCCTAATCTCATATTAATTTAATTATTAAGAGTTATTATGTCTCAGCAACCCTGGCTATTGAATCATCCCTAGAACTTGAAGTTTCTATGTGTACAAAATGGAATAAAAATGCTTGTTTTTTGGAATTGTTGGTTTACTTTGGTCTATCAGCATGATCCAGAAATGCTGCAAACAATTTACCCTGACTTCGTGACAAACAGTACTTTAAACCATTGACTTCTTTTTTCTTTCCTCTTGGATTTTTGTTTTGGGTCCCACACGTTTTATTTTATTCATTGTTGAGAGCAAAAACCACTGCAATTGTCTAAGATAGTGAGAGTAACAGATAGTGTAAATAAACAAGTAAAAGAAACTACTGATGACCTCACAGTGAGGTTGAGTAAACAATGCACGTTGCCATGACAATGCAATGTGAACAAGACCTCATTGTAACACAATTGTTTGGCTTCCCCTGTCTCTGGTTACCATGGAAATAGTGAAACATATGTTGCAGTGCCAGTGATGTTTTTTAGGGGTTCTTGGGTGGTTGAAGGGAAATATCAGGGGCAGCCATTAGATATTCGGGAAGGGGGGGTTCGTAACAGAAATTTATTATTTCACCGAAATGCCCGACATAATTATTCTTTCCGACACGCGACACCCTGAAATATTTATCTGTCAATCAAATGATAGAGTGTGAAGAAATCCACCAACAAGAAAATATTAAATAAGTACTTCAAGACTGCTGAAAGAAATTTTTTGGCTTATAATTGTTAATCATGTTGACGGTTGAAATTACCTCCAGTATATTTGGCCATTGAATTATTCAACTCGGATAATGTTGAAGGAATCCGTCACCTTGGACTTTAAGTGCTTGTGTGAATAAAACATAACTGCTATTGCACTGGTTTATTGGTCTCAGTAGAAGATAGTTGCAAGGTGTCAAGTATAGAAGGTAGTTGAAAGATTTTTAACAGTGCATGATCCAATGGCAAAACATCACCCATTTCACTTCACAGGAGACACCGTACAATCCCATCATGCTTTTCCTAGCCATTAGCCACATTAGCATTGGCTAATGCATCTTCCATGTGGCTAATGAAAATTGTTTATTTTGGATGCAAATTAGTCACAAATGTATGCATTTCACTCAAAATTGGTTGTTTTGACTTATCATGCTTATGGAATTTTGGTCATAGGAAAAGCACTGCATTGTAACCTCCCCCACCAAACAGACATCCTTCCTTCCTGCTTGATTGGTTGCCTGATTGATCACTTGATTGATCGCTTGATTGATTGAATACCGATCCTTCCTGACTTTGCTCTATATCTCAACCCAGCAGATGGTCTTGTCATTAAAAAATCTTTGTAACATGTCAATTCCATCAAAACTAAAAATCTCCATTGATTGGTGGGAAATCATTTTCTCTTAAATTAATCAAATCCAATACAGATGCTGTGCTCATGTCAGGCCTTCATATCAACTGGACAGCTTCATTTTGGCCAGAAATCACTGTCACGAAGATATGAGTTCTCTTTATATAACTCCTTTCTTTGAGAGTCATTTATTTCATATGTTTCTAATGAAAGGTTTATTAATAATATAACTCATATCAAAGATAATATTAATATATTCATTTTATTTGAACTTTCATTAGACATGAATAATACCAGAATGACATCATTTGAATTTGTAAGTTCTATTGTAAAATTAAACTGATTTGATTGGCAACAAGTTGATTCAAGTTTCGCTGTATACCTGAAAATTCTAGAATATAGATATACCGCATAAAAAAGTTAGTGACATTGGCTTAAAGTATTATTCAATCTTCAAATTGACTCCTTAGTAGTCCTTACTGTTGTAATTAGATGGAAAATGACTTGGTTGGAATCACCGACACCGAGAATGTTCAAAATTCTCTTAAATTGCAAAACTAATTGGAAGGGTAACTAATCGATTTAGTTTGTAACAATAATCTGTCGGAGAGTGTGGTTTTTGTAATCACCCCGGCATTCCAATCATTAATGCGGCCGTATTGAATGATAAAATGACAAAAAGTTTTTGCGTTCGATCAATATGAGCTCATTTGGAGAACCCAGCCGCCGTTTCATTGCCGTTGCATTGCTGTTGCATTACCGCGGCATTGCCTTGGATTGCTACAATGCAACGGAGAATTGCGAGATGAGGAAAAGAAAAAAAAATTGTAAAAATTAAGAATCTAAAAAGTGCCAGCTCATCGGAATTCATCAGAATCCTCGGACAAGCCTCGCATTTTAATTAAAGCCACTCGGAATTTCAAATTTTCCAGCGCCTGCCAGCGGACCGAAAATGATCGTCATCATGAGATGGAAACAATTAGAGATTTGAACACTTAATTTCCACTTCCCCAAGGGGACACGGTGAAATCAAGATTGCTTGCTGACAAGCTGCCATTTCAGGTGACCTTGGCCTTGTTGGTCTTTTCTACATGTTCAACATAAACATTACGAAATGGAAATGAAGAACAGGTTAGGTTCTGGGATCTCATATACTTTGTAATTCATCAAATTGTTATTTTTTCTCTTGTGATTTTATATGTAATGTAACTCCAGATCATGATGTCTATTTTCATTTAATTTTCAAGAAGATTCAGAGAGCTGCACTATGCTCAGTGTACTTACCAACAAATAACAAAGGCACCTCCTATATTGAGTTAGCCCAAGTTAAAAAACAGTATCGGTGCCGGCCCTACTGTTCCTACTTCTGAAAATTGCGCCCAGAGCGAGTTCATTTTCAGATTTGGTTTAGAAAAATATATCTAAAACTTCAAATTTATTAACCTGCGGAATGCGGATGTTACAATAAACAAACCACAATCGATCCAGCATTGCTACTATAGTAATATGTTTGATATATATGACTTCCAACAACAATTTGAACATGCATACAGCATTATTGCAAGCTATAAAATGAATTTTAATATATAATCAAATTTAGACATAACTGTGTATCCCTCGACACCCATCCATCACCAATTAAGGCGTAGCATGTCATATAGCTTAAAATTATCATCAGTCTTTCGCTGTCATGGTAAATATTGAGAATTAATGACATTTGATATTCAAAACTACAATAATTATCATACATGCAACAGGTGTCCGTGTTCGACGCCATTCGCACAACCTGAATATGCATTTATTGATTTACGCGAATCGTAACTCAAAAAGTTTTGATTGTTGTTGCTTATAGTTTTTATTGGGGCTTCATCGCGCATAATATTTTTTATCTGTTTTATTGAATATTGACGTGAAAGGATAGGTTTTGAGTTATTTGGTTCCTACCTCTGACGATCCCTGGTTCAGTTCCCGAACGGGCTCGTTTTATGAGCCGAAATCCAAGCAAGGTGGATGTATGTCTACGCATGCATATATCACATCCTCTAATCATGTTAATTTCTTTTCTGATTTTCAAATTTAAAAAAAATCTCCTAATTGATGAATGATCACCAGAGGTTTGCTTTTTTCATTTTTCCAGATTTGATTTACATGTACCGATAATTTGTTATGGATCTACCTGAACATACAACTGAACATGCTGAACACAGACTTTTTTTTACTAATGCTGTAAACTGTAAAGTAACTTACAATGTTACAGAAAAAAAAAATCATTTTGTAATGTGTAGTCATTATGAACATGTGAGGGAAAATATGAATCCAAAAAGCAGGATGTATCTAAAGGAAGATGTGACAATGCACAATGCTGTATTGTGCCTCTTTATCGCTTTGTCGCTACGGTAACCATAGAACGCCTACGAATTGTGACACTTCTATTAAACGGAAGCTTTTAGGGTCTTTTGTGAATCTCTTTGCGCGGATCTCTTGTGGCAATCTCTTGGACAAAGCTCTTGGAGGAAATCTCTTGGAGAAATCTCTTGGCTAAATCTTTTTGCTAAATCTCTCGGAGAATTTATCGTATGAATCTATGCACTTGGGTGAAAACTGGTCAAGAGAATGAAAAAAATATGATGATGGTAAAGGTTGCAAAAAAAGACCTCAACACTGCTGTCCAATGTGTGTCCATAGCCAAAAGGCAGACCTTGATGTTGTGTTGCCATGGCAACCTCAGGCCCTGGGCTTGCTGGGGTCCAAGGTTGCTAAGCTACAAATGACCTGGCAGCTAGTGTTTTGCATCATCTGCTGGTCAATTCCTTGCAGCTTTGTTTTTTCAGCTGCTAAAAGTTACAGGAACCGAAGAAAGCAAACATTAAAGATAGAGGACGAGCACTCGAGCAGTCATGATAAAGAGAATGGCGAAAGGATTGATGAATGAATGGAAAGATGGGTTGCTGGATGATTGGGGCTTCACTTCCTGTGTTTATGGACTTGGTAGGCTACTTAGGACAGGAGGAAGGCACAATGAGGCTACGGATGATTGAAACAGCCATCCTACGTAGGCCCAGGTGATTCGGCAGGAGCTGGATTCGAACCCTGGAAAAAACGATTGGACGGCTGTTTCAATCATCCTTCGCCTCATTGCCGTGTCCTCCTCCTGTCCCAGTTAGCCTACCAAGTGCATAAATACAGGACGCAAAGCCCCAATCATCCATCCATCCATCCTTCGTCATGACAAACATGATAGCACATTTCATTTTTGGACATCGAAGGAATTTCTGCTCCTTTTGTTTGAACAGTTGAATCTAGCTACTATGGTAGCATTGCCCAAGGATAGTTTTGTCATAGAGTTGGTTAGAGACAAACTCCGCCTCAGACTCTATCCAAAATTAGACCCGTCGCTATTGTTTTCTCTATTGTTTTCTGTACAAATACAGCTTCATATTGGACCATGTCAGCTTCTTTTTTATCAATTTCAGCTTCTTTTTAGCTAAAAGTCATCCCTTTAGTCCACAAGTATTGTCAGCAAAAACTTCAGAGACCATATTTGCCGACGTTTTCCGATTATAAATGACCCGTCTGGTATTTTGTCATGTTAAATATTGGATTGATAAGGAAAATATAGTCAAATAATGATGGTGATGTTGTAGCAGTGTTTTGATGATGATAATAATCAAAGTGCTTTACCTGAGCAGTCAAGGAAATTACCGTCTGGTCAAGATGAGCAATGTCTCCAGCCCAAACTCTATAAATTTTGGCAGACCTATCCATTACATAATGAGGGAAAGAACCCAAAGGCTCCAGAGAAATTAGGGAACTGTCATCAGCTGATGATGACTTTGCAATATTTCCCAAAACGGGATAGAATATGTCCTGCTGCTGTCATGCTGCTGTGTGATGAGGATAGCTGTACAGAGATCAGACTTTCTTCTGATACCCAACTGATCAACCCCACACAATCAATGATCCTGTCAGGGCCAGGACTTAGCTGGAATTGCAGTTGTCCTCAAATGACGGTAATTTCCCAGACTGCTGTGTAAAAGTTAACCGGGAGTTGAGTCATATGAGCAACAATTGTAGCTCTTCATCATTTTAATGTTCAAATTGAATTTCTGGTAATATGAAGGATTTCATGGAAAGAAATGCTTCAGTCAGACTAGGCTGATGAGCAGTTTGAATTTAATCACACCTGCAGTGCATACTAATGAAATGTTGACTCCTTCAGGCTTTGTCACATTGTTTTTTAAATAATTTTTTCTTCAATTTTCTCATATATATATAAAAATTTGTTACAAAATTCGAAGTTAGGAAGTTGCCTGTTGACAATATTAAATGGCTGAAGCCTGCAACAATAGCTTGCAGCTCTATAATGAAATTGGAAAGTCTTCATAAAATATTGTCTTTCCATTTCAAGCTCAGTTTGCAGTTTGTAACTTGGAGTTGTAACTTGGAGTCTCGTCAAACTCGGAGACAAGTTTCAGTGTTGTCTGGCTTGAAGAGTTCTCTGAATTGTCTGACAGAGACATAGTTCTGAGAAATGAAATTTGTTACCTGTATTTTCAAAATTCTGTCTACTTGCAAATGTGATTTTGTCAATGAAATTATGAGAAAATGATGAATGCTACTTTGTATAATGTTAATAATTAAGCCCAATAGGCTTGTCAAAATCTCAAATAGTCTGCTATGAGGCAGTATGAATATTTTCTTTTGTCTGCTGTGATTGATTGAGGACTCCCACTCTTTCGTTGACTCAATCTATAGACCTGATAGCGTCTAGAACTGGCTTTCGAGGGCTGCACTATATGGCCACACACCCACCAGGTCCCACCTGACTTTCTTTGGTCTTAAAACACAGATTTAATTTCTCAGACACTATGTTCTGGAATATTTCCTTTAAGTACCTTAGACTAGCAGTGTATAATATGAGACTTTCAAAAAGCCATACGTAAGAATATAGTGTGTTTGTACATTAGCGTACATCTAAGAAGATCGTTTTTCTTCTTCATTTTCATCTTTTAGATGAGTTTCGCTGCGAGACAACAAGATTTTCTGAGTGAAATTCTGTGTTTTAAAGGCTTTTTTGAAGACTTTTTTCCACAATCTTTTGATACTTACGTAGCTTATATGAAATATATATTTCATATCTGTGAGTTTGTCTTCTTATGCTCTTAAGAAGAGACAGAGAAAACACACCTGTAAACTCCTTGAGGCCGTATTTTGAGAACTTCCAGAGTCGTGTCACTTCAGATATTGTGCAGAACTCTGCCAGAGTGTTTTGTACTTATGTTTTGAGCATGTTTCTTACATTATTGACTAAAAGCCTAAAACGGCGTATACATACCTCACTGTAAAATTGTTCTTGATGTGGCTGACCTTCTGGAAGAGGGTGGGTTAGCTCAGTTGTTAGAAGACTCCACTGCCAATCTCTGGGTTTTGGATTTGATTCCTGCTCTGGCCAATTCACCTGGATTTATCATGTTTATGTTGGATGGCTGTTTCAATCATCCTTCACCTCATCGCTCATTGCTGTGTCCTCCTCCTGTCCTAATTAGCCTGTGTCCTCCTTCTGTCCTAATTAGCCTGCCAGATTGCTTAAATACAGAACGTAAAGCCTCAGTTATCCATCTGCCTTTCTTAAGTGTTAGCAGTGCTTATACATGTTATAGTCTAGTGATTGTCTCTGAATGAATCTGATCTCCTCCTGAGATAAATAATAATAATAATAGGCATTTATATAGCGCTAATTCCAGTAAACTAACTGCTCACTCTGAAATGTTTTCCTTTTTTGAAAATCATTGTTTCTAATTTTTCTCAAACTTTTTCTCGTTTCAGACTTAAAAAGAGAAGCGATGGTGTGTCACATGTTAAAACATCCGCATATCGTAGAACTGCTGGAGACGTACAGTTCCGATGGCATGCTATATATGGTCTTCGAATAGTGAGTACAAAAATTTAATTCGATTCAATTCATTGGATGTTAATTAACAAGCATTATAGAACAAGTTTATGTATAACAAAAATTGTAGACTCAGGCTGACCTCTGTGCCCTCAGCAATAAATGAGACTGCAGACTACATGAATTTCATAAATTATTCACTGAAATATGAAGTATATGAACATTTGTCAATATATATGAATTTACGATTTCCTCCATACACTGCTGCAAAGAATGTTATTATTTTGAATGCTTTGTTTTATTCGTCAATCGTCATGTGTATATATATATATATATATATTATTGTTGTATTACAAATTTACAATACATATGACATTTAAAAACATTTTTTATTTTCAGTATGGATGGTGCTGACTTATGTTTTGAAATTGTCAAAAGGGCGTCTTCAGGGTTTGTCTATAGTGAAGCAGTATCATGGTAAGGGTCATTCAATTTCTTGATTGTTCTATTGAATATGTTACTTTGATTTCCTATGAATACTTTAAAAATTAATTGGAAATCCTAAAAACCTATTTTGATTAAGTTTTTAACCGACCAAAGGCCGGTTAATAGAGGAGGGCTTAAGGTGACTCAAGTATGGTAGTTTGATCATGCAGATTTTTCTAAAATTTTGCACAGGTACTCTATGGGACCCATACATTTCAAAAATGAAAAATAAAAAAATTTCACCGACTCGTTTGGTTGCCATGGTAACAGCATGTTTTGCCTGATGACTGCTTAAAAGTCATAAATTGAGTTTTTGGTCATGTACCACAGAATAAAGCATTACATGCATTTGTCACACAAAAACGTCAGAAATGTCTTCCCAAGGATTTACACCAATACATAAACTTGAAGAAAAAGGTTAAAATACTTTTTTCTGTGAGAGCTCAAAGGGCACCAACACACTAATTAATTGCAGATTTTGCATGCATCAATTTTGGCAGTAATCAAATTTTAGCATAACGATCATACAGATTTTTTTTTTTTAATTTGCATATATCATAAACAAGTTATTGTCAAACAAATGGCAAAAAATAAAAAAAATTCACCGAGTCATTTTTTTACTGCAGTACCTTGACTGTGCCAACGTCAATTTAAGTTAATAATGACAATTTTTGACACAATTGAAGGAAATTAACTGAGAAAATTTTTTGGATAAAGCTGACCAGCTGAAACTTTAAACTAGCATATAGAATAGATGTTACTGCATTCAATAAAAAAATAATTATTATTCTAGCTGCATTAAATCTCATTTAAATAGCAAATTACTGGCTGCCATGCTGTTAAAAAAAAAGAGAACAGAAAATGGTAACGTCACAACTGTTTCAGGGCCTGCAGCAGTGGTGACGCTATGTTGCTAGGCAACCAGGCTGCTCAGAAGTATGTGCAATGTACCACGCTTGAGTCACCTTAAGGTGAAATGGGACTCTTGTCCACTTGCCCACTTGTCCATGTGTCAACTTGTCCACTTTTCTTATCAACACATTTTGAATTGCCCATTGCGACTTTAGTACACTTGGATTTATGAAATTTGGTATAGGGATTCACTTTGGGGTCTCCCTCAGAAATTTTTGGAAAAATCCAAGATTGCTGCCAAAATGGCCGCCATATAGGAATTGCCCACTATGACTTTACTATTTCACTAAGATTTATGAAATTTGGTATAGGGATTCACTTAGGGGTCCCCCTCAGAAATTTTTGGAAAAATCCAAGATGGCTGCCAAAATGGCCGCCATATTTTGAATTGCCCACTGTGACCTTAGTATTTCATTTAGATTTATGAAATTTGGTAAAGGGATTCACTTAGGGGTCCCCTCAAAAATGTTTTGAGAAATCCAAGATGGCTGTCAAAATGGCCACCATATTTTAAGATACCCACTGTGACTTTAGTATTTCATTTAGATTTATGAAATTTGATACAGGGATTTACTTAGGGGTTCCATTCAAAAATGTTTTTGGGAAAAATCCAAGATGGCTGCCAAAATGTATGCCATATTTTGAATTGCCCATCGTGACTTTAGTATTGCACTTAGATTTATGAAATTTGGTATAGGGATTCACTTAGGGGTTCCCCTCAAAATTTTTTGGAAAAATCCAAGATGGCTGCCTAAATGGCCACCATATTTTAAATTGCCCACTGTGACTTTATTATTTCACTTAGATTTATGAAATTTGGTATAGGGATTCACTTAGGGATTCCCCTCAAAATTTTTTGGAAAAATCCAAGATGGCTGCCAAAATGGCCACCATGTTTTAAATTGCCCACTGTGACTTTAGTATTTCACTTGCAGTTCTGAAATTTGGTATAGGCATTTGCTAAGGGGTTCCCCTCAAAGTTTAATGGCATGCAGCAAACACTATCAGTCTGGCTATCACTGCTCAATACAAAACTATCCATGTAATAATATATAAATCACTCTCTTCATGATTTCAATCCCGAATATACCAAAGGCCGGTTTTGAATCCATGGATTCTTGTTGTAAAACATGGTTGTAAAAGAATGAATTATTTTGGTGACTTTTCTGTGTTAAGTTCTTTTAGAAAGATTAAGAACCTACATCATTTACATGATTTATTTTTAAATTGGCAACTGGTAGACATGGTGGTGATAAATGATTTTCCTTTTATTTGTAGCCTGTTATATATTTATATTTACGTAAAATAAATCAAACTTCTTTGCTGTTACATCATGTAAATACATACATGGATGTAGTTATTGTAGTTTTGTAACTTGTAAATAGTCTTTGACTCTCTTCGGACAGTAAACAGGGTGTTAAACACCTACTCCACTGACCTTGCTCTGCGTACCTGTGAACATGATGAACTTGTACTGCATTTTCATGTCATTGAAATTCTGGTTATTGACAATAATTATCTTCTTTCAATTTCCAGCCACTACATGCGCCAAATCCTTGAAGCTCTCCGTTACTGTCACGAAAACGACATCATCCATCGAGACATGAAACCCCATTGCGTCCTATTGGCCAGCAAAGAAAACTCCGCCCCCGTAAAGCTCGGAGGATTCGGCGTTGCGATTAACTTGCCAGAAACTATGTACATCACAGGAGGTAATTATAATACACTGTATGATGATGATATGATGATGATGATTTTGGGTTGTCAAAGTTGTTTTTATTGTGTATGATAATGAGTTGTTTTAATATGTTATGATTTTGGATGATGTTTTTAAAAAGCGATTCTCTTGAATAGATAGAGGTTGAAATCTATTGATATGTGCTACTTGCTCTATTATTGGTCGCCTCCTTTAAGGGGAGGGGGACCTCTGTAATGAGCTTGAAGGGTCATGGAATAACATTTTTAAATGCAGTCTTCTGCCAAGTAACAGTGGTTACTCATTCAAATTTCACCTGGGTTCATTTATTCTAACATGACTTAAGTATTCACCTCTATGCCATGCTTCTGCACATCATTTCCAGCACAAATAAACAATTTAGTTTGGTCGACTCACTCAATCTAATAGGTCTTAAAGCTCAGCTGACATCCCTTCATGGGTAAAAAAAATATCAAATTTTTTTAATATAACTTTCTAAAGAAATTGTAGTCTTGACTGTACGATGTACAAGTAAAATGATGCATAGGCATAATGGATTTGTCGTTAGACAATGATAGAACAAATGTCTATTCAAGAGAATCGGTGTGAATGTTTTTAGCAATGATAAATAACCCTTCTTACTTGTCATTTATTTCCCTCTGACCATCTTGGAAATGTTTTCACGGCTTCTATAGTATACAGTTTGTGGCAATTATATAGTTATATGCAAAGTCTGAAAGTGGAAGTCAACATTTTTCAGGTTTACAAGATTTTACTCAACTCGGAACAGACACTTGGGTGTCATATGAGGAGGAGAAGTTTGGTAAGAGGGTGACAGAAAAATATCCTCCAAAAGCCTGCTCTTGAATGCTATTTAATGTCTTGAAATGTCTTAAAGGAGCTTCTCCATACTATAATATACATGTAGTATATTAATAATCGCCATATTCTCTGATATTCTGACTTTGAAACAAAACTTTGGATGCTCTAGAAGCTCATAAGTGTAATTACATGTATTGCAAAGTATGGAGAAGTTCCCAACATGTTCTTACTGTCAGGATAAGGTCAAATTTTGTTTGTAAATGTCTCTGGTGCGGTATGAATTAATTGTTGAAATATTTTTGTCTAGACTGAATTTCGAAACTAAAATGGAGATATATTGAAAAAATTTGTTTTCAAAAACATGTCTTTCACTTTAATTGTTCATACTGCACTAAATTTCAATTTTTTTGTCTCTCAAAAATTGTCTCGACTGGCTTGGACTGGTGTAAACTGGTTTAGCCTGGTGTAAACTGTCTGGGACTGGTTTGGACTGGATTTAACATGTCTGTACCAGTTCTAACTGGTTCTAACTGGCTCTAACTTGAATGGGAGCTTGCTATGCATGTTATCTAACTATTGTTTAAATTATATACAAATTACAAAAATATTAAATGTAAAAATTCTTTTGATAGTCAATGATGTTATTTAGGTACTAACATTATGCATTAATGCCTCGATCACAGCAAAAACCAAAAAAGAATCTACTATCACCGCTTTTTAATATGGGACGGATATTTTATTTTGGAATGGGTTTTGTACTTCTTTTCATTTTCAATACTTTCAATCATACTCCGAAACTAGTCTGAAAAAAGGCAGCCGATTGTAAATAGTCAGATATACAATTTGTTTTACTTGTAGAAAGTGTCTATGAATATTGTTATATTTTGATAAACGTGCATGGAGTGCACAATATTTGATATCTTGTAATATATAAGGATTGCATTATGAAAAAGCATGATAATAAGTAAAAAATTGTCATGACTCATTGTTAAGAACGTTCATCTCCTGCGATGGTAATCTGTATAAGGCATGTTTGATGTCCTGTAGGGGGCAGTTAAGAGCGCTGTTGATGCTGCGGGTTGGCATTGACACCCTCTAGTGGCTATTGAATGAATTATGAACCATGGTTTATCTTCCTCTGTGTAATTATACATGTATAAGTTTACTGTATAGTCCTACTACCTTTCTTATGCCACAAAATATTGGTTAAAGATTTTAGGCTATTATTTATCCAATTTTTTGTTATGAATCCTTCCCTTTAGTCGGTTTGAGATACATTCTATCTGAACCTTACCTTTAGCTACTGTGAACAAATGTGAAATGCAACTTCTTGAAAAATGCCTATGAATGGGATACTTGGTGAAAATAATATTATTAATTTGCTTCTATTAAATTTCAGGCCGGATAGGGACTCCTCACTTTATGGCACCAGAAGTTGTTCTCCGAGAACCCTACTCGAAACCTGCAGACATTTGGGGGACAGGAGTCATGTTTTATATTCTACTTTGCGGCCGAATGCCTTTTTACGGAACCAAGAACCGGTTGTTCGACATGATCGTCCGAGGAAATTTCGCTGTAAGTTTAGATGGGCTTTTAAAACATCTTTTTAGTGTAGTAGATTTTAATTATCGTTTTATTTGTGTGTAAGGAGTTGCGGGAGAGTTTGACAAAAAGCTTTTTGGCCATATTAAATATCACAGTGTTACTGCCTTTTGTTTTAATTTAAATTTTTTAATAACTCCATTATGACAGAAATTTTAAGTTGGATGTGGTCAGACAATTTCTCTCTCCCTGAATGTTGTCTCATTTATATTTTTGTAGAAAAGGGAAACTGATTGTGTGCAGTCATCGTGTATTGTTTCATTGATCCAAAATGACTCAGACTCTTAATGTAATTATCATGGAAGTAAAGAAATTGAATCCTTTGTTACTGCATTCTTTAAAAACGTCTCTTTCCATAGATTATCTGTATCTCCCTTTTCAATGTATTCAAATAATTTGATAATTCGATATTTAATTTATTATATTAATTTGTACCTTACAGATGCGAGGGCACATCTGGGACAATGTATCTGCGGACGCCAAGGACTTGTTACGGGGAATGTTGACCGTTGATCCCCACCAGAGATATACAGTAGAGCAGTGTCTTAGTCACCCATGGATCAGGGTAGGTCTCTCTGAAAAAAATTGAAAATGAAAAAATTTGGCTTTCTAAAGTGGGTAAGCCTCCATGAATTATGATAAGAATTGAAGAAATTTTAATAACTTTGGGAATTTTGTAATAGTCATTTTACGAAGGTAAAAGGACAACAAATTTCTAAACTGCATAAAGTTGTGAAAACCAGTAATATGTTTCGGCAACTTTGAAATTTCTCACAGAGTTCTAAATCCACAGTTTTTAGGTTTAAATATGTAAAATAGAATTTCAAATTCCAATCTTAAGCTGCAGCTTGATAATTTGGAACAGAATCTCTCCTGAATGGTATGTTGGTTTACTAATGATGAATAAATGTTATTTTACAGGAACGAGGAAGAGCCCCCAAATTACATTTAGCAGACAGTGTCGAAGAAATGAAGAAATTCAACGCCCGGCGGAAGTTAAAGGTTAGTGATAAGAAAATAAATATTTAATCTTACTATCCACGTCTGTTGATAAGAAATAGCATCTTAATATGTTTGTTGTATTCTTTCCAAAATTAATTATTCTTTCCAAAATTAATTGCAAGTTTTAGGGTTCCGCATTTTCAAATGTAAATAGAAAAATTTTTGGAACTAATTCATTCCATCTATTATTTTTATTCAGTGAAAAAATACTTAAATAATTTCATATTATTGAACATTTTATAGAACATTTTGGTCATTTCTTTATGACAGCTTATTTTTACCGTATTTAAAGTTCTGGCTGATACTTTGAAAATAATCATGCTACAAATTTTGTATTTGTTATTGAAAGTGAAAATAAGTAAAATTTGTCTTTGTCATTAACAAAAATGTGTTTTACTCTGTACAGGGCGCAGTCTTGGCAGCAGTGTCCAGCACAAAATGGACGAGTTTTTATGGCGATCATTTAATGAACGGCCACGAAGGGTTAGGAGACTTCGGGGATGATGAAGTGACCTCTGCAGGTAGGAATGACAACTATTTCATTTTTAGTTTAATTGTAGCGAAGATTCGTAATATTTGTCTTGTGCCAGTTGTGGCGAAAGATTTCGTAGTGGTTGATGCAGTTTCCAAAATGCTACATAGTAAATGTGAAGTGTCTTCAAACTTAACCTGATGTTTTCTGCACTGCAGCAGGTTTAATTGATAAATTAGTAGTACGTAATCAAGAGATAATTATTATTAGTTATAGATTAATCATGGATTAATCAAGAGATATCTACTTGTCACTGAAATGTTTAATGATGAAGAATATACTTTTTGGTTGATGCAATTTCCCAGTAAATATAAATGAGTTGTTTTGTTCTGCCTAGTTTTCGCCAATTTGATATTTGCACGTTTTGCTGAGCGGCATTAGATAAGTACTTATGTAACCATTTGATATGATTAAAATTGATATTTTACATTATAAGCAAAGTAGAATAGTACATATAAAAATTGATTAAAAAAATCATAAAAAATCACTTGCCAAAGAGGTTGTTAAAAGGCAGATGGAAAACAATTATTGCAAAAACTGTAGAAATTGACAAGACGTTAATTCCTCTGTGAGCAAAGTTTTATAGGCTGACCTTTCAATTTATGTTATACTCGACATGAATAAATGGCACTGAATGTGAATACAGCAATGATTATCTTGCAATTGCGCAGCGTTGAACCATATCTGTGCAGATTGTCGATGTACATTGAATTGAGCCCTGCCAGGTGTCACTACCAAATGGAACATTTTATCTTGTGCCATCTAGTGTTGAGTTCGGAAACTTTGTCTCTCCATTTCTTGCAGTTGATATTAAATGCTCTGTGTTACTAGCATCTCTATTAATTTTGGCTGTCATGTTTAATGGAATAGGATAATTAGTTAAATATAATGCATTCATTTTGGGACTGTCCTTTTGCTTTGCTTAATCAGTTGATAAGTTGAGTGTTTTTGGCCTTGTCCTCTCTAATTTGTACTATGTTATATCAAGGCTCAGATCATCACCAGGACCAGAGCTATCAATAACCAGTAATACCCTCTAAAAAAATTTCATTGACCTACTAATGCCCATGAACAGGGTATTTTGGCAATGCCCTCTAAAAAGAAATGATATTTTGAACAAACTTCATTTGTGAGATGTGCTAAATTCTGATGTATGAACATGAGATTTTGAAGAACAAAAATCTGTAACATATAAGTTAATACATGACATAAGAATGAGATAGTTTTGTTTGGTTTAGTCCATCATTCAATTCCTTTGATATGCTTCATATGTTTGATATGCTTCATATGTTTGATATCTTCGCAGTGGCGTATTTAGGGGGGGGGCCATTGGGCCATGGCCCCCCCTCAGGCCAAAAATTAACATGGGGAAGATAGGAAAAGCCTCGGAGCGTCCCGTATTCACCCCATGTTATGGCCCCTCCCTCAGGCCATTTCTAGATACGCCCCTGTATCTTCGAGATATTGTTCTGGTAATATTAGTCATTTCTCATAAATCAATAAGTTGCAATATTATTTGGCCTCTGTTCTTGATATTGATGAAAGTAGCATTGAGTCAGTTATTTGGGACACTGGGTTTAGCCAAGGGATTACCCAAGATCTTATTAAGATATTAGGTTTATCAAGTAATGTTGGAATTATATTGGAATTACTGGACATGAAATTGGATTGGAAAAGTCCCTGGGGAAATGATAGAACTTCATTGAAGAATAGAATAGTAATAGAATAGTAATGCAATTCTGTCAGTTTCTATGTGTGGGATTTAGAAGGGAGGGGGATAATGTTTGTGTCATAATAAAAGTAATTAGTGAGTGGACTTATCTATTGATTGAAATGACTCTTCCCTGTGATAAAAGTGGATTATAGCGCTTTGCGAATTGGCGGTCCATTGGAAAAATTAATTTTTTTCTTATTTATAATTTGCAAACTTGCTTTTCCACATCATTAACAGTTTTCTGTTGGTCTCCTAATAATCTTTTTGATGAATTACCTTAAGTCATTTACGGTAATTAGTTTGTTTATTGTCACCTATGCTGCAAGATATGGTGAGCAGTGAGCACTGAATCAACTGATTAACCATAACTGGCACAAACAAAACATTTTTAAGCCAGTGACATCACACGACCAAGTTGAAAGTTTATTTTTGAAACTGTTTGGACAGCCAGTCTGCTAACAGTTACAAACGGTCCTCAACAGTTTTTGGAGGGAATGACCTTCTGCTGTCTCTGTCTTATCGCATCAAGGAAATCTTGTGAACAACCAAGAGTGGTCTAAGAAAGCTGCAACTGACGTACCAGTGTATCTGTCGGTCAGTTGTATATTTATTTATTTTACAAAATTTGTACTGCGCCTTCATCAAAAAATGCTCTAAGGCGCTTCACATCATATTAGTTTACACGTTGAAATGGGTATGAAATTGTTAAAATCAATCAAAAATGTAAAATGTAGTGTAAAGATACAAAATATACAAATAATTAATAAAAAGAGACAATGAGCAGTCAGGGCAATTACCAGCATATGAGGACAATTGCAATTCCGGCCAAGTCCTGGTCCTGACAGGATGATTGAGTGTGTTTGGTTGATCAGTTGGGTCTTAGAAGAAAGTCTGATCTCTTTGCAGCCATCCTCACCACACAGCAGCATGCCAGTTGCGGGACTTAATTCTATCCAATTTCACGAAATACTGCAAAGTCATCAGCAGCTGATGACAATTTCCTAATTTCTCTGGAGCCTTCGGGTTCTTTTCCTCATTATGTAATGGATAGGTCTGCCAAAATTCATAGAGTTAGTTGACACTATGATACAACTTTATACCAAGTTTGGAAGTGATAGTTGCAGTAGTTCTTTTTAAATAGCCAGTCAAAGATGATTTTGAGCACTGCCAAAGTCATGGCTGGGCCATGACACTGTGAGAGTGTCATGGGAGGGTGATGACAGTGCTAGGGTGATTGTCATGTGGGGCTGAGGACATTGATTGTCATCAGCTGGTGATAATTTCCCTTACTGATGAGGATTAAAATTAAAGGTTATATTGAGATTATGTAATTCCTGGGTACTTCTATGGCTATGAAAATTATTTTACTTTCTATTAGATGTGTATCTGAGTAATTTGTCTGTTGTTTAAGTCCATCACAAATACCAAATTGATATCACATATTTGAATAGATATTGATTATGGTAGATATTAATTATGATTTTTAATTGGATAAGAGGAATGTCATCATGTTGTGTTTGTTCACTAAATATCCAATTAGTTTTATATCCCTAAGGAATTTGGATTAGTTGTTCAATGATTCAATTCAAGCAAACTCATGATCAAGTGAAACAACAGTTATTTGATCAAGTTTAATAACTGCCATATGATATTAGCTGATGGAAAATGATGATCGAAAATCCGATTGTTGCTTCCTAGATGTAATATTGTCCTAATTAGCCTACCAAGTGCATAAATACAGGACGTAAAGCCTCAATCATCCATCCATCCATCCTAGATGTAATAATTTTCAATATATTGGCTCTCATCGTTTTTGCCAATGTTTTGAGTCATGTTCATAATTCTGGGTCTCACTGTCTCAACGCTGAAACCCAGTCAATAGTGAAGATTGGCCCAAGACTAGGGTTACTTGTGACTTTTTATGTGCTACTTGCTGCTGTTTAATGTGTAAATTTGTGTCCTTCTATCAAATTTCACAACAGCTTTGCTCGCTATTCACACAAATTTATTTTTAAGCAGAATTATATAATTTCATAAATTTCTTAGTGATAACTAATCGGGGGGGGGGGGGTTGGTCTTGCATGCTGGACTGCTGATCGCTGGGTCCAAGGTTCAAATCCTCCTTGCAGGGTCGCCTGGGCCTGTGTTGGATGGCTGTTTCAATCATCCTTCTCCTCATTGCTGTATCCTCCTCCTGTGCATAAATACAGGACATAAAGCCCTGATCATCTGTCCATCACCTCTCTCGCTGCTTGTACCGCTATTTCTCCACATTTCCTTGTTCGCTATAAGAGTGTCAACTGTGCCTTTGGCGGAGCAATCAATCAATAGAGGGTTACTTGGCCAGTTTGTAGTACTGTAACTACCTGTCTTACTAGTACTACTATTGCTACTACTACTATTACCAATTCTGAGTGTATTACATCACACTTCCTTGTTCGCAATACAAGTGCCAACTGTGCCTTTGGCGGAGCAATCAGTCAATAGTGGGTTTGTTGGCCAGGCTGCCGACTCGTCTACTCGTCGGTGCTGAGTGCTGAGCTGGCACCTTGTGATGCTTGGCTTGTTTCTGCAACATCCACATCACTTTCTGCTCTGCTCTGAAGAATGGACATCGTAGAGGATGCTCATCTATCAACTGACAGTTTGGGAGGATGGTGGTAGATGAGGAGGAGGAGTAACAGTTGAGGAGTAACAGTTGAGGAGTAACAGTTGAGGAGTAACAGTTGAGGAGTAACAGTTGAGGAGTAACAGTTGAGGAGTAACAGTTGAAGGAGTAACAGTTGAGGAGTAACAGTTGAGGAGTAACAGTTGAGGAGTAACAGTTGAGGAGTAACAGTTGGGGAAGAACAGTTGAAGAGCAAGGTGGCAGTGGAACTTACAGTCATTGCCAGTTAAGGAGATGACCAGTTAAGGAGATGATGGTTCAAATTTAAAGATTTTAATGAGGAGTAATAATGGTTGAGGAGTAACAGTTGAGGAGTAACAATTGAGGAGTAACAGTTGTGGAGTAACAGTTGAGGAGTAACATTTGAGGAGTAACAGTTGAGGAGTAACAATTGAGGAGTAACAGTTGGGGAGGACTGTTACGGTTGAAGAGCAAGATGACAGTGGAACTTACAGTCATTGCCAGTTGAGGAGATGACCAGTTAAGGAGATGATGGTTAAAATATGAAAGATTTTAATGATGAGGAAGAGCAACAGTTGAGGAGTAACAGTTGAGGAGTAACATCTGAGGAGTAACAGTTGTGGAGTAACAGTTGAGGAGTAACAGTTGAAGGAGTAACAGTTGAGGAAGAACAGTTGAAGAGTAACAGCTGAGGAGTAACAGCTGAGGACTAACAGCTGAGGACTAACAGTCAAGCGGTAACAATTGAGGAGTAACAGTTAAGGAGTAACAGTTCAGGAGCGAGGTGACAGTGGAACTTACAATCATTGCCAGTTAAGGAGATGATGGTTAAAATACGAAAGATTATGATTGAGAGTTTGAGAGAGTAATTTACATTTTGAGAGAGGAATTAACAGAAGAATTAACATGTACTGGAGGATTTATCATCATTCTGTGGATTTTCCTGTTATAAGTCCGTATATATAAGGATTGACAGTTTATTAACAGTTAAAGAGAAAGGTGAATCTTGCAGCCACTGCCAGTTAAGGAGTTGATGGTCTTGATCAGTGGAGTTGACACAATTGAGAGTGGCACAGGCAAAGCTCACATGTCAACAAAAGGATTAACAGTTTATTGACAGTTGAAGAGAAACTGGTGCCAGTTAACTACCAGTTGAGGAGGTTAAGGTTAAATATTGGATGCATTTACAGTTAAAGAGGTGCAATTGAAGATTTTAGGATTTGAAAATGTGAAGATTGGAATAATTTGTATAACTGTAGCAGGATTCACAGTTATTTGACAGTTAAGGAGGATGTGTCAATTTACTACCAGTTAAGGAGATGTAATTACAGATTGAATGAAGAGAGGAATGAACAGTTTAAGAGATGTGCAACATATTAATATATCAAATTCCACGAAGGGACTACTGTAGGGTAGTATGATAAAGTTATCATCAACACGCCAGAATAAAAGACACATGGCGATGAAAGCACCAGATTCTGCCGAAGACTTGGATTACAGATGACCCAAGATCTGAGCATTGTTTGTGGATTTGTTTGTGGATTAGTACCGGATTAACCAGGGATAATGCAGACATCACTGAATTGTAGGCATACTTTTTATCTATGTATTATATTGTATATGTGTTATCCATTTAAGCCTACATAAATATGTAATACTTGTCATTGCATGTTATGTGTTCTTACAAATTCATTTCCAACAAGGATTAACCAAAGGCTGAAGCAGAAGTAGCATATATATGTTAGTGATTCTTTAAATTTTAGGAGAATTGTTTATGTTTCATTTCAAAAAGGGTTTACAAAAAGTGTGTTCTCCCTGTTCCTTTGGTTCCATAGGACTTGGCCTTGAAGGCAGCTGAATCTAGTTAATTAAAGTTTTTTTTTTGTAATTATGAATTAGTGCCCATTTACATTGAATGGTGTATGATTAAAGTATGAAATTGGAAATTTTATAGTGATGTTGTATCAAGTATTCAACAAACATTGTATGTATTTGAGTTCAGTGCACTTTGTTGTCATCCAAGATTCAGTGCATCTATTGCAGATATTATTTTGGAATTTTCAAAATATTTTAGTGGCATTATATAAATGGCGTATAGATAAAATTAGATTAGCATGATTAGGGGTCTTGTGCATCAGGTTATAAATCATAATTTTTTCCCACGTTTTTAAGCATGAAACATGCAAAATTGGTGGCCCTATATAATACTTTGCTTTGTACATGTACTATTTGTACTTGCTGTTTATGCAGAGACAGGTAGATTTCCCTTAAGATTAAGGCAGCAACTAGTCACAATAAATTACTGGAGTAAAATTAGAAATCTGCCAAAGCATGATATTCTGAATAAATGCCTCTCTATTCAAGAAAAGCTTCACCATGCTGGTCAGACTAACTGGTACAGTAAAATAGAGAAAATAATGAATGATGCTAACATTTCAGACTGGGTAACTAAGGAACCAAATTCCTTATTAATAGAAACAAAACTTAAGTTATATACGGAAGAACAGGCCAATATTTTAGAAAAAATAAAGGACTCTGATAAGTTGCCAAAGCTGCGCACATATAAATTGTTCAAGAATAGTTACTGTCTGGAACCATATTTAACTCAAAACTTCTCAAAGAAAACATGCAGCAATATTGCCCGTTTCAGAGTAAGCTCTCATAATTTAAAAATTGAGACAGGCAGACATAGTATACCTAAAACACCAATAGAACAAAGAAAATGTGATAAATGCAACACAGGTGACATAGAAGATGAAATTCACAGCCTATTAATTTGCAGAAATAATGCTGTACCCAGAAATGACCTCCTTTGTAAAGCTTGTAGCCTAATCCCTAACTTTAAAAATCTTGATAAAACTCAACAATTTACATTGATTATGTCAGATAAAAGACCTGAAATTATTCACGCATTAGGCTTGTACCTCAACAAGATTATGGGATAATCATAGAATAGGAAATTAAATAAGAAACTGAATGAATCAATTAAGGTAAAATAAATATTTTAAAAACTGCAAAAAAAAAATAATTTATGTCCGGACTAAAATATCGGAAGTAGCCTCTCTATCTGCCGAGCCAACTGACTTGAATGTATTTTACTGTATTATTATTGTTATGAACGAACTCATTTATATGGTCACTATCAGTATGGACCTGTCAGGACTGGATCACGCAGTCATTGTAGCGGTTGCCGCTAGCTTGCGTTTTTCAGCTCTCGACAAAAATCACAGTGACTAAAAAGACACTTGAATACCTTGGACAGACTCTTGATACATGAACAATTTATAATTTGAATTTACTTGCATTTTACTGACTTTTATACATTAACAATTAGAACTGGGACCGATATTTAATATTTAATTAACTGTAAACTGATGTACTTAAAATTGTATTGGATTTTCTTGTATTGTGTGTAGATGTAGAGTAGTTTTCGATTTCATTGTTTTCTACTGACAAATGTATCTATTTGATATTGAAAATGTCAATAAAACGATATATATATATATGTGGTACAGTGACCTGATATAGTTATTTGATCATTACCCATTATAGGTGTTTAGGGCCTAGCTCAGTGTCAAGAGTGATGGGTTGCTAATTTTTCATACCCGGGTTTGATTCCTTTTCCGAGTAACCCATGTTAGACGGATGCTTCATCCTGTGCCAAGAGTGCATCTAGCCTCATTTCCATTGTCCCTATCTGTCCTTTAAAGCCTGCTTAATGCTTAAATACAGGACATAAAGCCCCATCTCCCAACCCTGTATACTTCTTGAAGTAAATCTCCTAAATTATTACTTCACTGGATGGTGGTTCCATACAATGGACAGATATCCTAGAAAAAATAAAGAAAGAGTTTTTAGCGGTATCGCTTCATTTGCCATTGTCAATTTATCATTAGGTCCGGTAAAATTTTAGCCATATAATAATTGTGTAGACTTAGATCTGCAGTTTCCCTGAAAATTTTATAAAAATTTCATTCGACATTGTTACATTTCAGACTTTTTTCAGTATCATTACTTCATTTGTAGTTGTTAGATATAATGGTTACAAGTAGCGATTGATATTTTTTGTTGCGAAAAAAGATGTGTCGACTGTCAAATACCAGAAAAGGAGGGCAAATTGTGATTTATCACTCGTAGACATAGAAATTATCCCAAAAATAGAAAAAATTACGGACTAAGGCATAAAAATGGTTGAAAATGTCCTGCAAGTGTGAGAAAAAGGACACAAAAATGACCCAATATAGTTGCAGAAAAATTACCCCAAAATGACATATATATTGATATAATATATATGTCTAATATGATGGCCCAGATTTGTCTTTATACCCTCTATATCTGGTGTAATATCTGGTGTAATAACCCATCAAGTCCAGGCTGAACTTGCTGAATGGTTCTGCAGCTTCACTCTGATTGATACTGTACAGTGACAGTTGCAGTGACTACATCATACAGTCATCAACCAGGCATTTATCACTAATACGTGGAAGTAACAAATTACCACACCACAGGAATTAGGCCATTATTCAATTTTCTCATTCGCTAAAGGCTGGCTGGCTGCAATTAGCCTAACGAACAGACTACTAATTACCGATTACTGGCCGGTCACTGATTACGCGAAAGGACCGAATGCAGTCGCAACTCTTCAGTAAGAATTTTCTTATATTGTATTATTCATTGAATTGTTTATTATAAATTAAGGGAGAGGGTTAGCTCAGCTGGTAGTACACTTGGCTGCCAATCGCTGGATCAAGGGTTTGATTCCTGCTCTGGCTGGATCTCTTGGATCTATGTTGGATGGTAGTTTCATTCATCCCTTGCTCCATTGCTGTGCGGCTCCTCCTTAGCGTACCATGTGCATAAATACAGTACATATTGTGACGTAAAGCCCAAACCATCCGTCTATTATTATAACTTCTTTCTTATAACTTTGGGATGTTGCTTATCAAGGTCTGTCCTTGTCGGTGAATCAAACCTTGGACCGTCATCAGAGTAGGCTCTAAGACATTTTTAACAAGCCTCCAGGCCCTTTACCAACTGCTTTTCTGGACATCCTTTATTGAAAACATAGACATCAGATATCACCTTTCACATGATATCTGATACTTGTTTATACAATGATACAGTATCTGATACATGATGTAATATTCCCAATATTCAGAATCTTGTTTCCAACTGTGATCATTCTGCATCATGGTGGCATAGTGCTACTGATTCACATGCACACGTAGGCCTATGATTTGTGAAGTATGGTATCTGATACATGATATCTGATACATGATGCATGGTAGTTTTGATACATGATACACATGTGTCATATAGTCCTGGTATACAGAATCTGGCCCCAACCCTACATACCCAACTGTGATCAACCTGAAGCATAGCACCAACCAACATAGTGCTACTGATTTACACATGCACCCAGCCCAGAGTGGCAGACATATAAAATGAATAATGTCTAATTTGATCTCCTGATTGGCCCCACAGTGTGATAAATGAGTTTATCTTGTGACCAACTAATCCAGACTGTGACAAATTAGTCTGGAGTGTGACAATCTCAGAATTAATGTGACAAACTAATAACTTGTGTGACAAATTTGATTTTAGATAGAGAACTGGATGTGTGGGTGATTATTGGGTATTTAGGAGTTGTATGAAGATTGGTTGATAAGTGAGGTAGACATGGCATGGATAGAAGGATAAATATATAGATAAATGTAATAAGTACACTGCCAGATGTAAGATGGATAGATAGATAGATAGATAGATAGATAGATAGATAGATAGATAGATAGATAGATAGATAGATAGATAGATAGATAGATAGATAGATAGATAGATAGATAGATAGATAGATAAAGATAGATGGATAGACATAGACAAATAGATAGATAGATAGATCTCAGAAGTGTTATTGTCATATCTGTGAAGAACTTTTTATGTTTCTGCTATTTTGACTCTACAATTCCTATGAGCTCTTATTACAATGATTTCATACCCCTGGATATTTGCATATAACTTTAGTTCACACCCAAAAATAACACAGATTTTTGGCATCCATGTCTCATCCAGCTTAAATGCAGATATTTTTCTATTTCTGTACATTATGATATTTGTACAGTTCCTGAAAGTATTGCCCTGTAGCCTTGTATTTTAAAAGGGCAATTGATTTAAAATGTATAGCATTAAATTGTATATGATTCTTTTTTTGCCTTAGGCGGTTGCCTATTGTTTCTGCGTTTGAAACCAATACATTAACAGCGGAGTTCAGGAGCCCTAGAGCCTTAGGGAGTGTAACACAGACCATATCACACTTGGTGAATTTGTATGATCATTTTCGAAACAAATTTAATTTGGTGTCCACATGAAAAAGTTTAATCAGGGCTCCGAAATGACTCTCCGCTGATATTTCGTCGAAACTGTTTCAAGTCGCTTTAACAACAATGTTATTTTTGACAGATGAAGTAGGTTTTGAAATTAAATTTTTTGAAATTCTGTAAATGTCAAAACGCTCTATGAATTTGCTAAATTAATTTGTTTCATTTGGAGTTGTGTTGATAGCGTTTATATATAGAAGCGGTTTTAAATTATCTGCCTCTTGAAGCTTGAATTCTTTGTCCTATAAACTTAATTTTATATCATGCTCTTAAAATGATTATCATGCATTTTGGACCATGATATGAAGGATGGGAAAAAAATTAATTAACCAGAAATGTACTTAATGACATCTAATTATGAAAGGATTAAATAAAATGGAGGAATGTGTACTTGAGTAGACATTTTAGAATTTGACATCTTTTTTGGTAGATATGTATTTTGAAATGGAAGAGTATGCTGCAGTGTGTAAAATATTATTATGGTATGTAGGTATAGATGATGCAGCCCTCTAAAGCCAGTTTTTGTCACTCATTAGGGTTGGTTGATGAGATGCGAGAAAGTATACACGAGTAGTTGCACATTTATCCCATACGTGTGAGGGATCTTTTACTTGCACAGCATAGACCACTAATACAAGGGGCCGCCAATTTCATTTTGATGTCTCATCAGAATGACATCCAGCTGGGATTCCGCTCGTGAAGATCTACCAAAAAATTGTTCCCTGACCGAGAATTGAACCCCAGACGCTCGGAGGCAGCCACAGGTCTTTTACAACTTGGCCACTTTGACTCCGCTGATACCAAATAATACAAGATTTTGCTATATCAGCTATCTATTTGAAGCAGTATGTGATATTCTTGTACAATTGATGTCTCTTTTTTCATTCGGAGTCTTGTACTTGACCCCATTCCAACCGCTTTAAACTCCTTTTATGGTGTTAACCCATTGAAAGCGAGACATCAGCGCCACACGCCTTCATGAACATCGACAAATCGGCCAAAGAAGTGTTGCTTTACATAACATACAGTACTGTCTTTTGAAAATGGCTTACTGTTAACGATTGATGCTAATTACCCTGCATCTATCCATTGCAATCTTTTGTCGGAGTATGATTTGCAGACAGTTTATGGAAAAGTTTCAATATATGAAGTTTTCTTTGCCAATACATCATCTGTGGATGGAAAGGTAGATAGATATGGTAAGTGCAGCCCTCTAAGCCCAGTTCTGGGCGCTCATGTGAGTGATTGATGAGATGGGAGTGAGAGAGGAGTCCTCAACTTGTTTCAAATTTACCCAATGTGAGGGATATTTTACTTGCCCCACACACACTGATTCAAGGGGTCGCCAATTTAACATCTCATCCAGACGGAATCCAGCTGGGGTTTTGCTCATGTGGTTATACTGCTTTACCTCCCATATTGATGCACTGCTTATATAAGACTGGCAGGGTTTAATCCCGGACCATGGTAACAAGCCAAGGGTCGAGTGCTGCTCCCTGAAATCAGGTCGAGCTAACCCAGTGACCCAGGATGATGTACACCAAAAGAAGAAGCAGAAGAGTTCTTCCTATTTTATGGCACAGGATGACATTTGTCTGGTTAACATGGGTTCATTGGGTTGCCATGATCAGGAATCAAACCCGGGTCCCTGAAGTTGGCATCCCAATGTACTAGTCTACCACTGAGCCAATTTCCAGGCTCGGGGAAAGATATGTAGATGCTGATAAGGTAATAGATAATTGGCAAAGCTAAAGTAAGACATTTTTGCTCTTGATGATTAAAGAAACCTGAAGTAAGACACGTTTTCGATAGATAATTGAACAAAGCTGAAGAAAAACAGAATTGAACACATTTGCGATAGATAACTGAACAGAGTTGAACACTTTTGCGATAGATAACTGAACAAGGCTGAAGTAAGACACGTTTTCGATAGATAATTGAACAAAGCCGAAGTGAGACATATTTGCACCGTACCACTGTATACATCTCTCAGAACCTCATCGTCCCTGTATCTCCCTCTTGGGCTCGCTGTCTCCCAGAAGGGCGTCGCTTTCTTTCTCTCGTTTTCCCTTAATGCCCGAGAACAAAGTGCGACCCGTGGGAATATCGCATTAAGATTCCTCGGCTAAATCTTCGGCCTAAGTGGTTGGTAGCCCGAAGCAAGGAGCAATCGCCACAAGACTGGAAGCGCCTGGAAGCCGTGTGGAGGCCGTGTGGAACCCGATTGGAAGCCGTGTGGAGGCCGTGTGGAAGGAGACCGGATTAAGTGGCGAGAAAGACGCCGGGAGGATGAGTCGAGATGAGGGACACGAGAGAAACATAAGAGAAACATAAGAGAGATAGAAAAAGATGAGGAAATACAAGATGTGATAGACATAGCAAGAAAGAAATACAAGGAAAATGGGAAGTGTGGTATGATGGATAGATCTATAGGGGGATGGAGAGAGTGTGTTTTATATGGTCTGATGCCTGTTTCTGATGTGTGGTTATAGGCAGAATTTAGATGTATCGAATGATATATGAGTGGTATATGGGTGGGTGGTTGTCGGATCGATATGAGTGGGATAGGTGATAGGGCTTTACGTACTGTATTTTTGAATGGACTGTGTAAATTAGATGAGTGCAGAGGATGAAACATCGCCCTTGTCTAGTCGCTAACCCGGGTCCCATAGTTGAGCATAAATGGGCATATATTCCAGATAGATAGTTATAGATATGTTGATAGATCGTCAGCCCAGATAGATAGATTGATTGATGAGATAGGTAGGTTAATAAATGAAATAAGATAGATTGATGGATAGACAGGTAGAACAACTGATAGGTAAATGTGAAGATATAGACAGACAGATAGTAAATAGACACATAGATAGATTGATACAAAGACGGATAGATAGCTATATTGCCCGAAAACGATACAATACGATTTTTGTATGGACCCTTTTAGAAAGGAAACTCTTTATAGTGCAATAGCAATAGGGTTTTATGTTGGGATAGAAGCATCTCCATTCTCTGCAGATGGAGCAAAAAGGATGCTGTATGGATAAGAGAGGCACAGAAAGTTATAAGGAGATACATGAAATGGGAGAAAGAGTGTTTTCTGTTAGGGTACTGTGGGTTTTAGAGACATCTATTGAATCAGCTGCTGTGCATGGTGGTCTTTCTTATATGTCTTTCAGATATCGTATGTCTCTAATACTCTCTCTCTCTATATATATATATTCTCCACTCGGATCGTGTCAGCCAATCACAAGCGAGTATTGTTGGATAATATCCTTGCTGTATTAGGCAGAGAAAAGTTATATTGGACAGTGAAAAGTTATATTGGACAGTGAAAAGTTATATTGTGCAGTGAGGAGTTTTATTGCCATGTTATAGGTCCGTGAGGGAGGACCTGAGAGGAAACACCTTCTGCTGTGCCCTGCTGCAGCAACAGCAAGAAAAAATTTTGTGTTTTTCAATTTTAGTAAAAAATTAATTGCACGCCAATGGGAAGACACTGAAAAACACAAATGATGTCAAAAGTTGCGTATTGATCAGGACAACAACATTAAGCAAATGTAACATTGCTTACATAGGTTATGGGACCATGGTATTACATTGAGTGACAAAAAAATGCACTTTTTCACCCATTTTTCGCGTAAATGCCTATGATTAAAGAAATACATTGTGCTATAAAATTGAAATAAAAAAAATCAAATATAAAGAAGCTTCTTGGTTATAGAATACAGAATCAGAATATGTAAATTATATATTTTTGTGGCTACCCATTGCTGAAATAGAAAGAGATACATTTTAAAGAGAATTCTGCAGTTAAACAAAAAGAAACACAAACTGGCTTTCCAGCACAGTCAAAGTGTTTAAACCTATTGCTTTAAAAGTGGGTTCATTTATGGAGAATATAACAAATATTAGATGGTAAGTCGTCCAATATAGAGTATAATTGGACTCAGAAAAACTATATTGGACTCGGCGCAAGCGCCTCGTCCAATATCGCTTTTCTTCATCCAATTATACTCTATATTGGACTCCTCACCATCAAATATTTATATAATATTACGGGATTAGTCCCTTTACAGAACATCGATAGATAGATTTTGATTTCCCCATCTGCCCCACGGGGCGGTAAACGTGATTTGACAGTCCTGTAATGCATGCAGTCCAGTACAGTGTTACTTAATGGAGTAACGAGAAACAAGTATGTGAATATTGAAATATCTGATAATCCGATATGGCAATGTAACACAGTAGGGAAGTATTAACAGTATGGTATTACTTATCTCTGATGTAGCATACTTCATTGTACGTGTATAGATATAACATATATCAAGTAATTGTGGAATGTGGATATATTGTAATACAAAGGTCAGTGTTTCACATCATTGAAATAAAGGTTACTCGGTATGCATAATGTCCTGGGCAGCAATAGGATTAATAAATCTGTAATACTAGGATTTTATCAACATATGTTTATTTACTTGTAAATAAGATATTAATGTTCTGGGTTGTTTTTTTTTTTGTTTTTTTGTGTTTTTTTTTTTTTCCTCTTTTCTCACTGTATGTAGCTATATACTTATATGTTCTTTTTTCTTTTCTTTTTGATTTTCCCAATATGCAAATGATTATGTTTAATGTATTTAAGACTCTTTTGGTAAAGGCAAATACGTCAGTATTGGCGTCAGCCTACCATGATTAATGCTGAAAATTTTGTATGTCGATGTAAATATCATTTTATAATGGTCAATAAACTATTCTATTCTATTCTATACTATAGGCCTGTATTCTCTTTTGATCGATAGATGTATTATTGATAAACCTATAGTAAGGCATGTAGTTAGATAGATAGATAGATAGATAGATAGATAGATAGATAGATAGATAGATAGATAGATAGGTAGATAGATAGATAGATAGATAGATAGATATGACAGTGCTGCCATCATTTTGTCCGTCTTTACCATCATTATCTCTGTACAGTACAAATACCCAGCTATCTCAAGAAGTTAGAATTCCATAAAATTGAAGTGTAATTTGCTCATGACAGAATAGTTTTGGTCAAATCTTAAATCACTTTATATTCACAAGGACATTTTCATTATTGGTAAAATATTGATAACACATGGGTTACTTTCTTTGTTATTTCAACTTAAATATGTCACATATGTTGAACATTATGTGAATATCATCAGAAGCTGTACAGAAGTCACTAAAGACAGTTAAATTTTCTTTGTTTTGAGGAGGTATTACATGTATGCTGCTCTGATATATATGTATGTTTCTGAATTGGTCATTTGGTACCTGAGGTCTCCAGAGCTCATGTGATATGGTGCATTGTAGACCTGCTATTTTGAACTTACTATGCAACTTACTAAATTTCTTGTTTTATTTGATTTACTGATACTCTCTGAAGTACTGGATAAACAGCCCGATTTAGTCGTATTTACCATGTGTTGCATCTAACTTGAAAATTTTACGGATATCGTATTACGATGGATGGAAATTGGCGGAAATTAGAGATTTCAACCGATGTATAACTAATGGTAGCATTGCCAAAAACACTTACTTGATACTGCAACATTTGATTCAGTGGTGGTTGGAGTATACAAGTGCATTTTGAATGTGATTTACTTCACACACAGTACTCTTACTGTACGAGGTTTGTTTCGCAGAGACTTTCTTTGGATTTACCAAGATGAAGTGCGAATCGGCTGTTTCAGGTATGATGCAAAATTTAATTTTGATATTTTAGAAATTTATTTTTGATTCACATATTCAGTCAAGCTATATTTTTGGAATGTTAATTTACCAATGACAAAGATATTTTCGTTTAGTAATTGAAACTGAAAATTTTCAAATCATCTGCCTTTATGATCTCCATGTATAAGCTCCGTTATCGCTCCTTTAATGAATAATGATATAGGATGAAAACCAATCAATGGTGACAATATAGGCTTGTCTTGTTTAAGCTTTGTTGCTAGTTCTTCATAAATGTGTTCATCGATAGAGCATCAGAGGGAAATTGAGAGACAAAAATATAGACTACAATTATAGCACTTCCGAGTACATTACTAGTTTTTGAGATGCGGAGATGCTGGAATTGCGCGATGCAGACATTGAAAGTAAGAGTAAAAGAATTGCAAAAAAATCTGCACAAAGGTGGTCCAATCAACATCATTTGATTCATTTCCACATCAAAACAATGTCACAGATGCACCAATTATTTTTTTTAATTATTTGTGATTGCTTCTCGTTCTGTAGGTGCACGATTATCAGATAGAAGGAATCTGCAAATCCGTTCTATAAGTAGTGATGGCGCAAAATGTGCTGTACAAATTCTGTTATTACCGTAGAACGGGGTAAAGTTGGCAGTCCGGGGTAAAGTTGGCATGCTATTTTGACCCACTTAATTGCAGAAATGCCAACTTTCCTCACTGACACAGGTATCTTTGGCAAAGTTGCCATATGTGTCAGTGAGGAAAAGTTGGCATTTCTGCAATTAAGTGGGTTAAAATAGCTGGCCAACTTTCCCCTGGATTGCCAACTTTACCCCGTTTTACGGTACCGTTGTTCAAATTTTCGACAATGTGTAATTACTGTGCGACATCAGAATGTGCAATATTGCTTAAAATGGCATGCCTGCTGACTCTCGAGCAATCGTCCATTGCAATTGTTCAGTATGCACTCTAAAAAATGGCGGGACAAAATTGGTTTTTTAGATTCAAAATGGTTTTTTGAAAAACCAAATTTCAATGCAAAACCAACATGGATTTTTAAAAAAATCCATGTTGGTTTTTTGCATTGAAATTTGGTTTTTCAAAAAACCATTTTGAATCTAAAAAAACAATTTTGTCTGAAATTTTTTAGAGTGTGGTGTTATTCATGGTGTCCACGTCTCAATGTTTCTTCGACCAGGAATCAAACCTGGGATATCACGAGGTGCAAGACCAAAATCTTTTAGACCAATGCTTTACTATCTGGGCCACCCCAAGGAGCCACCCTGCTACCCAAGTAACATCACACTACCATTGGGTGATATATTTATACATATAACATGTGTATGTACCCATATAGCTTAGTTTGCTTTCATAGTATCTGATACAACCTATAGTCTATTAGATCTATGTATTGATCTATCTATAGATATGTCTATGGGAGGTGTGCATTTGATCTGCAGTTCTGTTTGCTTTCATATCTCTTGGGGTTTATTTTGCTAATAGAAGGGAAATTGCTACAGTTCACTACAGACCAGGGCGGTATATAGCTTGATTTGGCCTGAAACATGAGTGTAGAGGCTGTATTTTGCATTGAGCTTGGTTTGTAAGTTGGAGGCTACTCAGGCTACGAGTGTGTCTTTAACTGGGGTGGTCCTAATAGTGGGGGAAGAATGTATTGGTCTATGATCAATCTGATTCCGAAAGGTCCCAGATTCAATTCTTGGTAAGGGAACATTCAAATCCAGCTCTTGTCGGGTCACTTGGGCGTATGTTGGCCGGCTGTTTCAATCATCCTTCACCTCCTCCGCCTGTCCTGATTAATGTACCAAGTGCATAAATACAAGACGTAAAGCCCCAATCATCCATGTATGAGTCTATGATCGATCTGATTCCGAAAGGTCTCAGGTTCAATTCTTGTTCAAGGATCGATTTATCAGTCAGTCTTCATGAGCGTTATCCCAGCTGAATGTCATTTTGATGATACTTTTAATTGGTGGCCTTGTGCATCAGTATCTTTGCTGTGAAAGTAAAATGTTTATCCCTCACATTGGGTAAATTCGTAACATGATGTGGACTCCCACTATGTCTATCTCCTATCATCAATAAACCCTCATGAGTAGTGGGAACACAGCTTAGGAGAGGGCTGCATTGTTTGTATCTACACGTACTCTGCCAATGATGATTCATAATGCTGCAAGAAACGACGCTTACGAACTGCTATTCAGAAAGACGGAATATCTCTCATTCTTAAAGTTGTTGAGCTGCTTAAGTTTGATTTTGAAAAATTTCTTGAAGGATATGATACTGTCTGATGTAAGATTTGGTCCATCAGTGCTTTGAATGTCAGTCTATTTCGTTGGCTGAGAGTAATTGCTCCCAAATGGGTCGTACTACTTTGAATACTCCCAAGTCTTAGTGGTTTTATGCTGAGTGTAAGATGTGGAATTCAGCCTAATTCTAAATTTTCTTGGGATGGTAGCAATTTCTCCCTGAAGTGCCTTTCTGGTACCTGAAATAGCCCCAGTTGCATGTATGGGATAGTCTCAGTGATTGTATTTCAATAGCTCCAGGAGTCTCCAGCAGTCCAGTGACTAATGTATCATTTCATGATACTGCCTTGGCCCCTGTGTACTGGAAAACTGCATTAAAGAGCAATATCATGTCGAGTTGATCATGATTAGGGGGATTCAGTGGCTCGGTGCTCAATTGAGTGATTGGATTGAGCCAAAGAAAAAAAAATGAAAAGAGAAAGAAAAAACATGGCATAATAATGATTGAAATTTAGATAAATGGGCTTTGCTTGTTTTTGAGGTCATGCTGGTCCCAGCATGGTTAAGTGCTGATTTGAAACCAGTTCAACTCCAATCTGAATATCTGATTCTTCTCAAATTCCATGAGACTCTACTCTCAACTGCATGAGACTCTACTCACAACTCCATGAGACTCTACTCACAACTCCAATCTGTCTTTACTCTTTACTCACTGGCCTACTCAGAAGTAAAGGCAGTTCAACTGAAAAAACCCACGATTTGGGTCAAATGAAAAAATGCAATGCACTCCACCGCAACTTTCACTCGTACAGTAGTAGGTCGGTATCTCTTCCTTCTTCCCTGTAATGTAGTCTTTAAGCAAACGAACCCTGTCGGCTTTTATTTTTTCATGGGCCGGCTACTTAAATCAGTTCTTTTATTCATGAAAGGCAATGGGAACGCACTCTTTGAACTTGGGCGGTTTTGTCATCAATCTCCTGTCATGGAGGTGCAGAACTAGCTCAGTCACGTGACACTAATGACATGTGATTGATCGTGACGTCATCAACTTCTTTTTGCTCCATTTTCATCTGTGATTTTGATGAAGGAGGCACTGCGGAAGCCAGACGAAGTTGTAGCGAAACGGCAGCGTAACAGTTCCTGTCGCTGGCGGAAAATCACCGCAAAGTCACCAAGAAAAATTTCTTTGGATGTCAAGGAGTCGCTTTCAAGCATCAGTCAGTCGGACTCAGTCTTCCAATCTCTCTCATTAATGTTTCATTTGCTCTGTCATTTTCGCCTTTCTGAGCGTGAAGGGCTAAGTGTCATTCTCTAGCCTCGACATCAATTTTTCACGAAGTTTTGACGTCAAATTTGTATCATTTCTTATTTTTGCCAAGTGTGATTCCTAATTTCCTATTTCTTTTATTCATTTCATATGTGTAGATTTACTGGGTAGGCCTGTTCCTTCATGAAATGGTTATTTAGTGGAAGCTTATAATCTAGAGTGACAGTATTGGTTAGTTTTTAACGCAAATCATGAGATATTTTTAAAACTTAGTCTCTGTGAATGCTTTGGTCCACAAATTCACTTGAACACCAATTTGCATGTGAAAAATTTCTTCAAAAATGCCTTAACTTCCTGTGTATAACTTCAACATTCTCTGTAATTGATAGGAGATTCCCTGCAGAGCAGTGCAGACTTCACACAGATATAACATGGCAATCTATGGCAATTAAAAGCTAATTAAACTGAAGGCCTTCATTTGGAATCAGGATTTCCATGTCACATCATTAAAAAGCCAATTACACCTCAGTGATTGAAGGTCAACTCTCATTAGTAAAATGCTGAAGAGGAATTCTATATCTGCGCTCATTTCAATGTCAAAATGCCAAAGACTGATGATTGTGAAGAAATAAAAATTGAAGAATGGAGATCTATCTATACTCTTGTACTTTGGTTGCCTATTTTGCTATTCAATCATGCAAAATAATTTCTTTTGTATTTTACTTTTGGTCTTGATTGACAGACTAGATTCTATCAAAATTGATTTCAGGTAATCCGCCGGAGAAAATATGAGTAGGCCTACTTTAGGAATTCGGGCGTGTCATTACTTGGAAATTTCCAAATCTCGCTGGAAATGTTTAGCTTCCGTGCTTTATGAAAATGACTAGAAATACATATTTTTTTCTCGGCTTATTCAGAAATACCAGAGAACTTTGCACTTCATACTATCTGCTTATGAGGGCAGCAGTGTTTATGGTTTTACTTTTATTTCTTTATTTCTTGTTCTGTTCCATTCGTAGATTGCAAACTGCTGAGGTTGTTTCTGTTAATGGACACGCAACCGGCACATAATGTATGATTGATCAGCCTCGTTGCAACCTTTAGGAAATACTTCTCAATTTCTAAGCGATAAAACCATTCGATAATTGCTGCAAATGACTGCAACTAACAGACTCCAGCCTCAATTTAGCAATAATACAGTTATAAAGGTCCAGTTCAAGGTGTAGTTCAAGGTGTGGTTCAAGATTTCTTGCACATTTAACTGTCTTACAATGGTTGGAGGATGTGGTAGTTATGATGGAATCGCACTCTGCCTTTTAAGAGTTTTCCCCAATGTCTTCGGGCCATTCAAGAAGTGTTGAAAGTATTGAGCGAAGCGTTGTGTCACTTCGAGCTCTTTTCAATGACATGGAATATCTGGCGTGTACCTGATGGCGTTTATGCTGGATTGGAATAACGGTGCGGTGTTATGGTGTTATGTGTTCGAATAGGCCTGTGATGATGGTCTTGGGTTCAAATTCTGCTTTTGTGCTCTCTTGCTTTACCTTGCAATGTTAATGAAATAACATATATATTATTTCACTCCCCTCCCTGAGTGTGCTGAAGTGAATTATTTTAAACAATATGTCTCGACCCCGTAAAGTTGCTGTAATGACCACTCATGATGACTGATTGATGAGAAAAGTGATATGGTAAGCAAGAATTGATCATGTTCTGAGTTCAATAACATGTCACACATCTACCCCATATGAGGGATCTTTTTCTTCCCTAGCATAGAGACCGATACAAAAGCGAGCACTCCTGTTTTCCAAAATAATAACTATGTGAGCTTAAAGTCCGACCAAACCCATTCACGGCGAAAAATGAAAAAGACCGAAATGATTGCAGAAACTGCGGATGCGATCTGGCCATTTCCTTTGTTTTAAATCCATGTTAGATTCCGCTTTAGGTTGATTTTACGTGATATAATGTAACTAATGTTGTCCTTTGGACCCTGTCATTGAATCCCAATACCTCACAGGAAGTCGAAACTGCTGTCAATGACTTTGATTTTTTGGATCAAAGGCTCTTTTGTGATCCATTTGTGATCTGTTTTGTTATTATGCCAGCTGACAGCTTTGTACCTACCTGGATCAATGTCAGGTGTTAGTTTGAAGCTGGTCTAATTACAGGTGTGGGAATTGTGTTGATTAGTGATCAGGTGTTATTAGTAGGTGATAGGGGAAGTCAAGGTGTATTAGTGGTTCATTGGGTCAGTGTGGCCTGTGTGGGTGGTAGTGTTTCCTGTACAGAATGGCCTTGACCTTTAGCCTTGACCTTTGATCTACTATGGACTTCCTGTTGTGTGTAGGAGTACACAAATGAACTTACATTTGTAATTGTATAAACAATATAACTGGGTAAGGTGGGGGAATTCCGGCTGATACCTTATGTATAATAGTCTCTCAGCAGAATTTTAACCCAAGGTCCTTCAATTTATGGTTCTCCTGATGATTTGTAATGCTTCTTTTTAAAAATAAAACCAGACTTTGATGAGCGTTTTGTGGTATTTTGAAGTTTCATTGTGATATGTAATAATTTTAATATTGATGACAGGTAAAATCAAAATATCAGTAGAAAAAACACCGCAAGTCATAACAGCACAAGTGGTACTTACCAAATCAAAACTTTGTAAAGTTGCAGAATACAGATGGCTTACCACTTTTAGCTTTAAACTAAATTTCTTTTATCAAGTGATCCATGTGCATTCTCCAACATATTGCATGCTGGTTTGGGCAATTACATACAATTGAAAGTTCATTTAGAAGGGAATTACATGTGAAGCATGAGCTGTGTTTTGCCTCCTTTGATCTTGAGTCATTTTGTGTTTTTATTTCAACATTATCTGAGCTTTGACTGTGATGTACTGCATTGATTTCAATGTGGGCTACTTTCTCCAGTCTTGTTTTGTACTTAGATTGATCAGGTCTACTTTTCTTCCTTTGATTTCCTTTGATACTGTGGTCTGAGAAAGAATTGAGAAAGATTTGAGAAAGTAAGAAATCTGGTATTATCCACTTCTTCACATGTGACTTGGAATTGTCTAGACATGTAACTTTAAATCCATGTAACTTTAAATCTGTGTAACTTTAAATTTGCAGGTTCAAATCCTTGATCCATACTTCTTTACCTAGGAAAAGTAGGATAAAAATGTTGCAAGGAAATGATTTTGGAAACAGAGAAGAGAAAAATACAATTTGTAACTTTTTGAAATTATTTTATTTTCTAAGACTACAAATGTCACAACTCAGTTTACTTGTTTTTATCCAAGGTGCTGAAGAGATATTTATGGAAATATCAGCATTGTCAAGTACAATGTATGCTACTTACAAGAAAAGCCACAAAAATAGCAAATGTAAAGGACAAGAAATAAACACAGTTCTAAAAGAAATGAAAAAAGAAAATGTGGTCTTCAATCAATGGTGTTTCAGTCAAGTTTTGCTCCTAAAGTCTTTGAGGAAGTCTTGATTTAACGGTTTTTTCCTATCATGCATGTTAGGCTTGTTAGCCGGTGGTGTCTGGTTTTGAAGTTGGCTTTTAAGTCACCTTTTTTTGCTCTCGAATTCTGTCTTGTTTCGATTCCAAATTATACAAGAGAAAACTAATCTGAAAGCTGTGTTGGGATTTGACTTACCATACGATTTGGAATCAAAACTAAAATTCCTGACTTCCAAATGCCTTTTGAAGTTTTTGTAGGTCCTTATGGTTTTGTGCCGCAAGAGCTGTTGCAGCAATAGCTTGATTGCTTGATGATTTAGTTGCACACACAAACATGAATATGTTTGGTTTAATTCCTTTTCCTTGTATCACCATTTTATACCCAGGTTTGACTCCTGGCCTCGGCAATGTAAGCATCCCATGTTATATGGATGTTTCATCCTGTGTCATGATTGCACTTGACCAAATCATCATTGTCGCTGCCCATCCTAGTAAGCTAAGTTGACACATTGCAAAAGGATATTTATTATTTGTTTTGCTCTTCTCTTTCTGTTCTTCTTTCTTTGCTCCTCTTCTTCTTTGCTTGGGGGGGTAGGGTAGGTTTAGTGGTAGCGTGCTGGAATGCCTATCGCTGAGTCCAAGGTTCGAATGCAGCTCTTGCCAGGTCACCTGGGCGTATGTTGGACAGCTGTCTCAATCATCCTTAGCCTCGTTACCGTGTCCTCCCCCTGTCCTAATTAGCCTACCCAGTGCATAAATACAGGACGTAAAGCCCCACTCATCCATCCATCCATATTCTTCGCTCTGGTCTTCTGTAAAATTTCTAGCTTGACTCTCCTTGACCGTTGACTTAAGTGACACTCTTATGAAGTCTTCCGGAATCTTCTGGAATCTTCAGGCCATTAGCTTTTCTCCATAGAATCAATAGCAAGAGTCACAGGTGGTCCGCGTAAAAGCGGACAAACAGAACGGACCTTTTCCATGCCATCTTGCGTTGGATGTTTTGACACAGAATTTAGTCGTGTTTTGTCAGTACCTCAGATCGGAGAATAGCCTTGTGTGGATGTTTCAGGGCTCCGAGTGGCCCTATATTTCCTTTAATTTCCCATAAAATTCCTATATTTTTTGTTGCGGTCGCTGGGAGGGCTGATGTTTTTCCTAAGGCCTAATCTGAAAGTTTATGTTTTTGTCTTTTTGTTTTGTAATTTGCACTACGGTTGTCAAATTCTTATTGATTCAGCTTGGACTTGGATATTCCAATAGGCCTAAATTATAATTCCAAACCCCAGCAGGTCTGTTACTGTAATATGATGGTTAGCTTACAGTTAGCTTTAGGGCTGATACCTAATACAGGTGAAATTGTCTTTGATGTATGTTACCAAACCCAATCAAGGTGGACCTGTGACAGGATGATGGATTGGTGATTGGATTATCTGCTAAACTACAAGTCAGATTTGGAGTAAGCTATTAAACATGTAAAATTAAGGCCTTGGAAGGCTTAGCTTAATTTATAAATTTGGGCATTTAATGTGTAAAGTTTAATGTTTTTGGACAAGATATTCATGGAATAATAGAAGTTGCCTTTATTAGAACCCATTTTGGTAAAGAGGTGTGGTATTTACTGCTTACCTCTGAGACCCGGGTTCGAATCCTAGGCTGGGAATTAATGGCCGCAGCATGCGTGCCATTCTTGTAGTGAGCTGGATTTGACGTCTCATCTACCTGTATTATCGCTCGCATAGCAACGCCTATTGCAGATGAATTCATTCTGCGCGACAGTCAATGGCCTTTAAAGGTGTGCAATTTATTACCACAATGACAAAATCTCGCCTTTGAATACTTTCTCCATGTCTGAAAAGCTCCGTGTATTGAGTAATGCATCATTTTCTTCGAGTCCAGCGACTGCTCTGTACCTTGTCCGCCATTGTTGTGAAATTGCGTTTTGTACATTTTGTCTTCCTGTCTTAACCGGCGAATCAGAGTGCTTCATTGCGGAATCTCGTGACGTCATATCATATACATTATCCGCTTGGGGCGCTCGCAACGAACAAGAAGCCAAGATGGCGAAGACACGAGGTCTGAGCGCCCGACAACGCAGTGCAAATAAACCTAAAATACGGCGTCTAAATGCCTGGATTCCGCGCGAATGAAGCCTGGTTGAGTTTCACGTGGTATGTTACTATCGGAACCCTGTTGGCGGTCATTGCATTCCTTGGATGCCTTCTAGTTAGTGTTGGACAGATGTTTCATTCTGTGCCATAAGGGTGTCTTGCCTCATTACCCTGGTCCGTGACTGTCCTATTAATTAAGCTGTGTCATTCTGAAAATACAGGACATAGAAAGCCTTGTTGCTGGTGACAGAACATTTTATCTCTTAGTGTTATTACCGAAATGATGTTTGTCGCAAACTGGTGTCGCGAACTGAAACCCGCGTGACGTTGTTGTAATGTTTAGAGTGAAAGTAAGTGAGGAAATGAGCCAATTGAGTTTTCTATCATACACATGTGAAGGGTTTAACTACTGAAGACCAATAAAGAGCCTAAGACACCCCAGAACTGGGTCATGGGAATTGTGGTGCTTGTGGTCAATATGTAAATCTTATCAAGAAGGCTGAGGACCTAGAGGCTTGCAAAGGGCCTTGAGGATGTAAGGAAAATGACCCATAAGGTCCTAATGCCCTTTTCAGTGTCCTTTGAAGAGGCAGGTCAAAGCTGTCCTTCCCAATATTGTTTCATATTCCTTATTAGGGCAGGCAGATGTTGTCTGCTATCATGGAGATACATGTTGATTGAATGAAGGGCCAAGATGCTTTGGGGATGAGCAAAATAATATTGAGAGAGTATATTTGGGTCATTTTGTATGGGAAAAGTCTCCTAGATAATGGAAAGTTGGCAATGTTGACAATGTTGAAGATTCTGGAATGGGGATAAGAAATGTGTCCCCTGGTTGGGAAAAACTTATTAGCAGACCTTCATAAGTCATGACCAAAATCACAGTTGGATATCATTGAAAACAAGTGTCCAGGGTTCGAATGCGGTTCTTTCCGGGTCACCTGGGCCCATGTTGAACGGCAGTTTCAATCATCCTTTGCCTCAATGCTGTGTCCTCCTCCTGTCCTAATTGGCCTACCAAGTGCGTAAATATAGGACATAGAGCCCCAATCATCCATCCATCCATGTAAAAGATTCCACATGGATAATTCAGTAATAACCCTTATCAAACAAGAATTTTCATTTGAGGGCCGAACTAACGCCTGCCTCCAATTTGCACTTCTACAAAATATCTTGGTATAAATTCAGGATGAATTTTTATTTTTTAGAAGCTACGTTGTTTGTAGTTATCAAAACTTCCTTATTGCTGATATCATTATCAATTCGGTTATTATTATTAATTCAGTTTCTAGGTTTTCTTCAATAAAATCTCAGCATTGGTCTTCTGGCTCATGATCTAAATATTGAAATTACTCTGACAGATGACTGTTTTCATCCTTTGGTCCTGTTAAATTCTGTCCATCTGCTAGAATATCTGTATTGATTCCATCTGATTTGGCTTGCCATATTTCTACCGAAAGATCAGTAAAGTTTTTTCTCTGCAACCTGACCCAATATCTATTTATAGATCTTCTTTAGAAGTGTTTTTATGTCTATTGACTTTCTGGACCCCAGTAAAACCCAAGATTCGCATGAAAGATGAAGGAGCCAATTAATCTCGCTTCGTCTAGAAATATTTTGATGTCTATTGTGCCGGTCTTCTGCTGCCCTTCTACCTTGAAATGATAAGTTTGTGTGGTGATTTATACCAAAGTGGCTAAGATTACCTTATTAAAATATTATCGATACCTCGAGGTCTGGAGTGCAAACCTGTATCAGCTGATCTTCTACTGTGAAATGATAAGTTTGTGTGCTGATTTATAGTCGATACCTTGATATTATGAGGTCCTGAGTTCAAACTTGTGTGATTCGCTGTTTCGTCAAATGAAAAATGTCATTGGGACAAGGAATGAACCTGCCACATCTGATTGTCAGAGAGCTTAGTGGCTAATTTCGGAACCCAGGTTCATATCCAGGCTACCATGTTAGAGAGATGTTTCTTACCATGCTACAATTGTGCCTCAACTCATCACTGTGGTTCCGACCTGTTCTGTAAAACCTTGTTTGCGAAAAATACAGGACGTTAAGCTCTCTGAGAGCTCGGTCGCAGCTTGTCAAAGTGCCTTACTCAGTTATTGCTAGACCAGTGAAGAAGTCATGGTTATTTGTCATTTGCCACAATGTATACCTTGTACAAGCATAAAGTACTGAAAAGACTGGAGATAAAAACTTTCCTTTCTCCTATTTGATCTTTGACATTCGCTGAGATAAAAAATAAATTTGCATAGAATTTGCAAGAAAGCTAGTCCAAAAAAAAAAAACCCAGCCTTAAATGCCATACTATGACTACATATGAATAACTCTTATCTATTTGAAGCTTTATTTGGTGCACATGTTCTCTGAAAGTTTTGGTTGGGAAAATTTGGTCTGTGATCTATATAGACATGGGATCAATGTTGCTCCTTGTTTGACACCAGAGGGCATTGGAAACTGCATCAACTATTAGTGCTGCCACCACGTGGTTGTCTTGTTGAAGAATCGTCTGGTTTGCAGATGATCTTCTCAATGGAAGAAGGAAAAAAAAATCTTCCTAAAGGTCATGCACCTTTGCTCCATCTTGTATGTTTTTACGGATAGCCAATTTTAATTTTGATCCTCTTTTATTTTCAGCTGTATCGATCGTCCTCGATAGCTTGGAGGAAATCCAATGTTTAACGGACTGCAGTGAAAAAGACTTGGACTTTTTACAAACCGTCTTCCAGGATAGGCAACTCCATGCTTTGCTTGAGGTAAGAATTTCGCATTAGTATTTACATAGATTCTGATTATATCTCTATTATTCTTTGTTTTTTGATTGATGCGCTTTTGTCTCTGGAAGGACCTATGATTTGATTTGGAAGTTGGTTCATCACTTCATTTTCAGAATCAAAAGCTTCTGGAGTTATAAAATCTGGATGAACATGTCTCTTCCAGACATCCGGAAACTTTTCTTTTTGCTTGTACAAGTAAAAAATAGCTTCTAGTTCTTTTAGATTCCTCGGAAGTGGCAAGTCGATGGAGGTTTAGCATTTTCACTTGTTTGTCAATGTGATATTATGAATTAAAGATGTATTGGATCTTTGTGCTCTAATTGCTGATACAGAGGGCACTCTGATTGCTGATGAGTAGTGATGAGAACAGTTACTGGGTAGTGTGGTGTGGTGTTTGCTCTGTACTCTAGGTGGCTTGACAGTTGTTGGCATATCACCAGTTTGTAGGATACTGCTCTGGTGAGCATAAGAGGAACTGGGAATTTTGTGCAAATGTCAATGAAGAGCTGTGGTATTGGTGGTACCAGATATTATGTTGAAGTAACATTGCAAACGATTGGATTATACCTTGACATTTTTATATTTTTCTGAAAAAAAAAAAATCTGAAATAATCTCAGCTCAGTTTGTCAGATTTTAGAATAAATGGTTTTATGCAACTGCGAACAAAAGTTATGGGTGGTTTCCTGCCATCATTCAAGACGTTAAAGCAACTTTAAATGCATTCCTCATGTTTTCGCATTTAAAATGATCAGATTTCGTTGTTCTTCAAATTGAATAATCCCCAAGGTGTCTCAAATGCTCTTTCAAATTTAAAGGAAATCGGAATCCGGAAACTTAAAAAATTGCGTTGGAGGCTATCAACCACCCAAACAAATGATTGAGTGGCTCGTTGGTGATTTAACTAATGTGTTGTCGAAAGCACTATCTTCAAACAAAGCATGGGGGAGGGTTGGTATAGTGATAGCACGCTGAGTCCAGGGTTCGAATCCAGCTCATGTCGGGTCGCCTGGGCCTATGTTAAATGGCTGTTAAAATCATCCTTCACCTCATTGCCGTGTCCTCCTCCTGTCCTAATTAGCATACCAAGTGCACAAATACAGGATGTGAAGCCTCAATCATCCATCCATCCATCCATCTTCGAATGATACATTAGGCCTACATGGTGATCTGACCTTTTTGTTTGTATATGTACAAAAGTTGTGATGATCTGTCGCATCGTTGTTCTCCGATTGATAGGAAGTGACAGTCATAATCTAGATTATTTCGTTGTAGCATCGAAGTAGGCCTAATGTAAATAAATTCATATTTGATGATCTGGTATATAAAAATATTTCAACCACAAATTGTTTGGAAACTTTAAGACTAACCTTGTGTTAGTATTCTCGACAAGATTGGAATAAAAGCTGAAGAAGGCAGAAACGGGCAAAGATCTGTTCAAATCAAGTTGCAATCTTGGAGTCCAGCAGACATATTGAGGAAGTGGATGACGCCATAGCACGTGATTAGAATGGTGGTGCCCTCTAGAGTTTAATGACGTCATTACGTTCTATTTATTGAGAAGGGAAATTGCTCTTTTCCTCAAGTGCTGAGAGGAGACAAGCTCAAGCTGTGGTCTTGGTGTGGGAGGAGCTAAGACCCAAGATCTCATCTAATTAAAAGAGATACTATCTGGACAGAAACTTTTATATATAAAAAAATACTGAGATTTTCGATGGCCTATAAAAGATGTACTCATAAACACATTGATAGTAACTTTTTGTAACAATTTAAAGGCTTCTACTAAATAGGCCTACACTCTCTTTGCAAGCAAAAGTTTATCACATGACCACTAATTTGTCACATGACATGTAGCAGTGCCCCCTGGTGGGTATTTTTAGCCAATCATAGCAGAGTTAACAAATACACATGCAATCTTCACATTACACTGACTGCTAACCAGTGCAAGTAGGATAAATGTTGTTTGCCAGTTGTATGAGAAACTTGATTTCAACTGTGGTACTTAGAGACTGAGTTGCGGGCAACTTGAATTTGTATAAGTTCTGTGAACTTCAATCTACAAATCAAAGAACGTCCATTTGAAAAATTGAGACTTATATATAGATCCGTGTTTAGATATAAATACAGAACACAAGAGCAGAATGGCCTTGTTGTAAGAGTCTCCTATCGACAAGGTCCTAGGTTTGATTCTCCATCAGCATTAAATAAGCGCCTCAAGGCTAGAATTCACGAGTACATCTCAGCTGGATGGATGACAGCTGGGTGGCTGTCACTGGCTGAGTGGTTAACTTGCTCCGCTTGCTCCGCTTGCTCCGCTTGCTCCGCTTGCTCCGCTTACTCCGCTTGCTCCGCTTGCTCCGCTTGCTCCGCTTGCTCCGCTTGCTCCGCTTGCTCCGCTTGCTCCGCTTGCTCAAGATCAATCTTCGTGAGTGACCAAAACTTGTATATATGCAGTACTACATACCTGCTGTATATCTGCTATGTAATTATTAAAATATGACTCCTTTTTTGTAACATCAGACTTATCTTTCTAGTGTCTAACTTACATATTCCTTTTGATATATTGTAGTACAGTGTGATGTATACAGTGTCAGTGTGTGTACTACTTAAAATTACTAGATTTCTATATCTGAGAGTATGTTACTTTGTCAGAGATCCTTTTTACAAAGAGTTGTATGATATGTCCAAATGAAGACATATCTCCCACATCTTTGAAGAACATATTCACTGAATTATTGATGCTGAGAATATGCTGGTTTCCTTATGCAGCTGAATTATGATCTGACAATAGAGTACTGTATGTATTAACGTCAGAAAAATGCAGGTGTCATTCTGAGATATAATTTCTTCAAATTGGTTATGAATGTTTTATTCCCTTTTGAAGTGAATTACTGTCCAGCTTTACATGACAATATATTGTTGAGTAATAAAGGTAGATTATTGAGTAATAAAGGTAGACATGCAATAGATCTGTCTGTTGGCTGTCTAAAAAGTTTCTGTTTCTTGTCTATAGTATGTCTGTCTCTTCTCTGTTTAGCTATCCTTTTACTTGCCCACTCCTCTCAGTCCACTGGAGGCCATGGGTTCGATTTTCATTTATGGTTAAGGACACCATTCAATATCCGTTGTGCTTCTTTTGAAGCTTCCCAGCTTGGTCTCATTCAGATGAGATAAAAATGTGAAATATGTCTTACTTTCTGTCTTATACAGAGTGCCATGGCAGTTTTAAGGAGTCATGTAAGACATGTACCTGTCATGAGCAGCATATCCTTCCTTTAGCTTGGTATACGTATCTTCACCATCTCTGCTTCTTCAGTTTTTGACATATACAGTATATGTATCTTTCTCAGACATATTCATTTTCGCAGTCTCTCCATAATGGCCAATTACGGATTTAAGCACAAGCGAAAAGACACGAGAGAAAGTCTTTTGACATCCCAATTGCGGCTGCGAAAAAGACAATTGCAATTTACAAAGCAAAGTGAACGACTCAAAGAAGAATGTTTGAAGTCCTGTCCTTGTTAAAAGTCCAATCTGGCTTGTTATCTTTTCTCGGTCTCATTTTGGAACATTTTGTCTTGAAACTGTCTTCTTCTTTAGATTTTAAACAATAGTTTGTCCTGTCCTAATCAGCATACCAAGGGTATAAATACAGGATGTAGAGCCTCATTAACCCATCCATCTATCCATCATCAGAAGTCTGAAAAAAAATGCTTTGGTCACCATGAATCTCTTTTGTGTGACAATTACTGTCTTTCCTAGGCCAGAATTTAAGTCAAATTTGAGCTGGTGACCTTGTTGTCACTGCTGACTCAGTGCTGAGTTATTTGCTATTTTTAAAAGAAACTTTGAACTATGAGTATAACTAAATGTAACTCTGTCTATCTCCATCTTCTTTAATTTGTAAAATTTTGGCCGCTTTTGTTTTTGCTAGCTTGGCAAACGTTACCTGAGACATGAGCTTCCGTAAGAAGCAATACTTGGTCACCAACTGCTATACTTTCCTGTTGCCTTTATTATTTGTATTTTAAGTATAAGTCTAAGCCTCTTTGTGTGTTAGTGAAGTTGTGGCAAATAGATTGAGGTTTTTTAAATACAAGCAACTTCTTTCGCAAAGCAATTAGAAATGCACTTTTGAATCGGTTCTAAACGCAACGAGAAAGCAATCAAAAGGAATTTCTCGTCGCGACACTCTGTGACGATAACGAAATTGACTGCTTTGGGCTATCCATTTGCCGTCCATTTGCTTCGACCGGAGGTCCAGGGCAATTCCATGTCATCTCCTAAGATGCTGCCTATGTCAACAAGAAATGGCAACTTGAACCGGCATGCATCTTCTTCCGAATCTTCTTCCTAATCTTCTTCCGAATCTTCTCCCGAATCTTCTCACCCCTCTCTCTGTTAGCCAGTCTCTACTCTCTACCCAAATGAGAATTTCACAAGCAGTAATTTGCGTCAAAGCGCACTGATAACGAACAGAGATAACGCAAAGGTTGCCGGAAAAGGTCACCTAATTTTCTGAGCTTGACTCACGACTAGTAACAGAACGACACACGACATGATGCAAAAATAAATGGTCTGAATGAGTATGAGACCAGTCGTTGGTGGTTGTGTTTTGTCAATTAATGGAAAAAATTGACAAATAAAGAAATGGAGTTCAGACAATTCCAGAGACGAAGAGTTGGGTATGGCTGAATTATTTATCTGAAGTTGGATCCATACAAAGATAGACAGATAGGAAGATAGATCAAAAGATGATAGATAAATAGGTAATGTACATAGGTAGATAGATAGATGAAATGAATAGTTCTTTAGAAGGATAGACTTGCTGATGGAAAGAGACTGAGATAAATCATAGATGGATGGGTTCCTACCGACTCATCTTTCAGTGATGTACTCTGTCTGCCACTATTCTAATTTCTCTTCTTATTTTGCCATCTCAAATTTAAATAATGGCATAACAGGATGTATCAAAACTTTGATCAAAACTTCGTGAAACCAACAAATTCGATATCAGTACATATTTCTCAGGGGTATAGATTCTAATTACTTCTTAGCGGAGACTGATCAGGGAGACAGTACCAACAAGAATGTCACTTGAATAAATATTAAATTCCTCTCTGTGAAACTTTTACAGTGTCAAGCCTTTCACAATTTTGTTCCCTGAGAAGCCTCTGCATTAAAATGTTATCATACTGTAGTACCATCAATAAATGAATGTATATCATTTTAGTGTGAAAAATATCTGCTGTGCTTTTCAGATGAAAGTTAATCTGTATATATCCACTGTTCTGTCTATTTATCTCTGTATAAGGAGACTGTATTAATATACAATACAATGGTACACTGTATAGTCATTCAATAGCAGACCAGAATAGAGACAAGACAAGCAAGACTAGACAACTCTCCAGACAAGACAACTCTTCATACAAGAAAGTCACCATCTTGGAAAAGATCTTGTGTTTGTTTTTAATTTTTCCTTGTTGGCCAAGAGCTTTCCCCTGTCTCCTGGAGTCCTCCCATTGTGTCATTGTCCATTATGGGAGGCTGCAGAAGACCTATCTAGGGAAAGTGAAATTTTACCCAAAAAACCTCTTCCATTTATATTTGCTGGGGGAAATTCTATATGTCTCTTTTCCATCTATATTGCACATTATTTGACGATGGAAATTCTAGGCTTCGTAAATTGGTAGTGTGTCTTGGGGACACTCGCCTTCATCTTGTCGTTTGAAATTATGAATGTGGCATGCTGTGTCATGTAGCCTGAGACAGTGTCCGTCGCTGTCGGGTGTGTCCAAAAGCTTTTAGCATAATCATAAACGTGATTGTTTTGATTAAATTCAATATTCTGTTAAACAAGAGATGGACATGGCTAAGATTCATTCTGAATTATTTTAAGATTTTGAAAAGTTTTTGAAAATGGTTCGAGATAACATTTTCACGACATTGGTATCGGCTGTCATTTATATTCTTCGATGAATCAGTAGAACTACGGTTTATAAAGTTAAGATTGCTGAGTGATTCTGTCTTGAAGTGGAATTGAGATGAATTTTTGGAAGTAATTTTTTTAGAACATTAAGATGATTTTACCAAGATGTACTTCGATATAGCCCAAAGGTGCTGTCGAGGTGTTAAACCCCTACCAAAATGTCCTCATGCATAGGTATGTCATTTGGTGCACTTAACTTGTGTCACATCATGAATTGCATGACCAAAGTTGTTAATATCTTTTTGTCGTTTTACAGAGACCTTCATTGTATCTCAATCTATTATTCTTGCTCTTCCACTGTCTGGGAAAAGTCCAGAAAATCTTTCAAGTCCATCAGCCTTTTTTGTTTCTTTTCATCGAATGGCATTGGTCGTGATCTTGCAAAGGACTTGGTAAGAAGGTATACATATCAGTCTCTTTAGCAGGAAAGCTTTAGTTCATCTTCTGTAGCTCTGTTTATAGTACATTGATTCTGGTCTGAGAGGTTCATTTGTGTTGCCTGTTCCCTGTATTTGTCAGGGGGGAGGCCGGGAGGGTTGGTCTTGTGGTAGCATGCTGGACTGCCAATCGCTGGGTCCAGGGTTCGAATCCAGCTCTTGCCGGGTCACCTGGGCCTATGTTGGACGGCTGTTGCAATCATCCTTCACCTCATTGCCGTGTCCTCCTCCTGTCTTAATTAGTCTACCAAGTGCATAAATACAGGACGTAAAGCCCCAATCATCCATCCATCCATCCCTGTATTTGTCTTTGTATCATTGTTCAGGTTGGGCAAGCAAATTATTTTAGCATCTCCCTCGTGACCAGACAGCACCAACTTTGATACTAATATTTGTAGTATGGCAATCATGTTATATTATGTCAACATTTTCATAACCAAGTAGGAACACAATTAGGCCTAGGCTTATAATATAGGATATATATCAAAGATAGAAAACCAGCTTTCTTAAGAATCAGCAACCCTGAATATGGAGTAACACAATTAACAAGATTATGTTTCCATGGAAACTGAATTAAATCAACTAATTCAATCCATTTTGATGTCTTTAAGAATGGCATGAGTAACAACAGCCATGGGCATATGTTATTATCCGTAACATTGATTTTGATTAATACGGACATCTTTTTTCCAGTAAATTTTGGTTTTAATTAAGAGGTTTTGTAAGAATCTGGTTTTATCTAATTGAATTTAATAAGATGTGGGAGAGCTGAGGAATTGTGGTTTCAATCTGTGAAATGGTTTATTATGCCCACATTTACTTGGTCTGTAGGCTTAAAGATCTTCTGTATATTTTTGCAAAATTTCGTTAGTATGATAGTACCAGACCTGTAATTGTATAAGGTGAAAGAAAGGCTTATGGTGAAATGCTGCCGAAAGCAAATAGTGGCTGATAAAATTATCAAAACATTAAGTTGAATATAGAACGATTGATGATTTGGGCTTTACGATTTGACGTCCTGTATTTACACACTTGGTAGGCTAATTAGGACAGACAAGAGGACAAAGCAATGAGAAGGATGATTGAAACTGCTGTCTAATATTAATCCAGATGACCCGGATATAGCTGGAATTACCCATACTGTGCGCTTCCAACGGAGCTAACTCTCAACAGATAGATTGATAGATAGATAGATAGATAGACAGATAGATAGATAGATAGATAGATAGTAGGTAGATAGATAGTAGGTAGATAGAAAGATAGACAGTAGGTAGATAGATAGATAGATAGATAGATAGATAGATAGATAGATAGATAGATAGATAGATAGATAGATAGATAGATAGATAGATAGATAGAAATTTGCTTTTAAAACTTAGATGAAATGTATCGTATCAATGAAGTACACCATTCCGGATATTTAAGTCGAAATTTATGTAAAGACAGATGGCTAGAATAATGTATAGCTTAGCGGAAATTCAATAAGGAAATTGCAGGGCAAGTTTTATGGATTTTGACATGAAAAACCAAAAAAGAATGTTATTGAATTGATGCAATAAGAAATTTCAGATAAAAAACGAGGAAATTGGAAGGGAAGTCATAATTTTCGCGTGGGAGCCAAATGTTTCCGCATTAATCCAACTTATTGAGCAAAAAATAGATGACTGCTTTGTATGTAACTGAAAATCAAATAGGGAAAAACTATATATGAAAGTTTTTGTAGACATTTGGCACCAAACATCTATCGTTCAATCAGTTGAGGGTTAGCTCAGTAGCAACATACTGGACTGCCTATCTCAGGGTCCCGAGTTCAATTCCCTCTCAGGTCAGGAGGGAGGAGGGTTGGTCTAGCGGTAGCATGCTGGGCTGCCAATTGCTGGGTCCAGGGTTCGAATCCAGCTCTTGCAGGGTCACTGTTGGACAGCTGTTTCAATCATCCTTCACCTCATTGCCGTGGCCTCCTCCTGTCCTAATTAGCCTACCAAGAGCAAAAATACAGGATGTAAAGCCCCAATCATCCATCCACTCATGTTGGGTCACCTGGATTTAAGTTGGACAGCAGTTTCCTTCGCCTCATGTCTGTGTCCTCCTTCCATAATTAGCCTAACAAGTGTGTAAATGCAGGACATAAATTTGTGTTCTATGATAGAAGTTCTATCTCCTCAATTGATGTGCTAACCTGTGGTTCTGTTAATGAAGAATTGCCTCTAAATAGCCTACACCGGTGCTGATGGGGCGTAAAACACAAACTCACTCACTCACTGTTAATGAAGAATTATCTTGCTCTGTGTTGTGCATTACAAGTTTAATCATCTGCTTGTGGATAACATCCGGAAGGTCTCTTTCGATAAAAGAGATCCCCCATTCATGCTCATTCATTTTGTCCTTTTTCAAACTTTCTGGCTTTAATTACAATTTTTTCCCTGATTGATTGAAATGACCGGCTTAGTATTCAGTGTGGGAACTCCCCCCTGATAAATCGATTAATGAAATAAAAAGTAGCATAATGATTGCATTATTATCCCACAAGTTTCAGAATGGAGACAAAAAATTTAAAAGCTGCGATTGAATATTACTTGAAACGTTGACATGTCTTCACCCGAATAAGATTGAAATTTGACCACTGAGGAGATTTTTTTTTTAAACCTGAACGGACAGATCCTCATTAAATGTTTTATTTTGATCCGCAATCCAGGTCTTTTTGTGAAGTTCATTTGCAATTCTTGGAATCGTATCAAAACTTTTTTTTAAACCTTTTTTTGTGTAAAAAAGAATGCCTTTTTAGTGGCACACTTCTGGGAATTTAAACTGGGGAATATTTTTTAAGACGCCTTCAACACAATTTTATCATTTTGGTTCCTCTTGCTTTGTAGGGGAAGGGGGAGGGGCTTCGCTGGGTCCTGAGTTCGATTCATGCTGTGGCTTGGTCACCTAGACTTATGTTGGACAGCAGTTTCAATCATCCTTTGCTTCATTACTTCATCCTCCTCTTGTCCTAATTAGCCTATTGAGTGCATAAATACAAGACATGAAGCCCCATTCATCCATCCTACATGGTCTAGTCACTGACCTCTAAGCTCTTCTGTGCTCTGAAGGAACAACCAGTGTCAACCACTCTCACACAAGTTATCATCATAAACCCCTACTTAGACAAATAAATCAGACTAACTCTGCTTCATCCCCTTATCAATCTTCCTTTGAGTTCCCTTAGTATTCCAATCACTTTTACACCTTCATAAAACATCCGAAAGACACATTTTCATCACAGATTAGTTGATTAAATGCAATAAAACTTGCTTTATAACATGTCAAGGCTTGTCCGAATTTGTTTTTAGTATCAGTGGTCAACAAAAATTGATGTAGCCAAGTGGTTTAATTTTTTTGCATATAGTGTTATTCTGTATCTGAATCTCCATTCTACATCTATTACATACATGTACTCAGACTTCCTTGGTTACTGCTCCCGGTTCCCGCTTGCTCCACTGAAGGTCTTAAGCCCGGATGGGACACTCAAAATTTACTGTGGACCTTCATGAGCAAAATTCCAGCTGAATGTCATTTGGATGAGATGCATTGGCAACCGCTTGTGTCAGTGTCTGTGCTGGGCAAGTATAAGATCCCTCACATTGGGTGAATGTGTAACATGTCGAGGACTCCTGCTCTCTCTCCTATCTCTTCAATGAACCCTTGTGAGCGAACAGAACTGGGCTTAGAGGGCTGCACTTACCATATCTATCTATCTATCTATCTATCTATCTATCTATCTATCTATCTATCTATCTATCTATCTATCTATCTATCTATCTATCTATCTATCTATCTATCTATCTATCTACCATTTTCCCATGTAGAACACACCTTCTGCAGTCATCAAGTGGTCTTTTCTGAGGGCCCAGTCCCTCCTCTGGGTGAAGAATGCAGTAGTAGTCCCTGCAAAACTCCATTATTCCTTCTAAGTTATACTCCTCTTTGAATTATCAATTTGGTATGTGCGATATCGTATGTCATATATTTATATATTTATAATTACACATATTTATAATTCTGTTATGTTCTTATATGACTGCTTCTTCATATTCTCATTATTCTGTGCTTAAAAGACAGCAACGAAAGAAAACCAGAGGTGTGAAATCTGTTTGAACTTGTTTTTAGACCTATTTCCAACATACGCAGAACCTAACATCAAATATAGGATAAAGAAACTTCTGAGAACTGTGATCTCTGTTTCCCTGATATAAAGAATAATGAATCATATATATTTTTCACCGTGAACGCCCCTAACAAGATTATTTTTTGCAAGGATTAACAAAAAATCATACTTTCGAGTCTGTATTTTATGCTTCTGCGTTGTGTGTACTGAGCCTGAAGTCTTCTTTCCGCAAATGCCATAAAAACTTCTATTTCCATAAGAAGTATCTGCGTAATTAGGCCCAGCTTCCTTATTAGCATATTTCGAGACCTTCGATGTTAATTAGTTGGACAGCCTTGGCCTTGAATGCTCCAATTAGTAAAATTTTTTAATTTACTTAATTTTTATAAAGGGAATGTCCTCGAAAAGCTCTATGTATCATTTGTTTCTGTTACTAACAGTTTCTCTGAGAATAAAATTAATTGTCTTTTTATTTTCTGTGAAGTGAATGTCCCTGAACAGCTAAGTGTAGAATTTATTTCTGTTATGAACTGTGTCTCAAAGAATGAAATAAATCCTTGAAATATTCTCAGAATGGAGTATCCTCAAAAAGCCAAATGTACAATTTATTTCTCTTACTAACATTTTAGTGAATTATGCTGTCCTTCCACAAGCAATTGGTAGTGGCAAGAACTAGTTCAGTTGAGGGCAGTGATCTGCTACTCGTAATCTTGTGCCAAGAGTGCACCTTCCTTAAATAACCATGGTCCTTGCCTGTCATAGTAACCCCTATCGATGCAGAAATACGGGACAAAAAGCCTCATCACCCACCTAACTAGTGAAACTATCAAACTTGGACACTTATATTTACTGAAGCACATGCAGGTGGCTGAAAAAAGTAGGGAATTCGGGTATTCCATTGCTTGGAAATATGTAAATCTCAGTGGGAATTTGAGAAAAAAAAGTCAAAATTCTGACTTTGAAAGAAGTCACTTGATTCACGACCATTCATGTGAAATTTTGTGGTACTGAATCAAATTGCTTGGAAATTCACATTTTTTCTGGTCCTGCATGATATGCATTAGGCACTTTGCACACAGTGAACTACCAATCAGAAGGTCACTCTCAGCTTGTATTGTATCAGGATATCAATAATTGCTGTCCCAGTCACCGATTACTGTGACACTGTTTATGGAAACTGCTCCAAAACCCTCCTAGGAAAACTCGAACGGCTGCTACAGAAAGGAGGGAGAATCATACTTAACGTCCCATTTGATACTCCCACACGGACTGTTATTAATAAGCTGAAGTGGTTAACTCTCCCTGAAAGAATCCTTTACCACAGATGCATCATGGTCTACAAGTCACTCGATGGACAACTGCCTGATTACTTAAATTGTAAATTTGTCCACCCTGACCATGGGTACAATACCAGACAGTCCTCCAGCTTGAAGCTCCGCAAGTGCCATACAAGTATGGGCCAAAAAGCTTTGACTTTCATTGGTGCTAAAGACTGGAATTCACTACCTCATGGCATTAGGTCATCATCAAGTCTAAACGTTTTTAAGAGTAAATTATTACAACACATACTGTCCAAGAGATCTTTACAATATTTTATTGAATTTTCTCTATGGTTTTTACCCCATGTTACGCATTTTACTCTTTTATACTTGCTTTTATATATACCTACATGTATTTATAATATGTTCTAGTATTTGTATTATATATGTTGTTATTTGTCAGCGCCTTGTTGAAAAACAGTATATTGTGCTGAATCAAGTTACCCTGCCTAAATAAAAGCATTTTGTCTTTGACTTGACACATTTGTACTTCTGGAAACTGTTCCCCGTATGCCATTGTAAGAATGTTGGTCTTCACCGGAATGGCGGTACATTGTACATGTAATGAGAACTGTATTTTCTGTTGGAGGAGGTCTGAAGTGGAATGCTTTTCCTATTTACAGATATGTCTGTGTTTAATGGGAATGTCAGTTTGTATAAACAATATATTCTGCAGCATTGTTGAAGACATTCTGTGCTGACTTGAATAATATATAATGTTCTTACTTCTAACATAGTGCATATGATTGTACAAGACATTGTCTAGGCAAGGCCTTAGCTCTCCGATGCTGCGCTTGTCTGCTACAGTTTCATTTTGTGCCAAGAGTGAACTTTTGTCTCATTATCATTATCGTGGTCCCTGTCTGTCCTAATAAGCCTACTCAGTGCAGAAATACAGGACATAAAGCCCCTTCAGCTACAAACCCACCCTCTCTGGGTCCTGTTTTGTCTTGAATCTCGGCAGCTGGGTGGGTGAGTGCTTAAGGTGCCCGCCTGCTCTGCTGAAGGTCTTTGCCTGCATGGGTTCGAACCCAGGGCGGAGATTGGAAAACCCAAACTTTCCATTGGACCTTCATGAGCAAAATCCCAGCTGGGTGTTGTTGGGATGAGATGTTAGATTGGCGGCCCCTTGTATCAGTGTCTGTGCTGTGCAAGTAAAAGATCTGGGGATGCACCGATACCACTTTTTCACTTCCGATCCGATACCGATCCTGGTATTTTGTTGCTGATACCACCGATTTCCGATACCATTCCGATACCGATACCATTGGTTAAATGGAGAGTAGTGCTGCCGATCCGATCCGATACTGCTTTTTAGTGCTGGATCAGCACTGATACCAATCCTGACTATTGGATCGGTGCATCCCTAAAAAGATCCCTCACATGGGGATAAATGTGTAACATGTTGAGGACTCCCACTCTCTCTCCCATCTCATCGTGAGCACCAAAAACAGGGTGTAGAGGGCTGCACTTAACCGTATCCATCTATCTTTCAGTCTATCTATCTTCAATCGGTCTGTCTTCTTTTGAATTAAAAGTTATGTCCAATTACAGATAGTGCAAAAGTACAGGACGTAAAGCCCAATCTTTCTATCACTCCCGATTTAACATGTTTTAACTGACATCTGCATCTTAAAATTGACTATGGCTGACTGCTAATGCCCTTTGGAAGTGCTTGCATGTGAATGTGTGAATCTTTCTGTGTGAATGCGATTCACACTGCAAAAAAAAGAGAAATGAAAGAAAACGTAACACTCATGCCCACACTGTGTGGCCTTTGTGTAACAGGAATTTCCTCTCTTTTTCTCATTTTCGCCAACCTTGGAACGCTTACATTTTGTCCTTTCCTTTAATGTTGGTCCGCTGAGCAAAACTTCCATTAGAATTCTGAAATGTGCGTTGGAGTCCGGAAAAATAAATCCAGGCCGGTGTTAATGGTGGAACCATGTTGGGAAATGTTTTTAGCATTAAACCAACTCGCCTCTTTATATTTCATCTTTCTGCGTGTAGTTCGGAATTAGAAGTTGGTAGAAATATCAAAAATTGTGTAAATATACCGTATCATACCTTCATGGATGGTAGGATCAATCGAAGAGACTTGATGCGTAATACATGCAATGGCACATTTTTTAGGGAACCAGTACTTACAGTATCTTTAGATGCTGAAAACCATGGCATACTATGACAGAAAGCATCATTTCTGATACAATATGATATTTTACCATATAGAAAAATGATAGTGTCTGTAATTCCAAACACTGGACTTTTAATGAATTCTATAGCTATTTTCGATTCATATGTAAGTTCGCGACTTCTGCATTATTTTGTACTTATTGCGAAACGTTTCCACTTTTTACTTCTGAGAAGTTTTTTGCAAAGTACCTTTTTCGCCCCAGGCTAACCTCATGCCATTTAGTCTAATGCATTTTTGTGCCCTGGGACTCGGTTATCTGTTGCGATTTCAGATTTGTCTCTCTCTTTCCCCCTTTGAGGATAGTAGTGTGGTCAATACTGGGCTTGACCCCGATGACTTCAGTCAATATAATAGTGGGAGAAATTTGTCACCTTGCTTTACACCTTTTTGCTTAACTTTTTGGTCGAATGATTTGCTCAATATTTTGTAGGAGCCTCTACACCTCTAGCTCCAGAGTATGTAGATAACATTTTATATAAGGGTCTTTTATTGCGACCATTATAGTTGCAGTGTACACATTTGTGGCACATGCAGATGTAATCAATATTATATACGTCTTTATAAGAATTGGTATCTTGGCTTAACTAACCACTCTCCTCTCATCTTTAACTTACCCATAAATATAGAGGAGTTACTTAGTTTTATAAAATGAAAAGAAAAAGCATAACAAACTGGCCATTGAAATAAGAAATCGTTTACGAGAACTTGGCTATCATGGTATTATAGGCGACTGTCAAGAACAATATGGTATGTAATTGATAAAGTCTTACATGACAGACGGGAGGAGGTCTAGTGGTAGTGAGCTGGGCTGCCAATCGCTGGGTCCAGGGTTCGAATCCAGCTCTTGCTGGGTCACCTGGGCCAAGGTTGGACAGCTGTATCAACCATCCTTCACATCATTGCCTTAATGATTGTAACACTTTACTGACAATACCGAGGCATCATAACAAAGACTCTGCCAAAGTTAGTGGGAAGACAAGCCAGAAGACAATCATGACAACTATGAGCCTCATATGATGGAACCCTGCGGTGTTACACAGGCCTGGAGGCTGCATGGGGCCATTTGTTGCTGAACGCTGTTGCTGAAGCAGGCTGGGATGCGGGCTGGGATGCTGCGTGTGTTTAAAGGGAGCATCTCTTAACAGAACGTCTCTAAACTGCCTCCGTATCAGTTGGACGCGAAGCTGCAGCACCACTCACCTGGTGCATAATATGGAGTAAGCACTGTGATATGTACAAGATGTAGAAGTATTATCATATCAGCTGTTTCAACGTCAACAGAATGGAATAACAGTGACTTGATAATCAAAAGTTATGACTTTCAAAATCAACAGTTGGAATAACAGTGAATTGGAAATCAATATGGCTGAAAAACAGCGACTTCATAATCAACAGTTGGAATAACAACAATTTCATAATCGACAGTCATAACAATTGTGACTAAAAAATCTACAGTTGGAATAATCCTACAGCAACTTAATAATCAAAAGTCATAACTTGCTAATCACTAGTTGGGATTACATTGACTTCATATCCAACAGTCATATAATAATTGTGACTTAATAATCAACAGTTTGAATAACAGAAACTTCATAGTCAACAGTCATTACTTCATAATCAAGAGTTGGAATAACAGTGACTTAATAATCAAGTCATGGAATAATTGTGACTTAGTTATCAACAGTTTGAATAACAGAAACTTCATAGTCAACAGTCATTACTTCATAATCAACAGTTGGAATAACAGTGACTTCATAATCAACAGCTAATAATTATTAATACTTCTGCTCATAATCATCAGTATGAATCAGGAGTTCTGATGGTTGATGGAACAGATAGAGACTGCTGATGTAACAGCTATAAAAATTTGGCAACATGGAGTAGTAAGCTGGAGTAATATTCAGCAGAAACATGGAGTAACAGTTACATGGATTAGAAAGCTGGAGTAATAACAGCAACAATGTGCAACATGGAGTAGTAAAGTTCAACAACATGGAGTAACAGTGACCTGATATAACAGTCACATGGATTAGAAAGCTTGAGTATTAATAATACATGGAGTAATAACAGTAAAATGGAGTTGAAACAGCTAAGGTAACAGTGGTAAGATTGCATGTTACAGCAGTTTCAATAGGCATGCGATTCTTTCCTAACTTAATATGTGGTATATTATCTTTTAAAATCCGATGGGCTCTGCGTACTTCTAGAACCGATCAGATTTTAAAAGGTAACATACTACAGTGGTAACAGAAGGAATTCCCTATTATGGAGTAAAAACAGTTACATGCAACATACAAAAGATCAAAAGATAGAATTCAACAATGTCATCATAAAATAATTCAACAATGTCATCATAAAACGTAGCAACAAGAAATTTCAGCTAGATGTAGCACTTATACCATTCGACACCTCTGTCAGCCAATCACAAGCCTGTATTTTACGGTAATAAATCCCATATTCTTTGTTGTCCACTTATCGTCTCATGCTTGACTGTTTGTCTCATGGTACAAGTCGGTTATTCACCATGGGATCTGGAATAGGTGTTTATCACACCTCAGGCTAAAGTCCTTGGGCAATAAATCACATATTCCCTCCCGGGGGGGAATAACTTATACTTACATTGGGAGCATCGGTGGCATTATAAACCGTTACAATACTCAACTTCATTACCGGAATTAACAGTCAGTGGATAAGCGCAATCCATCACTACCTTTAATCTCCCACTCTCAATTTACACCGTCGAAATGAAATAACCAAAAAAGAAAACAACACAACAGATAGCAGGAAACTGTATCAACAAGCGACATCAATTCATCGGCTCACGCAGCTCACACGAGTCCCAAATCCCAAAGCCTTTTCACTCAATGGATGTTTTTCAATTTAGTGTCACTGAGTTCTCTGAGGATTCGACACTCGACACTTGCAACCGGATTTACTGTGGATTGAGTGTGGAGTTAACACTGAAGTTTTAACGACGTTACAGTAGATCTTAGAGATCTGTTAGAGATCTGTGAGTGATCGAGGGCTTCAACGGCATAGTGGATGGACTCGTGTGTTAAGTCGCGCCTGATTTACAAGTGCGAAAGACTTAACAGATTTTCGCAAAGTTTCACTACGCTTTAGGGTGGATACACCTTTTTGTCAAGATAGGGTTTACTGTACAGGATAGGGTTTACTGTACAAGATAGGGTTTACTGTAATAAACATACAGATGTCACTCACCAAGACTGAAAAGGGTATCCACCAGTTGAAAGTGGATATTCTCATTTCTCAACCATTAACTATTCCCCGTTTGTCTAACAGACTGAAAGGAATGATTATCTAACACCAGGCACCATATGTTATTCTGCAGTTGTTGGGATGGAGTTCAATGTTCTGCGGATTTGTTGAGACTCCACATGAGATGTACTGGAAAATATACAGAAGTTACAAATGGATGTACCCTACCTTTGTGGGGGAGGATTATTACAGCTGCTTGCAGCCTGTATTGCACAAGGCATTTTTGGTAAGGTTCTGACCATACAGGAGGTCGCACTATTTCACCTATCACATTGAAACTTAGTATACAGTCTCAATATAATTTTATCTTGCTTCCATCAACTTTTGGTAAACTTCTGTGACATTAAACTTTTTATTTACGAAGCTAAAATGCTCGTTTTTGGCGCGAATTTCAAATTAACAGCTGCAGTGAAACCAGCATCAACAGCAGCAGTCAGATCCAGTGTCTACAGATTCAATGAAAGAATGAAGGAAGGGATGAAGGAAGGAAGGAAGGGATGAAGGAAGGAAGGGATGGAGGAAGGAAGGGATGAAGGAAGGTTATGAAGGAAGGTTATGAAGGAAGGCAGGAAGGAAGGAATGAAGGAAAGAAAAAAGGAAGAAAAAGGGAAGGAAAGTAGGAAGGAAAAAGGATGGGGGGAAGGAGGGAGGGAGGGTATACATGTAGGCAGATAGATAGATAGATAGATAGATAGATAGATAGATAGATAGATAGACACATAGATAGACACATAGATAGACACATAGATAGACACATAGATAGACACATAGATAGACACATAGATAGACACATAGATATATATATATGCTAAGTCTATCTACAAGCAGCTGTTAAAGTGCTTGCACGTTATTTTATCAACTTAGTTCAGTTGTAGCGTGCTTGGCTGCCATTTGCTGGGTCCAGGGTCTAAATCCAGCTCTTGCCGGATCACCTGGACCCATGTTGGACAGCTGTTACAATCATCCTTCGCCTCATTGCCTTGTCCTCCTCCTAATTAGCCTACCAAGTGCATAAAATACAGGTCATAAAGCCAAAACTATGCATCTTTCTTGCAAAGTCTCTTATTTTCTCACACATGATTTCAGTTGCGAGTCTATTTCATTATCTTAGAGGTAATCTTAACCCATTTTGTTCACATAACGTCATAGATCACAGATTGACATGGAATGATGTAACTAAATTCCTGAAACTTAGCTCCTTGAGTGGTTAACTGTCCTAATCCTGTGATATGTAGATTAATTGACATGTAAATCCTCACAGGGTAGTGATATAATTATGACATTATATAAACTTCTCAGAACATTACATAAACTATACAATTGTTGGCCAAGCCTATACATGATTTGATATTCATTACAAACATGCAGATAGTTTGACTAACCTGTGCTGGAGTATGTTGTCAGTAATGAATTACTTTTCAATGAGGACAGCATAATGGAGTAGACTCATCTAATTGTTTATATTACATGTTCATACATAGACACTCTGCATATTTTTGGAAAATGAGTCGCTCTTCGGGAAGTTTACTTCATCGCAGTCTCTGATACTAAGTATGTTGGATTAATCTTTATAGAAAACACTTTTTTGATTGTTAAAAAAGAAACAAATTTTATTGGCTCCTGGACGGAGAACTTACAATACTTTTTACCTCCACGGCCGATTACTGGCTACGACAAAATCGAACAAATTATACGATATGTTATTAAAAAAGCACATCCTCTACCAGAATTTCCCAACAAAGTAGTATGTAAAAGTGGTGGAAAGATACAGCAATGAACTTATTAATTTCAGCTGACCATCGTTCATACAAGAAAAAATCAAGAAACACTGACCCATTTTCCAAATATTCTGTGTAAGAAGAAAACAAAAATTTCTCAGAGTCAAGGAAATAACTCCTCAGGTGTCCTGAACTAATTGATTTCTTAGAAAAGACGATTACCTTGAATATATGATGGATATTTATTGGATAATTGCCCTGGTTTAAATGGAGCTAATTACTGAACCAGATAAACTTGAAAATATTTGTCATTGATCTAATTTATGGACTGGTAGCAGACTGCTACTAGCAGTGAAGGACCTTGGGAAATTCCAATTAATTGTAGAAATAAGTCATTCCAATGAGGCTTCATAGTATGTGAATGTATTTTGAATGTAAGGTAATTTTCTATGTGATCTAAGTCTTGCATTATTGCAGATATAACATGCCAAAATTATGAAAAATTAATAAGCCTATTATGTTTTAAATCGCATTGGATATAGTTATCACATCCCTCAACGGAAGTATTTTCAACCTGTTTGATGTGGAATTTGTGGATTATGCCGTTAGCTAAATTCCGAAGTATATTTTTCATCGGCTTAATATGTCAAAGGATTAATGAAGATCTTTCATGTTTCGCGAACGTCATTAAAATTCACAAAAAGACTGATATTAGTCTAATAAAGCACCGCTATCTGGATATTTGCTCATATTGTAGAGTATTTCCTCTCAAAGAGAACAACATTTTAACAACATTTTAACAAATTAATGTCAGAAATCCATGCTAGAAGTTAGTGAATAATATGTTATTATTAAGTTAGTGAATAATATGTTATTATCTCTTAGAACATTTACGACGAGTTGTCGTTATGGTTCTGAATGAGATCGCCGAAGAATGTACATTTATGTATCAACCAAATGTTATCAATGTATGATTACCATTGATTAACAGTCCCAATCTCTTCATTGATATGGCAAAGTCACTTTACTATAGCCCTCAAAATTATACTAGCCCCTTCATAATATGAAGTCTTGTTTTGAATGGAAACTAAATGAAGAAATATAAATAGCTCTGCAGAAATTTTAATATTTGTGTAGAAATTTGGATATGTAGAAATTTGGAATAGCTCTGTTTGAAGTATAAATTTTGATAAGCTATATGATTTCTCAGGATTCAGTATGATTACACAATTTCCCAACAATGATGAAGGCTTCTTATAAGGACTCATTAAAGTAAAGTATGGTAGCATCTTCCAATTAACCAAATTGGTCTGTCTTGATGAAATGCCTTTTCATTTTCCTTGACAGATTAATATCTGCAGTTTCTTAAAGATGGCAGAAGAAAGCATGATAGTCTTGATGATGCTTATCAAAATTTCTGGTGATTTAGGTAATTAGGTTAATATGATAAATGTGAAATTGTCGAAGATCTGTGAAACCTTGAACTATATCATTTTGAAGATTTAGATAATTTGATTTGCAGACATGATAACCTTGAAATTATCTGTGAGCTGTAAAACTTCTGAAACCATATATCAGAGTTTTAATTACATCTGTGTGGTAATGATATTTGTAGTTACGTAACAAACAAAATGATTTTGTCTGATATACTCTACATCATGCGTGGGGGGAGGGTTGGTTTAGTGGTAGCATGCTAGGTTGCCAATCGCTGGGTCCAGGGTTCGAATCCAGCTCTTGCCGGGTCACCTGAGCCTATGTAGGATGGCTGTTTCGATCATTTTTTGCCTCATTGCCATTTCCTCCTCCTCCTGTCCTAATTAGTCTGCCAAATGCTTAGATACAAGACGTAAAGCCCCAATCATCAATCCGTCCATCTTACATCGTACATGACCTTGAATTGGAAGTAAACAACTTGTCAATATGTCCTACCTGGTCTGGTAGTCTGGTGTCTCTTCATAATAAGCTTTGATATATCCAAATTTCGGGTTGATTTAAGCAGAGTTCAAATTGAAAGCGACTGCAACATCCATATGGTTCAGGTCACAGTGTCATCACCCTGGTGCAAGGTTATGCACTTGGGAGTCTAATGGCAGTTATAGATCACAATTTATGCTTTAAATCACCAAGGTAGTAGCTTGGTACTGAACTGTAATCTTAGTCTCCGCTTTTGATTACATCCGTTACTCATCTCAGATGGTACCTGATCTGTTGATAGTTGCCGCTGAATCTTAGCGGTTTTGTATTTTGCACCAAGTATTGAAATAAATAGAAGAAAGATGTTGCCATATAAACTTCACTTATTGCTAGTCTCAAATTTTTAGTAGAATGAAAATATGAAGAATTGCTTGTGGACTCATATTAAAAGTTACATTTTAGTGTCTATGATGAAGCTGCCGGTTCATGCATATGTGCCTTTATCCATATCGCAATCATATAAAATTGCAGTTATAGGTCGTCGACATTGTCTTGTTGAATAATCGAACTGCATAAATCGTCAGAATTTTTGTTTTAATAGCATAATCAAGACCAACATGCTTTTTTAAGAGACTTCAGATTTATCCTGTCAAAGAATAAGAAAAAAGTGTCTCAATGATTTCATCAAGAAAACCAATTTGGTGTAATTGGGAGATACTATCTAGTAAAATTAATGAGTCTGGGTCTATCATACTTTACATCAGTGAGTCTTTCTGAGAAGCCACTGTTCTGAATATAAGAAATTATAATCATAGAAGCCATCATCATTACTTAATTGTTGATCTTGACTTCGACATGACACAAATTTTCACTCTTGACCTACATTACAGATTACTGAGGATATGCTAGATCATGATTCGTAGTTATGGGATATCGGATGGCATTTAACACGATTGACCTGAACTCTACTTGAATCTTTTGGATGTCATAGCACTTGACCATTCACCAGGTGCTTCATGACTTTTTTCACCACTTATTCAACAGATTTTCAAATGGTCACATTTTCCTCATCACTTTGATAATGAATATGACCTTGTTGCAGCCTATTATTCATGAACTATTCCCCACCTGTGGCACAAACTATTCACCACCTATTCACTAACTATTCACCACCTATTCACCACCTATTCAGCAACTATTCAAGGACTAGTGACCACCTTGCCTGACTGTGCTTGTGACTTTGTTCTCAGATTGAGGCAAGACTGATACCCAGTGATACCCAATCGCTTAGCAACTGTGGTTGCTAAGGTGGCCGTTAGCGCCAATGCCATAGTCGTTCTTAGAATCCCTTGATTCCTGTCGGTGATTTAAAAGGCGTTACTATCAAATCGAGGGATTAAAGAGGGATAAAGGTGGATGAAGAGAAGGAAAGGGGGACTAGAGAATCCGCGGAATCTGAAGGATGCAAGGACATTGTGACATCAAAGAATTTTTGCGTTCCCTGAAGGCGTCAATCTCCCGAGATGTTGTGGCTTGAGATTGTGGCGGTCCTTCCCACCTGCGCCAGTGGTCTCGGAGGTGTTTCCGAACAATAACTTATTCAGCGTTTCACGCGCAATCTGACTCGACGTTTCTTAATTCAGTTTGCGATTCTTTTTGTCACTTTAGCTACTGCCTCAGGATGTCAACTTGCTAATCCATCACTGGATACTGTCAAGAGAAAAGGGATTACTTCCACAAAATGACTTATTAATAAGCTAAAAGACCTTCAAAAGGATATATGAGGACTTTCATTCATAAAGACTTTACTTACTCCTCAAACTTTCATTTTTCGTGCTTCATTTTGTGACAACTTTGACAACTCCGTTCTAAATCATTCACAAAGTCACATACTCAGTGCGATTGTGCCGTTTTCAGATTATCCAAGTCTGAAACTTTGAAGCAGTGCTTTAAAGAGTGTTTTTGACTACAGCAGACAGATAGTCACAGACTTGTCAGACGTTATGTGACAACAATTCTCTTTACGATTCACCATCTCAGAAGTTGTACAAAGTTTTCCAAGGAGTGTGCTCGTAAGAAATTGCCATTTCATCACTGCGGATTAACAACATGACAGCTGAAGCTGGGAATCTGCTTTTAGAAATGCAGGCAATATATTTGAGTGCTTCACTTACAAGTCTGACAATGCAATTGCATAAATACTCTCCTGCTCAAATATTACAACATTTGTTTTGATGGAGATTGTGAAAGGATTTGACTGTGCCTTCGGAGATTCAATACATTCATACTAAATTTGTCTGAGAAATGTTCGAAGGACCGGAAGGTACATGGTGAAATGCTGCATTAGTGTAGCATCTTAGCTCTCTCCACCTGACTTTACAATTAGCTTACCCTATGACATGTTCTTCAAAGAAGATGAACATATGTATTAAACCTACAGGTATTGACAAAGTGTAATATATTTCCAAACATCTTCTTTATTTTGGCCTATCTTGGATAATAACTTCTGAACGTTATTGTTTTTACCCGTTTGGAGTGATTCGAACGGATATGCATGAGATTGAAAGGAAGTGGCATATTATGCGAAGATGTTTTGGATTTGAAATATAACTGCTAGTGTGTTGTTTTGTATGGATTCTTGTTATGAATCACATTTCCTGGAGTTCGGCCTTGAACCTTCGGAGGCGAAAGTTATTGTGGAAGATTACTTCTATTGTGTAAGTCACGATGTTCTGTGAATCTGGAAGCAAACTCATGTAAAAAATAAGAAGATTCCGAAAGGAAAACTGGATTAAAAAATACACCGTGGATTTCTCAGTTGTTTACTTGAAAATGAAGACTCTCTCTTAAGTTCCTCTCGTTGATCAACACAGTGACGACACTTGTCATCCCAACGGAAAAATATGTGTGATGTAGTTAAACGACATATGCAAAGGATAATCAGACATCAAGTATAACATGTATGAAGTCTACAAGGAATCAAAATGCAAGCGTACTACAATTTTTGACGTTGTTTGACATTTTCCTGCAAGATACCTTTATGGAAATGTCAGTAATCAAATTTAAGCTCGATTTACCTGACCGATCAAAATGAAACCAGACGAAAAGCGGAAAAACTATAGACGTTACGTCCACATGACGTGTAGTAACACTGCATTATGGACTACCATAACGGGATACTACATGTTTGCTTACATGATGACGGTAAGTCTGAAACTTGAAACTTGCCAAATTGTGAATAGAGTTTGCTTTGTTTATACTGTTAAGGGATACTGCTCTCTATTGCAAAAAAATCTAAAAAGAATAACAGAACTGTCGTATGAGAATCTTGGATATTTCTGAGAGAAAAGCATGTGGAAGAAAGGCTTTGCGGAATGCAGAAAAAGGCTGTAATGGCTGAAATTTCCCTATTCTCTCCGAAATTTTAAAGATTCTCATTAAAAACAAATCCTGAGAGAAACTCAAAAATTTCTGACCTTTCTTAAAATTTCTGACCAACTCCAACAAATTTCTATGATTTTCCCAGAAATTACTACTATTTTCCTGAAAAATTTCTATGAGTGTGATTATGCAATTTTTGGTCCCAATGGACCTTCATATTGAGGGAATGTTAGGTTTAAATTGTGCTTCAATCTACCCCCTTTATGGAAGCACAAGCCTGACAGACTAAAAGATGGTTTCTGTCATATAACAAAAAAAATTCTCTTGACCAAGGCTTCAACAATTCCGTCTTTTTTGTTTATACCCCATTTGTGATACTACTGACCAATGACCAACCTCCTTTTGGTTATGTGTTAATCAAGGTTTACCTTGCTTGCTCTTATCACTGGTTTTATGTTGCCAGTCATCCTTAATTCAATTGCCTAGCTGTTCTTTAGTTCATTACCATGGTGACTGTCCAAATTGGTAATTGACCTTAAGCCACAGCAATGTGTTGTAAACACTGTTTATTCACACAAATGGTGTCCTTGTGGTTGAGAAGGAGTGATAAAACGTCTGGCATGACATTGTAGATATGTCAAAGCAATGAAGAGATTCAAGATTTACGGTATGATCGGCATTGTTCCACCGTTTTCCAAAAAAAAAAAAATTGCTGTGAGTTAAGGCTGAATAAATAAACATTAGATGTACTGAACTAATTTGTATGGTTGGATGAGATTTTTTCAATCCTTTACGGGATAAAAAGGTACTCAATAACCAGATCCATCTTGCTCAGTTTGATATTCTATTAATATTGAAAAGTCAGCAATGAACAGAGCTTTTGAGGTATTTCTATATTTTTTTTTTGAATTTTCACACCAAAGTTTCTATGAACTCCAGCTGACATTAGTTTTCCACAGTACTAGCTATAATTTGCACAGTAGGTATGATGCCATTGATGGATTATCATAGAAGAATCCTTCACCAGCTCTTCTGAGTCAATTTCAACCTTCAGAATGTCCCACTGATTTTTAGCTACCTTTTTGTCTTTGGTTGAATTTAAGCCAGCAGAGTTGAAAGCTTTGACATCAAGTTGAAACATGACAATATCGGGTTACTGTGTGTGTCATTCTGATGCTCTTTATGTGGGATCTCAGGTTGGCTTTGTCATGTGTAGCATGTTAAATGCACCATTTGATAAGGCCCTGGTTTGGAGACAGAATGTCAGAGGGAGAAAGACAGATCGATAGTAGATGGATAGACAAATGGAAGAAAGAAAGAAATACAGATAGGAAGAAAGACAGATAGAAAGGAAGATACATAGATAGAATGATAGATAGAAGATAGTTGGTGGATAGACAGATCAATAGACACATCAATTGATAGCGAGATAGGCAGATAGTAGGCCAATCGATTGATAGGCCGACCAAAAGACAAATTTGACAAAAGACAAATGGAAATGTTAAGTTGTCGACTGACTTTACTTTGGCAAAATCTATTCTGAACACACCTCACAGTTTCTTCACAGTTAGCAAACAGAGACTTCTAAGAATAGTATCAATAGTTACCCGTCTGCGGCATCTGATGCACTTTACAGGAAACATGCATATGGAAACACTCGGTTGTGACCATGCAATCGTTGTTACAGGCCTTTCCAACAATATCTTCTGTACGTCGTTCCTTAGTCATTGTGGAGGGTAATAACATTCTTTTTGCGGAGGAACGCCTAATGAGGACACACAACCTTAGGGTATCGTTCAAACACATTTGACCTTCCGCACTGATTTGAATAAATGAGCAAGCGACGAACATGTTAATCAAAAAGGACCTCACCCTTATGACTTGCGCAAAGCTAACAAGGAAAGTAACCTGGAATTGCAAAAACCTGATATGAAAACAATTCTTCTGAACAGTCTCTTTCTGGAAGTTGGAAATCTGTCTGCATGTCTATCTATCTGTCTTTCTACATATCTATCTTTCTAATTGTTAGTGTACCCGATTATGGACTTTTGCTACTGGTCAAAACGTTCAATCGATCGTAAAAATGGGAGCGAGTCTGAAACCTACTATCTCGTCTATCTCATGGAAGACTCAGTCATAAGAAATTTTGCAATTTTCAGCAATCCTGAAATTCTGAAAACTAAACAAATCAGCAGATAACTTCTGTTTCCTGGCACTGATTGTATTGAAAGTTATGTCATTGTGTTAGGCTTGGTGTTGTGATCGTGCAGAAACATAAATGATGTTTAAAAAATGTAGAATTTATTTAATAAAGTAATTTTGACTGATTATTCCAGCAAGCTGCAACACAGTGGCTTCATTATTTCAGTTTCCATACTAGGTCAAAGTGGTTTGACTGAAGCCGACACTGTGAATCTGCCATAAGTCTAGCGGAAGATTCAGTTAAAGCTATGTTATGACTGAGTCTTCCATTGGAAAATGGAGGATGACTGAGCCAAAACATAGCTTTGACTGAGTCTTCCACCAGACTTGTGGCAGATTCATAGTGTCGGCTTCAGTCAAACCACTTTGACCTTTTCAGCTTGAACAACAAACAACTTTTTGGAGGGAATAATTCAACCGAAGACTCAGTCAAACCAGGTTTAACTGTTTTTTACCTCATGAGTTCCAATTGTGCAACTCAGATTCTGTTGTGGAAGACTCAGTCAAACCACCGAAACCTAGTTTTACATAAGACTAACCTTCCTATCTTTATAAATGATGCATAAGCATAAAAGGTTAAATCAGTTTGTATGTTGACATGACTGATTGTCCTCTTGGATTGTATCATGGAAGACTAGGTCAAATCAATTGAGTTGAGTGAAATGAGCCATGAAAGATGTCAGTTTTCCATGGAGAAGTGCAATAAAACAGGGTAAAAATGTCCCAAAATACCAAGAGTTTGAAGGAGTGGTGTGTGGTAATAAATAGACCCATTGGGCTTATTTTTTGTGCCATTTGGTGCTAGAGATCCTCTAGTTTATTTTTCTGAAATATTTCAAAATTCAGTCAAATTGATTTGACTGAGTCTTCCTTGAGACAGACGATCTATCTATCTATCTATCTATCTATCTATCTATCTATCTATCTATCTATCTATCTATCTATCTATCTATCTATCTATCTATCTATCTATCTATCTATCCATCCATCCATCCATCCATCCATCCATCCATCTATCTATCTGTCTATCTCTTCGCCAACCATAACACACAAACTGAATTCCTAAAATCTATAGAAAGTGTCATGAAAGTACTTTCTCAGAATCTCCGTTTCCAATTACTTTGCTGCGTGCTTCGGTATGATTTTGTATCGACTGTAAACATCCGCCTGGAATCTCTGAATCGCAATGAGGGAAAGAGAAAGAAACCTTTGTTTAAACACTGCGATTCTCCTGTTTTCTTAGAGGAGTTCAATCGCTTTGTTCACTCTTTTGTCCAGAAGAAATTAGGTGCAGTTTCTGTTGTTAGAAGGTTGTTAGATGTTTGTTGTGGAAGGCAACGCAATGAGTGAGACTCGGCGTGATTCGGAGGAAACCTTTCCTATTGTCTTCAATTATGAAATCAAAGGTGGTTTCCTGTACTGCATGAAATGTTGTGGGCTTAGAGTCTGGTACCCCAATCATGTCATTGTCTTTTCAAATAATAAAGACAAAAATAGATGGGAAGAAGGAGGAAAAAGATAAGTATAGATAGATAGATAGACAGATAGATAGATAGATAGATATTGACAATGCATAAATGAAAGCATGTAGACAGACAATATGAATATATTTGACCATAGGAAAATACAATGTAAATTCGTTCACAATCACAAGTAAACGGTCTTTGGAGACTCGTATTAACAGTTGAGCTGTTTACCATATTTTGACGACTCTTCTGCGTGGTCGTCTTGATAAGACGACCATAATTCATGGTCGTCTTATTGCCACGACGATTAATTGTGCAGCCCTTATCAGCCAGGTGTCAGCAGGAGTTACTTGATACCCTCACAACTTGACCACAACACACCCCTGCAACCCACCCTGCTCAAGCCACCCCCTCCCTGCTCAAGCTTACCCCTCCCCTGCCTGCACTCCCTTCCCTGCTTACACCCCCTCCTTCGCTGCACTGTCCCATCACTTAGCCTGGCAGTGACTCCCTGCAGAGATTTAATTGACCATGTAGTGTTCATAGACAGCTTCCTCAGTTTTAGCCTCCTCTATTAGTATTGTCAATAAAGAAGTTTCATATTTCACTCAAAATAATTATGTCCATTGATACTACAGTACAGTAGTATTTGATAAATCTTTTTGCAATGGTGTGAAACATTGAAGCAAACCAATTACTCCAAGGTCAAACTGCCTTAGCTTATTATTAGCCAAAAGCTTTTTTTGTGAAATGGCTAATTCTGAAAAAACTAATTAAGATCCAAAGCCAGATACTGATAGATAGATAGAGAAAGAGAAATTATCTGTGCTACTCTGTTGAATTTATTTATTAGAACTTTTTGATCCTTTGTACCCAGTGACCTCTCTGGGCTTGATTGCCTATTAAGTAACCCTACATAGTTGTTACAGTGTGTGAGTACGTCTGACAAGATGACATTTCGCCTTGTAGCTCATCTCCTATTGCACTTGGAGCTTTGGTTGATGGCCTGTCTGATACCACTATTACCTGGCCTCATCCCTATTCAACAATGAAATAACTGAGGTGTAATGGTAGGGCTCCACAAGCTGCTAAAGTGTCAAATCTGTAAATCTGACTTTACGGAATTGCCCCTATTCTGGAAACTGAAACCACAAATTGATGCAGGTAATGCGCTGGAAGTGTTTTTTTAGGGCATTAGGGAAGACACGGGGTAATTACAGTTCACTTGAATAATTTTTTGTGCAGTCATTTCCGATATTTTTATATTTTTTCGGGCAATTTTTAGCAAAAAAAGCCAAATTCTGATCCCCAACATTTACCCAGAAATGGCTTTATCTTAAATATCAGGGATCTGTTTATGGCATTTCATATCCAAAATGGTCTTCATAGAAGATTTAAGTATGCCATTGAGTCTTCTGAAACCAAGGAAGCTGACTCAGGCCAAAAAAACGGTCTAAAAAGGCATGCGAAATGGATGAAAATATGCATTTTCATAAAAGCCGGAGTGGCCCGGCACATGTCGCATGCCACAAAAATTTTTTTGCACAAATTTTCATTTTTTGGCCATAGCCAACTTTCTATACCACTGGCATATTGAAATTCCAAAAAAAAAATTTTTCAGCCCACCCTATTCCCCACTTCCTGCAAAGTTACCCTGGCTAATCAATAAGGGGTTGTCATATCTGATTTGTATAGGCCTAAGACTATTTTGTGAATTAACATACATTTAGTTGTTGGCCTAACTAGCAAAACTAGAATTCCTTAGCATATAATCATATGGTACACACATGCTGAAAGTCAATGGTTTAGTGAGAGGGGGTACAATGATGTTCATAAGTGTATTTGTGGATTATTTCGAATTCACGCCAAGTGACTGCTCCCTTTTATGTGCATATGCATATATATGAAACAACATCGGGTGTTGGCCATCCATTTTTTTCCAATTTTCGGCCATTAATTGTGGAATATACTGCACTTATTATATAATACATTTATCTGATAAAACGTTTTAGGTAAAACAAGCATCCTTGGATACAATGGCTGGTTAATCCTATGGGAAAGTAGAAGGTGTGATTTGCAGCATGCGAGAGCGTCTGAGGCAAAAAATATGAGTGTAGGAACAGTGGAACTGGAGGTTGAGGTATAGTAGGGTGATGTCTGCGTGAACTAGATTCTCTTGACGTGAGGGTATAGCAATGAAGTATAGGTGCAACTTGCTGCAGTGAGCATTGCGCAAGTGTTTGAGTAGAGCGTGACAGCAGACACTAGTGTCTAGGGATGGACACCGTTTGCCAAGTTCGATACGATACGTACCGTCGATACGTTTTTTCGGTGTTCGGTTCGTATCGCGATCCGCAAATTCGGCCGCGGACCCGCAATTTAGTGCATTTTTCGGAAAAATCCGCAAGGCAAACCATATTTTTGGTCCAGAATTCAGTGGGCTGCAACCTGGGCGAAGGTCCGTTAATGTTTTTTGCGCGATTTTTCGCATTTCTTTGCTTAATAAAGTCGTTTTTCACTGTTTTACATGGAAATTAAGCATGTGGAGGGTAGAATTGGATCGAACCGAAACTGTATTTCATCGATTTCGATTATCAAACCGGTGGAAAAAACCGGAACGGTCGATATACCATGAACCGGAGTCCATCCCTACTAGTGTCTAACAGAGTCGCTGCCCATATAGAGCTATGGGCCGACAAATTCATAATGTGGAATACTTGTACCAAATTTCATAACTCTAAAATAAGCGGAATATTAAGGTCACAAATGGACAGTTCAAGAATGACAAAAGATGGCTGCCAGAAAGGCCTACATCTTGAATTTATCGTCATGTTCCCAATCAATACCCACAGGCGTACACCTGAACCAAATTTTATAACTCTTAAGTGAAATATTAAGGTCACATTTGGCAGTCCAGGAATGAAGAAAGATGGCTGCTAAAATGCACGCTATCTCAGTTGTCTCGACAGGTAGGCTACTCATTCTTCTGCTTTCACCCCTAGCATATAACTAGCAAAACTAGGAAAAAACATTTTTTTTTGCGAGGACACCCCCTGACGTGGCCCCCCCCGGACTTGTAAAATATAAAATTTTAAAATTCCCTCCTTCCGAGGAGAGCCCCAGCCTAGAAATATAACTAGCAAAAATAAAAATTTCTGCAAGTACCCCCCCCGGATGTGACTCCCCCGGGGCCTTGTATAGAATATAAAATTTAATACCTCCCGAGGTGACCCCAGCCTATCTAGCAGAAATAACTTTTTTTTTTTTGCGAGTACTCCCCCCCCCCGAGGTGACCCCCTCGGGACTTGTAAAATCCTAAATTTTTTAATGACCAACCTAGAAACATAACTAGCAAAAAAAAAAATTTCTGCAAGCTCCCACCGGATGTGACTCCCCCCCCCCCGGGCCTTGTATAGAATATAAAATTTAATACCTCCCCGAGGTGACCCCAGCCGAGCAATATATCTAGCAGAAAAAAAAAATTGCAAGTATCCCCCCGAGGTGACCCCCCTCAGGACTTGTAAAATCTAAAAATTTTTAAATTACCTCCCTCAGAGGTGACCCCAAGCCTAGAGATATCACTAGCAAAAAAAAAAAATTTCTGCGAGTACCCCCCGGATGTGACCCCCCCCCGGGGCCTTGTATAGAATTTAAAATTTAATACCTCCCCCGAGGTGACCCAAGTCTGGCAATATAACAGGCAGAAAATTTTTTTTTTGCGAGTACCCCCCCCCCCCCCGAGGTGACCCCCTCGGGACTTTTAAAATCTAAAATTTATAAAATTACCTCCCTTCGAGGTGACCCCCAGCCAAGAAGTATAACTAGCAAAAAAAATTATTTCTGCAAGTACCCCCCTGGATGTGTCCTCCCCCCCCAGGCCTTGCATTCTACATGTCTCCCTGTTGGCTGAAATGGCCACTCCCACCAAGTCCCTCATTCTCATTGGCTCTAAATGGCCACACCCCCAAAAATTAAAAATTTTTAAGTACTGCCACAGTTTCAACCGAACAACTGTCAACCCATTACACCTTGCCTAATGCTGTCAAATTAGCCAACTAAGATTGCTTCTAACCAGCAATTACCACAAACACAAACTCAACGCATGATGGCCAAAAATGCATACCTGTCATTATGCGCCACACCTCCAAATATCGACCACACCCCCAAAACCCATTATTAAAAAGGCTAGAGAATTCTCCAGAATTCTCCAGCCAAAAATGACCAACCAGTGATCTTTAAATCAATAACTTTTAAAAGGATGACCTCATCAAATATGATTTTATCTTGAAATTTCTTCACATGAAGCTTATAATTTCACGGAGCCAATTATCCCTGATCACAGAGTGGAGATTTACTTGGTAGTTTCAAACACCTGTTCCATAATTAACCCTCTTTACAGTAGTTAAAACACTCAACAGTGGCGGATACAGGGGGGGGGCTAGGGGTCCCGGCGCCCCCCCCCAGACCACCAAGATGAATAATACCATTTTGAAGAAAAATTGCGATAATGCGAGCCCGCGAATGCCAAAACACGCCCGGCCCCCGCTAGACTATCGTGTCTGCATCCGCCACTGCTCAAAAAGGGGTCATTTCAGGGTTTCTATGAAGTTGCTGTGAAATTGACATGGGAATGTCTCTCATGTCATTCATGTGAATTGTCCTGGATTACTTGGGCAGTAACAAAATGAATGAATGACCTCTCAACCAAAGACCCTCTGAAGAAGTCCTAAAAAATTGGTGGTACTAAAAAGAATCTGCCGATACACTTGTAACTATCATTGGCTGAATTAAATATTGCTCTCAAAACTGATGGGGGGCAGTGGCATAAATGGGGGGTCTCGAGTGGGGGGGGTACCTGGGGGGCACACGATTCTCTGCCACTGTGCTAATTTTGTATATTTTAGGAGAGTTGGAAAGTTCATATGGGGGGGGGGACCTGGGGGGCACGTGCCCCCCAATAGGGACGCCACTGATGGGGGGGGGGTTCTATCTTAGGAAAAGTTTAATAAAATTTAACAAACTGATCCAAAACATGTCAAACATATGTCTTACATTGACAAGACCTATACAGTGCAACCTCCCTATTTCGCAGTACTTGGGGGACATACTTTACTTCCCTTGATATATCAGAGGTTCTCTCTGTTTCGCAGTGCCTGTCACCCCCCCCCCCTCCCCCCTCAGGACACGTGCTCCCAGCCAGAGCTGCTGGTTGACCTACATAACATGCAAGCCCAAAAGTGAAACCACTCCCTGCTGCATTGCCTTGGCCTATTGTGAAACTACTTTGTTGTGCAACTGCCTTGGCCTTACTGCACTTGTTGAACTTTTGTCTTTAACTTAAAGACTAACTTCTTTAACTGCTTAAGAAAAGCATAGAGCTGAAAAGTAAAATAATGGAATCTTATTTCTCAGATTGCAGGAGACCTGTTATAGGTAGGAAGAAGCAGTTTTTTGCAGGGTTGCATGATTTAAATCAATTGATTTAAATCATTAGATTTAAATCGTGATTTAAATCAGTGATTTTAATCAATGATTTTTACTGAAAACCACTATATGTTAGAAAAATGCAAATAGTTTGCATATAAATGCTATAATGGATCAGTTGACACCTTCACACTTGAATTGGCAAGGAATCACTGCTACGATGGAGATACCAGGGTGGATTTGGCTTACTTTAATCCAGTTTAAACAGCAATCCTCTCTCATGCGACAAATTCCTAATCTCATGCCAAAAGTAGCACTCATTAAACAAGAAAACAACAATAACAAACAACAGTAATTATAAAATACTGATTCTGTGGTCATCGATGGAAATTTCAATCATTCCTTTGCTCCAAAGTATGATATTCTATGGATAGTGGCTTCAAAGTATACACAAATTGTGTCTTCGGAATAGGATTAAACCTTGTTAAGTCTCTTATGGAAGCCAAGTAAAACTTTTCCTATTTCAGCGGTCATTCCTAGCAATAGTAGGTCCAAAATGTTGACAAAATACCACACTTAAATTGACGTTAAATTCATAGTCTGAGGGAATTTATTGCAGCTGGGAAAAGTAAAAAATATTAACAATCTACAAATTCAAATTTCAACTTGATTACATGACTTTTGGGGTGTGAAAGAAATTTTTCCAATTAGAGAAGAACTAATTAAGAACAGTCTATCATTTATTATGACTTCAATTTCTTCGAAAAATATTATATTTGAAAAAATAAGACTGCTTGATTTAAATCGGATTTAAATAAAAAAAATCCGATTTAAATAAAATAAATCCGATTTTTTTTTATTTTTTTGATTTAAATCAGATTTTCTTGCAACCCTGCTTCTGAGATAATTGGGTGATATGACATGCAACACATGGATCACTCACAGCAATTTCAGCTCAAAGCAGCAACATTTCTCTATTTGGTGGCCTTTAAAGCTTTTTGTCAAAATTAGTTAAACACCTCTTGTATTCTTGTATCTGTCTATCTTTCCTGAATTTGAAATTTCCACAAGCTGGCTATTGAATATTAATTTTCACTGAAATCAGCTGCTCTATCTGCGCCCCCCCCCCCCACCTGTAAATTAATGTGACCACCAACAGCGACCTCAGAGAGGAGCCAATCTACAGTGGCAGGGCTCATCACCATCCTCCTACAGGAGGGTGCTCATCACAAGAACTTGATATTTGACCAAATTAAGATAATGGCAAAATGATAAGGACCCAGATTGATAACAGCCTTGGATGGGCATTGTAGAAAGAAATTTACCATTTTACTGCTAGAATAAATTGAAGCATGGCAGTTACCAGATAACTGTAAATGGTTGTGGGAAAGAAAAAAAAAACGAAGGTTATTGGACAAAGAAAACAAAGAAAAAATAAAAGATGGAGAGTAAGAGAGATACTCCTTCATTCTTTTAAAAGGATAAGTCTCAATTATTTGGCCTTGGTATAGCAGATTATTTCTGCCGGAATTTGACGACATGCAGTGAAAGGTGTTTAAGTAGGGAAATAAAAGCTGGTGATGTAAATGATGATCAGTTGTGCCCAGGAGATTGATGGACATATATAGATGGTCAGATCAATAGATGTAGATAAATGGTCAGCTTGATATATATAGATAGATGGGTAAAAATATAGTCAGAAAGTCAAACACATAGTCAAGTATAAAGACAGAAGCACATATAAGTGGTCAGATAGATAGTAAGATAGACAGATAGATAGATAGATAGGTAGGTAGATAGATAGATAGATAGATAGATAGATAGATAGATAGATAGATAGATAGATAGATAGATAGATAGATAGATAGATAGATGAAATACATACATACATGCACAGATCACTTCTGTGAAATGCAAAGCCAATATCAATTGTTCCATGACCCCTATCTAACAAGCCCCCTGATTGGTCTAACCTGCATAATGTGATGTTCACCTCAGTGCGGTGGTGTGTGACAGGCAGGTCAATAACAAATGTGTTATTCACTGATCAGTGAATATAACATTTGTTATTGACCTCCCTGGAAAAAAAATTTCAAAAAAATTTTTTTCCAAAAAAAAAAAAATTCCAAAAAAAAAAAAATCCGAAAATAAAATTTCCAAAAAAAAAAAATGTCCAAAAAAAAAAAAAATTCCGAAAAAAGATAATTTCCACAAAAAAAAAATTTCCCCATAAAAAAAAATTTCCACAAAAAAAAACATTTTCCCCAAAAAAAATTATCATGGAACAAAACAATTGTGGACTTCAGTTTCGGTCAATATCAGGTTTTACGGACCTGACCTAGTGATATTACCTCGGCCTTCGGCCTCGGTGATTAACAAAACATGTCCAAGATAAGTCAAAATTTTTGAAAAATGAGGTGAGTGACTGTAAATCTGTGTGCATGCTGATATAAGTTCCAAGTTGTCTAGAAAATCCTGGCATTTTCTGTTTCAATGATACATTGTATCAGAGGAGTGAAACTAAGAATATCCAGGGACATGAACCCCTTAACAAGACACCCCCACCCTCCTGCACAGTGACCTGTTGGAGGATGGACACCCCCGTGGGACACCCCCCTCAATCCCAGTTCTGTCGAAAAGGGGTGAATGAGGAGGCACCCAGAGAATCTGTACTGAAGTGTATAGCCAGATACGTTGATAGACAGATAGATTAGTTACCTAAGCTGGAAAAAAAATTTTTTTAAAAACTGAAGTCCACAATTGTTGATTTCAATGACAAAACACAAACAATTTTAGCGTTTTCATAATCTAAAAGTAATGTTTATAGAAAAGGAAAGAAGGAAGTAAGGATGGAAGGAAGAAGGGAAAGAAGAAATAAGGGAAGAAAGAAGGAATTTAGCAGGAAGGAGAAAAGGAAGGAAGGAGGGAAAGAAAGAAGGAAGGAAAGAAAGCGACAAAAGAAGGAAGGCGAGAGAGAAGGAAAGAAAGAAGAAAGGAAAGAAGGAAGGAACGAAAGAAGGAACGAAAGAAGGAACGAAAGAAGAAAGGAAAGAATAAAGGAAGGAAAGAAGAAAGGAAAAAAGGAAGGAAGGACAGAAGGAAGGAAATAAGTGAGGATATAAGAAAAGAAGGAAATGCGGAAGTAAGGAAATAGGAAGGAAGGAAATAGACAAGAAGGAATGTAAGAAGGAAAGTAAGAAGGAAAGTAAGAAGTTAAGAAAGAAGGAAAGAAAGAAGGAAAGAAAGAAGGAAAGAAGGAAAGAAAGAAGGAAAGAACGTAGGGACGAAAGAAGGAAAGAAAGAAGGAAGGAAATAAGGAAAGCAATAAGGAAAGGAAATAAGTTAGGAAATAAGGAAGGAAGGAAATCGGGAAGGAGGAAAATAGGGATGATAGATAGGGGAAAAAAGCAACAATGTGTGCATGGCAGCAAACCCTTGTAACTTGCATCTGCAGGCCTATGGGGGATGTAGTGCCACTTATTATTAGCTTCACTGAGAAGCTATTGTGGAGCATGGCATTTCAACATGTGTGTTAGTGGGTATGTGTGGGTATCGATTCCTGCAAAAACTATACTGGTTGGATTTAGATTTCCTTTGGCTCGATGTGTTTATTTGTACTGCACAATACCTGGTTAAATTTTGGTGACTATTGGAGGTTTTTTGGGCCTACAGTTAAAGAAATCTAAAAAAGGCCTCTTTTTGCTGTAGCACTAGAGCCAAAAGAGTATATATTTTTACATTCTCTCCAAACATAGGCCATTAAACGTTCGTAGAATGTTGCAGAAGGTGCCAGGAGCACTAAATTAGCAACAATTCAAGGTTTATTTGATGAAAATCCACCAGAATTGGCGAAATTAGCTGGATCTTTTATCATCAGTCTTGCAATTTATTACAATCAGTTCAATTTTCAGCGAAGCAATGTGCTCTCTGAGCGCCAGTTCTAGTTGTTGTTCCATCTAATTAAAATTTATATTGTGTTTTATCACAAAGAAGTGAAACTTTTTATGCTAAAGCAGTTTCTTGTCTGCAGTAGTTTTTTAATGGAGTTGTGTACAAATCTCTATTTTATGCAGTCACAGTGACAAACTGGACCGTTTTGGCAGGAAATTTGAAATTTGAGCATTTTCAGAATGTCTTTTGGGCCCTGTCTTGGCTATTTTGTTTGGAGATGTTTGGGTCAAGAGATGTCCATAACTTAATGTTCCTTTTGGGGGTAAAAAATACCCTTACAAAAATTAATAACAGTAAATTTTGCAAAAATATTATTTTTTCAATGCTCCATGATTCTGTCCATTTTAGGAGTTACTCAATGGAAATTTTGCATTTAGATGTCTAAATTAGGCCTATACCTCTTTAAACTCATTTGGAGGGCCAATCTTAGGAAATTTTCATAAAAACCAAAAAACTGGGAAAAAGGAGGATTTTTGATAGTTTTCTCAAATTTATGTTTCTTAAAAATGTATGGTAAACAATAAATTGGTAAACTTCAACAAATATTTACTTATTCCTATTAGGAAGTTACTTTTGTATCCATATATATCCATTTAGTTTAGTGTACAATTTTGCTTGAAATGGATTATTTTCAAAATTCTGAAATTAAGCACACAATATAAACAGCGCCTGGTTCTAGCCACTCAGGGAAAGTCTTTTTCAGGGGATATGAAGTAAGACATAACACAGCCTCCATTTTGAACCCCTGGGTTCGTTTGTTACTTCCTTTCATGAAAAGTGAGATTTAGTCAATAACTTCGCCTACATGTGCAAGATATTTCAACAATTACTATAATACATATTTGGTATTCCTATTTTCCTAATGTTCTGGGCAATTCCGGCCCTTGTTCATGGGGCAAATCCGGCCCCTCTGATTTTGATGTTAAACACATTTGAAGTTTTAAAGTGGAGAATTTGCCAGGGTTATTGGAATATTGATTATGTCACAGATGTATATAATTTTTTATAATTATCCTTCCAAAATGGTTGTATATCCTTCAGAATTTCCTTTGACTGATGAGTGACATTTGCTTGTTAACTCTCATTGAGCTTCATGGGGGCACTTGTGAAAATCTGGCCCCAGAGAAAGAACGCTCATTTAGTAATAATAGCACAATACCCATGATACGGGAGTAGGAGGGGGGTAAAAATTTAGGTATACATTTTTAACGTAAAACCCAGCCTATGTCCTTGTACGACAAAGTTTCATGTAAGTTTTTGTGACAATCTATACTTTAGCTGGGAAAAAATTTGTACCTCTTTTTATTCCATTTAGTCTTTCTCACAATCTGGGTTTCCTTTCTGTTCTGTCTACCTATCCTATCTTTCTCCCCATCCTTCTTTATTTCTCTCTGTTTGTCCTATTTTCCTTCTCTCCATTTTCAATCTGCTTTTCTTTCTCCAATATATTTCTCTTTCCCTGACTTCTATTTTTCCGTTTTTTAAATTCCATATTTCTAAATTTGCCTTCCTTCCTGTCTTATTTTCAAGGATTTCTTTTTCTCTCTTTCTAGAAATCAATCTTTTTCAGGTCTTTCAAACTTTATATTTTCTTTCTGTATTTCTATCTGCTCTTCTACATATACATACACCTTTGTTAATTAACTTCTGTTCTGGCTGTATTGAACTATGCAGGATTTTTATCTATATGGAGGCTTAACTTTCCTGAACTCAAAAGAAGCCCCACTTTGTCTCAAAGTTCTAAGCAAGAAATCCTTTTAATCAGCCTATTCCCCAATTTACCCTCTTTAAAGACCTCACAGACGTCACCCCAGGGGGTCTCTGATGTTGAGACACTGGAATGTCTCACATATATGTTAGTTGATGAGCAATCATTTTATAAGTGAAGATATTAATATTCAAGAGATAGGCCTAGTGGAAATTTCCATGAAAAGAAAGATTACCCCTGAAAAAATCAATCGATTGTCAGCCTGCAAAGTATACATGTATGTATTGTTTAGTTAGAAAATAGTGTGGAAGCAATCTATCTATCTATCTATCTATCTATCTATCTATCTATCTATCTATCTATCTATATATCTATATATCTATTTATTTGTCTATCTATATCTCTTTATCTCAACACATCTATCTGTCTATCTATCTATCCATCCATCCATCTATCTATCTATCTATATATCTGTATTTATATCCATCTATCTATCTCTACAATGTGTAACTTTTTTTCCTGAAACAGTGCATGGGACCTCTAAAGTGATGACAAGATTTGCAACTTTCTTCCAGGAATAAAGGTGTACTTGCAAACAAGCACCTAAAAAAGGATTAGATAACATAATAAATATATCAAAATTTTAAATGCTATCTGTAATAGGCCTACATGTTAAATCATTATATTCCGCATTTCATCCAGACTGTGACAAACTATTATTTTTGTCAAAAATGAGTTAGTCAACGCATAACAGGAAATTCTTTTAAAAAAAAGAAAGAAATTTAAGTTAGCTTCATAACATCCCACATAATCATGCATTCATATCAAACACAGTTGAAGGTCAGCCTCAGAAGCGGCAATTCATAAGATTTTCTACATCCCATTGTCTTGTAATACAGAAATCAAGATATTGTACTCAAATTTGTTGATTGGCATACAAACAAGCAGGGGAGGAGCATAAAGGTACACATTAATGGATGAAGAAATTGGCCAATTGGGGCCATCAGATGGGGGGGGGAGGGGTGATTGGTGAAGAAGGGGGGGGGGCTCATGAGGAGAGGAGGGTATAGTGGTCAGTGTGCTGATTGGTGATAAACACCCTCGTTCCTCAGTTGTTAATCAGATATGAAGGAGACATGACAGATATGCTCTGGCTTTGGATATTTGCAAGTTGGAAGTAAACTTTTAAAGATATCATAAAAAAGTATTATTTGATAAACACTGCTGCTGCAAGATGTTTACAAGCATGAACATTATACTTCATTTATTCTAAAATGACTATGGAATAGAAACTGTTAATGTTAAGAATTTCATGCAAGAAGTGAAGTTGATTTTAAATGAGGACATCATACAAAAAATAAAAAAGGATAACATTTTATAATATCTGTGAAATGGGAATAACACATAATCTAACATAGGTAAGTGGAGTTATTTATTGAGCATGGTCCCTTTTGAACACTTTGAACAGTCCATTGGCCACTATAATAATGAAAGATTGCCTATGATTGCACATATTTTTTGTTAATAGCTTAAATCATTAGGTTATCTGTTTTTTTTTTTCAATCTTGAATTAAAATTGCCAACAGCTCTGGTACCACAAGAAATCTTTGTGAAATTCCATTCATGAGTAGAGGTTGGCTTAGACTACTTCCATCATAATTTCATGGGGAAATGTGTAAATGATTATCTTGGATTCAGGCCACCCAAGGGTCCAGCTGCTACTGTCCAGTTTGACAGGCAGGGCTGCTGAGTCTTGCAGCTTCTTCCTCACCCCTTCCTTTGGGACCCCCTCTCTCCCCTGGGACCCCCTCCTACCCCCCTGTCATGAGGAGGTTGACCACCCTCACCTCTGGTGTGAAATTGATAAACTACTGGCAACTGACCAAGTAAAACCATCCTACATGGTCATCAGATAATGGTAACACCAGTGTCGGAGTGACAATGTGGCCCCATATTACCACGGGGCACATAACCACAGATTGAGTCTAAAATTCTGATAAAATCAGATTAGATACTTCAAACCACATGTGATCTTGGTGTCAAGTTTCAAATTTATTGCTGCACCCCCCTGCTTGCTGTTGCCTGTTAAGCACTGCCAGAGCTGATTAAGGGTGTCTTCCTGATAAGGTCACGTTACCCCAGGCTGGGGACCCTTTTTCTTATCGTCCCCTTATCTAGGGGACCTCGCTAGAGTCGTCAAAATTTGGTAAACAACGGGACTGATTAAGGCTTGTGCCGCTATCGTCTATCGTCTGTGTGGACAGATATAACTAAATATCATGTAATATTATGAGGTTTTTTGCCCTGGGTGATTCACCCAGGGTACTTTTTTTGAAAAACCAGTCTGAGAGGTTTTCTAAGAAGTGTTGTCCTGGCATGAATAGGGGTGTGGGTACAGCCAATATGGCCAATTCATGTTCTAATGATGTTATAGTAAAATGCGTTTCAGGTTTGGGTTGAGTTGGGTTGAGTTGATTTTTTTTTTTTTTTTTTTTAATTGAAAAAAAATTTTTTTTACGGTTTGTTGATAGATTGTTTGAGTCTTGAGGGACTGTTTTCAAGCTGACTTTGCATTATAATATCGCCCACATGACAATCGCCCATGCGTTTCAAGGAAGGCCAATAATGCATTTAGCATTTGCTTTTTGCAGTGCATCTATTCTCAAAGCAGTATAACAATGCTAATTGCAATTCTGCAAGTTCTAAAACCTATTTTCATCCTCAGTTTACCAAATTGCCATTGAGGAACAGCACTTGAAGGCAATCTGACAGGTGTCAAAGCTGATTGCACTTCGCAGTGCAGTGCTACTTTGATGTTATATCCATGGATCTTATGCTTAGGCCTATTACTCATTCCCAACAGAACCCAGGGTTTGAATCCTCGGATTCTTGTTGGACATAGGAACTTATAAAGAATCTTGTATCAACTTCTTTTGACAAAATTTGCCTCATGAAAGAAGAGAAAATAGTTGACAAATTGCGAATTGACAATGGCCAAGGCTACCCGTAGAATAATTAGTGAACCTTCCACGGCCCTGAAACTATGCAAATTAGGAGGCTAAGCCTAATTACGCAGATACATTTCATTGAAATGAAGTTTTATGTAGTTGGAACCTTCGCAAACATTGCACGTGACACCGTTAACCAACTTTGAATTCTGGGCTTGTCAGGAAGAGAAAATCACCTCATAAGTGCCACAGATTAAAATAAGATGTGCTAGTTAAAAGATGATAGTTTACCACACATCACAATAATTGTGTTGTATTAACTGTTGTATGGTTCGGACCACAGTAGGCCTATAGTATATTTTGGCTGTCTTACTAGTTACCTTGAGGGAAAATTTCAATTTACAACATTTGATGAAGAACTTCTCTCATTGTGTAATTTGATGCGATTCTTTATTTTTCGAATGTAAACTTGTAGAATAAAAAAAAAGACGTTCTGGAAAAAAAAACAGAACTACAATCTCATTGCTTGGACAAAGAAGTCGATGTTCATTATATTCTTCATTGGTGACCAACATTGCTGAGTGCGAGTTGCACATCGTATATGCGGCCAATCATAGATATGCCTTTGGACACGTAATTGGATGAAATATGAAACTTCGCTGAGATTATATTGTGAATCGTATGTTGTCACAACAACTGAATGAGGGCCTGCGGCTTCTATCTGCGCTGTTGGCATTGGTGTGCTCCAATGTCTTTGCAACATTGTGCCATATGACATTCATAATTCCATGTGTGTTCAATTGGTGGATCCTATTTGTGTTTGCCTATGCTGGGAGAGTGCAAATAAATTAATGATTATTTTGATGGCCTGAACTGCTTGGAAGTTGTTTCATTCTTTCGAGTCAGATTTTCCAGATCAAGCTATTCTCTGATAGTAGATGATTAAAGTATGACAGTTTGGTGATCTATTAAGAAAACAACAAAAAATGTTGTGTCTCACCTGTTTGTCAAAAAGGCTAATATTGATATATTTTGTAACGTTGTGACCTCGTTCGACTCCTGGCCAAGCCAAAAAAACCAATGTCAGTTTGAAGTTTCATCCTGTGCACATGTACTATAGATTGCAACTCGCCTCATTATAACATGGTCCCTGAAAATCATGTTAAACCTAATCTGCCCACAAATACAGGACATAAACCCGTCTCACCCGCCTATCCTAAACTGCTTATAGCAAAAATTACCTTTGCTGAGTGGAGAAGCTTGTAACCGGATAAATCATTCTCATTTTAATGCAGAACATCTTTCTGGCCTCAGTGTGCTTGGTCGTCTCAAGGGAGTGATGCTTGACTTCCCTCTGGATTGATGACCTGTCGTAATGCAGTTTTTTTGGTATTTCACACCTGCCATGAATGTCTAATTCCAAACCCTGAAGCTACCTATCTTGTTACAGCTTTCTTCCATATTTCATCTGTTTGAAATTGCCACGGATGTCTTAAATTCCAAATCATATACACATATACAGGTAGATGAATAGACGAGCCGTTGTGAGTTCTGGAAATTTGCACCACTGATTGTGCTTGGGTTTGATTCCCTTTTTTGTGGGAGACAGCATTATTAGCAGACATTCAAGAGCAAGATGTCAGCTGGATGTCATTTGTATGGACATTCAAGAGTGAAATCCCAGCTGGATGTCATTTAGGTTAAACAATTGATATCAGTATCCCAGCTGGATGTTGTTTGTATGGACCTTCAAGAGTGAAATCCCAGCTGGATGTCATTTAGGTTAAACATTTGTTAGGAGTATCCCAGCTGTATATTGTTTGTATGGACATTCAAGAGTGAAATCCTAGCTGGATGTCATTTAGGTTAAACATTTGTTAGCAGTATCCCAGCTGGATGTTGTTTGTATGGACATTCAAGAGTGAAATCCCAGCTGGATGTCATTTAGGTTAAACATTCGTTTGCAGGACCCCAGCTGGATGTTGTTTGCATGGACATTCAAGAGCAACGTTCCAGCTGGATGTCTATTTGAAGAGACGAAAAAGGCGATCTCTTGAATCATTGTCTGTGCTGGCCAAGTATAAAATCCCACACAATGTCATGAATGGTGGTAAATCGCAAACGAGAATTCTTCTATCTTGATCTTGCAACCACCAGGCTCTTAGGTTTTTCAGAGAACCCTGCTTCACTGCACTTGCTCTATCTTGCATCTTGTGAATCCATCCTTGTTAATGACAAGAACCCCTACCTGGGCTTTTCTCTAGTTCGCACCCTACATGTTTACTTGCACTTGAACTGGTCCATATCATTATTAATATATGTTACCAGGCTCATTTATTATCACTATGACTCCATATAACCACCATCATGTCCACACCATTGACAGTTCTGGTTTGGCTAATGATAAAAGGTGTGAGAACTCTGATTCTCTGACCTTGGTGTACAATATTACAGTGATACTGAAACATGAAATATTATACCTAAAGGACCAGTACTGTTGCCTCACATATTCCCCCATTGAATTCAGTGCTATTCATGACATCTTCTTCAGTAATTGAACATGTCCTAATGAAAAGACCTTGAAATTATCTGTGAAGTGTTACAGTGTCAGTGATACCGAAATATGAAATGTAATATTATACCTCAAGGATCCGTACCCCCTACCTCACATATTCCCTACTGAAATTTAATGCAATTCATACTTAAACATGTCATAATGAAAATACCATTAAACAATGTGTTGCATCAGTACAGTAATATTGAAATTTACTAAAGTAAGAAATATTATACCTCGAGGAAGAATACTGTCTCCTCACATATTCCCTTTAGGATTCAAAGCAATTCGTCTCTAGTAATTGAACATGTCATACTGGAAGGACCTTGAACTGACCTATTACACTTTGTTACAGTGATACTAGAACATGAAGAATATGGGAATTATTTCCCTGAAATACTGGCTTGTGATTGGCTGACAGAGGTGTCGAATAGTATAAGATATATTATTATACGAGATATTTTACCTCAAGGAGCTGTACTGTCCTCATAGTTTACTTTAGAGGCTTCCTTGGACTTGTCAGTATAAAAAGACCAGGAAGCTTGAACCTATTAAATCCCTGGGAAGCCTTACTGACTTAAGCCCTTAAGGGGATGACCCACAATTCTTAGAAGGTCATTAGTTGACCTTGTGACCTTGAGAATGTCTGGAAGCTCAAAGGTCATTGATTTACATGGCTTCCTAACCCAGAATGCAATGGAATGGGATTTCGGATTTGGTGTTATGATGTTTGAGGTTGTGTTCAATCAGATATTGGTTAGACATTGTCAGTTATTTGGAAAATCTAAGTTTTTGTCATAGATATACTCAGTTCAGATGCACCTGAAAGAGATAGAGGATGTTAGTCAGTCAGTTGGTAGCGTTCTGGCCTTTCAATGGCTGGGACCCGGGTTCGCTTCCAGCTCCGACTGTGAAGCTACTTGCATGACTATGTTGGACAGCGGTTTCAATCATCTTTGGTGCCTTGGCCACATTGTTGTGTCCTCCTCATGTCCTCCTTAGCCTATCAAAGTGCATGAATACAGGATGTAAAAACTCAATCATCCATCTTCCTAGACTTGTACAAGTTGGGATTTCCCAAATTTAATTTGTTATCTTCCAAATTTAATCTGTTATCTTCTTAAGAGATCTCATAAAAATTAGAAATTAAAAAGCATTTTTTTGACCTTTTGATTGTATTTAATGTTTTGTATTTTCTTTGTATTTACTTTGTATTTAATGTTTTGTATTTTATGTTTCAGGTGAGTTTCCTTTGAATAATTCCTTGACAAAAGAAATACCAGTAAGGTAAGGTTTACAATATACTATATCTACGGTAGGAAGTTTAATCAATTATAAGTTCGGAGTTATCGAGTGTCATGTCGATCATCAAATGAGTTCTTTTATAATAGCCTCAGTTAGGTACAAAATTTTACTTGAGATTTGTGAAATTATTCACAGGTACACCGTATAATTATGTCCATTGAGTGATATATCTGATACAGATCATGAAATAATGACATTTTTTACAAGTTCAGAATTGATCGCCATGGTAACTGCGTGTTGTTGACTCTCTAGTTGTGGAGCGCATCATTTTACCGGAAGTTGAAATGTACATTGTATCGATTTTTGTTTTCGAAACTGAAGAGAGTTTCCGTGTTGTAGGTTTTGGGTTGAAACTTTAAGAACTTACGAAACATGCAATTTTCCAATTATAGGAATTCCTCAGCATGGAAAAACATTAAGCTGCATGCTATTTCGGTGGGTGGAAAAACCTTATGTAATTATGGTTATGTAACCTGATAGAATCGCAAATTATAGAATCTGGGTCAATTTTGATGTGGGAGGTTGTGTATGAAATTTACATCAAATTTTGTCCGATACATGCCTATTTTTCTATTCTAAGTAACTTAATTCTATTTCACGTCGGCTTAACTCTACATCTTCCCACACATTTTTCCTCTAATTCAATCTCTTTAAAGCCCCTTAATTTGAGTTTTATGGTTAATGACACTCGCAAATATGTGGAATTATGATTTACACCTACGACAATTAAGATCTGGCAAAGGCAGTTGCTGTGACTTGCTTTGGGGACCGCAGAGACTCAAGAGAATATGGTTTGCCTTGCCTTTTCACGAGGTGGAGCTGCAGTATATTGGCAATACTGTCATCCCTCTAGTGTCAGTTTGAACAAATAGAAGCTGCTGCATTGCAGACGACATTTGCTGAATATGTATCAAGTGGAACTTTGGTTTATTACATATCGGGCCTGTGTAATTGTGTGGAGTTTAAGTTATGGTGTTTATCAGGGTTGGGTTCAAATACAGATAAAAGTATTTAAATACAAATACAAATACTTTCAATCTTTCTAAATACAAATACAAATACAAATACAGTTGAGCTCAAAAGTATTTAAATACAAATACAAATACTTTCAATTCTTTCAAATACAAATACAAATACAAATACTCAAATTTTGAAAGTATTTAAATACAAATACAAATATATATGCAAATATATTTGAAAATACTTTCAATAACTCTGTCTTAGAACTTCAAACTAGTCTTTTTAAATTGATTCCAATCTAACTCTATAGCTAATGTTTAACTGTTTTAATTTTTATTGGTCTGTAGGTTATGTACAGTTTTAACAAATAATAATAATTATTAGATTTTCATAATATAATTATCAAGTTCCTTCGTTAAAATCTGTTCAAATTTCCACAAATTGCGACATTTTTTTTTCCATTAATTGCCCGATTATAAACTGAATAGTTGCATTTTATGATTTAAACATGCACAAATATGTATTTATCTAATTCTTAATTAATTAAATATGATGTTCTGCACATATCAATTGTTAAATATTGATTTATCTGTAAATATTTTAGAAATAAACCCAGTAAGTCCAGGTTGAATGCCAAATTTTAATTGATTCACTATGAATTTCACTTCACTTGGTGGTGATTGTAATCACTTAGGAATAAAACAACAGACTGTACACAACTTTGCTCTTTCAGACACATTGGCTTGGTAATGTTGTCTATTCACATTTGTGCTTTGTTCTTTGGTGAAGCTGACTTTAACTAAAATGACTAAGTAAATTATTAAATTGACTTCCTACGTATTTATAAGTCAAAGGATTTACTCATCAACTTAATAAGTGAAATGACTAAATTAGTATGTGGCTAAACGTTTGTCAGATATTTTCAACAAAACAAAGGGCGAAATTCTCAACAACAACAACACTATCTGTGATTGGCTATGGTAAGGTGCACTGGTGAATATTGCTCTGTGATTGGTCGAAACAGAAGGTTCTTTTGGACCAATTTTGTTTATGTTCTTTTAGGGATAGAATAATCATGTCAGATTCATTAAAATCCCGTGTTTTTGTTCTATATGCCACGTTTGTTTCATTAAAATACCTATTTTCAGTACCAGCAATTTGTTGAATGTTTCAATAGGAAAATTTGTGAAAAATGAAGCTCAATAAAAAATTAATATAAAATAGAGAAATAGGTATTTCGTTCATTTAACAACATTTTTCGTTAGCTAAAAATAAGTCAATATTCGAAATATGCCTATAACCTTGCTGGAATACAGTCTCAGTCAGATTCAGGACATATCTATGCCCCAGAAAGCCATTATACTTTCATTGGGGGCTGCTTGGACAACAATCTTATATGAAATTCAATCAACATTTATAAATAGATATTTAGGCCTTAGTAAATTTCCACTCCACTGTTGACAGCCCTCTCAATTCCAAAATATAACTAAAATCTACTTTGTTTGTACTCAACAAGAAGGTATTATAACTTAGAAGTTTTTCCGTGAAATTGATGCTATAATACTGAATAATATATACAAATTTATATGGAACTTTTGAATGCGCTTTTAAAAATAAAAAAAGGTTTCTTTTTTAGTGCAAATTGACCTCTTATTAAATAGTGATGTAAACATTATTTATAAATGCAAAATAATATGAACTTTTTATAACTGATAGATGTGTATTATTAATGTCCACACAATGATACCCCTATATAATTGCAATGCATCATTGCTCACAAAAGACAATGCATGGCCTGTACCTGTGTTTGAATAGCAATTAAGACAATAGCCAGGGTCAGAATAGCAGTTAAAATTCAAAATGTGTGATAGTTATGTCTTTCATACTATTAGACACTATAAAATGCATGGTCATTTACCTGTAACTGTTAGACAAATGTAACCTTTTTTGTCAAAGAAAATATATTTGATTTATGGGTAAATAAGATGTACATTGTATATACACAATTACTACTACATTTACATGTAAATGTGTATCAAATTAATTAAAGAAAATCTTTCATTTTTTAAACTTAATATGCAAACAATTATGATTCATGACTTCTCATACAGGGCATATTTCATTTGTATCTTTTGTTGAACAAATATTTTCTTAAAATTGGAAGTTTAGATAGAACAGAAGCAGTCTTGTATTTTACCTGTGCAGTCCATTGGATTCTTGAGTTAGATATTGTTAACTTCTTCAAACCTAACAACACAGAGACAGTGATAATCTCTATACATGAATGTTTATACACAGACCACAAACCGAGCACTTCAGGGGAAACTAAGATGGTAATCATTAAAAATGCTAAACTTCCAAAAATAATAATATGTAAACTAAATATAGTAATACAAAATTTCAAAATTAGTGTATAAAGATAGACACATTAGTTATATCCACTTTTGAAGTTAAGGAATACATGCCTTTTTGATCCATTTATAGACCTTGTATTTGAAAAAAGTATTTGTAAATACTAAATACTTTGATGCAAATACAAATACAAATACAAATACTTTTGAAATTTACCAAAAGTATTTAAATACAAATACAAATACTTTGCAAAGTATTTAAATACAAATACAAATACTTTCAAATTTCCGAAAAAGTATTTAAATACAAATACAAATACGGTATTTACAAGTACAAATACAAATATATTTGTATTTGAACCCAACCCTGGTGTTTATGACTTAAGGTGATTTGAGAATGCTAGTTTAATAGGCAGGCTTACTTGACATTTTCTTGGGACAGCCCAATTAGCCTTCTATATTTTCTCTGAAGTGTTACTCTATTTTTCTCTTCAACTTCCCAGACAGTTTGAGTTCGAGTTACCGTTTTGAGTAATGGAATTCCCACTTTCGCTTTTTAGTTTTCGAGAAATATGTCGATATCCATCTCACATCACATTTGCTTGAAGTTCCAACAGAGACAGCTTAAACTTTTGACAAAAACGCCCCATATAACTTCCAGCTCCATAGCTTTGAGTCTTATTGCTCAAATTTATCACTCTCCTTATGGTGTGAAAAACATATATGCAAGTCAAATATGGCCTTTTGGTTTTTTCGATTTTACGACTTGACCTAAATTCTATGTTTATTTGCGTACATTTATTACTTTTTTTGTCATGTACACATTGTCTTGGAAGATCATTGATCATGTAGATGATGATGATTTATAAACGTTCCTCTTCATATATGTGGAAAAATGAACTTTCCTAAAAATACTGTGGTTCTTCGAACGACCAGCGACAAGATCTTTAAGTTGATGTGAACTTTCTGGTGTCCACTTCTACTGAGTTCTATGTTGGTTGGTCTCAATGAGGTTAAATGAGTTCATTAAGTTCCTTGATTGCCCGGATTGCCCGGATCACCAGTCTATCTTCCTTTACAAAGGCTAAAGGAAGTGATCCAGGCTATTCTGAAGTATAGGGGGTTGGGAAAAGGAAATTTGCAGTTCACAGAGGAAGTTGGAAAGTGTTTGTCAGATGTAGCTTGTTAAAAATAAGTTTTTAATGCAAATTTCCAGATAGAATAATGAAGATAAGCAGCTTTTAAAATACTTCCTTCCTCATTTACCAAATGAAGTGTACTTTAAGATTTAGTTAATCAATTAAAACTTTAAAGTTTGAGTTTCCAGTCGCCATTTTGGACTCGAGAAAAGAAAAAATGTCTTAGGCACCTTGAAGAAAAATTGGTTGAAGACTTCTGTTAGTTTAGCTCTTGTTTGAGAAGTAATTTCTTCAAAGAAGTTAATTAGTTTCTTAGGGAGTTAGACCTTTTTCCTGCTTTCTTACTTATCGAGTTATTTTTGCTTCAACTATTTGCGAAGTTAACAGGACTTGAGAAACTGAAGAAAATTCTGAAAGCCGATCTAATACTTTTAAAAGACTGTTTATTGGACGGCTGGAGGAGGACGCGTTTCTTGAAGTTAGATGACCAACTGAAAGATGGACAACTGTGGTATTTAATCACAGTGTGTAGGTAATGATATCCCTCTTAGACTGGTTTTTGTTGTTCATATAGGTTGATTGATGAGATGATAGATAGATAGATATATATAGTAAGTACAGCCCTCTAAGCCCAGTTCTGGGTGCTCTCGGGGGTTGAATGATGAGATGGAAGAGAGAGCGGGAATCCTCAACTTGTTACACATTTGCCCCATTTGAGGGATCATTTACTTGCCCTGCACAGACACTGATATAAAGGGCCACCAGTTAAATATCTCATCCTAATGTCATCCAGCTTGGATGTTGCACAAAAAGATCTACTAAGAAATTGCTGCATGAGCAAGAACTGAACTTGGGACCTCCAATAGAGCAGCTAATAGAATAATACTATATTACATAGTCATAGCTTTCTACATTTAAGATGAGTTCTGAAATGTATGCATCAGAAATATCACAGTACATGTAGGCATATCAGACTCTTGTACTTTCATATATGTATTGTGGTGACTATACATCTGTACAGAAATCTCTGGGATCTCAGTCTATATATAGCTGACTACCATCCCAAGGGAAATAGCACTTATCTATATTTATGACATAATTCTATGCTTTGGTGACACTTCAGGCCTTTCTGCAAGTTTTGGCATTTACTTAGTGCTTGACATATGCATTGGGGTCCTGTCCAATTTAGTTTTGCATATATGTGGACTTAATGTTGGACCTTGTAATACCCCGTATGTGTATATGTCGCTATGAGCATATGCCACAGTATAAAGGAGACTATATACTGCAAGTAGGTTTGTATGGGTAGTTCAGCCTTCTCAGGCATGTTCTTGGCACTCATGAGGGTATATTGATATGTGAAGTTCACATTTCTGTATCATTTTGTGTCTTGAAGTACTAAATGCATTTCTGAAAGGAAGCTTGGCAAATGAACTTGATAATTTCATTGCACATGTCCAACATGAACCAGTTGCCTCTAAATAGCCCACACTGGTGCTGATGGGGCGTAAATCACAAACTCGCTCACTCACCCAACATGAACCAGAAGCCATTATTATAACTTGTCAATCCACATGGTGCGATTTTCAAGTAGCTGTTGTCATTACAAAACCATGGCACATAATGTCAAGCTTCCAGACCAATTTACTTTGGGATTACTTGATGTCATCAGAATGCTAAAAGCATTAATTGCATCAATTTTGAAACCAATCTGTTAATGGATTTCTTTATTCAATAATATCTACAATTGTCTGATGCCGTCTGTGTCATTCGAGGAACCTGCTTTCGCAAGAAGTTGCGATGAACATCCAGTTGAAATTATTATTTTGTAATTCATTTCTTTTAGATTTCTTTGACGGCATAGTTTTTATCCGTTTCCCACTGCTCCTGATTATTTTTGGATGTTCTTCTGTTGCCAAGGTCAAACTTTTCATTAGGTCTCATGTTTTTCCATTAGCTTTTGTTTTGCTTGGTTCATTAAAGATTTGGAAGGTCATTTCATACATTTTTTTCCGGGGTAATTTGGTGCTCTCAGTTCTTCATAACCTTGACCAATTTGCAAGTTGACAAGGTCCTACTTTGTTTTTGGGTTAATTAATCTTTGAAACTCTTGGTTTCTTGGTTTTGGGTGACCTTAGCATGTTTAACTGTCGCGGCCAACCATGCCAGGATATTTTGTCTCAAAAATTTTAAGTTTTTTGTGATGACCTTGAAAGGCGAGGCGATATCAGTTGGTCAAACAGTTTAAACGATTCTTGATTTAATTGTGGAGACCTTGGAAATTGGGAACCTGTTATTTTTATGTAATGAAAAGATATAAAGAAAAATGTACTTGTCACTCTACTTTCTTGTTGTGATGACCTTTGAAATATCGTTTTGCTATCAAGGTCAGCACACAGTTGGCCATCACATATGACCATCACGAAGTTTGTTGCTACCAAGAGAAATCCAATGGTCATGTAAGTGTCACAGTGTTTTCCCCACTCTTTTCTTCTTTTCTTTTTGATTGTTCCCTATTCAAACAATCAAGACAAAGACTTTTCTAAGGTTTGCTTAAGAGGTCTTTTTGACACAAAAGGGCCATTTTGCCTGAACCTTAATATGCCACCCAGAACAATGGGAGGAAGCCCAAGAAAGACTTGAGGAAGTCAAAACCTTTGGGAGTTCCCTTTAAGCATACAGATGAGTTGTCAGAAATTCAATCACTTTGTAAGTTTCTCTCTCTGGGTCAGGGTCATTTGAGGGCTTTGATGATATTTGGGTCCATTAGATTGTATTGATGAGAACTGGGTTGGATCAGAATGATGTTAAAAATGTATATGTCAAGGACTCAAGGTCACAGAAATGATGTTCTCAGTTCTTTTACAATTGATGTGTATGGTGATTTGAGGGTTTGCGATCTTGTAGCTTGATGCAAGATGGGCAAGCATGATTTCATGCTCTCAGCTTCATACAAGTCTGTCACAGATGGGGCAACTGACTTATCATTGGCCTATCAATTGGACTCATTGCAGTTGACTGTTGATATACAGAACCGTTGCTTGAATTTGGAGCTTGATGCCAGATGGGCAAGCATGATGTCATGCTCTTAGCTTTATCTCACAGCTGGGCCATCTGATCAATCACGGACATATTGGAGCTCATTATGTCATGCTCTAGAGTTTAAATTTTGTTTCCTGTTCTGTCATATGATTCCAGTGGGTGTTGACTGTTAAGTGCCTCAAAGAGTTATATGTTTCTTAGATGCATCTATTCGAATTTCTGTGTTGACTTTATATTTGTGAAGTTTAGGGACAATTTCCTCTATTCTATTTGCTTATTTGTCTTTTCAACTTGCGTCATATGAAAGATGGTCGCTTTAATTGCGAAAGTCTTGAAATACACACTTCAAGTTTTCTTCTGTCGTATTTGCTGTTTGTCTGGAATATACGCAAATATCACAGACTCTCTTTCGTGTACAGAAGGGAACTACAGTTTGGTGCTGCTGCACTGTATTGGTGGAATTTTATTGTTAAACTGGTGGAAAGGATTTAAATTAAGATATTTTGATATGCCAGCTATGAGTAAAATTCTTAACTTGTAAGGCCAAGAAATCTATAGTTGGCCTACTATGCCACAACACAGCTGACAGCAAGCTACAATGCTCAGTCCTTTTCACTGATTGCTTCCTCCTGGACCAGTAGTTTGTATTTGGTCTTTCCGAATGGCACAATCAATGTTCTTTTGTACGTTGGGGTAAAAAATTTAGTGCTCTTGATTGCGGCTTAGTGCTATTGTGTCTTGCGGACAACGGATGATTGCGAATTTGGGTTTTCCTGGATTGTGTCCTTGTTTTGTGTGACATGGCTAATGAAGTTGACCGCCACATTGTACTTTTGTCCTCTACAAATGAAATTGTGGTTGCTTATCAACTTGTACTACTATGATTCTGAGATGCTATAGAACATGTGGTTCTTCAGTATATTGTTGACTCTGAGGCTGTATATCTGAAAATCAGTTGGTGTGCTTTATGAAGAATCCTCATATGTGGATTTGAAACATTTTGTTTAGGTGACATTTGATGAATTAGGTGTGATGATAACCATCTTTGGTACCGGTTGGATTGCCAGAGTGGATGATAACATACTGCCAGCTGTTAGATTTTGAATTGATGATACTGTTAATTGTTAGTATGGAGAATTGGAGATCCTAAATTTATATGCATAAGAAATATCTTCCTATGACCCCAATCTTCTGATTAAAAGGTTGCAGATGTCTTTTTAGGTTCTGGCCATATTATAATAACACCCTTGCTATACTAGACATTTTGCCCTTTTGCTGAATCTGGTACTTATATTATTAGCAAATTGGCTTTTACAATACCTATCATATTGTATGTATACCTTACACATACATCCCATGAAAATCTGATGTGTTCTCTGAAGTGAATCAAAATACCATCACCTATTGTCATGCTAGTATGATGCTACAATATGATCCTGAATGATAAATTGATGTTAGCAGGTGTCTTGGGTAGATAAGCTGCACTTGGAAGGGGTATGGCAAGGGTATCACTTAGCCCTGTGTATAGATGGGATTTTTCAAAATTGATAAATGTGGATTTAGAGGACATTAATTCATAACAGTACATTGTTTTGTAAGTTATGATGAAATTTAGCTGCAATTTGCTTCAGGTGAAAGACATCGGAAGTTGTCACAGTCTTGGTATTAGATGTGAAGAATGAGATATTTCTAATATACGGTACGCTTGGATTCTAACGTCTTCAACCTAGGTTCGATTGGCCTGGGCGATTTGTTTCGCCCTGTGCTAAGAGTGCACCTCACCTCAAAACAATGGCCCCTACTTGTTCTATTTAGCCTATTTAGTGAAAAAATACAGGACTTAAAGCATGATCACTCACCTATCTGTCGAACCTAACTCCCCTATCTCAACATTTTACAGTGAACGTTACTGATAGAGGTAAAAGAAAAATGTCAATGAAGAAAATGATGTTAAGATTTCCGACAAATTTCCACAATTAGAAACAACATGTTTGAAACGGTAGGTCAGTACCGTCACAAAAATAATAATTTTACACTACCTTCCAAAATTTCCATCGAGATGTAAAAATTTCCAGAAAATGACATGCAGAATTTCCTGCCTTTTTCAGCCATGGTCCCAGATACCACAAATAACACTAAACAGACATTTCTTCACTGTAGTGTCTGTGTATGATTGAATTAGATGCTTGAACAACCTCAGATGTCTGTAGCATGACCCAAGGCCTTATGAACCCCTTGGAGGGTAATAAAAGCCCCTGGGATGTAATTGGGGTCCTTATCTGTCCCCCAGCAGTCTGCACCCTTTATTTGGTTAGCAGTGATATTGATAGTCTTCATGGAAATTTGTCTTTGCCTGATATGTGAGGATGGAATCTGTAAGCAAAATACAATGTAGGACTATAAGATTATAAGAAAAGTTATACTTACATTTAGGTAGGATGGTGTGGAAACTGGCACAGTGGCTCCGTGGTACAGTGGGTAGCATCCCTGCCTTGTACACATGAGGACGTGGGTTCGATCCCCGCTCCGGCCATGTCCAGAGGTTATCACTATAATGATTGGTATGATTGCCGTTCAGTATGGTGAGCGCCGGTGAGCAGATTTATCTGGAATGGGCGCTATATAAAATCATACTATATTATATTATTATTATTAACTGCAGCCCTCTGAGGCAAGTACTGGTCACTCACAAGGGTTCATTGATGGGATGAGGGAGAGAAAGAGGAATGTCTCAAAATTTTATACACTTACCCCATCAACATGTTACAAATTTGTCCCATACAAGATGTGTGAGATTTTATACTTGCCTGCTGCCCAGCACAGACACCGATAGATACAAGGGGCCACCAATTTATTGTTACATCAGTATGACATCCAGCTGAGATATGGCTCATGAAGATTTGCCAAAATTATTATAAAAGATGCTGAACATGTCCTACCATGCAGGTTAGTAAACCTCCAATTTCATTAAATTTTCAAGAAAACAACAGTTAGGCCTACTTGTAACTTATCATGCAAAGGATAAATCTAATTGAATCAAATATAGTATCTATCCTTGTAAAAGTGTATTGGGGAATCCCCTACACTAGGCCCCACCTCCTATTTTCAGTTGCCATATAAATCCACAGTTCTATGTGGATTGAACCCTCCCATAGATCATTTCACTTTATTGCAGCTTTACTCTGTCTGGAATTGATCATGCAAGCCATCATATTTTGAAACACACTAAATTTACAGAACAAAATGCATGTGAAATATTCTAAGATTGATTTGAAAATGGAATATTTCCCTAACTTCAGCAAGAACTGGGGTTATTATATTGCCGGGCACAACATTATCATGTTCCCAGTTCTGTGTACAGATCCACGAATGTTGTATTAGCAAATTGTGCTAGCATTTCAGTATTATGATAAATTCAGGACAGGGCATTGGATTACTAATAAAGATTGATCGCCCTAGTTATCGATTCAACGGATGCTATTAATGCCATCAGACATGATCGATTTGTTTTGTCTATTGCGTTAGATTTTGATTTTAGCTTTGTTTTGCTAAAAATTTTCTGTTGTTTTCAAAGATTTTCGGTATCACTGTGAAGAAGGTGGAGCTGGCTTATTGGTTTGGCTTCGAGCATATTATGATCTGGTCCCAAGTTTGATTCCAGTCAAGTCGATGTTGAAATATTTTCTGTCTTTTAGTTTGCCTCTGAATATCCAGTACTGGTACTGATGGGGTATAAAACACAAATTCACCCCCTCCGCCAATTCAAGTAGACTCTTCACTCTTCTTAGCCTCTTCAATCCTCATCTGCTGTGACTTTCGATGCCAAAAATATGAATCGATGAATTAGAAGACGCAATTATAGTTAATCCAACATAACATTTTCCGCCCGGCATATAGTGCATCTGAATGATATCCCTTGGAATTGGATATCAGTAGTTTTCCGACTCTTCAGATGGACTAAAATCCAGTCTCTTCCAGTGCAATTCCATTTGAGATATTTATGGTGCGGAGTACCACAGACCGAAGGCAGACTGAAGCTGTTCTCAATCTTACAATACAAATTGCACACATAAAGGACAGCTCAACTGCTGTAGTAGAGTGCACTTGGTTGTATGTAGGATGGTACTAAACAATAATATAATGCTCAATCCAGCGTCAAAATGAGCACTGCGAAAAGAGCACTACGAAATAAGCACTGCAGAATGTGAACTGCTAAATCAGCATTAGAAAATGAGCACTGCATGATGAGCTCTACTGAATGAGTGCCACAAAATGACCGCTACAAAATCTGATATATATGCAAAAAATGTGATCTGCAAAATTGGCATTACAAGATATCTGGTTAATCCCAACAAAACGAGCTCTGCGGAATGAGTGCTATGAAAATCCAAATTACAATATGAGCATGATAGAATGAACTCTTTAAAATGAGCACTAGAAACAAGAACTACAAAAAAAAAGATTTCCACAAAAAGGCAACATTACATAATGAGTGCTACAAGGTTAGTGCTACAATATGAGTATTACAAAATACTACATAATTAGCATTGCAAGGCGAGCACGACAAAATTACCACTACACAAAAGAGCACTAGAACAAAATGAAGTCTGCAAAGTGAGCACCACAGAACAAGCACTGCGAAACGCTCCATTGATGCTCTTTAAAATGCCTCACTTAGTATTGAAATTCTTTTTAATGCAGAACAGATTAATCATTGCTGTCTAGGGTGCTGCCATTCTTAGCTGCTTCATTGTGGACCATTGTTGTAGTATTGGATTAAATGTAATCTGAGAAGCATGCAGCTTTTGGGAGAATGATGCCATTTGCGTGATTGGATAGTGATGGCTATATTTAGCCTGATCCAGGACCAAAAATACACTGCAACAAGAACGAACACTCAGAGAGTGTATACGTAGGCCTGCCAGCCTGCTGAGGCCTAGGCTTATCTATCTATCTATCTATCTATCTATCTATCTATCTATCTATCTATCTATCTATCTATCTATCTATCTATCTATCTATCTGTCTATCTATCTATGTGTCTGTCTCTCTATCTACGTGTCTGTCTCTCTAGCTCTCTAGCTCTCTATCTATCAATCTATGTGACGGAGACCAGCCAAATTTGAAAAGAGCCTTGAATGACCCACTAGTAAGAATACTACAAAGAATCAGATTCATACAGTACATAGTTTTAACAGGATCTTGTGCACAGCGTCATACAGACAGAGAGAGCTTGACTCGTCACATAAGCCCTGCTGCAGGCAGGCCTAACAATGATCTGGAACTACCCATTTCCTCTCTATTGTGGATGATCAATGAAATCACGCTCCTTGCGAGATGTGGATGAAGTTGTGCGAGATTTGGTATTCGATATGTCTTGGAATTCTCTGCTCTTGTGAAGAGGCTCAAGCTGAAAATAAGAATACATTTTTGACAGTCCATCAGGACTCAAGAGCGTAAAAATATGTATTGGATAACTGATATTCTACAGAAATGCTAAATTGCAAAACTTCAGACAAGGAAAAATTCTTGTTATGGGCTGCAGCTTATTTGAATCACCAATTTATATGTCCCAAAACAGGTGCATTTTATATTTATATTTCTGAGAAAGGACGCAATTTCCAACTCCCGACTCCTATTAGATGTACTATTCACTTCTTGCACACATACTCCTCGCCTCATTACCATCTCTATCTCTTGTCAGTGCAGAAATACTGGGTATAAAACCCAATCACCACCCTCTCCTAAATCTACTCACCCCCAGTCCTCCACATTGAAATTCTCCTTTGCCTGACTTTACGCTGTCCATTTATGGTACCATAAATCATCGATTAAACCCTCATTAATCAGATTTTGTCAGTACAGTGGGTTCTACATCGTAGAAACTCATCCATGGCTGATTAATGGATATTTCTTCCTGGCAATTTCTTCCTGTTTTTGCTACAGTTGAATGGATTACCATGTTAAGCACTATATTGGTTGCAGTGCGCATTATTTTTTAAAAGATATGTCTTCTGCGCCGATAAGAGATCAGAGACATGAATATAATTAGACAAATGAAACCTTCTGAAAGAGGTTGCTGTTGCTTGCGAGTGTTAAGATGAGATGAGAAAGCAGGGGAATCCACAATATCTTTCTGATTTACCCAAATATAGGATTTCTTTAAATTTCCTGACATAGCTGGTATCGGATAACAATAAATGGGACTGCCAATCTAATTCTTCCTCTGAATAACAGCTTGCTAGGACTAAGAAAATCTATCTACTCAACTTCCTCCCATCTGCCATTGACTGGGAATTTAGCATGAGATCCATAGGACCGAGTCACTTCTTAAAAACAACGCTTTATACAACTTGACCTGAAGCTGCTAGAGCTAAAATATATTTAACCATCAAAAATTTTCTAGTCATGCTGGAAAATATCAATATTTCTGTCTGGGAGCATTAAATTATTCTGAGACATGTCATTGAGTTTAAATATGGCAGAAGCCAATTATTGGCATTTGGCAGCATATTGCAAATCATATTAAATTGAGCTAAAATAGGATTGCCACTTGCTCCGTTTCATTTTTCAAAATCTTTTCTCGTGATAAATACCAAATCAAGACTGTAGGGACAAAAAGTCTGTTGGGAAAAGATTTGGTTTCAGAATCGATGCAGATTTCAATGTCTGCGGAGCTAAATCAATTAGACAGAATTTGATATCTTGCCTTTTGGGGAGATGTTTTTAAAAGTCTTTACAAAGTCTCTTCAGAGTCTTGAAAGTCTCTCGGAAGTCTTGAAAGTCTTTCTGTTCATATGGAGTCTGTAGATTCTGTCAGGCATTTATGGCAGACTGAGTGAGTAAAAAAAATGATTTTTGACAAATTTGAACTGGGAAAGTTTGCTTTACGATAAGGTGAAATGGTCAAGATTTGTTTGGTCCTTTGAACATACTATGATTTGGACTCTGACATTTGGTGAATTGAGATAATTTTTCATAAGTGGTGAATAGATGAGCCACTCTTTTGCAGGGATTTATACTTAAATGTATAGACAGTCAATGAATTGGTAAATCTGTGATTATATTGAGATTGTTCTGACAGGTGTAGTTTTAAAACTTCCCATTATATGATATGAATCATACCCTTTGACTTCTTCAACACTGATGATACGATTCTTAAATTGAGGGATTGCGCCTTTATGGTTAAATTTTTGTTTGTGTAGTGGCTAGAAACTTCCTTAAGTTCTCTTACGAGTCAATATTCTTTGGTTAATACTTTCTATAAACCTTTTTTTTGTGAAGTTAAGATCAACTTTGCTCATTTGAGCTGTTAAAGGGAATTACTTCAGATAATGAATTGACCAAGAGCATGTCTCATGCCATGGTCTTGCTACGTCAACAACTTGCTCGGCATCCTTGAAATTAAAGACAGAGATTAGCTTAAGATGGATAAAGGATAAGGAAGTCGTTCTCCTTGGAATTAAAAATGTAAAAAAATCATGAGAAGAGGCAAACGAAGAAATTAGCAGAAATTACAAGGAAAGTACTCTTAATTCCCTGTTTTCGGATAACTTGTCAATGAACCAGAAAAGAGAAAAAAGGCAGCTGCAGAAAACCTGAAGATGAAGTGAAGGAGGGTGCAAGCCTTCACAGACTGATCTGTCAATCATAACAACTCTTCTTTACCCTTTTGGTTACCCTTTCTTTGAAAGCCATTTGTCATTTTCATCAAAGGCTTCAACTCATATTCTTTGTGAGTAGACACCCTGAAATGAGTTGATTGCTGAGTAGTTAGTATATTATTGTGATGAAACACAAGTCGTCATTGGTCATCAAAGTAAATGACATATCTTTGTCGCATGCTTACCATAGCATTTTGTAGATATCACCGGAGCAGGTTCGATCGAACCTCTACCTCCTTGCGTTGAAGGCGGAAATTTCTTTTGTGTTATGGCTGCCTATGCCAAGACGCTGACAACTAATTGTTTCGATGTACATGTATTATTAGATTGAAACATGATTATGTGACCGTCAGTAATTTAATGTCCCATCCATGAGAAATGCTTTCGATGGAAAATGAGACATATAATATATGGAGAAAACTAATGGACCTTCGGCGCAAACGGAGACACCAAGAGCGAAAGTAATGCACCCTGCTGCCAAGAAAGTCCTGCCCCTTTCTATTCCTGCTGACATTTGTACAGCAAATATACACCCTCTACTGAGTCTGCACGCCCTCCACAGGGGAAACTCCGTCCCACAGACATTTCCCAAACATACATCAGAAAGCGAGTTGTCGCATGTTCGTAACACACCCATATGCATCAATATTGCAAGATGAAAGAAGCCTAGATGTTGCTCCAGTTGGTGTCTGGGGTAAAGTGGAAGTTATGTCTTATTATATCATGGACAAAAGTGTTTTATATACATTTTATATACATCTTACATACATCTTATATACATTTCATAATGTATATTTGCAGCAATGACAGTCCCTAATGATGAGGCATCTTGGCAAGTGCAAGGGACAGTCAATTTAATATCTGTAACATGTTTACTCTAAACAAATGACGTCAATCTGGGCCAGCGCTCGATTAAATTGACCAGTCTTCGGCTTGGAATTTGAACCGGAGACTCATAGGTAAGAAGGAGAGACTTGTCAACGAAAGTTCACTGTACTACCAGATTGTCTTAATATAAAACAACCAGGCCACCACTAATAAGCTGATCCAGATGCTTTGTATTGTATCTTTTCCAGATGCCTCATTTAGCTCAGAAGTATGTCAGAAGCATAGTCCAAAATGTTGCTGCACTGGAGCAATGACACCCAACTTGAGGCTTGATTATTGAGTGAAGGCAGATCCACAAAGCTTTTGGGTGGGACGCTGGTCATGTAGTGTCTTCGGAGTGACGGGAGGGGTGTGGTCTGTGAGACAAGCAGAAAGAAAAGTTTGGCATATCAGTATATTATCTCCTCAGCTGAATTTGGATGCCCAGTAGACCACTGTGTTATGCGATGCCCTCTTGTAAGAACTTCTCTACAATGTGACAATCCTTTCACATGCAACCACCCTCCATACCACCCTTTAGCAATGTTTAGGTCTTTGCTTAGCAGAGACCACACTCGACCAATAATACCGATAAGACCACTGTAGACTTTTATCTTCCAACATTGAAGGGTTCATCTCATTTCAGGGTGTATAATCACAAAGAATATGAGTTGAAGCCCAAATGCCCTTCAAAGTAAGGCAACCAAAAGGGTAAAGAAGAGTGGTGTGTAGGATTGACAGATCAGTCCCTGGAGGCTTGCACCCTACTTCACTTCATCTTGAGGTTTCTGCATCAGTATTTACTTTCTCTGCGCCATGCTTCATTGGTTGTTCATTCTGCCAAAGTCTTCTGATCTTTTCTAGCCATTTCTTTGGTTCTTTGATTACTTCAGAAGTTGGTCTCATGAAGATTGATAATTATTTCTTCCACTCCTTGTAAAATCTTGTTGGTATTTTATGAGTTGGTTTCTTGATCTGCATCAGTTCTTGAGTGCTGCTAAATAATCATTTCTACTAATTTAACTCCTGAAATTCTATTATAAATTATGCAATAACTCTCTTCCCAAATACTTCACATCAGACTTTATCATCCATCAACGAACTATCCACCATCATTTCACTAAAAATTAAACTTTTATTGTCCCTCAAACATTTCATGTTTTTGCAGAGAACTGTGTGCGCCATCAACTGCCAGGCCTTCTGAATAATTTGCCTACGCAAGTCATTTCAAAAGTTAACACTCATAGTGAGTTTGGATATGCCTCGTACTTAAAGCAGTATCTCATAAATTTTTATAACTCTGAATGCTGTATTAATAATTGTTATATTTGTCAATCCTGAACACAAGCCCCACATATCCTTTCTTTCTTTATTTTATTTTTTTTATTTTTTTATTTTTTTTACTTACTGACAACAGAATGCTCTGACTTAAAATAACTTTAAATATTATTAAGTTTGTTTGCAGTGTATTAAATATCTTTGCTACCTTTAATTAAAACAGGGGGCACTTACGCTAGCGCCTTTAATGGGCAAAGTAAGTGTCGCCTGTGTCTTTATAAAATAATAATGTTGTACACATATATATGTAACTCATGGCATAAATAAAAACCATCTGTCTGTCTGTCTGTCTGTCTATGACATAATTCTATTACACAACTTATCATTTTTCCATTCCCTGCCTGATTTAAGGCCAGTCCTGTGCTGACTACGGAGTAGAGAGTCTAGAGACTGAGACCCAATTCAATTGGTGGTTCAGTCTCAATTCTGAATTGGTGGTGTGGTTTACTTTTTGTGAATGAATATTTACCACCGATTGACCTCCACATTGTGGAAGTAGCTGTGAAAGTCTACAAAGTTGGTAGGAGTGTCACATTACCTCCTAAAACTTGCATTGGAGCAAAGTAATCTATTGCCTTGCATATTCTGAGATATCTCCTACACTATATGTCTTTTCAAATATAGATCTGTTCTAGTATATTCCTGGAGTCTGTGAATCTGTGATGCTAGAATCTGTGAATCCTATGATGATACTTGATATACTCGCTTATGTGTCTTTTCGATGTGATCGACACTGGCTCTTCATTGTTGGATGAAGATGATATATATTCAGGCATATATTTATGAAAAGACAATGTATAGTCTATATGACAGATATATGTTGGTGGATCTCAGAATTATGTCGCGGGGGACTTCAAGGAGCTTTTTCTACATTTTCTATATGAAAATAGATTGTGGAGTGGCGAAAGCCTATAGATATTGAAATATTGGAAGTTTTTGTCCCCGAGAATTTCATTGTTGGTCGCAAACGCCTGAATAATCGAAGGACTCTTCAAAGAGTCTCTTTATCGAGGATGGAAAGGAAAGCTTTCCCATCATATCTTGCCATTATTTCAGTGTTTAGTATGGGAGATTTCCTCTAAGAGATTACTTTGGCTTTATTTGAGGGTTTCTTTCTTATCTTCACTTTGTCGTGGTCTCCGATGATATTCCTCGTGATTGACAGTTCTGGCGTTTCCTTTCATATAGTCCACAATCCATTAGCTGCTGGAAGCATTTTCACTGGATTCAGAAGCACACATGAAATTTGAAAACTTTGTAGTGATGTGGTATGTTGTGCACTGGGGTTGGTCTTTGTCGCCTGGGATATGATATCCCTGTAGTATGTGTGGTTCATTGTAAACTGAAGATGTGCCCAAAAAAGTTATTCATTGAAAATTTGGCCGAAAAATTTGTCAAACTTTTCAAAGTCTCTTGAAGCACAGTTTACCTATACTTAAATTAGTTTTAAGACAGATCTCTCATAATTAAATTACAGTAGTTATAAGTCAGATCTCTCATTTATCTCGTTCAATTCACTTCTAAATTTGATAAGAGCCCCCAAGGAGGTCATTATCACTTTAGAAGCCATGTCATGTGACCCATCTTCAGCCAATCACAGCCAAGAATTTTCATGTGGAATAGCATCACCTTGTAAATGGACAAGATTCAGTGCAGAACAGTATACAAGACCAGCTATTGATCCCTGATGATCAGGAAAATAGATTTGGAGGAGATTTGACCATCAATTTGACCATGAGTTTGGAGTAAAATGATGCGTTAAGTGTTACGTACCAGAGCCATTGCTGCCATCTGATTTATTCAAAATGGTGTCCACAATCTTTTTATGATTACCTTGAACTTGAGCAAATCATAACAACTCTTCTGTATCCTTTTGGTAACCCTTTCTTTGAAAGCCATTTGTCCTTTTCGTCACATAATTATTAAAGTACATTGTATCTCGGAGAGTCGTTTATGGGAAAGCCATAAAATCAGAACATTCGGTGGAAACATGCTCCGAAAATATGGCCATATTTTGCTTTTGAATATGGAGCACCATGTACAGAAACCATCATACGACTACCATAAAACTGCGGTAGGACTAGCTTGTCTGGAATTACATCTAAATCCGCATTAATAGCATATCACCGCATATCACAGCATATCGACGAATTGTGGGAGAATTTATGCCGGAGTTTATCGGTCAATCTGGGACTCTTCTTGTTGGGGTCACATAGTACATGTATTGCATACCATACTTGACCCTAGGGGACAAAGACATCCTGCAGTATACTGCTGTCCTATAGAAATCTTACTGGCAAGGCTGCGACAATATCTCTGACAAGTCTCCAAGTCAATATCTTTACAATGTCTCGGAATGTGTAATACAATGTCTCGACATAATATCTCAGACGTGTGATGGCTACACCATACACAAGGAACAGGACGCATTGTTAGACAATGACCGATCATGACAGTCTTACAATAGATGGGAAGAATAGGTATGGATAGACCTGTTCCTTATTATTCAAACAAATCTTGTTGCTGAATCTGAGTTGTGTATGATTTCATCTCTATAGATGCAAAGTTATGCTCAACCAGTCATTAACATTTACGAAGAGTGAGTTTTCAAGTAGTTCATTTCCATCTTAGGCAAGGTGACCCTTAATGTAGATAAGAAATGAAATGGTAACACTTGACTTAATATTGTACCCTGCAGTTGCATGTCTGTTACATTGTAGCAAGCCAGTACCAGAGAATATTGCTAAATAATATTTGTAGTATTTAAGAAATATGCCAGATGTATAAATAACATCGCACATCACAATGGTTTGGTGTCATGAAAACCATTGGTTTCCGGGTAGTTTTAAAATGTAAGAGCCAAACTCGAAATCCATGCTCTTCCAGTTTGTTTTAAAAGCAACTTCAGCTAAGCTAATACTGATTTTAACTTTCACATGACATTTTGTCACTTACAGTCAGCGAAATGTCTGTCGCAATAGTATTTGTATGCACGTACCATTCGCAGTCCGTCCCATTTGCAGTCAGCGAAGCACTTGTCGTATAGCGCAACAAACTTTTAATGGGCGATCTCAGTGACCACATTAACCGGAGGACCAGTGGAGGACTGGAGGTATAGTAAAGAAGAGCGGAAGCAGTTTATGGTGATGCTGCTCGAGACTTTTTGGAGACTTTCGGAGGCTTTTTGCGAGACTTTTGGAGGCTTTTCTGGCGGCCATCAGAGATGAATGTCACGGTAAAGTCTCATCTCAATCTATTCATCGAATCTCCTCAATGAGTAGTTGTCTGTTGGTGGTATTGCTTATCCTCATGCGACAAGATTAATTTGGATACAAAAGACCATTGAATGAGCTTGTACGGTGTAGCTGAACACGTATACAATTACACATATTGGAAAGCTGGTCAAATGACAACCAATTAACCTTGATGAAAGCTGTTATTGCAACTCTTTTAAAATGTGTGATGATTTCCAACATTTCATGATACTACATTTTCATGGACTATTCCCAGACTAATCTGCAAGAAAGGGGGAGACCATTTGATATCCGGTGGGGGGAGGAGGGGGGGGGGCTTGGAGTTTTTTTCAAATAAATAATTTCTTGCTTAGTTTTGGCGAAATTAGTCAATTCTTTTAGGTTGGTTTGAAATAAATAATTTCTGATGGGGATATCACTTAACGAGGTGTTGCTTGATTGAGGAATGAATATTCGGGGACTTCGCGCGCTTGAAATAAATAATTACTGCCGCCGTTACCTCGAATTGAATAATTTCCCGTTTGTTAATTTTCTTTGATCTATGATTGGATTGACGTCCTTCGTATTCTTCTGTGAAGAGACCTTTTTATCTTGCTCACTTTCGGAGTGCAGACTCGCCGTCCGTATTCTGCAGACCTATATGTTCTACTAAACTGTTCCATTGAACTTCATTGGGTCCCCTGATTATTCCAAAGCACGAAAGGTCAACTGAGCTTTAACGGTCCTATACGAGGTCATTTTGTCTTCAAGGGGGCCTTTATTGGAATCCTTAAGAGGACAATTAGGACCTCTTCCCCTCTTCAAATTGCTGCAATCTGAAACATATTGAGCCATTTAAATGTGGATGAAGCTCATTTCAAATGTTTCTTGGTTCTTCTGAGGTCTCTTGATAGCTGTGCAGCTCAATTTTGATGAACTTTCTATTTGAAATTGCAGTATTTAAGAATTTGGAGGGTCTATGTATTTATTTTAATTCAATGTGGGAATATCTGAATCTTTCAATGTGGTAATAATCCCGAAATGATTCCTCGCATCATTAAATTGCATATGTCGTGACTTTAGGTGACTAGCGCAATCTATTAATTTTTTTCTGACATTCTTATTTTGCCTTTAGTCACTTGGTCATATCAGGTTCGATAACTTGAATGTCTTTAACCTACACGTAACAACTGACATCATGTTTTTTTTCAGATATTGGTTCAGAATATAGTAAAATACTAATTTTTAATCTAATCAATAGTATTTAGGTCAGAGCATATAGTAAACCGAACATCTGCGTCAGGGCTGGGGCGGAGCCCTGGCGCTAGGCAGTTCTTTGGAGTTAAGCATATAGTCAAGTTCTGAGTGTTATCCCATTTGGCCATCATTAAAATTTTATTGTGAAATGTCTAAATGTGATATCAAACTTGCCAAAAATGAATCATTCATTTAATATTTAGACATATTGATAGATTGGCACAGTCAGCAAATGAGGCAGAACCCCTAACGACAGAACTGTGAGTTGTGGGTGAAAGTTTGTCCAACATAAACATTATGGGGTGTCGACATGAACTCTATGATTGGTCTGGGGAAATCATGATTAGAATTCTCGCAGACTGTGAAAGTTTGAAGTTCTGTTCAGGAGTGGCGATACTCGCACGCTACTTCGTGTTTTGTGCTTTCGTGCTTGTGCAAAAAAGTTTTAGAAGTGCTTGGTATTGAGGGCATCGCATGTCATTGCACTAAACCTCCCTTGGACCGGTATGGATGCTTGGTTATTGGTGGTTAGACGCTCTGTATTTCCTAGTTTTCAGTTACTATACTGTGTATACAGACAGTGGTACCTGTGTTATAAGACCGCCCTTCTGCAGTCATGAAGCGGTCTCCCATGGGCTGCGGTCACTCCTCAGGGTGCAAAATGCATTAAAAATACTACTTAGTGCGAGAGGAAGGCTGTCACATCTTCCAAGTCGGTCTTATAACGAGAAGTCTTATAACTTAAGGAAGGACCAATGTATACAGGATGAGGGGCATATGAGTTGCAGAATATGTTAGATGCAGTCAGTTGATAAGCCTAGTATCGGTAGCTAGTATGATTAAAACAACCAGAAGTATTGGAAATAAAAAATGTCACAGAATACCAGTTGTTGAAGTAGCTTATGTTTATCCATTGTGTTTCATGTACCAAGTTGAATCCTTGGTCATGCATTCATCGCATACCATGGGCAATTGGGCATTGCAAACCACATGTCTTGTAGTGTAGATAGAGTATAAAAGTTCATGAATGCTCCGAGTGGTAGTAGACGGCCTGATTATTGCAAGTCACGAACATTATATCATCTTCTTTTAGACTAATACCCTTACCGGCCACCTACTCCAAGATGCAATAAATCCTCATGTCCAAATATATGGCGTAATATATGGCGCAAGTAGTAGCACTCGAAATTGCTTCGTGTGAGCTCCTTCCAGCTTCTCGCATGTTTCTCGCAATCTTCTCGCAAGCTTTTCACAAGCCTTTGGCACTTACAGCCAAGATGTCCTGTCCGACTTGGATTGGGAGGCCAATAATGCCAGAAATGTCCCATGAACTTGTCAGAGTGATCATGCAAAGAAGTCTTCGGGGAAATCTCCGTTGAGGTGTATGATCGCCATTCTTTAGCTTTGTCGAAAGACCACCAAGTATACCATGTCACAGCAGAATTCATTCAATAATATACATGTATGTACAACTACATAATTGTTTTATATATTTTAATCCAACGTGATTTTACTGCAATTTCCCCCAACAAGAACTTGATTGATAGAATGCAGTTGATTTGATTATGTGTGCTGCCACACACCAACAGTACCATGCATTATGGCAGAGTGGTCAAGATTACTCAGGCAATCCATTCATGTTTGGTACTAAAGCCTAAAATATAGCCCAGAGGACCAAATTGACATTCGACATTATTCTCACTAAGCGCATTTCTCCGCTGCTCCTTACCGAGTCCTTACACATCAACGAAGGGCTAAGAAGGACCGCACAGAAGACCATACAGGGCACCATGAGGTTACTAAGAGGTTACAAAGAGGTTACCAAGAGGCCACAAGCTACAAAATGCCATTAGTGGTCCATTATTCAGGCTTTACATTGTTTACTGGGTCAGTAAATCATGCTTGATATAACATGTTACCCATACAATCATTGCAATGTATCAGGAAGTTTTAGGCTCTTAGTCAAGATTGGGAAGCATTGCAACTGGGAGTTGGCTAACCATGCAGAGCCAGTTCCCCCGTGGCCTAATTGGTAAGTGCGCTTGTCAACTGGCTTTGAGGGCGTGGGTTCAAATCTCACCCCGGGAACTCACTTTAGTCCGAGCCCATGGGACATTAAATGGAGGCGGGTTGTATCCAGTGTTCTATGCTGGGGCAACTGAAAGACCCTGGGCATCCCTGAATTAATAGGGTATGTGCCAGACTCACAGTCTTCTCATCTCATCATCATACGGCGGTCGCCTGCCTCGATATAGCCCACCAAGGTGCTGCAGAGACGTAAAACACAAACAAACAAACAAAACCAAGCAGAGCCTTCTTCCCCAATCCTCCTACTATAAATTCATTGACCCGTTCGTCTTAACCAGCCAAATTATGGGGTGCCCATCCATAAAAACTTGCGTGCAACCTTTTCCCACCCATGAGAAGGACATAGGCTGGGTTTTATGTTCAAAATTAATATTTTGCTGCTCTCCCATCCCCATTTCACGATTATTATGCTAGTACTCGAAAATAAAGGGATTTGGTTATTTTTTTATAGCACACATTTTCAAGATGGTCTTTACTTGATCTATTATGTTAGGGACCATCCCTTATAAGAATAATGTCAACAGTTTAATACAAGGATTGAAAAGGAAACTGATCTCACTTAGGAATATCCCATTTATGTCTTGGGACTTAAGTTCCAAAGTGTTTGTTTGACCGCTGGACATCGCTTCTGCTTAAGGCTTATTGGCTGCTGTCTTGTTGACTTTGCTCACAATATTTTTGTGTTTAGTTCTGTGTGTTTTTACTTTTGGCCAAGCTGTTCTGTAAATTGTTGTTGTGAATTTCTAAAATTGAAGTCTTCTTTTTTGCATCATGACTTTGTTGCTAAATAATTGTACTTTCTGAATGCAATTCATGCGACAAGGATCATGATCCCATGAAAATCAATGCTGCATCGCTATTGTACACATTTGCACAATTTTTTGTACAGCTGAAATAGTCTGCAAGTGGAAGAAATTCTGGACGTGCAATGCATCAGACTCAACTCGGGAAAAATTTTTATTCAAGTATTCAAGAGAGCATATATATGGTTCTCCTCTTTTTTTATTTTAATGCCTAATGATTCCCCATAATTGTGAGTCACGAAGAAAACTGAACATTCTTATAGTGCTCATAAACAAAGTATAAGGTCCTGGTATTCTGTCTTGTGCTATTCTCGGAAGAGTTGGAAATGACTTTTGCTCTGACAACTGTTCTGCGATGTTGGATAATTCATCTGTCGGTGTTGCAAAATTTATCGTAAGAGCAATGATTCACTGCTTTCCTGAAGGGCGTGTTGTCCTTTAGCAGACAGATCACAGACAGAATGCAGACAGATGTACTGAAGATGAGGAAACAAGCGAAAAGCTTACTTTTTTAGGAAATCTCCTGTTTTCAAGGATGTTTAACTCTTAAGAGATTTCTTGGAGAAATCTTTAAGATTCTTTAAAAGTTCAATCTGGCAAAGTATCTGAAGGATTTTTGACTTACAAGAAATTTGCTGATTAGTTTTGAGGACACATCACAATTGAAGAAAAACTAAAAGCACTATATAATTATGTCCCAGATGGAGCGTTTAGGTGCCTTGATACAATCTCCATTTATATGTAAGCTTTCCAGTTGGACTGGATGACAACTAATTTATCTTGGTTGGAATGCAATAAATAGCCGCTTTAGACATTTATTGCCTGCTTGAGCTAAACTTTGATTGACGCCATTGTTTGTGTGTGAAAGCAGAATAAGGTTTGTTGTTGGAGTCCTTCGACAGCAAGCAGCAACTTTAGAGACATTCGGGATTGTTGGCCAAGTTGGACTATTGTGTCCAATAATGCTGAAGTTAGTTTCCAAGTTTAGTTTACCGAGCAAGTAGGGGTTGTCTCTGTTACATAGCCATTTACCCCAAGTTGGTTTTAGTTCATTGCTTACAAGTCTCGGCTTCAGCACGAGATGGAAAAGTTTGCTTGTTCTGCTGGATGTGGGGATACTTTTCGTAAATATTGCGCTTGGTGTTCTACTTCGAAATGTATTTCTTACATTTATGAGACATCACATTAAGGGCACTGCTTGTTCAGTGTTTCTTTCGTACGTGTATTTGTGAATTTGTAATTGGAACCATTGCTGGACATGTTTCGGCTGCAATTTCATGTCTGCATGCCGAACTTCGGCATGCAGACATGAAATTTCTGGAGAGCCATGTGATATAGCGCAAGGCATGCACAGAACAGCACCAACGGACAGGGACTAAGGGAACAACTCCGAAGGTTCCCATGCTATAGCACTCTCAAGTTGTGGTGATCAGTCCTTTAGAATATATATTGAAAATGGAAAGTGACATAAAGAAATGATATGAAATTTGAATTTTTGCTCATTTGTTGACAGAGTGTTTCAGAAGTCTCTGTCTCATCCACAGTAAATCCAATGTTGGCTTTTCATAGGACTCCACTATCACTATATGAGAGAGTTGGTTCTGCAGCTGATGCCTCCTGATGCAAATGATGCTGCAGAAGCTGTTACTGATGCAGTGTGGCATCTCTGGTCATCATCCTGCATCCTGTGCTCCTCTCCTCATCCCTCGTGCTTGCTAGCCACCCAGATGGTTCAAGTTCCATTGCAAGCAGCCTCAGTGCCTTGCTACATCTGTATATGTGCTACTGAGCAACCACTCATTCTTGGTAGCCTTGGTGCCATCCAGATGGCGAATTTAAGTATTAGCACCCAGCATAGCAAGCTTATGACATGTAAGCCTAAGTTGGTGACACTAAGTTTAGATACATGTAATACTCTGGCATACTGTGTTGGTTTACTTTTATCTGGCCTTTTTGTCACCCGGATGAACTTTTAACTGAGTTTTGGTCCCAGCAACAAAATTTATGCCAGCCTGAAGTTCATCCCTGTTCCAATGGCACCTAGCCTGTCATGCCTTTCGAAGTTATTAAATTCAGCCTGAGGATAACTTGGAATCCTCTGTGAGGTTCTGTCATCTTGCCTATCTTGCTTTACCAAGTTAATAAACAAGTGTTTGTGTCACCTAGTTTGAATAGGCCTACAGCTGTACAGTGTGCATCCGAGTTCCAATACCACCCAGCCTATCACGCCTTTCCAAGTTACTGAACTCAACCTCACTGCTACCGAACCTCAGTATCACCAAGCCGGAGTGCATCCAGGTTCCTCCGCCACCAGCTGTGCCACCCAATGTGCCATCCAACTCTTAATCCGCTGCCTGAGTGCCTCCTAGGCTTGCTACCACCAGCGTTGCATGTGGCAGTGCATTGCTGCCTTGCTCTGCCTCTGCCTTGTTCTGCTTCTGCCTCTCTCGGAGTGAGTCTCTCGGAGTCTGTGCTGTGTTTTATTGATCCCGGTCTCCTGCTCAGTGCTGGGACATCCTTCGTGGGGTGTGGACTTTTCTCTCCGGTGGCATAGCGGACACCTCGTTGTCCGACATCATTTGTCTCGCTACGTTTGACGATGGTCGGACGACAGTCTGATGACGGTGCACTGGAGCGTTGTCACCCACCCTGACAACGTGTGACAACTTGTGACACTGTGACAGATCATCTCAACAACAGACAGATCATCTCAACCACAGACAGATCAACTCCAAGTGTTACTCTGGCATGTGACAGATCAATTCTACACATCATCTCTGTTCTGGTGTTCTCGCATTCTTCTCTGCATTCGACAAATCTCTTAGTAATCTCTTCGAATTTTGATGAATTGCATTAGAATGTGACAGATCTTCTTTGGAAGTCACAGATTCACTACCTCTCTGGATTTACTCTGAAGTGGATTGGAATGCATTTGTATGCAATGGATGTCTCAACTGATACTCTACGGATACTTTCTGCTAATGTTATTGCTCCTGTCCATGTCAAAAGTGTCTTGTAAATCTCGCAGGAGTCTGGCGTAGGTCACTGATGTCTACAATTTTGCATCTTTATTTATTGCTCCTGCTCTTCTGATCATCTTGAGATTTACATCTGTTCATCTGGTGATTTAGATCTGATATCCCTGTGATTTAGATCTGTTGATCTGGTGATCTAAATCTGTTCAGCTGGTGATTAAGATCTGATGATCATTTAGCTGCTTATGAGCTAATCTTATCTACCCAGAGACTTTTCACAACATTGGAAACTTTACTGGAAGCTTCTGGACTCTGCTTCTGCCTATTTGTATTTTCAAGGATTACTGTAGTCCATGGGTTAAGTTGTTTTGAAGTCTGGAGACACCATTGTCTATTTGGATAACTTGTGGAAGTCTTCAACTACTATATTTTTGTCCAGAAAGAGGAAATCAATGGATAAATATAACTTTCTCCTCAGATGTTTGAACAGCAGCATGATAGCATCTTAGCAGATGGTTCTTTTAATTTGTGAAAAAAAAATTCATATTCCTATTACCCTGGTTCTATGATTATGCTGTCTGCTGTTCTGGGCACAATTATGAAATCAATTAGTGAGATCTTGGAGAAAAAGGCATTTGCAATCATATCGATTGATTTAATGTCAATTTAACGGCTCCAAACAACACCCGTTTCAGCTTATAGTCAATTGGCAGCTGTCTGGAGCGACGCATTTTAATCCAACCGTTGAATGAAAATCTTTTTTAGCTCGTCGAGTAAGTTATTGGAGTTTCTGATGCAATCTGTTGGAATTATTGCTGGCATATCTTGTCTGCTGCCTCACTAAATGTCTGTTTGGGTAGTCTTGTCTTCTATGGTTGAATTGTATCTCACTTGCCACATGTAGTGCAGAGAGTTAAGTGCAGAAGAAAAGTGAAGGATTAAAGGATTAGTGCAAAGGATTAAGGTAAAAGGATTAAGTGCAAAGCCATGAGGATTAAGCCAACAATTTGATGGATGAAGCTGGGGATAAAGACATTTTGGATTGAAACTCTTTAGATGATATTTAGTTGTTTTATCTGATAGTCTTCGGTGCCGACTATGGTCCAGGAGGTCATTTCTGCAGCTTGAAATATCTTGTTGAATCAGTTTATTGACATCTTGGAATAACTGGATACCATTTCATGAATATTATTGCTTTTTGGATACTATGCTATCATATCCCATTATCCAATTATTTAGATAGATAAAAGAGCCTTTCATGTATCTTGATTGTATTAATTGAACATCAATTAAGGTAATATTAACCTGTAGGAGCTGATGTCACATTAGAAAACAATATAGGTAGCTAATTTATGTGTATATATATGATGATATATTATCATCTATAGGGAAGTATAATAACCACTTGAATGTTATGCAATTGCCTTAGCTTGTAATACATTGTTGTAAATCATAATAGGGAGCATTTGTAATTGTATATGCCAATCATAATATTATAACTACTCATTAAAATATATTATCTTAGGAATATGCATAATCAGCTGATTTGATGCTCAATTTTCGTATTATTTTGTGATACCAATTAAGCGATGCTTAGTATGTCGTGCCGCTGTGCCTGTATGAATCAAGTTTACAAAATTTTGTAAAAATCAATAATATCATTTGAATCTGTATTACATTGCTAATTGGAAGCTTCAGGATTTAATTGAATGCCTTTATTGTGCCTGAGAGATGGGTCAGGAATTTTGGTCTCAAATTGTTACGAATGTATACATCAGCTATATATATTACACTGTACAGTAGCGTTTTACCACAGTTAATCGCATAAGTTTTGAAGACGAGTTGCTCAATAATTTGTATTAAAAAATTGTATTGATGGTTCAGTATCATTGACTCCACTGCATTAACCCTTTGAAATGATTTGATGTAAATAATTTAGACTAAATTAACCTGTAAGAATTATTGTCAGAATTGCTTGGTAAACGACATATTTGTATTTTCTTGTATGCACAAGACCAAACTGTATGGGATGATAGCAATAGATTTTAAGATTGTCATGAATGCAGCATTATCTAAAAATGTGTCTGAAATCCCAAAGCTAATGTATGAATCGGTGAGTGAACAACAAAACCTTTAAAGTATAGTACTACTATGCGTCTGTATATTTATTGAACGGATGCTGGAACTTAAAGCGCCTCTCTTGTTGTGGACTATATTTGTCTTGGGCTGCGATTTCCCTTGTAAATCCCACACGGACTGCTTTTGAAGCCGGGGACAAAAGAATTATTGACCATAAGAAGATGTTGTCATACTAGAACTCCCATACTATAAGTCTCAAGTAAGAAGTTTTCTGCAAGTCCTGGAAGTATAGGAAAGGTATATGAGTATTATTCCGAAATGTTGAAAATTCTCAAGTTCTCGGTGTATATGTAGAAGATGTCTCCATGACAGATCTATATCTGGATGTTCTATTCTAAAAGAATTCGACTGCAAGTCCTGGAAGAAGAGAAACTCCAAAAGTAAAATACCCAAGTTGGGAGTTCCCCTCATATGAGGATATTCAGCGAGTTATTCAAGAGAAGATATTGAGCGATTCGTCTCAAAACCTTAACTGACAGTTCTTCCGTGTGTATGATAATCTGCCGGCGAACTATTGTCTTGGTCAGGGTCATACATATTGCAAATTGACCTAGTTAACATCATTGGTTTTGACCTTCTCTGACCCTTTCTGTGACCCCTTAACTTTGACCTACATTTGGATTACTCTTTGACCTGCTTTTGGATTAGTCTTTGACCTTGGACTTAACCTTTGGCCTGCTTATCATAAAGTGAAAAATCTTCATCTTTCATTGTTCCGCTACTGCATTTATGCTTAAGTGAGTTATTTTGCTGTTTATGGTGATGTACTTTTACTGACCCCAATTGACCTATTTCTGAGCAACCTTTGACCCAGTCAATCAGGAGTTACAGTTACCCGGAATTAGAAATTATCTGTAATTCCTTCTGAAAATGTATAATACACTTATTTAAGTCTTATGTGTTTCCTCCCGCTCATACTCAAATCAGTGTAATAAATAAGCGTGAAAACCTTCTGCTGACCTACTTTGCCTGTGACCTAGTTTGAACGACCCTTGACCCAACCAATTGGAAGCCCGGATACCTACAAATCAGCACCCTGAAGCCCAAACTGTGTGTCTACCAGGACATGGGTGGGACGGCCAAATATGGGTGGTTCATACCGGACAACCCGAGACGCTACATGAATTACGATGGCCACAGTTACGAATGTTGGGTAGGTATTCTAAAGATTCGTCTGGGAGGCAATGAACTATGTTTATAAGGAATATAGACTTGCAATAATTTATTTAAAGGAACAGGAGGGGATTGGCAAATGCTGTGACTGGCAGAGACTCCTAACACTCCAAAGAGGAGGGCCAGCTTATACCTAGGGAAGGGGTGTTGGTACTGTTGGAGCAATTAGGGTTTTTTAGGTTTATTCAACACAAGGCATGAAAGAAAATAAAACATTTTTTTCTACATTTGTCTTGAGGTACCGTATGTTAAAGATGCAAACCAAAATTTGTCGTCAACTCAGGCTGGTTCTTGTCTGTTGTTAAGAATTGTCAGCTGTCGCATTATTTCTGACACACTGAGCAATCGATCTTGTACCTTTTATCTCGACTGTTTCAAGATTTTGGCATCCTGTGTGCTGATATAGCCTGCTTTGTAGTGAATTTAATCGTAACAGACATCTTTAGTTCTGCCTCACCTCTATCTCTAATAGGTACTACCAATATCCTGAGCTATTTAAGGATACACTACAGACAGACAATCATGTAGATTTTGGCTCTGAGTTATCTATACAAGTGTGTTGACAGATATGATCTGCTATTCTAAAAGTACATTTTGGCAATGGAGCAATATGTCTGGGTTACTCTTATAGCCAAATAGCAAAATGTATTGCTGCCAATGATGAACTTGTGTTGAAACTGCTAGAGATCTTTCCTATTCTGCAGTTGGCAAAACATGGATGACTCAAAAATCTTGCAAATAACCTTTTTACCTTCAGCGAACGAAGTTCGAAGAAGGTATTGTTATCACTTTGGTCAAAAGTTGTCCGTCCGCCGGGCGGGCGTCCGGGCGGTCGGGCGTCCGGGCGGCGGGCGGATAGATAGTTTCCGGGCCAGTACTCAGCCCCTATTGAATGTACATGGATGAAATTTGCTACACATGTAGCCTGTATGGCCTAGTTGTGCCTTTTGATGGTCTGATTGATGGAACTTTTGTAATTTTTGAAATATTGAGAAAAATATAAAAAAATTATTTTTTTCGTTTCCGGGCTAGGACTCCGCCCGTATTGCATGCACACGGATGAAATTTGGTACACATGTAGCCAGTATGGTCTAGTTGTGCCTTTTGATGGTCTCATGGATGGACATTTTGTACTTTTTGAAATATTGACAAAAATATAAAAACATTTTCTTTTTTCATTTCCGGGCTAGGACTCAGCCCCTGTTACATGTACATGGATCAAATTTTTCACACATGTAGCCTATATGGTCTAGTTGTGCCTTTTCATGGTCTGATTGATTGATATTCTATACTTTTAGAAATTTTGAGAAAAATTAATTAATTTCTTTTTTCATTTCGGGCCAAAACTTGGTCACAATTGCAGGTACATGGATGAAATTTGTTACACATGTCACCTATATGATAAATTTGTGTCCTTTGTGGGTGTGATTCATGGATATTCTATACATCTTCTACATCTTCAAATATTGACAAGAAATATTAAAATTTTTATTTTTTGTTTCCAGGCCAAAACTTGGCCATCATTGTATGTCCATAGATCAAAGTTTATATACATTCCCTATATAGTATTTTAATGCCCTTTGTTGGTCTGCTTCATACTTACTCTTAATACTTTTTGAAACATTCTGACCCATACCTCACAACTAATTCCTTGTTTATGCATGAAACTGGTCCATATTATGTGTATATTGCTCTAGTAAGCTCTTTCCATCGTTCCACATACCCTGGCATGCAGGTGGGTATATGCCGGGTCATATAGCTAATTTCAGACCAAGATCAGGCCACTATTGCAAATATAACATGCAATGTGGTTCACATCATTTTTATGGTGTAATGGTGTCCTTTAAAAATGTTGCTGTTCGCTGAAGGTTTGCTGCTGCGCAGCCTATGTTTTGATTCACCAGTGTTCTTCTTTTAAACTTTTAAACTTCTATGTTAGATTGCTAAGATTGTGATATTTTTACAATCAAATGCTGTAGCTGATAAAGGAATTACTTGTGGTTTTGATTCTCTTGCAATTTAAACAGATAATTAAACAATCTGTTTGACTTTATCGGATCTTTCCTGACAATATCTCTTCCACCCTTTTTGGTGTCTGTTGACTGTTATCTGTTGCTACTTGAAATGAAACACTGGAAAGGGAAGCAAAGTAATCAAACTTTGCTTGTTAGAATGGTAGATCTGAATTCTAAAACTAAGAGCAGTCGTTTTGGTCTGCTTTGGAATTTTTGGAGCTCTTCGCAATGTAAGTGGAGTTTTGAAGTTCCGTCTGACTCTGAAATTGAAATAGCGTGATCTTTTGAATGACATGTCAGATTTGAAGTAATTTAATTTGGACTATAGCATGAATGACATTCAGTGTTTTATATTGTTACCTTAGGACAATAGGCCCTTTTCGATGGCTTGCATAGTGACCATTGTAGAAATGGCTGACTCAACAAGAAGATTTTGCTTCATATCAAGTTCAAATATAAATCATTGGTATGATTGAAAGTCCCAAAACCAAATAAGCGAAACCTATCAATCAGATGACCCATCTGTTCAGCTCAAGGTCAGATGAAAGTCATTTTTCTGTATCTAGTATCTCATTCTCTCAATAAGAACTTTGATATCTTCAAGATACCGAGGTGGCATCAAATGAGTTCTCGATAAAACAGAAAGAGATTTCTTCTAATCGACTGAGTCTTGCAAGTGAGTGAAGTTACAAATTCAGATAGAAGGATAAAGACACAATTGAATGACCATAATATGGTGATCAGATCAAGTGAGTATTTAGTACAAGGCTGGATCTAAAGGATATTTTGATCTCATCAAAAAATCTTTAAAGGAAATCTCAACAAAGTGAAGCTGGCTTTATAGGATTGTTGGAAAGGCAAAGGACTTCAAGGTTGTTGTTCAGAGGAAAAGCCTGATTTGTTTGTATAACTCAAGTCACTTTGGGCTTATAAGTCTCTTGGTCTTTTCTACACTAGCTCTTCTTTGGTCTATTATGTGTACTCTTGGCAGTCTTGCAATTAAATTGCATAGGCTATACAGTAAAATATGGACCAGAACCATTGACCAATCCCATTGACAGAGTTCATCAGTTTAGTAATTTAATATTTTTGATTCATATTCACCATGAAATACTATAGCAATGATACTAATAGCCTTGGTTGTATTAAATGAGTATTTTATGAGTCCCAGGGTTGAAGTTTTCAAGTAGGTTTTTCTGGAACTAGACTTTTAAGATAGCTTTACAACAAGGTCAAGTGGATTCCATGTATAAATATAGACATTGTAGTGTCTTAAGTGGTCATCTTTGATGAACGATTTATTGAAATTCTTTGTGTTACAAGTACCTACTCAGTTCGAGTCAACTACATAATGAAGGTCAGAAAACTATCATGCAAAAGATAAGTTGCAGCTGATCTCAAAATTGAATCCAAGAAATCGTAGGCAGTAATCAATGACTCTTCTCTATTGGCCCAGCCATTTGGCTTTAAGTCGAAGGCTTTAATTTATTCCATCAGACAAGAGACAACCGTTTAATATTACTAGGCCGTAATAGCTGGACAAGGTAATCCAAGCTGTGAGTAACTTAGCGGTTATCATTGCAGTAATCATATATTGTTATATCTCGCCTTCGCCAGTGCAGTCGTTGGCTTCTGCCATTTGTGCAAGGTTACTTTTTACATTATTTCCTGCCTTTTATTGTGATTTTTCGATGGCCGATAACTTGTCAAGGTTGGTCGTAAGTATTGGATGGATGATATGAACGATTCCTGTCAAATTGTCAAGAATGGCCGGATTTGTGAAACGGTTTATGTTTAAGTCATGCATTTGGTTTGATACTCCTGGATACTTTTGAGTATTGCAGCTTAAGTCTAAAATGGTTTGTTATGTGTGATTTACAAGAGTTGATGTCTAACAAAGGTCATGCTTCCTCTTCATGCAATTGGACATTCCTTCTCAAATCTTATAGTTGTTTGCAAATTGCCGGTCTAAGCAGTTTCAAAATTAATTTTCAGCTTGGTCGTGCGATATCACTGGCTGAAATCATTTGAGTCACTGCTTATCGTATCAAGCAGCATAGAACAAACTAATGAAATGACTTAAGGTACTTACTCAAAAAGAAGATAGGGAGACCGAAAGGAAAGTGTCAATGACGTGGCAAAGCCAGTTTGAAAATGGAAAATAAAAGTAATTTTTCCAGTGGATCGCCAATCTGCCAAGAGCTCTAAGTGATTGTGATTCTTTGTAACTCGAAGAATCATTTTTTAAGTGATAAGCCGGATTTTCAGATGCAGGTCAGAGATGGAAATCATGGAATCAGTATTATGATGTATTTTGGTTCCTGAATAATATCCAATGCCTGATAGACTGGCAAACCTGTGTAAAATCAAGTGCGTTTGAATTAGCTGTGTGCAATTCCATCTGCATGAGAAATTAGTTAAATTCCATTTTCACATATAAGCATGCCTTTTTGGTTAGAAGCTATTAAGAAAACGCTTCAGAGTTACTTAATTGCGGCACATTACTACTTCGTCTTAAACTAACGTATGTACTGAATTATATTGTCTATATGGATTTGTAAAGTGGTATTCTCTTAATGATATATGGCATTAATTCTATGGCATGCGATGAAGCAATGAAATGATGAAACAATGAGGCAGTGAAGTGATGAGGCTGGGACCAGCGGACTGTTTTTGCTTTTCTCAATTAGAGGGCACAGTGTCAATGGAACTCGAGCAAAACAAACAAGAGTGGATAATGAACTCAGACACTACGTTCAGAGATTTATGGATGTGCTGGCACACTGCGTTTGGAAGTTCATTTCCTGAATATGGAAGTATAGGAGACTTCTAGTCATTGGATGCTATTTCGAAATGTGTTTTTATTCTTGAATTTTTGTTTACGAAATAACACTTTGTAGTAACTTCATAGTGTACAGTTGCATTGAAATATATATTATACAGGAAATTTAAGAATATTTTTAATCTTAATGACAAGAAACTTCATTTGATAAAAGAGTCAGAAAAAAATGAAAGATGTCTTAAAAAATATATGATGGTATATCGAATCGGAGGAAACAATTCGGTGACATGGTGCGCTTTCCTACTAACCATGTATCTAAGAGGAGGAACCAAGTTCACGATGTGCGCCAACAGAAAACATCACTTTGACCTTGAAGCATTGAACAAACAAAAAATATTGGTAGTTCTCTTGTTTTGCCATCAATTGGAGCTTCCTTCACTTCTTAGAATCATAGCACTAGGACACCAACAATGTTCAGAACTTCTGCATCAAATGTGGGTCATTTCGGAACTTTTACATCCAAATTTGGTTAGGTTCAGAGTCTTTACATCCAAATATGGTTGTTCAGAACTTTTACATCATAAATATGGTTCGGATCGCAGAAGTATGGTTCGGCTGACCCCACATATTCCGGGTGGCTTGCTAACATGGTTCCATTACTGTTGTCGTCGTAATTACAAGCCTTGGAGTCTCCGGGCTGAATTCCAATGACCGTGATGAATGTGATTTGCTTTTGATTGATGGTCGAAACAGCCAAACAAGATGGTCAACAGGAATATGATGATTTTGACAGTCAAGATGGATGCCTTGGACATGCTTGGAATATAGATATCAAATATACAGACTGACATACAGATTATAATTTATACAGATAGTCATACAGTATTCCTGCCTTCTGAGGAATCAGATATCAGGCATTGGTAGACAGGTCAAATAGACCGATAGGTAGAGAGACAAATACGTAGAGAGAGAGATAGACAGAATTGATAGAATGACCCTCAGATAGACTAATGGATAGATGGATGGATGGGTTAACGGATTAATAGATAAATAAATAAAAGTAGATAGACAGGTATCAGGGATTGGTATGTACAATGTCATATTGCCAAACATTTGGTTTCAGGTTCAATCTAAGATGTTCAAGCTTTTGCCATATCAAATTCTGTCTTGCGATTGAATTTGCACCTTCTTGACTTAAAAACATTTATTTTGTTCAACAACATCTTGAATTGTCCTTGACCTCAATGTTTTGTTTTCCATATATATTTTTATCCCAATATGGCACATCCACGCGTGATAGTGAGCGCACATACACGCGCGTGTATGTGTAATTGCGCGCACAGTCACGCGTGTATATGTGTTCACTCACACCTGTGGACATGTCATCCAGCGCATTCGTTGACCTGCATTCACGCGCATGCGTGTATATGCGATCGTGGACATGCCATCCAGCGCAAGCTTGGATGTGCCATCCAGCGCAGGCTTGGACATGCCATCCAGCGCAAGCTTGGACTAGCCGCGTGTATATGCGATCGTGGACATGCCATCCAGCGCAAGCTTGGATGTGCCATCCAGCGCAGGCTTGGACATGCCATCCAGCGCAAGCTTGGACTAGCCATCCAGCGCAGTTTATTTACCAAAACACAGGAGCCCCTCCACCAGTGGCGTATCTAGAAATGGCCTGAGGGGCTCCATTACATGGGGTGAATACGGGGCGCTCCACAGCTTTTCCTATCTCTTCTTTAATTATTGGCTTGACGGGGGAGCATGGCCCAACAAGGGCCCCCTTCCCTAAACACCCCACTGGAATATTATATATATATATAGAAAAATATATAGAAAGAAGATTATTATATAGAAAAATATATAGAAAATACAGGCTCCAGGTTGGTAAGAATTTGCCCCTTAAAGAAATCAGAAAAATCTGAATCAATCCCTGACCCCACTGCATAGCATTTTTAGAGACTCCAATGTTATAAGTATTGCTGCACCCCCCCTTTCAAAAATTCCTGGATCCGCCCCTGTAAACTACCCATATGCGCTGGAAAGCATATCCACTGGTGTGCTGGAAAGCATGTCCACTCATGCGCTGGAAAGCATGTACACTCGTGCGCTGGAAAGCATGTACACCAATCCAGAACCTTCGCGCGTGCGCGTTGTAGCACATCCACGCGCGTGTATGTGTCAAATCTTGCACATCCACGAGTCCCAAAAGCGTGTATATGCGCGCTAGCGCATGCGTGGATATGTCATATTTGGATAAAAATATACCTCCATATATATTTTTATCCCAATATGGCACATCCACGCGTGATAGTGAGCGCACATACACGCGCGTGTATGTGTAATTGCGCGCACAGTCACGCGTGTATATGTGTTCACTCACACCTGTGGACATGCCATCCAGCGCATTCGTTGACCTGCATTCACGCGCATGCGTGTATATGCGATCGTGGACATGCCATCCAGCGCAAGCTTGGATGTGCCATCCAGCGCAGGCTTGGACATGCCATCCAGCGCAAGCTTGGACATGCCATCCAGCGCAGTTTATTTACCAAAACACAAGAGCCCCTCCACCAGTGGCGTATCTAGAAATGGCCTGAGGGGGTCCATTACATGGGGTGAATACGGGGCGCTCCACAGCTTTTCCTATCTCTTCGTTAATTATTGGCCTGACGGGGGGGCATGGCCCATCAAGGGCCCCCTTCCCTAAACACCCCACTGGAATATTATATATATATATAGAAAAATATATAGAAAGAAGATTATTATATAGAAAAATATATAGAAAATACAGGCTCCAGGTTGGTCAGAATTTCCCCCTTAAAGAAATCAGAAAAATCTGAATCAGTCCCTGACCCCACTGCATAGCATTTTTAGAGACTCCAATGTTATAAGTATATTGCTGCAACCCCCCCCCCCTTTCAAAAATTCCTGGATCCGCCCCTGTAAACTACCCATATGCGCTGGAAAGCATATCCACTGGTGTGCTGGAAAGCATGTCCACTCATGCGCTGGAAAGCATGTACACTCGTGCGCTGGAAAGCATGTACACCAATCCAGAACCTTCGCGCGTGCGCGTTGTAGCACATCCACGCGCGTGTATGTGTCAAATCTTGCACATCCACGAGTCCCAAAAGCGTGTATATGCGCGCTAGCGCATGCGTGGATATGTCATATTTGGATAAAAATATACCTCCAGTTTTCCAAGTGTCCTGATTTTTTTGTTTCTGTCAAAACTTTACAAAGAAGAAAGATTGTAATGTGATTATCTGATTAGTCGGTGTGTTCTGTCTTTTTTTGTGCCATATCTGTTTTTTGTACTTGGCTTCATAAAATTTTTAGTTGTTTGTAATTGTGTGTGTATTTTGATTGATTGCCGGACTTCTTCGCTGATTTTTGACAGATCGTGAGATATATTGCAACAGAGTGTAACCAGATGCAGAAATATATAGTAGTTATACTATGGGCATATGTGGTATACGGAGATATATACAGCCGAGGTGGTAAATATAACCCGAGGGCGTAGCCCGAGGGTTATATTTACCACCGAGGCTGTATATATCCCGTATACCACAAATATGCCTTTGGTATAACTGATTTATACCATAATTCGCTGTTTCAGAGGATTATTTTGTTATCATTTGTTTGGAGATAAAGACCGATTTACTAAAAATGTCTTTATTTTATTACCAGAGATCTATACCAAAATGGTCATAAATTTTTTCTTTATTTAACAAAATTAATGTTCAACTTATTTTTTAAATCCATATTCCAGTGTCAATAACTTAAATTATGTTCAAGCTACAGAAGCTCTTGTAAACTCCAGAGTGAGGCTCAATGGCATCTGTCATGACGTCATGATTCAAATGCTGGCTTCTGATTGGCTGATTCAGTGTTTGTGCATTGTGACATCACCACTTGTCACGTGACCACTAAATATATGTGATATATGGCGATATATATCATGGTAAATATTGAAGGATTTATCAGCGAGTATGGTATAAATATATTTATATTCTTCAGTTGAATTGTGTCATCCAATCACAGTCGATTATTCTTGTCCGACATTACCGCTATATTAGGCAGCAAAAAGTTATATTGGATCCTGAAAAGTTATATTGGATCCTAAAAAGTTATATTGGATCCGTGACAGTTTTTGAATGAAGAACAATCACCTCACTACCTGTTTTTCAATTGTGACGTCACCACTGGTGATGTCATAATGGTCAACTTGTCATTGTGACATCACAACTGATGGCGTCATGAGAGCAAATTAACAATGGTGACGTCACCATTGCCTCCTCTTTCATAGTTTGAACTTCTAAAATTACAGCTGTCTGTAATGTGAGCTTGGGTGGTATTTAGAATTAGAAGCTTTCAACATTATGATTTTTCACTTTTTTCAGATGAGAGGGGAAAAAAACTGTCTTAGCAGCAAGTCATGAAAGTTAAAAACATCTCAATGCATATTTTTGACCATTTGGCAGTAAAGCAACTTTTAAAGAAAATATAACTTATATTGGATGAAGAATATAACAGATATCGGATGGTAAGTCGTCCAATATAGAGTATAATTGGATTCAGAAAAGTTATATTGGATTCGGCTGCGCCTCATCCAATATAACTTTTCTTCATCCAATTATACTCTATATTGGACTCCTTCCCATCCAATATTTGTATAATATTCTCCACTCGTATTGTGTCAGCCAATCACAAGCGAGTAGTCTTGGATAATATCCTTGCTATATTATGCCAAGAAAAGTTATATTGGATCCTGAAAAGTTATATTGGATCCTGAAAAAGTTATATTGGATCCGAGACAGTTTTAAAATGAAGAACAATCACCTCCCTACTTGTTGTTCAATTGTGACGTCACCACTGGTGATGTCATAATGGTCAACTCTAAATTGTGACATCACAACTGATGACGTCATGAGAGCATACTGACAATGGACTTGGTGACGTCACCATTGACTGCTCTTTCATGGTTTGAACACTAAAATTACAACTGCCTGTAATTTAGCCTGGGGTGGTACCTATTGAATAGCCTGCCAAAAATTTGGCAATTATTTTTCTTTTCAATTAAGAGGGAAAAATACTATCTTAGCAGTATAGGCCTATTCTGCAAATTCAAAAAATCTGAACTAATATTTTTTGACCATTTGGCAGCAAGTCAACTTAAAAGGAAAATATAACTTATATTGGATGGAGAATATAACAGATATCGGATGGTAAGTCGTCCAATATAGAGTATAATTGGATTCAGAAAAGTTTTTCTTCATCCAATTATACTCTATATTGGACTCCTTCCCATCCAATATTTATATAATATATTGACAAGTTGGCTTGATTTGGGACACACCAAAGGATGATATTCTCAGTTTTCCTGTAGTTTACTTTTCTCAAAAAATGAAATCCTGATGCACACTTCTTATATTAATGAATTTCTTTTAATTTGAAGAAAATTTAATTTTGGTATAAGTGTAATGAATTTTACATTAAATTGTATTGGTGTGACCTCTGGACATCCACAGCTTCCTTTGAAGTATGTTGCTTTTTATGTGGAATTGATTGAACTGGATAAATAACATGAATTAGGTAACATGTTTCAGAAGTATAAATATCAAAATAGTTCGGTTCATTGAGTTTTCAAGCTATTGCAAATCCTTCTTTCGTAAAGTTCTACAAAAGTCACCAACGAGCAATTGACTTGAAATCAGTTTGAAATTCCCCTTTCATTTAGATTCAAATTCCAGCACCATACTTGAGAACCAAATTATGCCTTTTGCTTCCCTTGAACTTCTGGAGAGGCTATTTACTTGCAAATATTGCCAGCTGTTGCAGTTGGTTCTTGAATGGGGGAATAGGAACTGTTCACAAAAAGAGGCTGTGGAGTGAAGTTGTAGAATCTGAGAGAAACCATAGAAAGTTGTGGGGTGCATTGAATCTCCTTGCTTGATGCGAAGTCCGGAAATTTTTTCGATCTTTTTCTAAACATGTGTTCTACCAGATCAATTTTTGGTGGTTTTAAAGAAATGAAATTTTCTTATCTTCCTCATTACTACTTCTTCTACTTTCATTTGAAGCAATAAGTTAATTTGATTTCACTCAAAAGTCTTCAAGAAATATAATTTCCACTTGTACACCACCAGAATAGTAGGAGCTGAAGCTTCAGGCATATGGTAGAGAAACAGTCCAACACAAGACCGTTGACAGTCAAAAAAAAAAAATTGTTCCAACAAGGAAAAAAACATATTTGAAATTCAGTTCAGGACAACAAAAACTTCAAAAACAGTGAACTGCAAATGCTATTGGGAAGACGAATTGTTCTGAAATAAAATATGGAATAAAAACACTTGTTTTGTGAGTGGACTCCAGAAGAGAACATAGTGCTTATTTACTTGTGGAAGAGAAAACTTTAAAATACTGTTGGTTGTGCCATATTACAACGGCAAGGGGGAGATGTTATCCATCTCATATGCATGCACAAACGACAATTGCAAATGGTGCACCATATGCTGATGTTTGTCGCTAGGCCGACTCATCCGAACAAGAATATCTACATCTAGATACATCTAGACCTCCATTGTGGCAGATAAGCATGGGAGTTGGTGTTATTATAGTGAGATTATTTTGGCTGGAGGCTGAGACAAGATCAGCCATATTAGGGATCAGTCATAAAAGCAAAAACACTGACATCAGGTCAGCTATCAAGTAGATTGGCTGGCTCCCACCAAATGAGCTCCAGCATGAACTATGGGGCAATTCTGGGTGTCTGGTCATGCCAGAAGTCACAATAAAAGTCTGAGACCATACTGTGTAATGTGTATAGTTAAAAGTTATGTCAACTTTATTTTTGTTAAGTCAAAAACTGCATGTTTTGATGGAGATGCTGCTGGCTGTAAAATGACGCTACTCTTTTTGAATACGAGTCGAACTTCATAAAACATTGCCAATAACTCATTTTGAGTTTTGTCTTTAGTGTTGTGTTTGATTCAGCCTGCATGTTCTTGATTTCGGTCCAATGCCAAGTCTTGGTATTGATCAATGCGGTCAGTACCCATTCGGCATTCACATTGCAAGTAGGAACTTGTGACTCCTCGTTGAACTATGATTCTGTGAATATGACTTTTTGCATAATGCATAGGTGTTATGATATCGCCAATAATCTGCAATTATTTGCAGTAGCAATGCAGAGAAAAAAATTGCTCGATACTTGTACAGCGCTTATGGATAGTATGAATATGGGAACATTGCCTGTAACGCTGCCATTAATCTGGGTGCCATATATTTCTGCTATCAGCTCTGTCGCTTCCTGTAGGTGTCGCCACATTGCACCGATGCATCATGGGAACGTTCTAATGACCACGTGATTGATCACATGATCAGCGAAGCGACACCTGGTAGGTAATTAATGAGTTACTGTGTTTTTCCATCTAATGCGGAATATTGCCATTATTGGGAGTGATACCCTTCAAGTGCGAGCCAATGTGATTACGGTTGCATCTCTTCGTTTGAACGATGGTAATGGATACTTCATCAAATGTTTGTTATTGATGAGAGATTCACAAAGATAAAAGCTCTTAAGTTTGATGTTTAATGACATTCGTGGAGCGATCAGATAAAAAGTTACTTTGTGCGTGTTGTATTTCAACTCCGCCTAAAGTGGTGAGAAATAACAAAGATCAATCTTTACGTCTCTCTCAAATGATAAACTTGTCGCATTTGAGATCTGGTATTAGATGTGATATTCATTATCACTGGTTCCAGTATTTGTATTCGATGTAATGTTCATTATCACTGGTTCCACTGTGCCCTGGGATTTAGGCATGAGGTCCTGGGACCTAGGCACTATTCTACTGGAAATTTTTGGACCCTTAGAAATGTCATAGATGGATAGTTATCAATACAGATAGATACTTGGATGGAAAGATATACCATTGAAATAGTGCAAAGGTGGACATTCTTTGTTACAAAGTCTCTATCTGCACAACTAGCTACATTCATTGATAAAATTTCTTGTTGTACAACATCCTAACCATTGAGTCCATTGCTTAACACTACTCCACCTCCCCCTACCTCTAGGACAAAACAAAGGTTAAGAAGACAATGGGGAGATAGATTGGAAACACTCAGTAAATGTTTTATGGGATAAATGGCCAATATGGTTTTGTGGAGAGTCTCAGACCCCATAAGAGCTTAGCAAATCAACTGCCTACAAAAGAAGGCATTTTTCTGTAGCTTTTGGCCAGCCACTTAGCTCCAGTTTGTTTTGACCTCCTCTAGTCTGGTTCCTTCGTGTAGTAGTGTCAGGAAAAAAAATCTGAAAAAAAAAGGGATGGAAGATAAATGAAATGTTAAAGTTCAAGTTAAAGGTTAAATGATCTGGAGACCGAGTAAGATGTCTTTGCTTTGAACAATATATTGGTACAACAATTGGGAACATTTCTCCCATAAAGCTGCCAGTGCCAACCCTGTGATTTAATTGTAATGAGGATATGGTGTCATTCTCGAGTTGTATTGCAAATTGCTGTAAGTTGAATTGCAGTTTGAATCGGAACACCATTGGCAGCCCTTTACCCACTTATTGTTGGTAACAGGTCTTTCAGCTATTTTACAAATTTATCATCATTACTGCATTTTGTTATTCGATAAATCATATTAGAGAGAGCCAATAGGTTTGTTCCAATATTGGTTCTACTTCAGGAAACAAAGAAACTTCCCAAAATCGCAGTTCGCAAAAGTTATCCTAACTTGACATCCCACCGGACTGGTCTTTTTTGCAGCTGTCAACTTCATTCGTGATTGTTACCGGTTGCCATGGAAACCACGGAATATGTCACCTTGGTGATGGCTGCATAGGCGTACGGCGTGCGCGATTTTTGGGGGGGCGAGCTACATTTGCCCGAATTTCACGATCTAAATTTATAAACATTTCAAACTAAATTGCCTGGAAATCATTAATTTTTATTTAATCATATGCCCGAATTTGTTAGCCTTTTTGCCCGAATCTTACTGTTTCCCAAACTTTTGGGGGGCGATCGCCCCCCCTGCCCCCCCCTCCGATACGCCTATGGATGGCTGGTCACATGACATGTCTTTCAGGTGGGGGCGAAGACTCTGACATTGTCTCAACAATATTTTTAGGAAACCAGTAACGATGAAGAAGAAGAAGAAAAAAGTTCTAAGAAAATGGAATTTTGAGATCGGAACATTGCAAAATGAAGAAAATCAACAAATCTTGATCTATTCAAATAATTCAGGTTCTTCAGGAGTAGAAAGCATGTTCCTAGGTTGAAATAGCTTGTGTATTTGAAATAATTTAGCCCTAGAATTTTACATCTTGACATGTCTCCTAAACCTCTGGCAACTTCTTGTATAAACTCAAGCCAGACAAATTTTGAAATTTTGAAGTAAGTTTGATGCGTCAGACATGGAGAGCTGTAGTGCATCATGTCCAGTTAGACTAGTTTTTATTGCAAAATTAATGTTTTCCTCTTCTTTTTCTTGTTAGTGTCTAACTTGCTCTTCTCACATCCCATATTCCAACTGTGTCTTATCCGTTCTGTGTACAAAATCGCTGTCGTTTAACTACTCGATTCCTCGTTTGATGGGAAACACTGAAGTGGACTATTATTTTGCAGTATGAGTTACTAAACAGATAACTTATGTCTCAGCAATCTCTCACAACCTTTAGAGTATTATCTTGTAAAGTGACACAAAATCTTGTAAAAATCATACTTCTTGTAGTAAAAGGGTCTGTTATATCAACTTTAAAGAGCAGAATTTCTAAATTTCTGAGCTTGATTAGATTTCTTGTTTTCTTATTTTCTCGTCTTTCTCCGGTCTATTCTCATTTGGCGATAAATGAAATTGCTCCCAATTTAAGGATTTTGATATTAGATTTAGAAATTGAGCCAATTGTCTGGGAAGATTTAATTAGTCGCTTCATTATCAACCTGGAGCTTAGCATAAAGTTAATTATTATTGCCAATTTAAATGTCTGCTAAATGTGCCATTTTGGAAGTTTTAATTACTTTTGACATGGCAAAATGTCAGGATTGTTAACCTAATTTGGCTGAATGAAATCCGAATTGTTCTCTGTCTTTAAACTCTCTCATTATGTATAAAACTTTTGTCATGACACTAAAAATATTTTGAGTTTTTCATGAATATGCTATATTCACAGTCCTCTTCAATAAACTTTCAAGGGCCTTGTGGAAGATATATTTATGCTTATGAGGTTCTCTCAGTATCTATCTATCTATCTATCTATCTGTCTGTCTGTCTGTCTGTCTGTCTATCTATCTATCTATCTATCTCTATCTATCTATCTATCTATCTATCTATCTATCTATCTATCTATCTATCTATCTATCCATCTATCTATCTATCTATCTATCTATCTTTCCAATAACTTGCCTCAAAGGACTGCTCTATCTATATTTATCAACCTACCATAACAAAGCTACAACACTTTCTGTGACTGTTTCTCTATTGTGTTGGGAGAATGAAAAAAAAAAGTGGAGAGTCAAATTGTTATTGTGTCTTGTTTGGTATTTGCTCTTGTCCCCTTCCATTGCAATCACATTGTGCCTTGAGGGAGGTTTTTAGCTTAATTGCCATGTCAGTCATAGAGAGAAAGAATTTGTCCAAAAATATGATGGTGCTACTGTAGCCTATGGCATGGTGATTTTCGATCTGGAAGGGGTGTTTTGTTAAATAATGTTAAAATAGTAACTGGAACTTGTGGATGATACCAAAAGAAAATGTTTTAACTGCAATATCCATACAATCTATGCAGTGAATGATGAACAAACTTCACATAAACTTTTCACCTGGTAATCCAGCTGACTATCGGATCGTCACAAGTATGTCAGTGAAATTATACACAGCTAGATGGAGAGATCTACTGACCAATTAATGGAATAAAGGATTTTTCTGCCAAATACCTTCGCAATAATGCTTTAACAATGGAAGTCAACCATGTGATCAAAGTATCGATCGACTGACTTGGTGAATGACTCTCACGCCACTCTCATAATTATTCTTGAACGTATCTTCAGCCACTCTTTTGCCCAAGAAAACTCGAACGAAACTGAAATTTATCCCTGTCAAAAAATGACAAATATGCTGATAGTCCAATGAAATTAATGTTTCTAAAATCCCTCGGACATCATTCCCTCCTGGTCGGTACGACCAGGAGGGATTGAATCTGTGCATAGCCAGCTCTGTCAGCCTTGACTTCCGGCCGTGTTAATAAAGACAATGAAGTAAGCCTACTGTTTTCGGTCTGTTCTTTGTATACATAGCTTTCTGGCCCTTCAGATGTGGTGTTAATGATACATCTAATTGATATGTAATGGGTGGACAGCATAAATTTGATCTGTGCTTTTAAAAACTCCACAAAAAACGATTTTAGTGCAGGCCTGGCCGAGACCTAATATGAGTTCCCATAGCAACGCAGTCAGTTGGCCTCTGGCCATGGTGGAGGAAGGATGTGCTGCATGTTTTTCATGGAAAATTTCCAGTTTATAGGCTGTTGTAGAAGGTTAGTACATGTTTGTTGTTTGCTTTATGGGTGATTTATTGTGAAGTAAGCTGGCCTACCTCTTTTTATAGCTGGGATTAGTGAATTTTCTCCATTTCTGGACACACCACTGGAAGATTGTCTGACAAGTCAGCAAAGTGGTTGTAGTAGTAGTAGTAGTAATAATATTGTTCTCCCTGGGCTCCGAAGAGGGAGGAGTGGCATGGGCAGAGCACTACGGCAGTAGTAGGCAGTAGGGGGGGGGGGTAAACAGGGGATCCATAGCAGCTGCAGTCTGGATTTCAGGCAGATTGGAAAGCACTGCAATATATTAAACTGCTGCCAGTACACACTCAAATTACATCAGTCAATTAATCATTTCCTGTAAATTTTTACTTGTCTGCTAGGCCTAATTGCTTTTATTTTTGTCTTTCAGCAGATGAGAGAAGAAAACATTCAGGCAGTGCCAGGCACAGCAGCTTTTGAATCAGTTGGATCATGTTGACCATCAAGACAATTTCACACTTACGCTGACTCATGCAAAATTTATAAAATAAAATATTTCAGCTGTAGTTGAGTTTGCCTTATATCAAGTCAGCATCACCATGAATTATCAATTCTGTGTATAGAATTTCTGATGAAGAAAAAGCATTTTTGCAACGTAATAAATGAGTTCATTCTACAAATTGCATGTTCCAGTTGATATCCTGTTTAGAATTTAAACAATATTTAGCACTTATTCATTATAATATTATTGATAAAATATACCATGCCCACAGTGAGGAATGGTCTTCTTCTGCCTTTATTTACTAGGCGAACCGCTGTGTGCAACATCAGTTAATGGCTGGCTAGCTTGACATAGATTAATCCATGTGTTATAATATATATGGGCAATTTCAATTATAGACTGTAGTGCCTTGTGTTGTCATAGTATAGAGAGAGGCACCTTATCACTGTGTACCATTAAACAGTTTGCTATATGTGAAACGACCTAGTTATTCATAAAATCTTAAATTTTGGCCTAGAAACCAATTCAATGACAACATAACATACGACATCTTGATGTGAAATTACAAGCATTAAATATTCCACAATCAAAAGATTTTGCGATTCTAGTAAAAAAATGCATTATAATTTACTAAACTAACTAATCTCCCAGAAAACTTAACTGATTGATTCCAAAATTTCTATGTATATTATTTGTACTATAAGGTAGCCTATTTGCTATATTGCAAAGTTTGTTGTTTCCCATATATATATAAGAACTAGCAAAATATAAGCAAAAAAAATCCTTAATTACGTCACTTCGTGAGTGCTGCTGTGTCCATCATACTTTGAGAATACTAGGATTATTGTGTTCTCTAGCAGCTGAATGCCATAGTGGCTAATGGCAGCAGGTTGGTTGAAATTATTAGGTTCACCAGGGGTGCATTCTGTCTAATGTTCGATGCTCAGGTCTCCCTAAACAATCGTCAACTCCTTAATCACCGCTTAAATGTATATGTCCCCTTGTCAACTATCACGACCAGGAGGTGCGCATTATATGCGTATTCTAGTTTCATTTCAGTCTTGTGTCATTTTTGTATCGAAGGATACTCACAAACAGAAATCCATCTTTTAATCAAGCAATGAATGACATAGATCAATCACATAAAATGCTACAGTCAGCGCTGTGTGTAGTTTTAAGACTAAAGCAATCAACGAAACAGCAAGAAAACCACAGTGCCAATGGAAAATGGCACCACTAAAACACTGAGTCTAGTCATTGACCTATTCGACTAGCAGTAACACTTTGTAACAATCCAACTACACACAAATTGCAGTACGAAATGGGCAAAGTAAACTAGAAAATCGAAGTCTTTACATTGGAGGATTTGCCTATCGGTCCTTCGGTGGTCGGAACAACTTTTATACGACTCCAAGGACTCATCCATTATAGTTTTATTTTCTAGTCCCTCCCAGTCCCTTTAGTTGTTTTCAACACACAGAGATTTCTGTTTGTGAGTTTCCACAGAAACAAAAACGACTCTGAAATGATGTCGGAGGGACTTCAGAAACGTTCTTTACATTGGACTAACAGTTAGTTGTATCAAAATTTGCCCTAAAAAATTTAGCGGAATTCTATTAGTTTGGTGAATATTCAGGTTTATCCTTTACTTCAAAACGACGCATAACCGGCCTGTGCTTTTCTTATGGTTTGCAATATAGTTTGAAATCATATAGTGCCCCAAGAAAATCAAATTCTTAAGAGCTGTAAGATATTGATGTCAACGGCAAATGACTTGGGTGAAATACTTGGCAGTTCGGAGAAGACGGGACCCTCCGGCGCTATAAATAGACTCTTGGGTGTAGTAGGGTGAGATGAATACCCCTTTTGGAAGACCCAAAAGCCTCCTAGATGCCTGGTAGCCGGGGTGATTGGTGCTTTGTGGGTTTTCTGCATGTAAAAGGGCGTCTTTAGAGATTGCCCTTGACACGTCCTTGTGAGAAAACTTGCCCTTTTCGCCCTCGGGTACGACAGATAGTCGGTGAAGACATGCCAAGATTTTGTGATTGATTTACCCTGAGGTATTGACAACTAAGACAAGCCTGTGTCTTACTCTCCTACTGTCTCAACCAGTCCTGAAACAGTAGTGTGTCAGCAATGCTTGACATCATCCAAGAGACTTGTCGATATATATTGATTTAAGAAATTGGATAAGTCCTACGATCTTCGGTGTAGGAAGGTTTGTCCTGTAATGAATAATGTCCAAAGATTTCCCTGAAGTTAGTATCTCCAACAGTCACACAGACAGTGGTGGGTCAGCATTGTACAATGAAAATTGGGTTATTGAATTGATCAAGTCATTCTGCATTAGACAATTGAAAAATTGTTACTGTGATTAATTCCAAAGATATCCTGATTCCAAAGATATCCTGAGAGAAGTTAGTCTCCTAGTCTGTCAATTGGTAGCATCCATGCTTGTCGATATATATATATTCAGTTATTGAATGGAGGGTGGCATTCAGCAAATTGGAGGTTTCTTCTGTAATGACTGATGACCTAGGTAAATTGGATGTCTAAGCCAGTCACATGGCATTACTTCAACAGTGACTCGACACTCCTCAATCTGTCTATTTACATTTGTATTTGATTCGGTCACTGTGTGATGACTGTTTGTTCATGAATGATCGCTTTGAAGCCTTTCGTAGGATTAAGGAGTATTCTGTGTGTTTCTCGGTCACTTTCTTAGCTTATTTTTCTCCCAAGTGCAGTAGTGTCACTGATGTGGCAGGACTTCGAAGTGGGTTGTCGATATGTATTGGCTGATTGAATAAGTCTCCCACTCTCAGTCAGTGATGTGGATTGGGTTCTGATGATGTAGGTTTGGAAGTTTGCCTAGGGATAGAAGACTGGAAGTGGGGGTGGCCAGAGTCGGTTGGTAGAGTTGCTGTGAAGTGCAATTTTTTTGGTCTGTGTAGCAAAATTAGGAATGGTGGATTTGAGGTATATAATGTACACTGAACAGTGAACAGCTCACCCTGTAGAATGTCTGATATAATGTATTCATAAAGGACCTTCATTATTGCGAAGATAGATTTTTTTCTTGTTGCAAAAGTACACACATTTTACTTTGGAAATAACAAAACATGATTATTTACAAATTACAAATAACAGCAAGAAGGGATGCAACAGAGTTGGGAAACCGAAGTGGCTCCCGGGTTATAAGTTTACAATATAATACAAAAGGTTAATATACAACAATGGCTTGACAAAAATCCAGACATATATTCACCTAGAAAATATTAAAATGAAAATATTTCAAAGCGCCCATATCTGTCTTCTTCTACCAGTGAAGTCCTCATTAGTTCAGTAACTTTCATTCAATTTATGGCTTGAAGAGTGCATACACTAAGTTGTTCAATAATTCATGATTTTTAAAGTAGGTCTGTAGTTCCTCTTCCAATCAAACCACTTAGTTCTTAATCATAAGCAAAAACCAAGTGCATGTAATGGCTTAATGAGATTAAAACCCTGAATTTACCATCCTCTATTATTGACAACCTTCTCCCCTCCTTCAATGTTTTTGGAGCTATATATGCTTCAGTAGTTTGGAGCTATGCTTCAGTAGTTAATGACAGGCAATATATCCCAAGTGTATGATGTAAGCAAGAAATGGCTGAAAGGAAATTTAACCCCTTTTAGCCCTCACCATGATACTTATAAGGTTTGGAACTACTTAAATTAAATACCATGAGTTGAAAGATTATATTTTATTTTTTATTTATTTTATTTTTTATTTTAAAAATATTTTAACTGGGTGACACATCCATACAAGGTTTTTCATGTGGCCCAGATAAGATAAAACAAGTATAACATATTGTAGTATATAAAATAAACAGATGCATGATAAATATAACGACTAACAAAGAAACTCTCTAGCATTTCTTTTAAATTGTTGCAATGTCCCTGAGTTTTGTGTGGCAACCGGAAGATTGTTCCACGTAATGGAACCCCTATAAATAAACGATTTCTTCATAACATCAGTTTTACATTCTGGAACCTGAGTATTCATCGTGTCATTAAGTCTTGTGCGTACATCATTACTCTCACATGCCATAATAACAGAATTTGCTAAATAATCAGGTGCATCGCCATGAATACAGTTATACATTTGGACTGACAGAAAGTAATCTATTCTTTGAGAAATTGTTTGCCATTTTAATTGCTTAACTAGGTCAATGCCTCTTGTATTTATAATATCAAAATTTGAACAAATAATTCTTGCTGCCCTATTTTGCAGTCTTTGAATTTGTTTTATATTTGAATTTGAGCAGCCCCATATGGTACATGCATAATCAAAAATGGGCTGGATATAAGTCCTGAATGTTAATAAAAGTATAGATTTTGGGACAATAGTTCGTAATCTAGATAACCATGATAATTTGGCAGACAGTTTCTTAATAAGTTCATTGATATGCAATTCAAATTTTAGTTGTTCATCAATGTAGACACCAAGATATTTAGTACATGGAACATTTTCAAGAATAGTATTATCTAAGTTAACAAAGAGTTGATTTCTGTGCGAATCATCTATATTTCGCCCAATAAGCATAGAATTTGATTTTTCTACATTAAGAACCAGCCTATTGGCACTATACCAATCAAAAACATCAGCTAATTCGTCATTTAGTTTTGAGGAGACATTTTTGACATTATCGTCTTGTACATAAATTATAGTATCATCTGCATACATAGTACAACGACCATTTTTTATAAATAAAGGTAAGTCATTCACAAAAACCATGAAAAGAAGCGGCCCAAGAGTTGATCCTTGCGGCACGCCTATATCAAGCTCATTAGGCTGAGACAGCTCATTTTTATAAAATACACTTTGACTTCTATTGCTTAGGTAAGATATAAACCAGTCATGCTCTACATTTTTGACACCATATTTCATTAATTTTTGTAACAGTAAACTATGATTAATAGAGTCGAAACATTTTGATATGTCTAAGAAACAAACACCTGTATAAAATTTATCATCAATGTTTTGCAACCATTCATCTATAGTTGTATGTAAACAATTGACTGTAGAATGAAACTTACGATAGGCATATTGATCTAGGGTAATTAAATCATGATTTACCAGAAAGCGCATAAATTGACATTGGACAATATTTTCAATAATTTTGGCAATAAAGCTAAGAACAGAAATAGGTCTATAATTTACAGTGTCATTCATATCACCTTTACCTTTATAAATTGGAGTGATTCTTGCATATTTAAGCTCATCGGGTACAATACCACTACTTAAAGACAAATTGAAAATATAACATAATTGTTTTACAATATGAGTAGATGATATTCTAAGTAGTTTACAATCAAAGTTCAGGACATCCATTGAACTGCAAAAACTGAGTTTTTTTAATAATTTCAAGACTTCATTTTCTGAGACTCCATTAAACTTGAATTTATATATACTTTCTGGACCTTTCCACGTCAAGTTAATGTTACTGGATAAGTGTTCAGTTACTTTGTGCCCAACTGAACTGAAAAAGTCATTAAACTGACTAGCAGTAAGCGATGTGTTCCCATTTTCAGATGGTACACCTCCTGTCAATTTTTTCAATTCCTTCCATAAAGTTTTAGAGTTATTTTTACATTCTTTATGTAAGTTGTCATAATAATTTCTCTTTGATTCTTGAATCTGAACATTTACTTCATTTCTAATTGACTTAAATTCATTGATAGTGTCAGTATCAGGATTTCTTGTCATAACTTTATGCAAATAGTCCCTGCGATACATAAGTTGTACAATATTAGGGGTAACCCATGGTTTGTATCTTTTTTTCATGCGGGAAATACGGAATGGGGCATGGATGTCGCAAATTTTTAAAAATTCCTCTTTGAATTTTTTCCAGGCTAAACTTACATCAGGAATATTGTTAACATCCGAGAGAGTTTTCGAATTTATAATATCACAAAGGAATTTATTTTCATCAAAATTTTTGTAACACCTGTACCTCAATTCTTTATGAGATTGTTCATTTAATTTTGGCTTACATTTGTTCAGTATTGTATAAACTAGATAATGATCACTTAGGCTTAACTTTATAACATCTGTGGTCCTGTGTAATTCCTTATGTGAACTGAGTATAACATCAATAGTTGTTTTTGAAGAACTTGTTACTCGAGTAAATTCATTTACTAATTGGGAAAGACCATTAGAACATTCAATTTGATAGAGTGGGTTTTTATAAAGGTTTTCATCTAATGTATAGTTCACATTCAGATCAGTATAGACACCCATTGACCCATATGAGGTCTAATAAAAGCTATTTAAACCCCTCCACCACCGTATATCCTGCAAAGCTCAATGTTGTTTCCTTTGTTAGTATGAGTATGCAATTGCTTCGACCGAACAATATTTTGATTTGTCACTTCTGGGACTTTGTTAGTCTTCTTTGTTGGTTCGGTAACCGCAGTAATGACAGCCGGCACCATCAGAACACAGTCGGAACAAGCAAAAACATTTCTGTTTGCGCGCCGCTTATCCACTTTGATGCCGCAAATCAAAGTGACAGATGTGAAGAGTTCCGTGATGAAAAAAAGCGATCAAACAACAAATTAACACTTCTTGTTTTATCAGGATGTAGGCACAGCTGCGTCGAGTAATTGCGATAAAAAAATTATGAGGCTTTTGTAGCGAATGGGTGTCTATCCAGACACTTTGCTCAATATGGCTCAATAGGGCTCTTTAATCTAGTCAAATGCTTAATACAGTGGTCCCTGCGTTATAAGACCGCCCCTTCTGCGGTCATGAGGCGGGCTCTCATGGAGGTGCTAAAACAGGGGGTCTTATAATGCAGGTACCACTGTATTGGAAATTTTGAATGATAAAGAAATTATCGGCTGCATAATGGCTTCTAACGACATCAAGGCTGCGAAGATGGCTGGAAAAAGTAGGGAATGCGGGCTTTCATTGCCTGAAAATGTCTAAATCTCAATTAAATGGAAATATTGACGTATGGTATAACATTTCTAAAAACTTTTTTTTCTGCCTGTGGTTCATCACTCGGCTTACAACCAGTTTAGTTTATTAACTATAAACAGATTAAAATGGCACGGAATATGCTTTTGAAACTCAGAACTGCTATGCCACGTTGAGTTACATTTCCTGAAAACTAGAGAATTTCCTGCACACTTTGGTATATGACACTGCTTGTTGAACCGCCACGCGTGATCCATCTTGGAATGGGCCTTCTGCTGCTCTACTATTAGTACGATTTGTCACATAACTCTGTATTATTGATTCATTCCCCTTACAAGACTTTAGATCACGAGAAAGTGCGATTCATCATTTGTTTCATGTGCAAGAAGTCAGAAAGTTGCAGATAAAAAACTGATTGAAATGAATGAAACAATTCCATCTTGTTCTCATGATTCTTATGCAATGATGGCAAAAGGTCTGCCTTGAAAGTTTCCATGCTTTGTAATTCATTCGTGTTTAAGTTACGTGTCTTTCTTGGAGTTTCTGCCTTGGTTCCAAAGTTTTGTAAAATTGTGCAAAGTTCAACTCGCTTGCTCTATCCCCCATGCTAATTTCCCACAATGCTAATTTGTCACTATGCAAATTTCTCACTTTGCCGATGTCTCGCTATGCCAACGTGAAATCCTTGGCTAAGATTATGGGCATAAGACGAAAGACAAATTTCAGAGTTGCAGCTCAACTTGCGGAATTACGCCCCAACTGATTGAGGGTTATGCTGTCGTTAGGCGTAAATGCCTGCTGCAATTACTGTTCCATGAATTACAGAGCACTGCTGCTTCGACTAGAATTTCACGTTCGCATTCATTGCGAAAGTTCTGTTAAATAACTTTTCTGAACAACCTTTATGCCTTCCATGCTTGACTTGGTTGAGTATCATGATCACCTTAAATAAATACTTTTGATGATAATGTTAGCATTTCAATGAATAGATGAATAGGTTTTTACATTTGCCTTATCTTGCATTTATAGCCTGACAAAGTTTTACTTACTGATTGAACATGGATAGTTTCTAGAAGATAATTATATCGTTACTAAATTACTAAATTATAGTGGATATGATTCCTCATATTGATCTATGTAAATGAAGTTGAAGCAAAAACATTTGAGAAAATCATTGTTCGGGCTTACTCAAATGGTCAGCAAAACCAATCCGTGTTGGAGAAAATGGTACCGAAAAGAGAGGGAAACCCAGAAATGGAGAGACATTGAATTGGGTAACAGTTCTAGATGCTTATAGGATGCAAACGCTTTTAGCAGATCTGTTTTGTCGATTCAGGTCTGAAAAGCAGATTTTGGCTTTTGCTGCCTCCATGAGGGCATCGTGCTTGGATAACACTTGGCGGGTTACTCTCGTAATGGGGTATGCCAGGGTCCAATAATGTCTCCAATAATGTCTGTAGTGCAGATAAGAGTGCATACACAAAGTTGTTGTTCAATAATTCATGATTTAAGTTGGTCTTTAGTTCCCAACACAAAAACAATTTTTGCATTTGTTTGGGTTTGGGTTGCAGGTAACATTGTACTAAACTTAATAATGCTTTGAGAGCAGTGGTAATGACTTGATGGACTCAGGTGCATCCTTAAAGCTTTCAGTACAGAATTTAGTAGGATGGACTGACATCTCAAAATGACTTTAATTGCTGTAACTCTCAGTAAAATATCTCAGTTAAAATAGAGAAAGCACTCCCTGTAGTCCCGGCCAACCCCATTTTCCAATTAGGAAGCCTAGAAAAGCCTTTGGATGCCTCAGGATTACATTATGGGGATATTTACTTAAAGAAGTGCTTGTTGATAACATTCGAGAGTGTGGCGTTGAATTTCAGACTTTTGCCTAGTCAATATGCTATGCCTCCTTTAAATGGAAAGGAAACTATTATGCTGTCAATATATAATTTTCTTTTTTCTGGAAATTGAGAGAGTCACAGGCAGGATGGTAGCACAGGGACAAAATAAAATGGATAAAATGATAGTATTGTCGTTAGAGGTCTTTGGCAGATTGGCGGTCCAAACGGTTTCAAAATTGACTTTCAACTTGGTTGTGTGATGTCATTGACTTAAAAATGTTTTTTTTTTGTAACAGTTGTGGTTAATCAATTGATTCAGTGCGTATCTTATCTAACAGCAAAGGTGACAATGAACAAACTAATTTAATTAAATGACTTAAAGTACTTCAGCAAATAAGAAGATTAGGGGACCGACAAACAGGGAACGTGTTAAAGTTAGTTTGCATATTGAAAATAAGAAAATTAATTTTTTTTTCTAGTGGTCCGCAAATCTGCAAAGAGCTCTAATAGATGACCTTGTACTTATGTGAGATGTATGTGAATTTTACGGAAATTTTTGGTTGCGGCTATTTATCATGTTTCTCTTGAAATGTTGATTGCTATATCTTGTGTATTTTAATACATTATGGAATACACATTGACAACATTGATTCTTTGAATATTTTATATTTGCATTTTGATAAATATATTAATTGGCTCTTTCTTTTGTTTCAGGTTAGTATGAGAAAACCTTAGAACCAAAAATGAAAAGCTAAAGTTGTTGTAAGGTGAGTGACAATTTTAAGTATGTGGAAAAGACGTTAAAGAGGTGAAATAGATAAATTTGCCGTTTAGTTATCTTGTGTGGATTTCAAAGTCAATTTGCCACCAAGGTTTTTGTCATGGAGGGAAGCTTGATTAAAAACTTAATTATACTTCAGGGAGCTTAGTTAAAATGTATGAAAGTCCCCAGATTACATTGATACTTGAATTTTATCATGTTTGTGAATTGCTTATCAAAAGTATTGAAATTCAGGCGAAAGTTACCAACTTCATTTCAGAATCATTTTATAAATCTGTTGAATTTGAGACTGGCATTTTATTCAATGCATTTTGCGAAGGCCTTTTGTAAAGGCAGAAAATACGAATTGCTGTAGCTATGGCAGCCAGATGTGCCTGTTTAAACCCAATTATGGCCATATCTCAGAGGTTTTTCATATTTGATGATTAAGACCTTCGATATCATTGTATGGTTCTTTTTATTAATTTTATGAATCAATCTTTTCAAAAGTTGCTTCCAACTCTTCATGTAGTCAGTAAAAGCACATGCATGCTGATAATTTTATGGAAATTTCGTGTTGTTGGAAGTATTTTTGACACTCCTCGGAAGCAGCGTGGAGTATTAATGGTTTTCTACCTTTGTGATCAATGGAAATACATGAATTCACATGCCGGTATTAACCACAGATCGATTTATTCCAGAATGATGGAAATGTCAGCAGAATTAATGGATTACTTGAAATAAGTTTCACATTACTCAATATTGTTTGCATTCTGAGCTCATGCTCATTTTTTTCGCAAGAAATTTTTTGACGCAGTAAGATGACTGAGCACAGCTGACTTGTACTTATAATATCTGATGATAGCTAAAAAGGTTAAGACAGATTACCATAACTTAAAGACAAGCTGTGTCAGCTCAAAGAAATTGTGCAACCATCGCACTCAATCATTTAAGCTGACTCAAAATTCAAATTTTACAGTGTAGTTCAGTACAGTCCACTTGGGGCCAAATGCAAGGTGCTGAGGTTGGGAGTTGTTTAACATGTCTTAAAACTGGTCCTATTCTTGTTCCAGGACAGTTATGGTATAATATCTATGTGTACAGTATATGTGTTGAAAATCTCTAATGAGCATGCTTTTTCTGTCGCTCTCTCAGTTTTTGAATTATCGAATTATTGTGCAGATTATGGAGTGACAAGATGAGAGGATCATTTTATATATTTCTGATTCTCGGGACTTTTTTTTTAAGAGCTTGAAAATCAAAAAAGAAAGCATTGTACATTTTGACAATTAAAAAGCACTTCATCAGAGTACTTTCGCCATGACATCTATATAACTCCCAAATGGATTGTTGCACAAATAATGAAAGAAAATTGAGGCGTGATTTGTCCACTTGACATTTCTTTGTATACTCAACATAAAAACAGACATCTACACCAAGCACATCTTTTACCATCCACCACTAGACTGGCACTCGTGCAGTTTGAAGAAATAACGTAAGATGAAAGAACCTGCAAATTGCCTTGTAGTTTGATGTGGGAGCATGTGGTCAGTCTCGGTCAAATGTTCATGAAGTGTGAAAGTGACCAGTGTCCGGCTGCTTGTCAGTCCACTCTTCATGACAAGAATGCATTGTCTCAACATCTTTAAAGCTAGCCATCATGTTGGGTACAGATGTGAAGATGGAGGGCAGAAAAGGAAATAGAATTGGCAGTCAAGAAAATTGGAGGTGATACTTTTTTTAGCCTCTGTTTGTATTTTGGAAAACATGAATAACAAGTTAGCAGTGAAATTTAATGTTGATACCTAGATTTATCTCATGTGGGTTATTCGTGTGTTTGTATCAGGCAATCTGAGGCTAAAATTGAGCCTTATGAGAAACGTAAGTATTGCAATACCAAAAACCAATGTGGCGCCATCAAAGCGGCTATGCAATGTTGTATGCATTTTGATGCTAAAACGACTTCCGAAGTTGCCTTATGCCGCAATGTGTACAGCGTATATCGCATCAAAATTGAACGGAAATATTGCAAGAGTAGCTTGTCTGATCTCTTTGCACATATATGCATAAGGAGGCCAAAGAGAGGTCATCAGAGGTCAAATAGGGTCAGGAAAAGGTCAAAATTGTGGAAGGAAGGGTAAAAGAAGGGTGAAAATATGAGCTGACCCTGTATAATATCTAGAAGACCTTTGAAATGCCCCTTGGAGGACCTGTAGGACTTCTAGGACCTGGTTGTAGTAAAAAAAACAACAGAATTTAGTTTTTATCCTGTTGACCCAAACTGTCTTAAGTATGATTTTGTACAGTCTATTCTGTTCAGCAGATCCCCTGGACACCTTGTACAGGAATAAAGTTTACAAACATGTGCAATATGCATAGCCTTGATGTGCTTTCAATAGCATCTTGCTTCATTCGAAAATTTTTTGTCTAGATTCAGCGATTTCATTGCATTGAAATAAGTCGTACATCCTATATCAGACTTTTTGTAGTTCCCGGATGCATACCATATGTTTTAGTATGCATAAGTATTCCACTTGATGGCGCCTATGTGATACTGTATTGCGAATATATATTCTTGATGTCATTCGACCGTTTGATGTGTGCGATAGCGTAATGCCCTGTCTGATGCGGTCAAAGTTTGTGGACTTTTGCAATGATATATGAAAGCTAAGTTCACTGACTAAGTTTCAGCCAGCCATGCTTATCTAGCCAAGTTCAGCCAGCTATGTTCAGCATAGCAATCTAAAGCATTTATCATGACTTTCAAACTTGAGCTATCGAAAATGTCATTCGGATCAAAAGTTCTGATTACAAATTCTGGTTTTCTCATTTTGAAACGCTGTGTATATTTGTATTACATTTTTGATCCACTCCCAAACATAACCTCAGTGAACTAGCCATGTAGAAATGATATTGTGGGATCAGAATCATCTGACACTATTATATTGAACAGATTTCTTGCCAGACTTGGTCTGGGGATATGCAATTTTTTCTAGCCATATGAAGTTTGTCATTCCGTAGTATCTGCATTTTTCATGGCATACCGGATATTCATTGAGCAATATAATGCCATTGTTTTTTGCTATCGAGCCGGAGTTTCTTCCGTTATGTGTTTTTGGATGGATTCTCCAACAATATGCCTTACTTTATGCACCATCATCCTGTGACACTAAAACGATGAGGTTGTCATTCTTTCTATGTTGTAAAAATAACTTTGTTAATATAATGATATAATGGTGCTGAAATTCAGAATTATTTGGTCTTTTATCGTCATGTTATAAATGTTCTTTTATTTTAGAATCAATCTGACAGCTGTAAGAATGTTATCCTTTATCATAAGGGCATAAAATGTAATTTACTTCTTCCGCAGTATTGTTTCTTTCATACTCTGGGAAACCAGCTTTCATTATCGCTTCAAATAGAACCCAAAAATGGTAATCGCTTGCCTTACGGGTTCCTAAGCTTGACTTCACTTTATTTTGTACGCGAAAGCAAGTCACTTGCTTCATTGACTCTTTTTGGAAGTCATGCAACCTTCATGAATCAAGTTAGTTGGATGCATTTTGATGAGACCCAAAATAGAATGAGCCTGAGGTTTGGAGTCCTTTATAATTAATTATTTCTGCTAAGTTCTTGCGACTGACATTTCGGTGACTTGGAGCATCCATTTTGACACTACTGTGAAAAACAATATTTTGTCATTTTCATGAATTTCATAAAGAGATACAAAACCCTCAGCAACGTTATTAACTCTCTGCTCCAGGGAATTGAAGCATGCTATTGCCTAAAAAAAATTTTAATCTCAAACTTTTAAGATGATACAAAAATTGATGAAACAGCTTGTGATGTCATCGGTCGTAGGATAAATATAGTTACTAGCAACATCAAATTTTCACACAACATTTTCATTTTATGCAGACAAAGTATAGAGTTCTCCACTTTGAGGAACTTTGTCACTTTATCTTATTTCGGGGGAGGACATAAGGAGTACTCAGAATGCTGAAGGCGGCTGTGGTATCTCCCCTTGCATAAAATATTTGCAGTCTTACCAAACAAGTGACAACAGTCCCCTGTGTCTTTGGGTGCCTTGAGTGCCTTGAGTATCTTTGAGTGATGCAAAGGTTGTAACATTGTAACAAGATTCTTTGAGTAAAGATCTTTTGTCAAGATTTTGTTGTCCCAAGTTGGTTGATTTTTTTTGGGTAGATTTGGAGCTTTGCAAATTGTAGTGGCTGTCAGTCTGGAATTTCTAATTGTTTTAACCGACTTAGCGTTCTGCACTTCAACATTCACAATATTCGTAGTATTAGCATAGCAAATCAGAACTAACTGGATCAAAACTTTCTTAGCGTTAAAAATTTTGAAATTTGGATAACTGTAATGTCTGGATATTATCTGGAGTTCCAACTTAGTAAAATTTTTACTTGTATCAAAATTTATAACGCTATCCAGTTATGACATCTCAAAAGTAATTTTTGCCATTTTACGCAATAAACATCAGTTTATTTTAGATAATTCAGTATCTTCTGCATCTCTTTCGCAGACAGGAGTCAATTTTGTTACGCTGGTTTGTTTCAACACGCTTCGGTTGCATCAGGAACGTGCTACGAATTGATAATTTGATACTTTCGCACCAACGGCAATGTGTCAGAGCAGCAGTACGACTATTTTTAGCTCCCTTCTGAACTTCTTGACACTTGCATTCTTGTATCTTGTATTCTGGGCAGCTGTCAGTATTCTTAGTTGTGTTGTTAAGTCTATTCTGTGTACTTCTCTTACTGTGTTCTTGGGTCTTGTCAAATTGTGACAAACTACAGTGATGAGGTTTGTGTTCTCTTGTTTGCTGGAGTTAACTGTCTGGCTGCAGCTGCCTTATCGTATTTTTGAATTTTTATTGAGTAGAATTTCATACTTTGAGACTAATTCATCAGTTAAGAAGGGTGTTGGACTTCGAAATCATTTTACTGAGCCGTTAATACAGGGTGTCTGCCAATCCTGGAAAAGCCTGGAATTTGGTTTCTCAATTTCCAGGCCTGGAAAAGCCTGGAAAAAACCAGCATTTAAAAAAAAGAAGGCCTGGAAAAGCCTGGAATTTAGTTTGTATGGAAATAAAAATAGTCCACTGTAAATTTTCGGCAATTTTTAGCGATGATACGACCAAAGGACTAATGTCGTGTTCAGAAAAAAATGTGTGTATCATGTCGTTAATTTGTCAGTTCATCAACAAATTGGCCTCGAATTTTGGAAAACTTGGCCTGGAATTTTGGAAAACTTGGCCTGGAAAAGCCTGGAAAAAGCCTGGAATTTGGTTTCAAAAAAGCTGCAGACACCCTGTAATAGAATAGTCTTGATTCTGTCGAGGAAACATCATAACAGATAGAAAATGCTCAAGATGAATAATATATTTTTCGTTAGAACATTCTCCAACGACAGCATACATCTGTCCTAGAAAACTTTTCCAAAAATGAGTCTTCCAGAAATCACCAAGCATATAGGCCATAACCAAAAAAAGATGGTGCAAGGTCTCCTGCTGGGTCATTGTCCATAACATGCTTACATCAGTCCCCAGGAGATTGCCAAGTATAGACTGCTTGAGGCTCCAGATAGGGTAGGGCACTGGGTACAGGGTAGTAATGTTATTTGTTAGAAATGTCGGCTCAAGTTAAGTATCCAACTGTTAGTGACCTCCCTGGACTGAATAAGCCACAGGATTGGCTTATTCACAGTTGTTCACACCTTTTCAACCAATCCTGCCACTTATTCAGTCCAGGGAGGTCACTAATAGTTGGATACTTAACTTGAGCCGAAATGTCAATATTTTTCATCCCAATATGATTGATACAGATATATATGATAGCATTTGTCAAAGCAGGGAGAAATCATAGGCCTTCTCATATTGGGGTTTTATTGCAAAGGAGTATCATAGGGAGATGATGGTGTACCGGTCCGGAGAGATAGGTTTGGATGGTTCCCTAATTCTTTAACCGGTGTATCGAGAATTTCTCTCCATTCCCACCAGATTACTCACATTATTCTTCATTTTCTGTCTTCCATTCTTAATGGGTATTTTCAAGTAGTATACTGAATGGAAAACCTTTGGGTTCGTACTGTAACTGCTAAAAAACTCTTCCTTGTCTTCTGTGAAGTCATTCTCTCGCTGCATTTATTAAAAGTCGAGGAAGAACTCATCTGCCATCAGAGTATAATAATGTGTATTACATTTATCTCATCTCATCCTACACATAAATCTAGATTGCAGAAGTGGCAAAATTATCATCTGTGGTAGAATTGTCTCCATGCTTCTTGAGCCTTCTTAACCCTCCTGCACTGCTCTGCACTGGGTCTGCACTATAGCTACAGGAGCTGACAAGTTATGTGCTGCCCCTCCACTGCCTAATTGCCACAATTGCTATAGCTGAACAATTGTTAGTCCCATAGGAGCGCCCTGGGGTACTCTTTGCAGCTCTGTGGGTGGTCTGGAGACTCTGGCTTCTGAAATCAGCTGCAGAATTCTGGTGTTATTCAATAAAAGTGAATAAATGACACAACTTGTCATCCTGCTTCTACTAGACTACTGAGTTGGCTCACTAAGTTAGTTCACTTCAGGCAGTGGCAGTGGCTTGCAATCAGTTGATTTGGTCTTGAACTGTGTAAACAGTCAATCCCAATGGTATTATGGTAGACCTATTGTCTTTTTCTTGTTTTTTAAAAAGCCGGATACAAATTGTACATTGAAATCTATGATATAGCATAACTTTGGAAAAAAGGTATTATGGATTCTTTGCAAGTGTAGATCGTGAAAGACGACCCTCTACAACTTTTTTTTTCGTCGCGATGCTGAAAATAGTAATGAACATTTAGTTTCCATTTGCTCTACTCCCCTATATATATAACACATAATTTCTTCTCTGCATCTTTCGTGTCATCTCGACAACCTCATATGGGCTATATTGACTCACGTAAATTAGGTTTTCTGGCGCATTTCTGGAAGAACATGCTGCTTTTCTCTCAATTATTGAGCAGAGGGAGAAAGTAAGTAAGTAGCAATGGAGTGTCTGGACACAACTGCACCATGTAAACCACATGAAGACAAGTGAGCAGTAAATCCATAGCAGAGGACCACCATTCAGGAATGCAATATATTTCAGACAATGCCAGCTCAACAAAGACATGAATAACCTCTCTGGGAAATGCAATTGATGAGATCACTCCCTTGGGAGTTGAGACTCTTATAAAGAGCACATTTCTCCTACAAGAGGGCAATGACACACCCTGGTAGGCCCATAGACCCATTCCATAGGTTTATTGTCTTGTATCATGTGTATGGGTCTATTGGTATTTTATGGCAACCCCAATTGGTCAAGGGAATTTATTGATAGTAATTCTGGGTTTTCAGTAGGCCTATTTTCTGGGATGCAGAGAGCTGGAGATAGTTGATAGAAACAGATATCTAGATAGTTTTGTGGATCATTGAGACTTTCTGAGGACATATTTATGCAGGGAAGCTAATTAGGACAGAAGGAGGACCACTTGCAGCAATTAGGCGAAGGATGATTGAAACTACCGTCCAACATGGGTGCAGGATGCAGGTGACTTGATCAGAGATGGAATCAACCCAGGACCCAAAGATTGGCAGCCCAAAGTCATTCCAACATAGCCCAGAAATAGATAGAAAGATGGTTAGAGGTACAATGTTGTTCCACTCCTTCTCCCATTACTCTCTTTGCCATCCAGGGGGGGATGGTTGGTCCAGTGGTAGCGTGCTGGGTCGCTGATCGCAGGGTCCATTGTTCAAATCCAGCTCTTGCCAGGTCACGGCTGTGTCAATCATCCTTCGCCTCATTGCCGTGTCCTCCTCGAGATATCGCATGTCCTCTTCCTGTCCTAATTAGCCTGCCAAGTGCATTAATACAGGATGTAAAACCCCAATCATCCATCCATCCATTCTTTGCCATCCAGACCCCCAACCATGCCCTGTGTATCTGGAAACTAGAATTTGGAGAATTAGCATCGATCAGGAACCCCAATTTGCCTTTCATTGTGTCCTGGATTACAACATGCATGTCTTGGATCTTTCAGGAAGCCAGATGTAAACATCAAGAAGCCCTGGCCTACTTTCTACCATTCATGAGCTATTGATCTCTGAGATGTAGTTGACCTTCTGACCCTTCTGGAGCTCTGTCACGTGACCTAGAGCCCTCAGGTCTTCCATATTTGGTTATGGATCCTTATCTGACACAAGTAGGATTTGGCTTGTGTAGATTATGGTACTCCCAAGATGTGCAATAGATCATTGTACTGTGAGGAAAATAATTGAGACAAATTTGGGTATTTCCAGTACATCAAACACCATCTTCTTGTCAAACTTATTCCGTCTCGGAAGCCAAATCCTTGGCCTTGCCTCGGTCTCGGGTGTCTTTGGGCCAAGTCCTCGAGGCCAGCCTCGGGACCATATTTTGATGGCCTCGGCCTTGGCTCGGTCTCGGATGCCAAATCCTTGGCCTTACCTCGGTCCTGGATGTCCTGGCCTTGACTACATCACTAACATATATCAGACATGGGGTCAATTACTTTAAAAGTAATTAATTACAATTACAATTACATTGCAAAGTACCCAATTACAATTACATTGCAATTACACAAAAAATTTAAAGTAATTAATTACAATTACAATTACTTTTGAAAAGTAATTTCAATTACTACCAATTACTTTTAAATTACAAGGCCGAAAAATTCTTAAAACCTGTTTTAAATTCACAGTAGTATTGCAGAAAAATTATTTTTGTAACCTGACAAAACTAATAATGAACAGTAAGTGACAAAACAAATCATTAAAAACTTCATAAATCAGTGAAATCATAAGGCCAAGTTAAATGTTTATTCAGAAACTGTGGTGTGCCACTAATCTGCAAAGAGCATAGAGTTAGAATTGTAGAATTGTATACAGTCTCTGATAAGCACAATGTGGTGCTGAACTGCTGATGGGACGTTTAATAAACTCACTCACTGGACATGTACAAAGATGATGTGCAAATAGAGTGAAGAAGTCAATAATGGCCTCTCTTATCGGTATTATTTGTTTGGATTTGATATGTTGCTGTCATAATGGAAGTATTTCTGTACAGCAAAATTTGGTCTTGACTACTGTTCCTGTACTATCAGCTATTAATATTATAGGTAATTACCTCCAGATCATTTCTGAAAATGTTCTCAAATCCTGACTTAGAATTGTCCATGAAAGTATACTCTCAAATAACTGATAAGCAGAGCATTGAGCATTTCCTTTTGAATGATATCATTTTATCCAACTTTTTTCTTTGCTTTGCTCTCTTTTGGCCCTAAGCTTGTCTAAGTTCCCCTATCTACTGTCATACTTTTATCCATTTATATGTACCCCCATTGTTACAGCATTGTGTATTGTCAGGTCAAGTATAGTGCACCCCTATTGCATTGAGATGTAATTGAAAAGTAATTGAAATTTCAATTACTTTCCCAATGTAATTACTGCAATTACAAATTACTTTCCACTTTTTATGCTCAATTACAAATTACATTCAATTACTTTGGAAAATGTAATTAATTACACTCAATTACAATTACAAATTACAATTACCCCATGTCTGACATATATACAATGTATAGTGCCTTCTCAATGAATTGTTTGATTGTTTTGACTCAAGACAGAGTTTTTTTTTACTTGCCATATTTCCTTTCATTGCTTAATGGTATCCCTTGCAGCTTTGGTCCTGGCTTCTATAATTTGTCTGCTTTGCAGCTGAATCTTTGTGGGAAGACACCAGATGGACCTGCAGTGTTTTTGCTCCATCTAGTGGTTTAACATTTCCCAAAGATCTTTATTTACAGAAAGCAAGCATTCTGTTTGATAAGGATGATTTTCATGAGAATGTAAAAAATAAAAATGGTTTGTTTCATTAGTTTTGAGAATCTTTGTTGTTTATTCATTTTACAAATTATGTGATATTGGCTATGTTAATTTTGCATTACAAAATAGCTCCTATTGAACAATGTTATAGTATCAATTGGTTAAAAGTTAGTATTGCTTAGAACCCTAAAAATTTGAATTAAGATTTTATTTTTACTCCAGCAATTGAAATTATCAGGGGTAAGTTCATAACATGTCAGTTTTGATTCACAAAGTTTATTCAATATTTCTTAGTAATTTGACTCTAATATTATCGTCTGTTGTGGAATATTCCTGGTTGCTATGGAAACGGATTTGTACCAGATTGCCGCTTCCTGCAGCTAGTGATCAATGCTGGATTTTTGTGGTCATTACTAGTCATTGGACTTCAAACTGGATTTTTGTTTGCTTTTGGTTTAAGTATAGGAGGTAGATGCTTAATCTGATAATTAATGATATATGTCAGATATAGTAATTTATCTTCACTCCCTTCAGTCTTATTATTTGGCCAGATTACCATGAATTATTTGTATGTATTTGAACAGTATTCCAATATTTTGTATGATATTTTGACAATAAACATACAATTTTTTCAATGGGCTATGTAATGATATACATACATGTGTGATATATAGCATATCCATAGTTTTGGAAATAGTTGGAATAGTTGTATGGTGAAGATGGAACTTGGATTTTAGGTCAACTTTTTAAACACTAGGATGCTACTCCATACAAAAAGAAAGTCTTTGGAATCTGGATTTACGATTTTACATGTTGGAGTTCTTTATAACTGTTCAGTCTGCTCTGGTGTACCTTTTGTGATGCTATTGGATATTGTTGAATCACTCTGGCATAAGTAATGAAGAATGCTTGTACTGTGACACTGACTTCACCACAACACAGCCATGTACAAAAGACCTGAAATTGATTTAGTGAGGATGACAGCATTGTTGGTGGCTGCTGATGAGGTAAGCTTATAATACTTTTGAAATTACTTCACTTGAAAAATATAAAGGGATTCTTTAAGGTCAATAGGACCTTGTTATCATTCCCTGGTGTCAATGTTCTACTCTATAACTTGGAAGTCAGTCACTGAATGACTATCATGAATGTTTTACAAGTAATATTATCATTTTTTGGCAATTTCTGATCACTGGTCTGAGCTGATTACAATAAGGAGCCTAATGAGGCAATGACCCCATGTTCTGTTTGAGTGTTTGTTTCATGTTACTCGCCTATTTTCTAAAGTTTGGTCAGTACATGATTGCATGACTAGGTCAGTGGCACAGGCAGTCATAATGATGAGATAGTAGGGGGTAGAGAGTTGGTCTAGTGGTAGTGTGCTGGGCTGCCAATTGCTGGGTCCAGGGTTTGAATCCAGCTCTTGACGGGTCACCTTGGCCGATGAAGAATGGCTGTTTTTAAAAACTGTCCTTCACCTCAATGCTGTGTCCCGCTCCTGTCCTAATTAGCCTGCCAAGTGCATAAATACAGGACGTAAAGCCCCAATCACCCGTCCATCCAAGGTTTCCAGGGTTAGAAAAACAATAGCAGCAAAAAACTGAATAGTGGATTATTTACAAATCATATACAAGCAATGAAGGTTATGACACCGAATCCCTGGGACCAAATCCATCTTGCTATCAATTACCTCAGAATGGTGATCTCACAACAGAGGACCACTGTAGTGAAAACTTACAAATTGCTAACAAATATACGTGCAAATTACTGTGTAATCTACCTAGTTTCAGTGATTGATCACCCTGGTTATATGTATTTGAAGGTAACCTTAGCACTAACCCAGCAAGTCACATGTCTTATTTTTCATATTAATTCAATAACTGCATATTAGATTGCTATAATTTGATAGTTAAAACACTTAAACTAGTTAAATTATTTAATGAGGGACACTAATAGTGTTGTGTTTATTAAAACAATATGTCCAAGGACATTTTTGTATTATCAAACACTATTTTGTATCATGTTAGTTGTATTTTGACACTAAGCTAAGTTATATAGCCTTGGGTCTATTATCATTGTTTTTGTGTGTAAATTATTTGTTGTGAAATATCCAATCAGTATGTTAATAGTTTTGTAAGAGACACACACATGGAGTAACACTGTATGCTGAGAGATGCTTTAAAAATGGATATATTTGATATTTTACTATTCTGACATTTCTTGTTTGAATGATTTTGATTTGAAGTGATCACATTTGCTGTGTATAGGATCATATTAGGATGCAAGCAAATTTGGATTGATATGCATATTACTGCACAAGATTTATCCTGTATATGTTGGTTATTTTAAAATCAGTTTGCATTTCAAGTTTGCGTTGTGATATATGCAATTGACACGCTGGTCCATGAAACTGATATTTTACCAGTTGAATTATTGATTCTAAACTAATTTAGGACATGTTGTATTATATGATGTTATATATTTTTTTTTTTTGTTGGATTATACAATATTGAATTGGGTTAGATTTAGATTTAGATTTATTTATTTTTCTTACGCCTTGTACATTAGTTTACAAGTATAAACATAATCAACTGTTATTTATAATTACAAAATGGTGTAAGAAGGGGGTGCATTCGAGTATACATATACTATAACCCGAGGGTGAATGCACCCCCTGACATAGATTAATAATGAAATACAATAAAAAACAGTAATAAATAAATAAATAACAATAATTAAAGTTACTCAGAAATGAAACAATTCATCAGGATTTACAATATTTGATTACTTTCTGGCATTTATATTAACTTATCATATTACATAAAACATTTCAAATCTTATTATATCTATATATATATACAGAACTATCCAATTATTATAAAAAATTGTGTTTTCTAGTATAACAAAACGTCGATAGTCTCGTTTTCAACAGTTGAAAAAATGGTTGATATTAAATATTAAACATTAATAGACACATGGAAAAGCTAATGAATTTTATAATCATGATCAAGATTACAAGTAGTAATATAATCCATAAGTTTTATCTAATTGTAGCTGTCTAGGACATGCTTCCGAAAACATCGAGAAAATAACTTACTATTAGTCTTGTTCTTTATATAATTTGCCAATAATAACCAAAAATTTGGTGCCCTACCAAGAAAACTGTTGTTGTATATTTGTAATGTATGTCGAGGCGTTAAAAGATTGTTTCTATTTCTGGTATGTATGTCATGTCTAATAACTTCAAATAAATTTGCGATACGATTTGGTAAAATATTATTAACATATCTAAAAGAAATATTCAGTAATGACAATTGGATTTGGTCCTCTAACACAAGCAGTCCACCTTTCTTATAGTACTGTATAAGGCTAGTTCGTCTATTCAAATTATAAATGGATCTTATTGCTTTGTTTTGCATGACTTTGATTTTTCTTAAACAAGATTGACTAATCATAGAACCCCATGAAGATAAAGCATAAGTGAAATGGCTTTGAACGTTTGAGAGATAAAGTAAACGCTTAGCATGAATTGGTAAAATATTTTTAGACATATTCAAACTGTAGTTTCCAACTGCCAATTTATTCAGTACAGATTTAACATGTAAATTCCAGTCCAAATGTTCATCTACAATTACCCCTAAAAATTTCACACTAGGCACCTTTTTTATTGCTTTCCCGTCCATTTTAACATTTCCATTGTAATTAGCCTGTTTATTCTTTGTTTTAAATAAGACGTAATTTGATTTTTCTACATTCAACGTAAGGGAATTGCTATCATACCATTTTTCTAGTCGTTTAAGATCTTCATTTAGTTTTCGAAAAAGAAATTTAAGATTACTCCCAGAAATGAATATTGTTGTATCGTCGGCAAAAACAACACTGTTGCAAAATTTCAGACACTTCGGCATATCGTTAGCAAGAATGATGTACAGTAAAGGACCCAGAACTGATCCCTGAGGGGTACCATAATTAATGTTGTTTATCTGTGATAAAGTTCCATTAAAATTAACTTGAATACTTCTGTTACATAAATAACTCTTTATCCAATCCAAAGCAACTCCCCTAACACCATAGATCTCAAGTTTCATAAAAAGTGTTTCATGTTTAATGCTATCAAACGCTTTCGTCATATCAAGAAATAGTCCCAGTGTGAACATACCTTTATTAAAACCATCCAATATAGAGCCTGTCAAATCTAGTATAGCATCTGATGTATTTCTTTGCTTTCTAAAGCCATATTGCCCTTCATACAACACATTGTGTTTTGAAAGAAATTTAACTAGACGATAATTCACAATCTTTTCAAGTATCTTCGATATTACCGGCAACAATGAAACAGGTCTATAATTACTCATTTCTACTCTACTTTTACCTTTATATAATGGCTTAACAATAGCTAATTTCATATCATTTGGGAATGTTCCATTATTTAACGATTTATTAAAGACAATACAAAGTGCTTGTATAATACTGGGATATATAGATTTAAGAATATTATTTGTAACTACATCATGGCCCCTACTATTTTTTGCTTTCAATGAGAGAATTAATCTTTCTATTTCTTTAACAGAAGTTGGGAACAGGAAACAATTACGATTAACTCTATTTATTTGATTTCTTGTTGGGTCGTCAATGATTCCCTTATTTTCAACTTTCTCAGCTAGAGATTTACCAATATTACCATAGTAATCGGCAAATGCATCACTAATTATCTTACTATTTCTTTCTTTCACACCGTTTATGATAAACTCTTCACTAATTACACTTTTGTTATTTGCCTTTCCTGTAATTTCATGTATAATTTTCCAAAGTTTCCTTGAGTTGTTCCTATTTCTTGATATGAGCTCGTTGTAATAATTCATTTTTGCAATTCTTCTCAGTTTGTTATAACGATTTCGATACTCTTTATACAGAATGTATTCATGACAATCTCTAGATTTACGAAACACTTTTTTATACATCTTTAAACACTTAATGGATGAGGTCTTCAATCCTAGAGTATACCACGGTTCTCTTTGTTTATACTTCGTTTTATGAGAAATACATCTTATTGGAGCATACCAATTCAATGCTTCAGCAATTTTAACATCAATTTCGTGACTACCTTCATCAGCTGTAAGTTCTTCTAGATAAGACCAATCATTATTTACAAGCATACCTTTTACATTACGCAATACAGTGTCATCTATTTTCCGAGTTCGATATGATATATTATTAACATCTAAAAGACTGTTATCATTTATAACTGCAATGCACAAAAAGTGATCACTTATATCAGTTAAAATAACATGTGATTTTATGTTACAAGAGAGTTCAGCATCTACATATATATTATCTATAAGTGTGGCGGACCTGTGAGTTATACGAGTAGGTCTGGTTATAGTTGGTATAAGGAGTTATACTTCAGATAGCTCTAGTCTTTAGCACAGTGTTGGACTGACACTGTGTGCTTGTCGAAGAGTATAAAACCAAAAAAATTCAATTTCATACAAAAAAGTGCGCATCTATCAATTTTCAAATGCCTAAATACAGTACCGTAATATGGGGTGAATAGGGACACTGGGGTGAATCGGGACAAGCCGGGAAATAATTTTTATCTTCAAAAACCAACAAGTTCTACTTATTACAGGGACTTGATTTTTTGCACGTTTTTAGTATATATTCCTCTAATGGTCCAGATGGATTTTAATGATTCTACCTGCAGGCGGCGAGGAGCTGCAGCACCTTAAACATTTAACTGCAGAATTTGCATTTTCACAAGCTGGTCAAAACTTTGCTCCTACCACAAAAACTATAAAAGCTACAGATACAAAATTTTCACCAAACATCAACTATGTAATTGTGGCCAATTGCGGAAAAATGCATAAACCTAAGTACATTTTCTCTGACTATATTCAACAGGCAGTAATGCACTTTCAGTTTCAGAGTTATTCTAGTCTTATTTTAATAACCCCAATAATAAATCAAGAAACGAAATTAGTGATAGAATGTCATAAAATAATGTTGGACGGGGTACTACCATGCTGAAAAACTGATTTTTATCCTGTAGAAATGCTATATGAGTGTCAAAGTCTTCCAAAATTGTGATAAATATGCACTTTTCGAACCTGGTAAAAAATATGTGAGATAATATGAAATAACGACAGCAAAATAAAAGATTTTACAGTCCAAATAGATATAAACAGTTTTAATAGACCAAAAGAGTTGCTGAGGTGTGATACTTTATCTGTTTAGTCGTGGGTTCAGATCAAAGTGAGTAGCAGAGTTGCAGAGCTGGCCCAAAAAGCCTTACTAATTTTCAATCCAGCCTACTTTCATGGATTTTGGGTTTAAATTGTTGAAATTGACATCATTAGTTGTGGATTTAGTCCAAGATTATTCGTCACTTGTAATATTAGCAGATATCTACATTTTTGTCAATTTACAGTGATTTATTACATTTTTTTTTAAACTGAAATTTTTACTCATAATGGACTTCAAATTTTTCTGAGAGTGACTTTTTGGGGTACCAAACGTGTTTTCTAATGTTTATTCATAAGTATAAATCAATTAAACAGGGTATGGAGCACTAGTTATTTAGATTAGTCTCTGTCCCGATTCACCCCAAAGTGAGGGGTGAATTGGGACAGAGGTTTTTTCAGCCTGAATCCTAGAAAAATATAAGTGCCAGTTAATGCTCTCAAGGACAGTTAAATCTACGGCCTGGACACAATTTGAGACTATACTGTGACTTATAGGAGGTTTTGTGCCCATGCTATGGCAAGAAAATGGCCAAATCTGTCCCAATTCACCCCATATTACGGTACAGGCTGAAATAGTGAATGAAAAAATTAACAATCATTCAATTCAAAATTTACACTCGCTAAAGATAATACTTGGTTAATTCAAATTTATTACACTATTTCCCTTTGTTAAAAATTAAAAGTTAACATTTAAACTTAAGATAAAAAGGAGTGGTTTATTGAACATTAATGAAAAATAACTAATTCTGTTCACCTATACAATACATTGTAGTTAATACAATTATTTTCCTGAAAAATATACAGTCCTCAATACAGACAATATATGACATAATAGAACCTAATCATGTTTTTATTTATGATATTTATAATGTATATTGGCCTATAATTCTTCTATCAATAAGTAAGGCTACTTATTATGTACACTTTATATGCAAGAGACCTATATTTCAGTAATATTTTGGTATTATTTCAGTATTAGTCCGTGCGTAATGCAGAATATTACTGAATTACAGAATAATGTGGAATATATTGTGTCAAATATTGGAATATAAAAACATATCTGATTTGGCTATTTGTATGCTGGGTCTCAGCATTAAATAACACACCATATGTGTATATGTTAGAGCCCTGTGTATATCAGCATTACTCCATTCGGAATACATAATATATTTGTCATATTTTGAGTGCGAACGATTTCTCGGTTTGGAATATATACAGGATATGTGTATCCGTGAACTTTTATATCAATTTGGCCTCCTGTTAAGTTGCTTGTCAAGAAAAAATTAATTTTTGCAGAAATTTAATAGTTTATCTAGAACATATGTACATATGCAAAATATTATCATATAAGTAACATTGATTGCCATACAGTGTTTTTATTTGTAAAAAAAACTAAATTTGCATGAATTACAGTACACACCAAAGTGACCAAGGATGTGATGTCTTATTGCTTCTGAGGAAAATATTGCTAAGATATTTTATGAATCTCCTAAATTTAACAGAAATATATATTTTTATCCCAAAATGATGTGGTAGATACTACCTGAATGACCTGATATATGTAGGTGTTTAACCTAACATGTACACATACAAAAATGGTAGAAAAATTTATATTTATGCAAAAAAATCGGTTTAATCCAGCATCATTGGCATCAGAAAAAAGTCGATAAAAAGTAATAATTATATTTTCCAGATTTGAAACACATGCACAACACAGTGAAGAAGTTTGTCGAATATGATATCATGTCAAAATGTAAATTGACCACATGTGAAATATAGGCCTACTACAGCACGCTTTAAGCCAACATCAATTAAATACAACTGTGCAAACATTCTGTTCAATAGATTGAAATTTCTATATGTTCAAAAGGTCTAACATATATATAACTATGCTCTAGTCGCTGGAGTGAAGAAAGTGGATTTTAAAGTGAAATTATAAGTTTCTTCTCAAATGAAGCCAACGAGCTTAATCTCGTTCAATTTTGGATCACGAAGGATTAGTATGGATATACTTCGGATTTCACAGTGAAATAGATTTTATTCAGTTTGTGTGATTATATATAGTTAGTTAGTGACACATACCAGGGATATTAAGGATCATTTACATTGTAAATTGTATATCAACTGCAAAATCAGTCTTTATACAGCTGTTCTCAGGAATGTAATACATGTAAACAATATATTGGACATATAAATTATAAATGATAGATTCTATAAGTCTAAATAACTTGCTCAGTAGAAAACAAAAATAAAATGTTAAACTTTATACTGCAAAAAATAACATTGGATGTGTGATACCGTAGATGTTGACGTAAATTTATCTCTCCGTTTTCCGACAGATTTTAGTGGTTTAACTTTAATCGTTCCAGGAATATATTTTAGCAGTAGTCTAGTTTCACATAAGATTGCAGATGAGAATATATATGAAAAATTTAAAACATGATTTATAATGAACTGGTTATGTCAGTATGGAGTTTGATACCATGAACAATCACTGTCTAACTCTGTCAAAATTATGACTTTTTGTCATTTTTGGGAGCCGAGATACTTTTTATGCAATCTAAATTCTAATTCAACTGAAGTGGCTATTATTTTGTCTTCTTTTGACAGAAAAACAACAGAATAGTTACACTGACTGTCATTTGGAGATGATGTGTTCAAATTATGGATTTTTGAAAAAATATCGACTGACATACTTGCTCTGAAATCTGTTTTAAATCTGGGGCAATTGCGATTTTATTGTGCGTTGTTATAACAATTTATGATACAAAATGATATTGCAGCGAACATAATGACATTATATTATACGTACAAAGGATGGAGAAATTGGACATGATATTATTATGCGAATAGTGTTGGCTGTTTCATTTACTTATTGGTTATTAAAATGATAAAGAAATTATTGATTGTGAACATGATATCATGATTTTATTATCATCAGCTGGCTGACTATATATATATACATATATTAAATATATTTATATAGATCTGAAACCAGTGTTGTTAGACTTTGGATGTATTTCACAAAGATGAAATCACAAATACCTTCATATAAATGGATATTAACCAACTGGAATGTCTTTCATTGGTCAAATTGAAGTTGGAACTTCAAAACAGTATTTTGTTTCATCACTTTAGTACTGTACCAAAGGGATTAAATTCGGCGCATGTAATACTGTATGATGACTGTTGATACATTGATTGATGTTTATTCCAGAAATTTCTATGTTATGAATAAATATGCTGTGACTATCTGACCAAATTTTGATGGTCAGGAGTCCTACAAGGATTTACATAACTTGAATTTACACTCAGATCTTCATAGCTCCTGCACATGAAACACATAAGATCAGTGACTAAAATTTATACAGCAAAGGAGTTGCTGACTCATGGCTACCGTGTTAATAATTTGCCTGGATGTTGAATGTGCAATGTTATCAGTGGCTTTCGTCAATGTTGACTGAAAAATTTTAGCTACGGGAAATTTTGCTATGTGACTTTAACCTGGATGAATTGTATTTTAAGTGATTGTGTGGATGTCAAGAAATCTTTGCGTTGCCTTCTCTAATGGTGTCATTGATTAACTTTCTCGTATTTGCCGTCGGGTTCTAAAAAATTACAAACATGTGTCTGTGGTGTGGTAGAGGTTGGCACATTGAAAGTGTCACTTGTGCTTCGGAAATTTGGCTGTCACCCTCTCTACGGAGGTATCGGAAGGCTAATTTCCGATCTAAAAAGGGATCTGGATCCACTTTGGATACTGTCGGCAAATCCCAGGATACCTTGAGTGTACCATCAAGTCCGGCTACCCCGGCCAGCAGGAGATGGTTGACTAGCACCCCTATCAGTTCTGTTCCTGCGAGCCCATTGATACCTCGGACCCCGAAATGCGGCCATGTCGTCTGTCAGAAGATCGCAAGAGAGAGAAATCAAATGATCTTCGGAGAACGCTGTGATCAATTTTTCGAGGACTACAGGTTAAGTAGTGGAGATGAACTGGATACGGACTTCTACAAAGCTGAGGATAGCTCAATCGACGGATTATCTTGCGATACAAATCTGGATGATAGTGTTACTTACGATTCTAAAGAAAATCTAGATGAACCAGTGACACTAGGACTGGTAGGAGAAAATACAAGTATTGAGGATGATAAAGCTCCTTCTGAAGATGCTATCTCCTCTAAAATGGCTACCAAAACAGAACTAAATCAACGATCTCCTTCGTTAGAATCAAACTCAAGCGGTTCAGACTCTGATGACGAATCCGTAGAAAGAGCCTCCTCTCCAGAACTGTTAGAAAAGAGAGCCCTAAGACCGAGGAATATGAGTTTGCCTTTAGTTGAAAGCATCGTACAGAAACCAGATAACTTCAAAAGGAGAAGGAGTGGGGTAGTCAATACTTATCTGACCGAAACAGAAAAAGTTCTTGTGTCCATGCCTGGCAGTGAGAATCTGGATGCGGTCGGTAAAGTTGAACATGAGTTGAGTGCCCTTCAACCTTACTTACATGACCAGAAATTGCTGCCAAAACAAAATTCCCATACAGATGTAGCCTTCTACTTTGAGGATAATGATAATGATGAAGATTACACTGGGTATGCTACTACTCCAGATCAGAATGACGAAGGTTCAACCACTGATGAAGGATTTGCTGAAAATGATGTCAAGTGTGATGTCAAAGAGGCAGAGGAGGACCCAAAGCCGGATGTCATACCATCTGGATTGGAAGAAAGTGCCTCGGAACCTTCTCTGAAAACCTTCGCCAAATCGAGGAACATGTCATTGCCGCTAGTATCGATTAATGCCCCAGCAGAAGGAAATGATTATGAAAGACGACTGAGTGGATCGTCTAACCCGTATGTCGTGCAGAATCAAATGATTTCATTACCAGGGTGTGAGAGCTTAAACACCATCGACACAACCCCAGAATATGTGAAACTGGATTTTGCCAAAGAGGCAAAAGAACGGAGATTGAACGCAAGGTCAAAACGCAAGAATAAGAAAATGCGCAGAAAGATTAGTCTCCTTGAAGATATTCACGAAAACTTGCAACTCGGTGAGAGTGATACCGGAGATGAATTAGAAGGCTCCAGCTCAGCCGAATGCTTGTTGGATCTTGTGGGTGATAAGAAAGGCAGCGATTCTGATGTTACATGTGATGAGAATGAGAAGGAAAATTATACTTTGCTTCAGAAAGTTAGTAATCCCGATAGCAATTCAGAAATATCTGATCAGTTGAAATCAAAAGTTTCAAAGGAATCCAGGGATTCAAAAGATAGTTCTGATTCTGATTCTAAAGCAGAGGACAACCCTAATGTACCTTACAAAACAAAAACAACATTCCGAGCTCGTAACATGTCATTGCCAGTGATCTCTCCTCCGAAAGACATCCTTGCAAAAGATAACTTCACTCGTCGACAGAGTGGTACTCTGACGACTGATTTGATTGACAAGAAACTAGTCTCAATCCCTGGCTGTGATAGCTTAGATATGATCGATCAAACTGAGCAGCAAGATTCAAATTCAGAAATGATTTTTAATGGCAGAGGAGACCTGAATATGAAAGAAAAATCTAAGAACTCTTTTGAAAATAGCAAAGATCTAAAACCTACCTCTGACAATAAGGGCAAGTATGATGCCAAATATTTCTACGATGAAAAAGATGTTTGCGCGAGCATATCTGATGCCATTAATTCAATGGTCAGAGATTTGGAAAATGACAAAGGATTAGAAAAGATTGATATTACATCAAATGGCAATCTCAATGATGATGATGATGATGATGATGATAATGAGTTAGATTGTCAAGCCAAGACAACTTTTAGACCTCGTAACGTGTCTCTACCAGTGATATCATTCAAGAAGTTAGAAGATAGGAAAGACAACTTCACTCGTCGACAAAGTGGACCATTAGCAGTGGATAGTTTTGCTGAAAAGTCTCTCGTCTCAATACCTGGATATGACAGTCTCGATATGATTGATGCAATTGATGACGAGTTAAACGAACTGAAGAATCAGTTAACTTTAGCTGGATTGGATGTTGGGAATATTCCGCGGAAGTCCCCCGTTGATATGAATCGTGACATATCTAGTTCTCCTGTGCCAAAAGAAATCCTAAATGTTGAAAGTGATACGCTAACAAAGCCAGAACTATATGAGAATGAGAATATATCGGCCATTGACGACCGAGCTGCTGCACCACCTGACAAGTCTTGTATTTTGCAATCGACTGATAACGTACCTCAAACCAGTGATACAGGGGTGACCCCACAACCTGTGCTATCTTCGGATGATGATTTAGACCCAAAACCTCATTGCTCTACACCTAGCCCCGTGCCACTGAAATTGAACAACTTAGACCTTGGTGTGGTAGAGGTCAAAAGTTGCTTGTATCCCTCGCTCGTTGAAAGAACTGTGAAATATTCAAGACACCAAGCTGTCATATGTTCCACTACTGAATATGAAGAGAAGGGTCTCACTATTAGATGGTCTTGGAACGGAAGGTGTAGATGCTTTAAAACAGTAAGTTTGCCAGAGTGATTATCAAATAACACCTCTCAAATCTCAAGCCTTGCCCTATTATAATATTCTTATATAAATCATGATGATTATATGATAATTATATGATGATGATGCATTTGTATAATGTGTACTTGATACTGTATTTTGGTTGAGAATATTTTTGATTATAATGTCACATTACTTCGTGTCCACTCTGCATGTCTGATTCTTAGAGGATTAGTTAGGTGTAACAATCACAGCTTTTTAGTTTCACCTTTGTGGCAACTGCTAATGCTATGGTTATTAGATTGTATTACCTTTCTTATTGTGTCAGTTGATGTTGCCGAGAAGCAAAACACAACCGCACAAACGCGCACACCGGTATTTGATATATTAAACAGCTCCTGTTTTGGTCAAATACAACTGGATGCCAGGGTATCAAATTTTATGAAATCACTACGTCTGATGGAAAAGGTTCAGTTCTCAGATTGTAGGCCTAAATTTGTGGATTGTATTGACCTTCAAGAGTCACATCACAGTTTATCAAACTGAGCCATGTCATCTTAGGTTATCAAACTGAATTTTGCTTGGATAAAGGTCCTTTGAACAAACCTGATTAGTACAATGAATTACCAATGTTCCTTAAACATGTTAAAGAGTTTTAGAAGATTCTTCTTGTTAAGTCACCGCGATGGGGCGTAAAACACAAACTCACTCACTCACTCACTCACTGATAAGTCACCTCTCTTTTTCCACATACTATTGTCACTTGCCTTATGAGATTATCGTATTTTTGTCCGTTTTGTATGATGGTTAATGTTGAAATTTATTCCAGCTTCATCAAATTTTGTATTTTCTAGTCTCTCAATTTAAGGGATGTATTTCTTTCTCTTTTCAGTTGTACGACCGAATAAACTCGAGAGCGCTAAATCCGGCACGGACACCGTCGTCAGATGCAATCTTCAGGACAAAAGAGGTAATGAAAGGAAAAATGGAAAATCAAATAAAGAGATTAAGGTCATCAAGTATTAAGAAATGTGTTAAAAGTTACTTATAAGAGATGTAAAGTTGCTTTTTAACCCGAATATTGGCAGTTTCAATTTCTGTCTTATTATTGACATACATAATGCAGGATATAATGCTCTCAATCAGCTAGAAATTTTGATGATTTTTAATTCTTCTGCACTCAATGAGAACACCACATTCTACTATCTATCAGTCTAGTATCTGGCTTATTGGGCTTTGTGTTATCTAACTTTAACTTCTCAATTTTGCACTCACATAGTTTTAAGAATTCCTAGGGTTTTCACCTTTTTCTCCTACAATGTTCTTTGAAATCAATTATTTCTACTTCTAAGCACTTCTCATAACCTCATCATGTGTGAAATAACTGAAGTGCTTGAACATGTTGAACCTGAATATATATGCATTTCTAAGAATAACAGGATCTTCTGTATCTAGGAAATCTTAATTTTCAATGTTTATTTCTAGTTTCCAACTGTATGAATTAGTATGATAGCACAATTTATATTTATTGTCTTCTGAAAGTACAGTAGGGGGTTGGTTTAAGAGATGGCAAACCACTTCAGAGTATCCTGTTACCTAAAACGGAATTTTTAAGCCAGGGGATCCATAAATATTAGTATATCAAAATAAAGTGTCCAAACTTATTCATGATGATAAAATAAAATCAGGAAAGGATGCCAGTAAAACGGGATGACTGGATACAGGCCTCTGTCATTGCTTTGAAAAATAAAGCAATATGTCATGAAATTACGAGGTTAAACGAGCTTACCTTAAGTGAAGTTTAGCCTGGATTCTGTCAATATTTCTGCAGTGGGGGAGGGTTTACAGGAGATGTCGCCGCTACGATTACCTAAAATTTTTAATTATTCAATCAAAAATCCCGTTTCTCATTTTATGTGGATCATAATTCCTTGTCATAAGTTCCCAAAACAGTGTGGCTTATTTTACTCTCATTATCTTATACTCGATCATCTTTATACTTGAATGAATGCATGCGTGAATATTTATGAATGTTGTGACCTCATTCTCATCATGACCTTTTCACCTTTGACCTCTTTATTTGACCTCTCATGACCTTCATCTTCTCGCCTGCCAACTCTCCCATGACATGAGGGAGGTTTACCTTTTAGTTTCTTCTTTATATTACCATTGTATGATATTCATTATAACAATTTTTATCGTATCAATTTCTATCATATTAATCCTCTAATTCTTCCTTGCAAGCTTTTTTGATAGTTTTAAATAATTGGTAAAGTTCCATTTGTTAATCTGCCAAAAGCTTGTCAAAACATTCTATCATATCATTCTTCGCTTGCTGAAGTATTAAATTTAGAATTTGCCGTATTTTTCGAAATTATTCCGTATTTTTTTATAATAGCTACTGCTACTTGCAATTCTCTTGATTAGCTTTTAAAATTCCTTTCAAATGTATTTGATATTTTATAAATATCATTTAAAGCTTGATAAATATTTTTCAATTTGCCTATTCAAGATTCTCATAATATGATTCGCAAAGAGGGTAGAAAATAGGAATTAATTAGTTTGCAAATCGTTTCACACCACACTTTTTACAACATTATTTTAAATCTATTCACAATTTCACAATTTACCACAGATCAATTTCACAATTCATCACAGATCAATTTCACGATTCACCACAGATCAATTTCACGATTCACAACAGATCAATTTCACGATTCACCACAGATCAATTTCACGATTCACCACAGATCAATGTCACGATTCACCACAGATCTTTATTTCTTATTAGTTTCATTTCTTATTGTCAGTTGGCAGGTGAGGTCATGTCGTTTAAGAACAGACTTATTCGCTGTCTCGTAGGTCTATGATGTCTTCTTGCAGGTCCTGGACTGTCTCCGGGAAGGGCCGGATACCGTGTCGGAGGAATGTGATGAACTTCGAGCCATCTTGACGCAGCCTCATTTTATGGTGAGTTGAATTCTTGGATTCTGTAGAAAAATTTTAGAGAATTTAGTTGATGAAATTGTTTGTCATATGTTGATAAAAATTGTTATGTCTGGGTTATCTAATTCATAGAGGAGCTACAAGTTCAAACACTCTGCAGTTGTGGAATTTATGTGTTCTGCGGTTGGAAGCTTTATTATATCTACTTCATGAGAAGCTTCGAAATGTCTACGAACTCTACATGTTCATTTAGCTTGTGTTAAATTTGAAACTATGACACTCTTCTGTGAAGCAGCTAATATAACATCTTTAATATGAAGCCTTATCAAGTGATCACTCATTCATCATCTGTTCCTCATAGTTGTAGCCATCAAGTACAAAGCAAATGGGACCACTTTTCTTTTTTTCCCCGAAATATACAAGTCAATGAATTCCAAAATGTATCTGGGTCTATCTGTTTACTTTCTTGTCAATCCTTGAACTTTGCATTCAATCATAAAGTAAAGAATTCCAAGGCTTTGAATCTTTAAAACATTGTCGACTTGTCATCATTGATCTGATTTTCATTTATCATTGTTAAATGGTCAAGGATTGTCACATTGTTCAACCTTGAGGTATGCCATTGTAAACAAACATTACACCCATTGACAAAGTGCAGTTGTCAACAATCCGGTTTTACACACCAGAGGGAGTTGATGATGTCGGCTAGTGTTCTATCAGCCGCCTGGTGGCTGGTGTAACGATTACAGAAATTCTCTTGTTTCCGATGCGAGCTTTTATGATTTTTCTAAGTATAGAACAGCGGCAAACTGTAATTTGTATGCATAGATAGATTCTTGTCTGGTGTATATTAATTTTGCTGGCGTTAGCGAATTTAAAGTTATCGGATGTTTTTATCCCCTATTAAACTTAGACTTCTAAACGTATGCTATTGTTTCTCTCATTTCATAGTTTAAAATGTGTTGCCTGACAGAAATAAAATTTATATGATTAGTTTCTGTGAATGAAATTAGAATTCATGTGGCGTCGGTGTCGTATTTTTGGCACACATACCGAAACATAATCATAGCCTCTGAAACCATATTCTGGTTAGGATTTACATTCCATTAACTTGCCTTAAAATGCAATTGATACATAAATTATTCAGCTAGTGGCTTCCAGAATACTCTTATGAGACTGTGAAACCATGTTGGGATTAAAAGTCCCATATGTTTCAGATTTTATTTTCATTAACTGGAATCTCAATGTCAAGCCATATGGCCAAACTGAACAAAGTTTATTTTTTGTTTGCACATAGTACTATCATATTTCATATATATGTAGTGTTACTAGTAGTTAGTATATGAGATCGATATCGCCCAATAATGTGCTGCAGAGGCGTAAACTAACACAGTAAGTATATGAGACCATATGTGTCTAAACTTTGTAAAACCATATTTTGGTGGGGATTATGCTAATTCAGTCAGCATTATAATGACTTACGGTGCCAAGTTTCATAGTAGCTGCCACAATTGTATGATGTGTTTTGGTTGCAAAACCTTATTTTGGTATGGATTATATTTTGCGTCAACCTTTAACAATGTTCAGTGCATAGGAAATTCTATTGAAGTGACTCGAACCCTATATTCTGTTTAGGATTAACGTTCCATTACCTTTCATTACAATGCATTATACTTGAGGTTTATGGTAAATTTTAATGCTCCGCGGCCAACATAAATCTCCATGATGTTCAATAGAAGCATCTCAAGCCGGTGAACATTTATATGATATTGATGGCTTCCACAAGATGGTGCTGTAATCAGTATGCCGGAGAGCCACCTGGTGTTAGACGGCAGAAGCTGAGCTATCTGCTGTATGCAGTGTAAGCTTGGTGAAGAGATTTAGAGGCACTAAATCTACGGACCTTTTGTATGCCTAGAATTTCTTATTCGACTGAGAGGATGTTGTGTTTTGTCCCTTAGTTTATGTTTTACCTCATAGTGAGCCATTTTCTCCTGCATTTTTAACACGGGATGTGATAAATCAGATGCCGGGTATTAGCGTACCGGGATTGCCACGACTGGCGTAAAGCACGTTACTTCAAGTTCAGTGTGAAATGCTCGGGGTGCAATGTTGAGGTTGGAGATCAGTGCTGTAAATACTTTAAGAAGCTAAATGAGACAAATTTTTCTTCCCGTTCATAAACACTTTCTCCTTTTTGTGTCCTTTTAGTAGTTCTATATTATTCTATTAGCAATTAGCTGATGATAGAAGTAATCCCTGTGAAGCACAGAATTGCTGATCGCGGGAAACAAGTGCACCACAAGGCATGATGCGTGGATTGGCACAGATTGCCATAAATCCAGCAATGCTGGTTATTGGTGTAAACTACACCCAAAGATATGATTTACTACCGTTGTAAATGTATACATGATGCTGGATATCGCGCTTACCGCTTACACCAAAGACTGAAACTGATAAGTAGGTAGTGGTAAATAAAATGAACTGGTACAGCCAAGGATGCCTTTGGTGATACCTGTCCCCCTGAGTCAGAAGCTAAACCTACTCTTAATTGTCCTGTTAAATTCACATGTAAAATGTCTGTGAAAAAATAACTCGCCAATAATGGCATGTATCACGTCTGTGTTGAATTTTCTCATTCATACTTCTGTAATAGGACTTGTTATGACATCACTGACTTCTGACATGTCTGAAATTAATCAGACATATTTCCTTGACTCTAGTAAGTTCTTTTGAGGATGGCATTCTCCTTATATAGCCTCCGAGGACTGCGTTCTCCCCAATGATTGGTTTTCGCCTTTTTTCCCCCACATATGTACTGATGTATGTTTCATTCGGCCAAAGTGTACCTTTTTACATCTGAGACTTTCCTTTTCTCCCTTGCTGAGGCCTTGTTAGTATTCTTGCACAGTCTCCTCCCCATTGCGCCTTCCATTTCATTTGACTCAACTGGTCGATTTGTAATCTGCACACGATGTCTTTTGAATGGGCAACGGTGATACCAGAAAGCAGTTTGGTGTTGGTTTCAAACCGTTTCGACATTTCCGAACAGTTCTTATCCGAATGAATGTAGACTCGAGTGACTGATGGACCTCCGAATGCTCCCTTAGATGCTCTCTTAAATGCTCTCTTAAATGTCCCAGAAGTTTGCTTTCCGTGTTCTGTGTACTTCAATAGATTTCCTGCAGGGCTTGCGCTCAGTATCTTTTCATTGTTGCGATATAAGTTCTGAGACTTAAGTCTCAGTTGGCATCGTATCAGCTTCTGGACTTTCGCCTCACATATTTTTGCTTTTGCACACAAAAAAGGAAAGATAAAGTTATATTCATAAAAAGTTAGATGATTCCAAAATCTTCAAATTTTTACACTTATATATTGCCATTGATTATACAGTGCTGATGTAGAGAGGGGAGTTTGCTTTTTTTGTAGTGTTAACTTATATGATCTTTCAATCGCTGGGAGGGGGAGGGTTGGTCTGATGGTAGCATGCAGGGCTGCCAATCACTGGGTCCAGGTTTCGAATCTACTCTTGCCGGGTCACCTGGGCTATGTTGGATGGCTACGTCAATCATTCTTCACCTCATTGCCGTGTCCTCCTGTCCTAATTAGCCTACCAAGTGCATAAATACAGGACGTGAAGCCCCAATCATCCATCCAATCCCTGGGTCCCTGGTGCAGTTCAAGCTCTAGCTTGCTAACCTGCACCAGTGCACCTGTGTTGGACAGCAGTTTCACACATCCTTCCAATCATTGCTACGTCCTCCTCCTGTGTGTGTCCTGATTACTCAGTGCATGAATACAGGACATAAAGCCCAAATCAGCCATCCATATCTGCTGCTGCTGCTGTTAGACTTAAAACATTATTTGTATTGAACTTCTTATCATTGCATGATCCTTGCTTTATTCGTTACCCAATGGCTAAAATTGCAAATGAACCGACTCCAGGAGTCCAGCTGGTCTCCAGCTTAGAGATGTGCAAACGGGAGGAAAAATGGGAGATTTACGAGATCTTGTCTCGCCCCTCATGGTCCGTTTGCTTGGAGACCATCTTCCTTTGAGAAAGGACAAGACGGATGGCGCGAAGTGCGAAGGTACAGGAGGTCGATCGATACTTTAGGTTTTGTAAATGGTTCGGGATGAAGGTCAGGAATCTACAATGGGTTTGAGAACGGGAGCCAGATAGGATGTATAAGGTAAAGGGTTTAAGGGTCATATGGATAGAGACTTAGAGAGAGGCTCCTATTGACTCATAAGTATGCTGATGCCAATGTGGGTGGTTGTTGGCTTGCTGTTTTTTTATCAATCTATGCTTTGGGGGGAGTGTTGGTCTAGTGGTAGCGTGCTTGGCTGCCAATCGCTGGGTCCAGGGTTCGAATCCAGCTCATGCCGGGTCACCTGGGCCAATATTGGACGGCTGTTTCAATCATCCTTTGCCTCATTGCCGTGTCCTCCCCCTGTCCTAATTAGCCTACAAAGTGCATAAGTACAGGACGTGAAGCCCCATTCCTTATCTATTCATCTAACCATCCATCTCAGATCTGTTCATCTATTAAAATGTCCAACATCTATCTAAATATCTATCTATCCAATTGGTATCTTTACATTTTGGTGAAGTTCTTATTCTAATGCTTTCCAGAAATTGCCATTGAATGCTGCTCTCTCTAAATGTTTTGGTAATATCTAAGCATTTAAAGTTTCTCTTATAAATAAGATAAAATGTATATGAGACAGACAAAGAAATATGCGGATCACAGGCATTACAATCATTTTGAGAAAAAAGCTTGTCACTGCACTTATTGAATTTATATACAAGGTTGGCAACTCCTGGTTTGAGAATCCATGCTCTTGCTTGAGACAGCATTACAGCAGGAATTCTCAAACCAGGAATCTGGAGGGAGTTGCCAACCTTGTATGTATTGTGTACTGGATAAGTTTAGCAATGTGAGCTTTTTGTCAGAAATTATAATGCCTGTGATGCGGATGTCGAACAAAGTTAGAGCTTTTAGAAGGGATGAGGAGGTAGTATCTCTCTTCAAGGCTAATCGAGAAGTGCCATCGAAGTTTGAACGATCATCGTCTGGAATATACATATCTCTGAGAGGGCTAATTGGATCTTTAGCAATAACTCCCTGATGGCCTCCGATTTCGTTTATATTGATTCGTGTAAATCTGAACCGGAGAAGGTTGCGAAAATTGAAATTGAAAAAAATTGCATCCAAGGATGATTAGAGATATCATATTATGAAGAGTGTTAGATTTCTAGAGAATTTAGACAATCCTCTGGGTATGTGGGATCTTTGACTTGCTCAGCATAGATACTGCTACTAGGATCCGTGAATTTAGAGACTTCTCATTCGTATAACATCCAGCCGGGATGATATTATACAATTATGGACTTCGGTTGAGGTCAATATCAGGTTTTACGGGCCTGGCTTGGTGGGCTGCTAATTGCTGGGGCCAGGGTTCGACTCCAGCGCTTGCCGGGTCACCTTGGCCTATGTTGGATGGCTGTTTCAATCATTTTTTGTCTCATTGCCGTGTCTTCCTGTCCTAATTAGTCTACCAGGTGCATAAACACAGGATGTAAAGCCCCAATCATCCATCCGTCTATGGTAACCTAGTTATTCAGAACAGTATTCATTATGTAAATCATGACCTTCAATAATGCAGTTTAACATTTCAGCCTTTTCAACTGATGTGAATCTGGATTGCTTTGCAAGTTTAGACCATTAGCTCTGTTTGAATTGTGTTTTCCTGATTTTGAAATTATGCTCAGCTAATGCTCAGAGCACTTAAGCATTTTAAGCATTTTGTGAATGCATACTTGCTTTTTCATCTTCTGTAAAATGCATTACCCCAGGGTGATAGAAGTTGGCTTATTGCCCTCGTTGTTGAGTTGCCCCATACTTTTACCCTACCAGATGTGGTTCAACAGTAGGACAGGCATTTTGGAATATTTTTTTTAGTATTTTTTTTTTTTTTTCATTGCTTTTCTGTGGCTTTGCCTTATTTTCCGACCATGATAATGACATAGTTCACTATTCACAGACAGCTCACAATTCACAAATAGCCCAAAATTCACACATAGCTCGCAATTCACAGAATCTAACAAATCGTTAGGACAACTCATAATTCACATACACCTCACGATTTTAACACAGCCCACTTGTTAGTCGTGGACAGCTCATAAATGTTGTCAGTGTTTACAATTCAGATAGCCCACAATTCACAGACTGCTCACAATTTTCAAACAACTCACAATTCTGTAATCAGCTCACAAGTTGCAGATGGCATACAGTTCACAGACAGCTCACAATTCACAGACAGCTCACAATTGACAGCTCACCATTCGCAGACAGCTCACAATTCATGGACAGCTCACAATTCACAGACAGCTCACAATTCTCAGACAACTCACAATTCACAGACAGCTCACAATCCGTTGCTAGACAAACAACTAGATGCTTGTATAACTGGTGGCCATATTGAAAGTGGTAGCCATCTTGGAAAATGGTTACCATCTTAAAAACTGGCTGGCACGGACCATTTTCAAGAAGAGTAGACGTTATCTATTCGCCATGAAGTTAAAAAATTTGTAACACCTTCACTTCATGTTAATAAATAATGAACACTCTCTGAGCCAAACTCTGGAAACTCTGTCAATAGTTCATCAACTTTTAATTGGCTTTCAATGATTATTCAGTAGGCCTATGGGATTGGATCATGAGGATTAGCCCATCAAGTTCATCAAACATATTGTGAAAAATATTGATGTATATGTGTACTTCATGGGTGATAAACAAACCACTTTATAACAACATTTTAATGAGAATTATAAACATAAACATAAACCAAGTTTATAAGTAAGCATAAACTGTATGTTTACGACTAGTTTCCAACCACCGATGAAATTAACCTATCACAGTATTTTCGATATACTTTAAACGTATGTCATATTTTAGAGGTGTACCTGCTGTATTTTGCAGTTAGCACTATCATATGTGTTAATACATATGATTCATCTATCAATATATCTACCTTTACATCAATGTTTTTGTGTGTGTTACACATTTTATTAGGGGCCTGTATATATCATATATCTAGTTGACTCTCATTCTGTGTGTTGTAGAGACTGGTATAACATTGAACTTTGATATTAGACCAGCAATGTAATATCTTTTATTTCTGATATACGATACAATGGATATCTGTTATTAATCGCATGTTCTTGGAGCACAGTTGTTACAGTGGTTGCTAGTGTTTAGCCGTAAACGATGAGGTTGCGAATCCGAAGCCTGAGTTCGGCCATGAACTGGGTGAAGCGGAGATCCAAGGGGTACACCGAGATAGAGGAAAGTGCTCTGGATGAGGTATGCATTTATAACAATATTCTGTTTACTGGTTCAGATAGAGAATTGCACGATTGATATGGTATTATTTGCCATTATAGTAAATTACTACTATGTTGAAAGGAATGATAGAAAGATATACAGATGCTTAGATATGACGGAAAATAGATCGTAGGTGGGCAGGTATGTTATTGCAGAGAGAGAAAGAGAGAGAGAAAGAGAGAGAGAGAGAGAGAGAGAGAAAGAGAGAAAGAGAGAAAGAGAGAAAGAGAGAAAGAGAGAAAGAGAGAAAGCCATCATTGGGTGTGTTGTGAGGACAAATTGTTGCCTAAGACCAACATTATGAGGACGTTTGTGCATTGTGAGGACACAATGTGGGACACAATGTGTGTCCTCACAACGACGTTGTCTAGTTTGAATATTTAGCTTTTGAAATGCCGAGAAAACTTGTATTGATATTGTGAGGACATGTCCCCACAATGCTTTGACCATATCTCAACGTTATAGGAGGTGGTGCCATCTATGATCTGACTTCTGAAATGTGTGACCCCCTAGTGGCCATATGAGAGGTCAATGTCCTCACAATATGATGACCTACTTATAAAATGTGTGTCCTCACCATGCGGATTACCTACCTGGGACCGCTTGAGGGTGTCAATGTTGCGGCTGCCAAGGAAGATCAATTCCTACTTCAGTGCAAGCTTATTGTCACGGATGTAAAGAAAAGAGGCACAAAAAAAGGTTTTATGTCATAAATTTATAAAAAATTATAGACAAGGTTAGCGATGAGAAAGTGAAGTGTGAGAGTAATGGGGGGGGGGGGATGACAGGGTGACAGAACACATGCAATGAAAAGAAATATCTTTTGTTTTCAAAAAAAAAACAAAAAAAAAAAACAATAGAGTCCAACGTTTTTTGCAAAAATTTTGCACTAAAACCTCAATTGCTCGTAACCTAAAGGAGATATTGACGTCTGGTTTTGACCTTTTCTTTGCAATTTTGTACCTTCATCTATATTTGCCAAAATGTTAGCCGCATTTCAATCGGACAAGGCATGCCGATGACGTAAAGACACTTTTTCCAAAAAATTGGCATGGAAAAAGTTTTTAAGAAAATTATTTGTTGTTGCAGAAATGTGTTCTCCAGAGATTTCGACTGGGCAAAAAAAAATATGAATGGAATAGCTTGAACGAATCCCCTACTTACACGTTTTTTCCCCGAAAAAAAGGTCAAAAATAGGGGGTTAGAAAATTTTAAACTTAATGTGGGTTCATAAAACTAGCCATGCATGAAAATACATTGGAAAAGGAGCATAGCTGCACTTTTTACGTTCCGATAGTATAATTGACTGCGGAGCTATGAGGAAAAGAGTGAAAAACGTGCACTTTGCGTTCCCGTTTATCACCCAAAAACCGCAGCGGGGAATCAGAGGAAATTTGGCACAAGCGGACTTTAGATGTGTTACCAAGGCCCTGTAACATTTGGTGATTTTAGGTTGAACCGTTACGGAGATACCGATTTTTAAATACGGTATGCCGAAGAGCACCCTTGTGGCCAAAATTTAATTGGAGAATCTCAGGTAAAATGGTTAGAGATGTCACTAATGAACAGCAGAATCCAGGCATTTATAAGGGCAAGAAATCCAAAAAACCTCCGTTTTGGCAATTTTCCAAGAAAAATTTTCATATCTAGACAAATCTGGTTAGAAGCCTGGGAATGGTGGCAAAAGGTGAGTTGCAGTTGGGCTCACGTGTCTATAAAAAAAAATCAATACCCTAAGAGGGAAACATTTTGAATGGCGGCCACTTTTCGAAAAGTAGCGCCGTTCGCTGATTAGAAAAATTGACCGATGAAAACTTTGGCAGAATTGCAAGGACATGGTTTGTCCTCACGACGTTATCTCTTCACTAGTTGAAATATTGATGAAAAGTTCATTACTGAGAAGAGATTGGGCAGCTAGGATGCTTTGCTATGATGGTCCAGCATTTCGGTGCGCCTAGGATGCTTGGAAGTACATGTCCTCACAAATTAGGTAAAAAGCTAACTGTCCGACAAAGCAGGTTGGTGTGGCATAGTAGAGAGAGAGAGAGAGAGAGAGAGTCAGAGAGAGTCAGAGAGAGTCAGAGAGAGTCAGAGAGAGTCAGAGAGAGTCAGAGAGCGCAGGAGTCCTCAACATTTTTCACATATTCCCCATGTGAGGGATCTTTTACTTGCCCAACGTGGACAGCCAACAATTTAGCGTCTCATCCAAACGACATCCAGCTCTGATTTTGCTCATGAAGATCCACTGAAAATGTTGGGCTCTCTGCTAGGTTCAAACCCATGTAGGCAAAGATCCTCAGTGGAGCAGACAGAAACCTTAACCACTGCACCACCCAGATGGAAGCAATGAAGAGATGAGCAAATACTTTTGGAATTGGTCAATACCCTTCGATGTTTTGACACTTCCTAGAACAAAAAATGTACCTCCAAAATTGTCTTAAACTGAAAATGTTTGCCAGCTGATGTTGCTTGTAAAATAAACGCTCAACTTCAATTAAAGTTTCTTTTACCTCTCAGATAACAACAGCTGTTTTGGCAGAAGCCTCAGGGCACATAAAGCTGCCAAATGAGTGCTAAGACCTATTAACATTTTGACCTTTTCAAATAAACAGATTCTGGAATAGCAGATTAGGAATTCAAGAGTATAAGAGCTTTACCAGTTTAGAGTTGTACTGTCTAGCTTAAGCATTGTGGTTTGAAGAGGTTGGTTAAATGATATATTAAATTTGCATTACTTAAAAATTATGCAAATGAATATAAAATCATTTTGAATGGGCATAGAACCTGAAATAAGGGTCTACCTATTTTTGAAACTTGGCCAATACCAAAGCAGTCTTATTTGAGTAAAATATAGTGTTTTCGCCAATTGCGATTTTTGCTAAATTTGACCAATGGTTAGAGACCAGTCGCCACAGTCATCAATAAAGCAGTTGGGACAACGGAGTCGACGGTTAAATTTCCAAACTTGAATACTTGATAGTGGAGAAATATCGAGGGCACCACCATATTAGCACACCTGATTTGAAATTATGGATCATGTAGTGGATTATTTGAAAACATTACACAATTCTTATTTTAGATCCAAGAATATCCATAATGCTGTTCTAAATCAGTGTACAAGAGGACATTTATCAATACAAACGGAGGCGACAAGTGATTTGTTTGGTATATCTTACGCATCCCATACATCAAGTCTCAGCTGTTTTGGCCTGTTTATGTTTTTGCTGACTGTTGGTTTCTCGGGTAATGCTCAATCAATATTCTTTCCGGTCAAATTATGCGCATAATGTTGCATGAATTATCTGACAGATGAAGGTTGTTCAACAGAAATATGCTAATATTGAGACAGCGAATGACGAAGATTACATTACCAATTTACCATGCAATGCAATGCTCAACCTTTCTTATGCATCTCCCAAGCATTTTCAGTGCATTACCAGTGCAGACAGCAGAACACATCAAAAACACCACAAAAGCAGACCATGTGCAACATGTGCATTCACTACATTAGTGAGCAGCTGGTGATCAAACAGAACTGTGTTGAACATGGGGCATCAACAATAACATGGGGATCAGCATTAGCATCAACACTTTGCATGGAGCAGTGGAAAAGTGCATTAGCATTTGAAAGTGTTGTGATGCTGTTATCAGTAGCTTTGCAGCGTCCGAAAATGAATTCTCTACAGCATTACATGGTCATACATTTCTGAGTTGAATCTTTTCTATTATGCAGAAAACTATATTGAAATTTCTGCCAAATTTATGAAAATATAGATCAGAATGATATGGTAGTTAATTGATGTAATTGTCAAATTAATTGCACCTTATCAATGTTGACTTGCAGAATGATAATCATTTTGATTTGAGTTAGCACATTTCAGGAATTAAAAAATTGTGCTTAGTATGCTTGTGGCCATGGTGATTGGTGAGACAGAAAAATTTATTAAGTGTATTAATAGGCATATTACATGGTGTTGAACTGAATTTGTTATTTGGACGTATGAACAATATAGACATAGACCATTATGATATGTATTTAAACTGTTTTGTGCTATAACATCAGCATTTTCCTCAAAGAATTAGCTATGTTTTTGTTTGAATTTGGCATGCAAAATTCTAAAAAAATCTCAAATAATTTGTATGGGAGTCCTTATTTCAAGCTATGCAAATGTGTCAGATTTTTACTGAGAGAAAAGTTCATATGTAATATGGCATCATAGTCCATTCCCCCCCCCCCCCCTGTCATGATGGGCTTACCAAGTGCATAAATATGGGATGTAAAGCTCCAGCCATCCATCTGGGGGAGGATTGGTCTAGTGGTTCCGTGCTAGGCTGGCTTTCGCAGGGTCCAGGGTTCGAATCAAGCTCTTGCAGGGTCAACTGTGCCTATGTTGGACAACGGTTTCTATCATCATTTGCCTCATTGCTGTGTCCTCCTGTCCTAATTGAATTAGCCTATACGATACGATAATAATTTATTGTCACTGTATACAGTAAAATTTGTTGTGGCATACGATATTCAATGAAGTGCATATATGCAGAACGTTAAGCTCCAATCATCCATCCATCAAACCGTATTCTCACACCAATAGGGTCCTGCCACCAATAGGACCAATGTCCAATATAAAAAAATAGCATGCAATGCATGCATCGGGTCCTTGGTCTATTTCAACAAGTTGGGCCTCTTCAATATTCTACCAACAATGTATCAAGTTAGGTATAAGAAAGCAGTATATTGTGACTATGCACAAGAGGGCAGCACAGTCCAACTTTTGATGTGTATACAGTAACCAGTTTTTGTGTGAAGTGCTGACATCTCAGAAGAAATATGTTTAATCGAAGAAAATTTGAGCACTGATAAGCAATATAGTAGCCAGGGGTGCATAAGCACCATCTTGATCACAAGGGCACATCTGTTGGGGTTGTCATTTTGTCTGTGAAATGTTTTAGTGAGTACGCCAACTTTGCCTGTTCACAGGAAATGAAGCTGACGACAATGGTCTTGGAATGAATTCCAAGGACCCAACCAGTTCAATCACATCTCTTTGGCATCAACATCACTTTAGTAGCAGCAGCAGCAGCAGCAACCCTGGTTCCAAGAGATGTGATGTTACGCTGCCTCAGTCCCCAACTTGCCATCCTTGGGACAGCACTGGAGCAGCACTGGAACAGCAGAGGAACCACTGACTTCCCATTTTGGATATTTTCAAACAAGTGATTAATGTGTGTTTCTATTAATAGTAATGATATCGTCATAATAATTTCAAGTTTGGACTTATACTGGATATCATGTTCTATGGATCTAATTCTTACCATTTGAGTAAACATTATAATTTACTTATTCTATCTTAAAGATGGCATTGGATGGGATCTGGTGAGATTGAATAGGATATGATATATATATATAGGATAGGATAGGATAGGATATAATCTGGTAGGATTAGATGATTTAGGATTGGAAAGGATATGATAGGATAGGATAGGATTGGACAGGATAGGATAGGCATCATAGGGTAGGATAGGATGGGACAGGATGGGACAGGATAAAATAGTATCTTGCAGGATAGGTTGGGAAAGACATTGCATGGTATAGGATCTGGCAGATACAATACATCTCTATGGCAGGATAGGATAGACTATCATAGCATCAATCAAGTCAAAATAGAAATTACCCAAACAATACAATCCAATAAATACACAATTGTAATCACTGCAGCCCAGTCATACAATGCATTCTGTGAACCATGATAGAAATATACACAATACTTTCCGACCTGTGATCTCTGCCCAGACAAAGTATTAGTCCTATGAATTGCCAGACTGCTTGCCTTTGAAGTTTATGCAATGGTGTATGCAAGGGACCTGTGCTGTATCCTACTACTGCCCATATTAATGTATTGAGTAGCCATATTGGGATTTTATATGAGAAAAACGATATCCAGTCTCTTCGGTGGAAAAGTGTATAAGATATATGCAATAGACTTTTGCGAAGACTAATATAAAACGCTTTACAGTTAAATAAGGCTTTACAGTACCATTTGCCATATATACAAATCATAAAGGTTCACTGTGGATGCTATACTATAAGCTTTGTTCCACACTTTTTTGATGCCATTGTTGTTGGTTTTTGTGAAGCACACAGGAGAAATTTAATGCACTGGATGAATGATGAAGTTTCAAACGAAGTTTGACTTCTGTGTACCTTCATATCTACTGGGAATTTGATAAAGACTCTGTGTGCTGAAGCTTTTAGAAGTTGAAATTAAGGAGTCATGATAGGATATGGTACGATATAATTATGGGGAATCGGGGATGGGATAGAATAGGATAGGACAAGATCAGATTGGATATGATTGGATTGGAAAGGATGTAGGATATAGGATATAGGATTGGATAGGAAAGGATGTAGGAAACAGGATATGATTGGATCGGATAGGATAGGATTGGATTATATTGGATTGGAAGATTGAAAATGATGGGATGGGATATGCTGTTTGTTGGATTAAAACTTTTGTTCTATAACAGTAGAACATAAGTCTGTGTCTTTATAGCAAAGCTTGATTCATAGTGTTGGACACCTGGAAATGCCTAGTTTTATGGCCAAGCTTGGCCAATGTGAAATTTTACTGAAACATCTACTATTAGTTTACTCCTGTTAGTTTACTCTATCTGTTCACTGACTCTTCATAGTTTCCAGCAACATTTGACTCCATGCCCTATGTAAACATTGGACTTGTTATTTTTAAATTTGTGGAGCATATATATTTCTACTCATATTTTGACCTGTAGGCTAAATATGAGTCTTTGAAAATATTTTCCAAGTCAAGTTGGACTATTTGAGCCTAGATGCCAACAGAATTGAATGAGAAATCAGCTGAGATAGTTAAAGAAATCAATGTTGCCATCACTCATCATTTATTTAATAACATTCCAAAGTCTGAATCTTCTTTTAATTCTTTGCTTTTTTGTTCCCATAGCAACGTAGTAGCTTCCTTAGCAACGAATGTTTTGACTGTTTGGCAGCACACCTTAGAACTCTGCTGGAGACTGGAGTCTTGAACAGCTTACCACCAAGGATAGATCACCTGATCACTAGATCTTGACATTATTACACTGAAATGTGAAATTTTGATGAAATAATGATAACATTATCCTCAACAGTTATCTGCAACACTTGAGTTATCCTCATGACTGGTGTTGTTATGATAACATTGTATAAGACACCCTGGTGATTCCACATACTCCAAATGCATACCTTGCATGGAACCATACTGAAATTTCGACAGTGATAAATCACTCAAATCTCTTGGAAACATCTTGAAATCATCTTGAAATCTTCTTGAAATCTTGAACTGGTGACTATACAACTCTCATTGGCTGGTTATCTGTGACTCAACAGCATTGTAACAGTAACAGTTACTGCATATTTCAGACTGTTACAGCATATATATATTATTTCAAGCTATTACAGCATACATATTTTTTCTGACTGTCAAAACAGTTACATCCCCATCAAGTTATTAAATCAAGGATTGGATAAATCAGAAGGATGCATAAAACTCTGGTGACTGATGTTTACAGGTTGGTATATGTTTTTAATGTTATTGTGTTTTCCCTTCACCATTTCACCAAAGGCAATGTTGCAAGTGGTTGATTTGAAAGCAAACTTCACATTCTTTGCTGGTGTGCAACTATAATTTTAGGATATAATTGACAAGCTACACTAGTTCATATCACAATATATTACCAGATTACTAATGTGAAATACATTGTTCAACAACAGCCCCTGAGGCCGAGGGCTGCCTTTTCCGCTGCTTGTAATTTTCATGTTCATAGTATCATACCTGATAAATTAAATACAATTTATAAAAGCCTATTAAGCATTATTGGTCCTCTCCTGTAGTTAGATTAAAACGAAATTAAAATTGAAGTATTTGACATTAACTGAATTATACATCCTGATAAGTTCCGAATTGTGAATTTGTGATACATAGTTAATTGACCATAAGCAATATCCAATTAAAAATTCAATCATCTTTGGATTAAAAAGGCTATTAAAATAACTTTCTATATGAACCATTTCATGAATATGTGATAACTGACATATGTGGAGGGCTGCGTGGAGGCAACGAACCACCAGAGTCCACCTCCTATGAGTAAATTACAATATGAAATTACAATATATGATGGATTGTTATTACAATGATAATAGTGTCGATAGATAGATAGATAGATAGATAGATAGATAGATAGATAGATAGATAGATAGATAGATAGATAGATAGATAGACCAGAGAGAAATAGGTAGACAGTCTCCTGAAGATAGATGGATGAGACAGTTATCACCATAATTACAAGTAGCACTTATTTTGGCTACTTAGTGAAAGACTTTTCGGATTATTTCTATCTTTTGTATATTTCTAGGACATTTATATCATACATTGCAATGTAGGTCGTAATTAGCCTCATTTGGCTATGTTAGCCCTATGTATACAATGTAGGCTATACAATTTGGCTGCACTGTTTCTGCAGTCTCTATAATAACCTTAAATGTCTCGTGTTATTTTGCATCAGAACTGGGACAGAGAAACTGGGCTATGGTTGCAAAAAAGTATGGTTTCTATGGTAACTGTTTTAGTTATATCAAATGCAGTTGTGATGAAAGATAATACATCTTATTGTGATTTTATCAACTTTTTCAAATTTTCATCTTTCAAAATTAAATCGATTCCAAATCTAATATTTTCAGTAAAATTTATTATCACTTTTTTGGTAAATGGATTATGAAATATTATAGGTTCAGTTGTGTCATAATGGTTTTTTACAAATCAGAAATGAAATCTACTTATCAAAAGTAAATGAGAAAAAGTTAATGAAATAGGATGAGAGTAATATGATAAACAATGCAATTAGAATATTTTCTGCATTCAGGTTTGTATTAATTCATTCTAACGAAAGATCTCCACGTTCTCAAATGGAATTTGTGCAAAATTTATATCATGTGTTTCATTGTAAGAAAGTATGCATGTTTCTTCAGAAACGGTGAATGAAAATATTGAATTGCTATTGAAAAAAGAAATTGCCTAAAATGTGAATATCTAAGATTCTTCAGATAATGTTTCTTTGGTTCTGTAATCTCAACTATTAATTCTTTTTTGTTTGGATTTTGTTGCATCTAAAATATTATTTCTCAATATTTTATTTAATACCTAATATTTCTTGAATTTCAATTTTCTCAGATTCTGTCTGAAGTTAAAACCATCTCGTATTACTGTGAATTGTGTATGCGATATTCTGTTTCTAATGTGTTTTGGTTTGTAGGTTATGTAAATTAGGTTTCTGCTTTTCTCGAATTTTGTCTCCAAAGTCTTGGATATCTACCCAGAGAATCTACTGATTGCTGAATACTGATAAGTGGTACGACACTGGCCTAAATTATTTCATGCATGGTCTCGAGTTCCTATGCATCTTTGTCGGGTGGCAATGTCAGCATGATAGAAATGCGTGAGACGCGACTCCGGATCGTTATTCACACTCGCACACTTTGTTTGATTTCTAGTTTTGTGAATAGAAAAGAAAAACATCGAACTTAATGATTTTGATTCTGCGGATGACATTTTTTGGACTTCCAATTTGACCAAAATTTTATTCGCACATACGCTCAGCATCAGGCGCTACTAAATGTATACTCGTGAGAACTCGTCATTGGTTGACGATAAATTGCATCCAAGAACTATAGGTATAGGAATTGCAGTAAATGTTAGTGTCTTATTATTTTAAGAAACTATGATGACATATCCATGACAGTGATATTGTTTTACTTTGCAATATTGTTAAATGTTTTTGCATGATTTTAGTTTTTGCGAGTGATAACGCAATCGGTAAAGCTGATTTCATTGGGAGTTTCACGTAGTAATAATTATCTCAGGCAATTTCTTATTCCCTATTAAAGGTTATGTGTAAGAAATGTGAGAATTTCAGTGATATCTTGGGACTTTATTTTGTATCTTGAATCTCGATCAGAATTTTTGAATTATTTCCCTAGGACATGCCATCCCCTCATTTTGATGCCTGGAAGGAATTAGTGGTATTGAAGCTTATAGAGTCTTGCATCAGCACAATTCCTGGCTTAAAATCTGCTGAATCTTTTGCATGTGTTACCAGGTGATGGTGGTGACTGGTGTAGATTGGCATGTGAATGCAAAAAACAAAAATGGCTAAAAAGAAGAAATAGAAGGGGTTATATTTTCACTAAACACAAGATGGCAGCACTAGGCTTGTGGGGTATACCCCTCTTACTTCCAGGTGTGTAGGAAAGGTAGAGTATATTGTTGTAAACACCCCTATATTTTCTAGGGGTTGGTCTGATGTATCTGGCCATGTGGCTCATGCAGCCCCCAGGCCTATATTAAATCTGATAATTTATGAAATACTCAAGAGAAAGAATTACCATGTGTAAGAATAAATTACTCCTTTGGAATGTAAGTTTAGATTCCTGTGTATAATATCAAATAAGTCAGAATATCCGAGATGTCAACCACTTTTGGACTCAAAAGTTAATGAAATGATACACACATTATATTTGACAATCATAGTATGAATACCGGAAGAGTTCTTTCCTGTATATTTTATACAGTTATGTGTTTCTCGAACAATTGACTGCCTTTAAAAACTGGTTGATTTCTATAAAACTTGACGATATCAAACATGGAAAACATTTTCTTCTCTTTGAGTTAATTGGCCAGCTGTGGCTTTGAGTTACCCTTTATATTTAGTATTATTTACAACCAACACTATCTAGTATACTCTCCCTGCATAACTGTACAACAGTTAGCAATGCAAGAAATGTTCAGGAAATGTCCATGAGACTAATTAGTCCGGCAGTAAAATGCCATTTTTGGGCCTAACCCAAAAGTTCCGGTTAAAGTTTTTTTCTCTCTTGATCCTGTATCTATATGGTCCAAGGAACATTTTCTGGGGGGGTGTGAAACTCTCACCCTTGAGCATTCCGAGAAATCCAAGATGGCGTCCAAAATGGCCGCCGGACCCGAAATTGGTCATAAATTGGCTCCTAATTCAGCTAGGATGATAAATAAAACATCAAAATAGGGGTTTTGAGGGTCAAGGATTCCAGAAAGAGATAAATCAAACTCATAAGGTCTCAATTTCTAGCTTAAATGGCCTTAATTATGCATTTAAACTGTAAAATTAGCGTTGAAAATCAAGATTAGGCATATGTGACCTGCTCCACCGAAATGTGCTTAAAGAATAAGCAAAGTATCTATTACTGTGGCTTCCTCTGAATCTACTTGAAAGGTGCTTTCAAATGATGGGTCATATGTGGGTACATGTCAATTGCATCCAAAGAGATGACATGTCAAAAACCATGAACAATGTGAATAACGAAGCTGCAGAATTTGAGAAAGTGACCTTTACATTTCAAGCCAAACAATGTCAAACGAACAAAGGTTGGTTAATTGTTTTCTGAAGTATATGGATTTAAATGCACTAAGATAATGCCTCTTACAATAGTAAAAATATCCTTAAAGTATGACTTTTGAGATATATGAGCAATGCACATTGCTCTTATCTAGACCAATCTCCGCCTTCTTGAGAACTTCAATCACTTTTGCTTCTTTTAGTGGACCACACTGGACCAGCCAATGTACATGATTCTGTACTGTTAGAGGCTTTATTGTTAATGGAAGGTATCCATGCCAGTTAGATATATTATAGGTTTGACAAAAGGATTAGGGTTGATACCATTTATGGATTTGAATTTTAAGGTTAATTTGTGGTCGTTAAGGTCAAAGCCAATTGACTCATTCAAAAGTTGCAAAAGACAACAATTAAAGTAGGTCAGAGGGGCCCCTCTGTATCCATGTATTTCAAGTTTTTTGATATCCTTTAGAATAATTAAATGTCATTTGAACAAAAAAAAAATTTTAACTAGACTGTTAATGTTCAAATTCCATTTTGGTTGGTTGGGAATGAATTGTCCAGTGATTGGGATTGAGAATGTCAGGGAGGATTTTGTGTTTTTCACAGGATATTTTCGACACTGACGGCAAGATGCATTTAACTTTTGGAGGGTTGAATGTTGTAGTAACAAGAAAACCAAGGAGCCAAATGAAAGCTGACATCAAGGGCTATCCATTCACATCCATTTTGGTTTGTTGGGTTTAAATTTCCAAGTGATTAGGATGGGGGGAATACATGGGAGGATTTTCTGTTTCCGGGAAGATTTTTGACACTGACAGCAACACTTATTAAGCTTTTGGAGGGTTGACAGTTGTAGTAACAAGGAAACCAAGGTGCCAACTGAAAGCTGACAACAAGGGCTATCCATCCTCATCAATTTTGATTAGTTAGGAAGGATTTATCTAATGATTAGGATAGGTGAAATTGAAAGTACATTGAAGGATTTTGTGTTTCCGAGGAGATTTTCGATAATGGCTGCAACATTTATTTACCTTTTTCAAAGGTTGAAAGTTGGAGGAACAAGGAAACCAAGGTGCCAAATGACAGCTTACATCAAGGGCTATCCATCCACATCCATTTTGGTTGGTTCAGATTAAGTTACAAAGTGTCTAGGATCAGGGGAACTGAAAATACATGGGAGGATTTTCTGTTTTCGAGGAGATTTTTGGCACTGACAGCAACATTTATTTAGCCTTTGGAGAATTGACAGTTGTACTAACAATAAAACCAAAGTGCCAAATTAAAGCTGACATCAAGGGCTATCCATCCACCTCCATTTTTGTTGATTAGAAGTTAATTATCCAGTGTTCAGGACAGGAAGAATTGAAAATGCATGGGAGGATTTTGTGTTTCCGAGGTGATTTTTGACACTGGCAGCAACATTTATTTAGCTTTGGGAGGGTTGACAATTGCAGTAACGAGGGTACCAAGGTGCCAACTGAAAGCTGGCATCAAGGGCTATCCATTTTGGTTTGTCAGGAAAGATTTATCTAGTGATTAGGATAGTGGAATTGAAAATACATTGGAGGATTTTGTGTTTCGGAGGAGAATTTCGATAATGACTGCAACATTTATTTAGCTTTTTGGTAGGTTGACAGTTGGAGTAACAAGTAAATCAAGGTTTATTGAAAGCTGACATCAAGGGCTATCCTTCCACATTCATTTTGGTTAATTAGGAATGAGTAATCTAATGAATAGGATAGGTGGAATTGAAAATACATGGGAGGATTTTGTGTTTCCTATGAGATTTTTGACACTGATAGCAACCTTTATTTAGCTTTTGGAAGTTATATTAGCAATGGAATCAAGGTGTCAAATGAAAGCTGACATCAAAGGCTATCCATATACACCAGAAAACAAATAGCACACCTGTGTTAGTTTGACATATTTTGATGTCGATTGCTTGAAATTTAACAGTCATTTATTCGGTTTCCGGAGCTTCTTAATTAGCATGTTTGACATGTTATTTCTTTTGATGCCATTGACATATACCCACATATGACCCATTATTTGAAAGTAACTTTCAAGTAGATTTAGGGGAAGCCACAGTAATAGATACTTTGCTTATTCTTTAAGCACATTTTGGTGGAGCAAGTCACATATGCCTAATCTTGATTTTCAACGCTAATTTTACAGTTTGAATGCATAATTTAGGCCATTTAAGCTAGAAATTGAGATCTTATGAGTTTGATTTATCTATTTCTGGAATCCTTGACCCTCAAAACCCCTATTTTGATGTTTTATTTATCATCCTAGCTGAATTAGGAGCCAATTTATGACCAATTTCTGGTCCGGCAGCCATTTTGGACGCCATCTTGGATTTCTCGGAATGCTCAAGGGTGAGAGTTTCACACCCCCACCTGAAAATGTTACTTGGACCATATAGATACAGGATCAAGAGAGAAAAAAACTTTAACCGGAACTTTTGGGTACCACCCTTCCACTGCCGGACTAAATTTACTATGTTCACATTGCTCAGTCACTCAAGCTTCACAAGAATCACTATACCTTGTTGCTCATAACAAGGTGAGGCTTGACCTACTGCTGGACAGCTGTACTGCTCTGCAAAGCAGCTTCTATGAGCAGTCTATGGCTGCTGAACAGCTGCAATTTTGTTGCAGAACTCCTTACAGGTCTTATTGTAAAAATTGGATGCCGAACAGTCTTATACTACTTCTGGAATACTGGAATTTCATGCATGACATGATCTAATCATATAAAGCTCCCAATGAAGACTACACTGGTTGCAATTAATAATGAAAATAAGAAACTGCAATCTATGTGAAGAAGAATCTGCAATTTTCACTCTGTAACCTCTGTAGCATGACATCATGAGGTCTTATAGGCCAGTGATTGGTCAGTTGGCCCAGCTGTGACATGATGCTGAGAGCATGACATCATGCTTGCCCATCTGGCATCAAGCTCCAAATTCAAGCAATGGTTATACATATCAACTGCAATGAGTCCAATTTAATAGGCCAGTGATTGGTCAGTTGCCCCAGCTGTGACATACTTGTATGAAGCTGAGAGCATGACATCATGCTTGCCTATCTGGCATCAAGCTCCAAATTCAAGCAAACTTCAAATCAAAATTCCACCAAGCAATTAGACCGAGTGTGTGATATGGGCTACAATATCTCACAGCTACGATGTAAGTGGTGACATTGTAGCTCATTATAGCTGAAGTAAACCATTTCTTAAACCTTCTACTGTACATTTAGCCATTTGCTGAAGGTACATAGTACTACATACTATGTGGCTGCAACAGAAGCTTCTGGTTGGTTGGTGGTCAGAGCGGTGAGAAGCACCCAGCTGTTCAAGTCATCATTGGATTCCAACAGGCTTTCTTAGCAGTCCTTAGTAGCAATGCTTAGAAGCTGAGAGTAGAAAAGGGGCATGTGGAATTTGCCGACTGATTATTCGACAATATTCGTATTATCTACTCCTCACATTCTAGTGTTGTGGATGTTTTCATTCATAGAATTTTGTAATGGGTTATTAACCGTTATTACTGGGTTATTATGAAGTATCAAGAATTTTATACTGGGTTATTACTGTCTACAAGTTGACTGCTATATTTACTGCCACCTTGGGTGCAAAATTCGCGAGCTCCTGTGAGCAGTCAACAGAATTTCGATCTCTGGAAGAAACCAGGACAGTGTGGAAGAAACCAGGACAGTTTCATCATTTAGTGATGGTCTAGTTTATTTCCAAAAACTCTGCAAGTGTCTAATCTGACTTTGGTTGGCTTCAATTTTAAGCAGGCAGCTTGTAAATACCATAATAATATAAGTTGGAACTATTTTTATTCATGGAGGATGTATACATTGTAGCTCACATATATTGCCAGATAGAGGGGGCCACTTGTGGCATGGACAAGACATTTTGCTGAGTGTAACACAGCTTTTATGAATTTGTGAATTATATTGTTGTCTTAGTTAATATATCTCCATAAAGCAACAGAATAAATACAATTGAGTATTTTTGATATCACAAAGCAAAAACTTTGGCTTTGTATGGACACATGAATAAGTGAGAATGCATTATTTATGGACACTTTTCTGACAACAATTTAACATTCACTAAATGAAATAAGTACATTGATTACCACCAAACTTCTGATGAGTAAAATCATCAATTTCACAGGCAAAGTGTATGCTAAAGTTTCAAAACTTTCTTTTTGTCTCATGATTTCCAAACATTTTCATTCAAAGCAGTGGACTGGATATTTGCCAGCAACCATGCTTTGTGAAAGTAGTTTGGTGTAGTAATATGGACAGCTGTTGTGCGACCTGATCTGGTGATCTGTCCAAACAGATCAAATTATTGTTGACCCAATTCGATTTTCCAGGGACTGTCAGCATTCTGCTGCCACTTGACAGTCCCGAACAGAGACAGGGGTTATTAATAACTTATTATGAAGTATCATGAACTTTTCGATGTTGTGTGGAGTGTTTTAGGGTTGCTGCTGGGAAGAAAATAAAATAAAGTCAGTTCTTGAATAGTTTAGTCCATGATGTGACTTATGAGATATCCAAAGGAATTGATCCTCAATGGTCAGTGCAAAATGTACATTAATCAACTTTTGAACTGATCAAGCCACACTTCAGTGCTGCCATCTGCTGGAAATGGCCATTGAGTAGTTGTTAGTTACCCAGATGTCCACAAGATGTGAGCACTACATCATGTCATGTAGTACTACAGATGAATTTAAAACACATTTTTAGCATTCCTCTTTGTAGTAATGTGAATTGTATGTGAATTCTATGTAAATACCTGGAGTTGTGAGCGCCAGTGAATGATTTCAAAACCTCTGGAACTGTTAAGCGGAACATATTGGGTTTCTGTGATATTTTCACTAAAAGTCGTGACATTTAGTCTTGAATGCTTCCGACAAATGATTCCCTGCTTCAGAGTGCTTGCGTTGGTTGGTTATTTGGCCTGACTCCTGATGCCTGACGGAACAGCTTGTAGCTGGTTGAACTACACATATTGGAAGAGTATCCAGGATATACTTTACTGAGTTGCAAAAAGGTTAAATTAGTTCTGACTCTCTGCGGGCTTATTAAAATAAATCATGGTTGAATTTGAGAATTTTGTTTATATTTCTAGGAAACTCCCAGTTCTCCTCTGGATGTCTAGTACTCTTCTAACCTCACACAAGTTCATGCCAAGCAAATTGAAATTTAAATTGAAGCTTTCAAAGGCTTTTTGCCTCATGAGAACAACGAAAGCTGGCCATCTTTAAGTCTAGAGGGTTTTGAAGCACTTTAAAAGTGGGCTAATAGCATTGTGTGGAGATGATAACATGAAATAAGTTCAAAGACAGGTCTACAGAAAGGGAACCTGAGGGGATTAACATGGATTACTGTTATCTTTAGCACTGAAAGTTTTGATAATCCTTTAAAGAAGCCATAACTTTGTTTATGAATATGATGGTAACGTCATTCCATTATGTGAGGGGGGAAGGTTGGTCTGGTGGTAGCGTACTAGGCGGCCAATCGCTAGGTCCAGGGTTCGAATCCAGCTCATACTGGGTCACCTGGGCCTATGTTGGAAGGCTGTTTCAATCATCCTTCGCCTTTGCTGTGTTCTCTTCCTGTCCAAATTATTAGCCTACCAAGTTCAAAAATGCAGGACGTAAAGCCCCATTCGCCATCCATCATTCCATTATGCGTGATAGCCATTGCATTAGTTCTTAACAGCAACTATTCTTCTGATGTCCCGGTGAAATAAATCGGGGTGTTGCGTTTTCTACAGCCCAATACATTTTACTAACCACTGTTTATTTTTATTCGTGTATAACATTAATGACTGAAAATTGCTGAACTGCTTCTGATTTCCATTGATAGTTCCATGATAACTGAGTAACTGAGGGTTAACGTCAAATTCAGTCTAGATTATTAAATTCAGTCCGTTTCAGGCGGTTTACATAGCATGCCACTGCCGTATATCGGTTCTCCATCACGCTGTATGAATTATGTACTTTCTTTGTTCCTTTAGATTGGAAAAATTCAAGTAACAATTGCTTTGGAAAGCTGAGACAGAGAAGAACTAAAGCAGAACCAGAGCAAAGAAAAAGGAAATTGTTTTAATTAAGTCTCCCTCATACATCTTGTTATAGTTCATCTATAAATCATGTAGCGTGCTCAGTTAGCTTTCAATTTACTTCGAAGGGTATAGGAGAGTGGTGGAATGGTAGTAGAATAGTAGGTTGTGTAATATGTTACCTTTGTGTTCTTTTGGTAAAATGTTGTTTTTACCTGATTACTACACAGTAGGACTGAATAGGTAGTGCTGTTCCCAGCCACGTAAGAAAGGTGGTTGCTGGTCGGTTGTAGCCTTGGTAGTAATACACTAGCTAGACCAAGTTACTGTGTAGTTTCTGTATCCCATGCTATTGTTAGTACACAGAGTGGAATTGTAATTTTGAGATTTTCTTGAATTTGGGGCTGGATGCCAGAGCGGCAAGTTTGATGTCATGCTCTCAGCTTCATGTCACAGCTGGCAACTGACCAATCACTGCCGTATTAGACCTCATGATGTCATGCTCTGGAATATGATTATATTAATTGTAGTTTCTTGAAGGAGTGTAAAGCTTGATACCTGGAGGTCCATCATAGGAACTCTTTGAATGTCTCATCTACTGGAAATCTTAAAAATGAACTTCATGACTGAGATGATTTTCTTACACTTAAAAAATGAAAATACAGCATACATATAAGCTGGTGCTGCATGTATAGCACAGACTCGAGAAGGTTGAATGATGAGATAATGGAAAGGCAGAGTTTACTACATGTTACAAATCTAGTATTTACCCCATGTTTGGGATCTTTCGCTTTCTCAGCATAGACAGTATAATATCAACAAAAAAAAAAGCTTCTATCCTCTTCGGTCTAACCCCCAGGTAGGGGTACCACAAGGCTGTGTTCTGCCCCTTGCTATTGCCCCCCTGTGGAGTTCTGGAACACCTGGTTAAGTTCTGCATTGGTCCATGGAGGTGGCATCACAAGAATGTGGCCAATGCCCCATGTACTATCATGGTACTATAATATCTGTATATAGTGCCTATAGTGAATGTGGGGTATACCACACTGTGTTGGAGCACAAATGTCTGATGAAATCCATTCACTTAAAAGGTTATTAGTTTGTTCATTGGTGGTCAGATCACTCTGACGAGTTTTCTGAACTAAGAGAGTTGGAAAATGGAAACATTTTAATTACAAAATGTAAAATAATGACATTATTGACCTGAATATTTCCAAGTGTTCAGCATCTATGATTGAGAAAGAGTAATAATAGCTGAATTTTGTTTCTTTCAAATAGCAAAATATAACATTGGCCGATTTCATCTGTCACTGTTACCGGCATCACTCGATGAGCCTCGCAACTTGTATCGGCTACTTTCTAGTAATTTGTTGGCACATACCAATTTATTAAATTTTGTACATTCCAGTACAAGAATGGTGTATTTCTTCTCCATGAATGACCCCAGCTTTCCTTTGATCAAATACTACACCATTTGAAATACAGCAGACAAGATCTACAGATTTTTGGAGTTGTTTATATCTCACAGAAGTAGGCACCAGCTGCTCTGTGACTCTCTAACTAATGATCTAATAATAGTATGTACAAGAAAGTTCCTTGCTAATTTCTGTAGCTGTCTGTTACTGGGGCAATTACTTATTTCTTAGGCAATTTGTTTCATTGGCAATTTGCACCACTGTCTATTCCACTGGCAATCTGTACAGCAATCTATTTATTTTGGCAATTTGTTCAGCCAGGGTTCTGAATGTAGTACTAGTAAATTTAGTTACCTGTGGTACTGGGTTCTCATACGTTATTTATTTATTTGCTAGACTTTTTAGAGCTGTTGAAAGTTAATACAGGTACACCTGTACCAAGTAGAAGAAGTATAGCTCTTTCTGTAACTTTCTTTTCTCTTGTTTTGCCTCTGCTTTCCTCTGTTCTACTCGTCTCTGTTCTCCTCTGTTCTCCTTTCTTCTCCTGTCTTCTTCTTGTCCCCTCCTCATCTCATTTTGCCTCTTTGCTCTCCCCTTCTGCTCTCCTTTTCTCCCCCCTTCTCTGCTCTCCCCCTTTCTGCTCTCTTCTCCCTTTCTATCCTCTCCCCTCAAAATATATTTTCCTCTCATGATATATTTTTCCCTCACATCCTCATTCTTCCAATTTTCCTAAACTTCAGTTTTATCCACGATCAATAATCATAGCTCACTCTCCCAGTGTGGGGTCATGCCTTTCAATATAACCCCAGCAAAAACCCAGCATGTATCCTCAGCTCCTGCATTTTTTGATGACCATGGAGTTTTTAATAGAAGGAGTGGTGATTAATCTGCCCTGGGGGTAATCCCAAGGGGTAATACCAGGGTTGGCAGGCCTGTTGATAAGGAGGGGCAACTAGCCAATGTTTTCTTTTGAGGTATCAGATTAGTTTATCTTGGCTCTGTCCACAGTTTCTGGTCTGCACATTCGCAGTGATTCACCAGATACTGGCAGATAAATGTGCTAAACTGGTGTCCTCAATATTTGGATTGAGGCAGAAATAGAAATAGACTGCTTAGACAGGGAACTGTTTAACTGTTCAGAGTGTTACTTCGTGATAGAGAAAACAGCTACTGACATCCAACCTGATCATCTGTTATTATTATTTTAATTTGACTATGTGAAAAGGTTTTATGATGTGATAAGGTTTTATGACATTTTGAAATTGAAGCAATTATGCGTGTTATTGTGACTGTTATTCTTGTCATATCTTGAATTCAATTTATGACTTGCACTCTTTCTTCATAAGTTCAGGGTAGGATTGCTTCTACTATGAGCTCATAGGTTTCCCAATCTCCCCCCCCCCCTCTGATGACTTGATAAAAATGAAAAGTTCAAAAGGGCTCAAATCAACAATGAGAAATAAAATACCTCTTTCAGGTCAGCGACCAATTACCAAATTATCATATGCTTTTTGCTTTTGCAAACTTTTTTTTGTTCTCCAACCTTTTACTCTTCTGAGCTGAGCTGGGTTGTAGTTCTTTTGCATGTAGCTCAGAGCCTCAGCTCCTACTCAGCTTATCTCCTATGTCATATGAACTTGTTGCAATGCAAGCCATGGCTGTGTGCTCACTGCTCTGCACTCTGTAGCACCCTTAACACCTGCTACTGCTGCTGCTACTGACCAGAAGAGATGCTAGCTGGTTGCTAACACCCTTTTACCCTTCTTATATTCACCCCAACATCTCTTATCATCCACAAACTTCTTTGCTTCTCTGCGACTGCAACGTCTCCGGAACACTTATTCCATCAGTGGTACTGATTCTGCAGCCTAAGGATATACCCTCGAAGATTCTTTGAGATATTCATTGTGTGAGCTGGACTAAAGTATTTCTTCACCTGCAACATTGTAGAAGTACAGTTTGTAATATCTGCAAGACTTCAGAAAAGCTCAACTTCCAAAAGCTGTGCCAAGACTCTAGTGGTACTATTTCACCATCTGCAACTGAAACAATTATCCACTTGCAAGACTTTAGGACTACTGTTTGCAAAGCTTGGAATACTTCAGGAGAGCTCAACTGCCAAACGTTTTGCCAAGGTTCTGCTGGTACCAGATCACTATCTACAGGACTGTATCTCATACTATCTCTGTACCAGCAGCTTTCTAGTGAACTCCAGTTTCCTCCAACAGCTGATCACAACAACACAGCACAGAAGCAGGAAGCCTCTTCCAGTACCACTGTACCAGCTCCAAGCAGATCACAGCAAATCACAACACAAAGACTAGTGCTAGCACCAAGACAGCAGCAGCAACTACAGCAGTGGAAGCAAGCCTACACATCTCACAACAAGCTGGAGCAACCCTACCTGCATCCTACCAGCAGCCTACCAGCAGCAGTCTAGTGAACTCTAGTCTGTGAGTAGTGATGGTGCCCTACTATCAAGACTTCAAGAGTATGAATGGTAAACTCTCTACTCTCTGGTGCTCCAGTTCTCAACTGCTTTCTTGCAGCTGATTCTGTGTTGATTCATCAATGGAAACTTCTGAGTATTGTCTCCTCAGACTCCTCACTCTGTACCTGGATACCTCCGACTCTTGATGGAAACTCTTGAGTCTTGACTTCACAGTCTTGACTCCTCACTCTGTACCTGGATACCTCTGACTCTTGATGGAAACTCTTGAGTCTTGAGTCTTGACTCCTCACTGTGTACCTGGATACATCTGACTCTTGATGGAGTTCATGGACTATCTTGGCTTCACCATTACCTGTGGATGGATTCTGTACATGTGTACCCACTGTACTAGGCACTACTGAAGACTTGTTGAATGTGTGGACATTTGCTGTACACTGTATATGCTAGACATTGCTGGTACATACACCAATTCACTAATGTGTACACTTGCTGTATACAACTCTAGTATATGCAACTCTTGTGCTACTCATGGATGATACCACCTGGAAGTATATAATATATTAGTAAGGATATATTCATGAAGGATTGATATTGAATTAAAAGATTTTGACTCTGTTCTGTACTGTGTAGTTGAGCTGTGATCTACTCTTCGTGATATCTGGTTGCTGGTTCTTCAAACACTGCTTGAGGAATGGTACATGCCAAGAAATTGTTTAACAAACTGTAAACATTATTCCACTTCAAGTATATCTGGTACAAAGGATTGCTTGGAAGTATACCTGATACAAAGTATTGGTGATTTTGCAATACTTAGTTTCATAAAGTACTGTTTATAACACTGTTTTAAGAGGACTCAAGAGAAGATACAGAGGATACCTGGGAAAATAGTCAGCAGCAAAAAGTTCAGCAACATACCAGAAGGAATTGTGCTTCACCAAGATCAGTCTTTCTATTTTTTTTTCACCCATATTTTTCACCTATTTGTTTGACTTCTTGTTTACAACAACCCTGACTTCCTGTGGAGTTCTGCAGAGTAACTTGTTGTTAGGGAGCTTGTTGCTATGGTGATGCACTTGTGAACAGTGGTCGTTAAGTTGTAACTTGTTAACGTGTTGGAAGATGTCAAGAAGTTAACGCGGGATTAAGCGATTTCTTGGATTGTAACAGAGTTCGAGTGATACATAAAGAAACATTTATGCGAATTTTGGATTGATTCTTCCAATTGAAGATCAATTTTCTAACAACAAATTTGAATCAAAGAAGGATTACTTTGGATAAACAAAATTTCAAATTGTGGAGCACTGCCATACTGGAAAGGTTACTCTTTGACCGGTTTTAAAAATACTGTATTCAACAACATTCATAAAATTGAAAAGTTGTGAACTTTCAGCTGTGAACCTACGTTGCAGAACATACGGTTAACAACCAACAAACAGTAAATATGGTTCAACTTACTCTGCTCGAGTGAGCATATATACTGTATGTAGTATTCGTCGACTACATTCGAGACATGTTACATCACCTTGGACATAAAAATGTTGGGAGGTTAAGAGGGATGATGAGATGATTGCCATGCGCAAAAGTTGAAGCTGACAACTTGATACGAACACCGGGTGGGCGACAAGTCAGAAGACAAGTCAAGATATACAGATTGTTGCTTGAGTCAACCTAGAGAGCAGATGGTAGATAGACAGCAGCTAGACAGATGGACAGATGTTAGACATATGATTGATGACTATAGTTAACACCCAGCATGCTGTAAGTGCACTGCGAGTTGTGTGTTTTGCAGCCAGAGATAGTCGTGGGGGTACACACTGCACAGCCTGTGCCGCTGTGTACCTCTGTGTTCTGCTGTGCGGAGTACTGCGACAAAAAACTATGTAAGCAACCACCTTGAAGGGGATGTATTTTCGCATACTTCTGCTCACTTTTTTACTGCGTATTTTTTATGAGTGTCACCTGGGAAGATGGCGAGTAGCCTAGAACGAGAGCGAGAGCGGCAGCGCAGTTTTATGATGCATTATTGGTCGACAGAGGATGAGAACAACACGCCTCTCGGCCCGGTTGACGTCAGGCGTTACGCTCAGTCCGCGGACACTTACACTGGCTTGGGATTCCCGGTCGGGCCTCAGTTGAAGACAAGAGCTCTTTCCGATGATGCTGTCTATGAGACCGATGAAGGAGAAGACTCTGTTGGCAAGTCGACAGTTGTCGAGCTGTATATAAAAGAAGGAGACGACGAGAACCAGACGGATAAACAAATTACCCTCGAACAGACACACGATAACCAGACCGACCAGCGAGAGAAAACAAGCACTTCAGAATCAAAGAGGCCTACTGATGATGTCAGTAGAGGTGGTATACAAAACTATAGACAGAACACCCAGAACAGAACAGTTGGCAACAGGGCAGTCAGTGAGCAAGATTGCTCTGAACAGGTTGCTGCTCACAGATCTGCAAGAAACAAGACTAGCAACAACACTGAAGCCAGTGGCATTAGCAGTGGCATTAGTTCTATTGCTGGAAGCAGTGGTGTAGGCAGTGGTGGTAGCAGCATTCCTGGTGCTAACAGTGACGAAGCAGAACATGTGCAACTTGTGCCCGACTCCCAACAAGTTTCAGAAGTAAGGAATTACTCAGACCGGTTACTGCTGGACAAAGTGACTAGCTCATTCGCAGATGTAGATTCTTCAAAGACTACTTCAACAACAAACTCATCGTCAACTAGTGGGATTTCAGCTGCAGAAAAAAGAAGGAGGTGGTCTCGGAAAAGCAGTGATGACTCAAAGGGAGATCTGTCAAGGAAGAACAGTGAGGAAGACCCATACTACAGCCCAGTAGGGACTTTCAGCAGTGGTAATTCACCTCGATTGTCAAGGGCAAATAGGTCGAACATTGAGAAATTCATCCGAGAACGATCACGAGAGAGATCGACGCCAAGGTCAACGCCAACACCAGAAAGAACATTAGATTTCAGTGATACGTCTTCACCTACGATAAAAAGGCGACCAGGTATGCCTTCTAACATGACTAAAGACTCTGAGAATGGACTGTATGAGGAGATATCTGCTGTCAGAGGTGCTTTCAATCCTGAAAGAAGACAGCAGTCAGCTCCTGCAATTGTTAAGGCGGAGCCTTCTTCAAATACATACTCTCCAAAAGTTCGTAAAAGACCAGACTTACCAAAAATAAGTTCTCTTCCGTCTACTCCTCAAAGCACAAGGTCAGAACCACCTCCTCAAACTCAGAACTTAAAACAACGACCTGCTTCATTACCAGACCGACCTTCAGGTACAACGACTCCGAAGTCAATTGTGCGAACACGGAGTGTCGAGAGGTCACCAGAAATTAGACGAAACTTGAGCGGCAAGCTACCAGATCACAATATACCTGAAACAAAAGACTACGTCCCCTTGTATAGTCCCTTCAACTGGGGTTACTATCCAAGCAGTGTGGATTTTAGTGATTATGCCAGAAACACTGACAACCAAAGTCAAGCTAGCAAAGGAAAACGAGAAGACAACATTGACTCGGATTATGAAAGTTACAGCGAGTTTGCCCGAAAATCGAGAGAATTAGGCAGTAAGCCTTCAATGAAAGACTTAGATCAAGAAACTAAGAAGTCAGTTGATAAGCCTTACGACAAAGTTGAAGTGGCTGATGACAAGATTTTTGACGTGATCTCAGCTGAGAAACCTTACGAAAAAGTTTCATACCGAGCTGCTTCCAATCCCGGTGATTATGATCCACCTAAATACAAAGACATCAAAAGTAATGATGTGCAATCAAGAAACAATGATAGACAACCTCCTCAAGAACGTAACACTCAGAGATCTCTACAGACTCGGGCAAACCATCGGCAAAGCGCCCGAGAACTCCGAAGAGGCGAACAATCACGAGACCTCGAACGAGGACTCCCTCGTTACAATGAGGTCGATCATCAACTACCGGATTACAATGTGGCGCCCTCTGATGTCAGACGTTACGACCAACCTCTATACGACCGCTCGCCGATATCTCGTGAGGGCATACGGAAGTATCGAGAAGGACTCCAAGCAAGATCTCGCAGAAAGGGCGATGAGATTACCCCTCTTCAGCCGAGGGCGTCTGCAATGACATCTGGACCATCTGGTCGAAGAGGAGAGACCATCGGAGAGCGAAGGGCAAAAAGACCTCCAACCCAGAGGGTAAGCTGTTATAAAGATCATGACCTATTTATATGAAGGTCATGACCTATTTATGGAAAGGTCATTTGAAGGTCAAATGAGTTGTGTTATGAGGTCATTCGTAAAACAGATGTGAACATATAAATGATGTGCATGATCTGGATGATATGCCATACATTTTGAGGTGGCTGATTTGATACACATAGTAGAGATTCATTCAAGATTGACCAGAAAGTTTGTTGGAAGATGTCGATGCATATTAATCTTGCCTTTATTTTTGTTCTTGACAGGAAAGTAGGGAAATTGTGTGGGTTTTTTTGGGGTCGTGTAACAGATGTGATTATAGACGTGATTTGCTTGATACAAATGCCATATTTTCATGTAGGCGATTTCAAAATCTTTTGATTATCTAATTTCAATTAGCTTCTGGGAAAGATATCCGAAGTATACAATGTTCACTGTACAATTTTACATGACAGGTATGCGGAAGATACAGATGGTATACATCTTGGTTAAGATGGGTTAGATATTGCAGTTATATGACATGGAATGATATGTGAATATGGTACAAAGATATCTACAAATGAACTGTTTCTGGAAACTATTATCAACAATAACAGGAAAGTAGGCCTAATCATAAAGATTTCATGTAAAATAATTGGAAAAGAGCACAATGTGAAAACATTGCACTGTTCAAGGTGAGCAGAGAAAGAGTCAGTTACAAAACAGGAAAAGCAATTGCCAGCTGGCTCTGGTTTTGTATTACTTTATTTACAAAAACTTGAGCCCTACTCATTGCCTCAGTAATTAGCTGCAAATACCATGTTATGTACATTGCACATCAACAGCATATAAATCAGACTTTGTAGTTATTATGATTTCAGTGATGTTGTCTATTGAGTTATATGTATATACTTAGATAATTTGCATGATACAGTTTTAGTCTGTTCAACAAGCAACCGTCCTCTTCTGAAACTTCTACAGACCTAGATAGGTTTCTCAATGCTCATAGAAGGTCAGTGTTAATTCAGTTTTTGCAATATAACTTTAGTCCAGAAGAATTAGGTTTCTCAGAATGGAGGGTCCTCACCTAAAGGACCGCATATTTTATAATATGTATAATTGTATATCGTATCATACTTTCACTTAAAACTTCAGTGCGATGACAAGTCATGATGCGGTTATATCTATGCAACATTATGATATTGCATATAGCTTTTTGCATGGTAACTACTGGGACAGACTGGGTAATACATCTCTCATACAGAGTATACAGAGACTAAGACAAAGGCTATTGTTTCTGTTATTCTAGCCAAATAGGTGATATACTTTCTAAAAACATAGCTCAAGCCAACAAAAATAGGTCCTCCTTTCTCCTACTGGAGACTTGAAAGATACTGATACTTGTAAATGATAGTAACAACTCACTGGGTATCCTCTAGAGGTGTTCTGTGGAAATCCAGGTGCTTCTTGGTCTTGGGAGGGAGAAGGTTGGGGAGGGGGGTGTTATGTGCTATAGAAGCTTTCTGGTATTCTTTTGACCTGCTATTTACCTACCTGCTACCTTGTGGGTGAAGGATGGGGCTTTATGTCCTGTATTTATGCCATAATAAAATTATTTAGGCAAATTAGAATAGCAAAGAGAACACAGCACCTTTCTGGGCAAGAAGAACATCCTACAGAGGTCAGTTTTATATGTAAAGATATGGATGCCTTTGGATGATCTCTTGAAGTGTCGGAGAAATGTTTTATTTCCTTCACCTGTCAGAGTAACTGACCAAAAATTGGTTAATGAGATAACTGAGTAAGGGGAGAGGGCCTGTACATGAAACAAATTTAGCCCAGGTGTTGGTGGTTTGTAGCTTCATGCAGTAGACACTGTATCTTGTATTCTCATGGTCAGATACTATACTTGTACTCTAAGTGGTTAGATGCACCAAAAATGTAAGTTTAAATATAACCCGGGGGGGGGGGCTCTCACCTAACCCAGGCTTCTTGCCCCGACCTACTCTACTTCTTGGGTACATTTCATCGTTCTAAAGGCTCAAGTGATAAATCACAGTTCTCTTTAATAAAAATTTTCATTATTTTTGGGAGCGGAGGAATCAGCAGATTGATATTCAATGCCACTTTTACATAAAATTTACATATAAATTTTATAAATGCCAGATACCATTCATATTGTATATCCTATCTTGGCATAGAACATATAAACAACCATTTCCATGCTGTATGAGAGAATCACGAATCAGCAAATTTCGCTCAAGCAATAACTCGGTGTCGGAGTAAGCCAGAGATCCGTGCTTTCGCCTCACATTTCTATACCTTTTTTTCTATCTTTTTATATGCTCTGTTTCTTTTATCTGGTTTCGTAAATCTTTTTTAGTGCATCTCCCGTGTAGATACTCTATCTAGCACTCCGCTAAGTGGTAATGCTATCCGATAAATCTCCTGACATAATTTTCTCAAACACCCAAAAAAAAACTTTCACTACTTTTCCAGAAAAATGTTAACGGAAAAGAGCTGTTTCATATATACATCTGTATCATGCCAGCAGCAACCAGGTGTCCTAAGTTACTTCAAAGCTATTTATACTCCTGTTGAACCTGCTAGGCAAAAAACATGTAATGGATTAAGATGCATGAAATGATGAAAGATGCATGTTTTTGCCTGTTGAGCATACTGGTATACAGCTTGTTTGCCTTGTTAGTACTGTTAGCCTGGACGAATAAAAAAAAGCACAAGGATTAAGTACATGCAAACAAATTACAATTATCGTTAATCATCAATCATAAATGCAGAGTTTAAGTAATTGAGTCAAGCTAAAATCACGAGAGATAAGTGACTTTTTAAAGGTTCGTTTCACATCAAAATGTCCAGACGAACTACTGATAGAAATTTCAGAAATGAATGTGTATCGTTACAATTAGTTATATTGTATCTTGGTATGAATAGATGCTCTGATGTTTCTTTTGTTGTAGTCTGACTGATGGAGTCACAACTTTGTATTTGATTATTCCTTGGTAATTGTCGTTGTGGTCTTCTTTTGTGTTGCTTGGCGTGAGATAGCTAAAGCATGATATCATGCCGGAGCCAGGGACTTAGATTAGAGTGACTGGTCATCCCGGTTTTGTCCCTACGAGTGCTCCACTTGTGCAAGAACTCCTCATTACTTTACTTATTGTATGACCTTCAAATATGCGAGTTGGCTTCTGGAAATTTCTAACTTTAATAGTTGTTACAAAGAAGTCTTCCAAACTTGCCTATCCAGCATCAATTTCCAAATTCAGGCAAACTTCAAATCACCATTCTATGTTGTATGATAGTATCTAAAGAGGATATATGCCATAGGATTAATAGTATGACCTTCAAATGTAAGAGCTGGCTTCTGTAAATTTCTAACTTCAAGTTGTTTTATGGAGGACAGACCTTGATGTCAATCTTGACTAACTGCATACTGCATACTGCATACTACACAGTCATTCGAACCTTCTGACTCATCTCACACTGAAGACTTTGTAAAGTTTTGAGGATAGTTTATAGGAAGCTGTCAAAGGAGTATGTAAGAAAAATGTACCTGACTCAGAACTGAGGTAGAAATCTTGCTGAGGTGGGGAACACTATGTATTTGTCAACTTTCAGAGAAAATAAGTAAAGAAACAAGGAGAAGATTAGCTACATTTTTGTTGCTAAGTAAGAAGGAAGTCATTAGTACTTGAAGGTTACCACTAAGGCTAAACTAATACATTCTTAAGTTCAGTGATCATTCATTCTCGAGAAAAACAATGTGTTTTGCTCTGTTCAAATAAACTTGTAACGTAGAAGGTATTTACGTGTATATAGGCAGGTAGGGACAGAGATAGACAGATAGATTGATAGATACATAAATACATAGATACATAGATAGGTATATGGCTGGCTGGCTGGCTATTTAGCTGACTGACTGACTGACTGACTGAGTGATTTATAAGATTGATATATTTCCTCTTCACTAAAACATAACTGACAAGTCCTGAGACATGATTTTTCACACTGCATCTATTCTTCCATAGTACAAGCCTCGATATAGCCCGATAAGGTACTGCAGAGGTGTAAAACACAAACACACAAACATTCTTCCATAGTACCCAATACTATAAAATACTATGGATCCATATCATCTGGAAGTTGTTCACATTTTTCACCGTACGACAATCAAGACTTATCCAAAAGACTGATATATTGTTCATCGGTTCCCTCTGCTACATATTATACATTGATGCCATGCCAGCTGCCAGAATACAGCATTTTCCCTGCAAAGAATCAGCAGATTAGTGTGCACAAAGGGTCTGCTGTATCCCCCATACATATTTCCTACTAAATTCCTAGTCTATTGGTATTCAATTGTTGAATCGTAGGTCTGGGGGCTGAGGTTTGCTGACTGAACAAGGGAATACTGGCAGATGGCGAGGAGTGTATAGGAAATATAAGATTTCTGATTCTGGAAGATTGCATGCTTAGGTTGCTTACTGTTGCTGGGTCTTTTTGGTAGCTGTCAGATGTCAGATGGCTTTATCAGAATAGATGGGAAGACATTGTGTGTATCAAGTTGGATGTTGATGGTACAGGATACTAGGATATGGCGGCTTTTCTAAGTGAGGAAACCTTTACTTGACTTCAAATTTCTGTTTTTGGAAGTGAGTAAACATTTACTTGGCTTCATGTATCTTTTTTTTTAGAGGTGAATCATTTGCTTTACATGCTTAACTTCAAATTTCTGTCTTTGAAAGTAAGTAAACTTCTAACTTTAAATCTCTGTTTTTGGAAGTAGGTAAACATTTGCTTGATCTCATTTTTCAAGATTTTTGTGTCTTTTGGGGGTGAGTAAACATTTACTTGGCTCAATTTCCTGCTTTTGGATAATTTGAAGTGAGTAATCATTTGTCTGACTTTACATTTCTGAGATGAAACTGTTCTTGTGTTTACGCAACATTGCTGTATTATTGCTGCTAATGGAAAAAAATTCATTAAATAACATTAAAAATGTTTAAAATTTTACCAAAGATCCCTGCATCCTAATCCGTGTAGATGCCAAATGGAAATTTAGAACGTCTTTGCATTTCCCCCAGGCGATACTTGGCAAGTGCGGGCTCATGAACACTGGCCGTTGATGAACTTGGCTAATCTCTAATCAGTAATTTAATGAATGTTTCATTACGTTAAATGCAAATGAGTGCTGTGCTATTGCCACTTTGGCATTGATGGTGAATTCATTAATAGATGTTAATCAGTTAATTAAGAAGTTAACAAGATACTTGCTGGACTGAGCTCTGAATCTTTAACTTCAGGCAAAAGCCAAATGAGATATTTTCCAGTATAGTCATGGTGAAGTCAGCTTAACTTGCAAGCTTAAAGATCTTGTAGATAGAAGCACGGTTGTCGTGTCCTTCTGTCCCAATTAGACTTCCAAGTGCATAAATACAGGACGTAAAAAGCCCCAATCACCCATCCAAGGTAGAAGCACAGAGGTTATTTAATTTACTTGACATACATTGTAGCTACATTGTAATGATATGTTAATTGAGTGAGAATTGGAAGCATGGAACTCAATTACATTACTAATTGAGTTGAATTACCTTCAGCCAATGTTCTTATTGGCTGTACTTGACCCAATTAAACCAGTTAATGTATGAAGTAGTTTGTTTCCATGTTTCCAAGTTCCAACTTTGGTCTATGCATTTTTCTTTGAGCTTCCTTTGGCAGAGTTGTGGTGATCTGGAGGGGCTCAATGAGTGAAAAGACTAGACAATCAGGCACCATCAGTCTAAGTAAATCCAAAAATAGTTGTGCCAAATTAATTATGGATATGTGCAGTCATCTGTTGTGAATGTGGCTCGAGGGGCTGACTGTGTATACTGCAAAGTCTCTTGGTTAGCTTTTAAGTAAACAAGACAGTGTTACCAACTGGTAACCAACAACCCTTGCCAACTGATAGTCCCACATGTTTCCTTTATGTTGAAATATCTTTCAGTTATTTGTATGCTGCTAGTTATAGCAGCTTGTCTATCTTTATCTTGCCAACATTGACAATTTCTTCAATCATTAGAATCTTGATGGTTGTTTTTCTTAAATTTTCATATTGATTATTAATAATTTCTTAAATTTGTATCGAATAGTCTATACGGATACATTGAATCTATGCCTCTATTTGAAAAAGAAAAACTAAAGAAGCTGAAGTCCACTCTTGTACATTCAATGAAATTTGTAAGTTTTACTAAAAGCCTTAACCTTAGTCCTTAGCCCAGGATTATTCCTTGGCCAGTTGGGTCCTTTCTACACTGTGTATAGACCAAGAGAGAACCAGCTTGAGTTATAGTAAGACCTGGCTGCCAATGGCTGGTCTGAGCAGTAGAGCAATAATCAGCTTAGCCCTTGAGTAGGGGAAATGGGCCTATCTTGGAGTGCTGATAATCTAATAGGGAAATGGAAAGATCTTTATAGGAGACCCTGAGGTCTCTTGTGTTATCAGCAATCTGTGCTTCTGGAATCACCTTTTTGAATCACCTTCTTCTGGAATCACCTTCTGGAATCACCTAATACTAGCGCCTTCCAGTAGGACCTGCTAAAATTCCACTTTTTCTTCTTCAGCTGCGAAACAGGCTGTGAAAATCCGTATTGGAGATGTCGCAGGCTTGAGTTTGGATGTGTAAATATGGTTATTTCATTTTGGGTTAGAAATGACTTAGCTTCATCTACCTGCGGCTCAACATGTCCAATTCAGTGGAATTCAGATACTGTTATCAAAATGAGTAGATTGTTAGATATACTATGTATCACTCATCTAGTATGGCTGAAAGATGTAGTGGTCTTGAAAATGAATACATTGATCAGCTTCGTGGCTGAAATTGTATAAATGACCTGGCAATAAAATGGAGGCTTTGTAATCTCATCTCATTAATATATATATTTGTGTTAGCTTTCTTGTGTCTGAACTTCTGCTGAGAAGATTTCTTTTTGGCATTCGAATTTTCTTCTTATTTGGAATAATTTGATGTGCCAGAAGTTGCCAAAAACATGGTCTTCATTGAGGGCCGTACCTTCTACCTCGTAAAACTCAATACCAATATGCAGTATGTACTGTACTCCACAAGTGTATATATAGCCTATAGATCTATACAATGCCCACTGAGTGATATATAAATATTAGTGCTCGGCGATTCCCGACATTAATCGATTTAATCAATCGAACAGGCTGTTACAATAGAATAATCGATTATTGGAAGATGAGAATCGATTATTTTTGATGTAATGAACACTGTGTAGTATCTGGCGAATTGCAATTGTATTTCTGAAGCACCAGATGACATGTCAGACTTGAGAGAAGCCCTAATAGCTATTAGGAAACACAAAAGGCTTTTCTTCACCTTTAAAGGTGTGAATTGCAATTAACCAACTGAGGGTATCTGGACCATTTGTTGGATACTTGAAATATCAATCAGCAATCAATTAGGCTGTGACATAAATGACATTCATGTAAGATTTGTTAAATAGACTAATTCAGATTATTGATTTTAGTTTGTGATCATTTACAGAGAGCTTCCTTAAAAACATGGCCCATTATTATAAGGACGTTTTAAAATGTTAAATGCTGTCTAAGTAAGATATGACATATGGAGGTGAAAGTAGATCAAAAATCACATCTTGTCTGTTTCTTCTGGTGCTTCACAATGTACTATTTCTAAACATCAAGTCAACTCTTTTTCATAAAATTGATCTGTGGTAACTCCATTATATGCAGGCCTAGTTGTGAAATCAGCATTTCAAACAGGGATACAATATAAAGAGGAAATCCTGTTAATGTCATTTCTTAGGCTTTTCAGAGACATTTTCCAGAAAATGATTTAAACACGCCTAGGAAAATAATCGATTATTAATCGATAATCGATCGGTCAGGGTACCCGATTAATCGATTATGGATTTTCCTACCGATTCCTAGCACTAATAAATATGCTGTGCCATATAGTTTGCCATTTGATGTATTGCTGTAGTTATGCAGTGACATATTATGGCAGATGATCTCTTCCTTGAGATATGGCGATGTTGTTGACTGCCCCCTTGCTATTTCAGTATTTGTGGTGGTCAGGCACTGCACTATTTCCTGTAATTTTCCATTGGAAAGATAGCATGTTGTGCTGTAGAAACTATTTACTTGAATTCATCACCGCTCTTTGAACTTAAGATCAAAATTCTCCTTTTCGAAGCCGTCGCAACATAGATGTATCAAAAGCCCACATGTCACAGATTTGAGCTGGCGACCCACCGACTGACAATTTGAGAATAATCATGATGCCACAGAGATATTGCATTTACCAGTTATTACTTTTATTTATTTATTAACAACCTCAAGAAAACAGGGATTTGTTTCCAAGAAGTTGCTGTGTAGCATGTATATATTTTTCATTATTTGGCATGTTCACGAATTCGTGGACGTGTAAAAACGAGTATGTACGAGTTCGTGGATGTGTAAAAACGAGCATAAGTGCTCGTGTATATGCAATAGCTAACACTCATGAATGTGCTGTATTATTCATTCGTGAATCTGCCAACACTAACATTCTTGGAGATGTTAGGGTTAGTTTTAGCCAAGTTCAGGATTAGTATGTTCGTTTTTACACATATTCAAATTCGTGAATGACAATATTTGACACTTCAGCGAATGCCAAATTCGTGTATATGCTCATGTTCGTTTTTGCAGGTTTAAAAATTCGTCCACATGCAAAATATGGAAAAATATATAGCATTTTATATTAAATCAATGTTATACATATATTTAAACACTGCCAAATTGGATGAACAATTGTAATTGTACAGCTTATGCCATGAACTCAATATACCTCTGTGTAGACGTATTAGAATAAGTCCAAAGTTGAGGTTAGCCCACCTGGAAAAAAGTAAGGAATTTGGGCATGTCATTGATTGGAAATTTAAAAATCTTACTGGAAAATTTAATATGCTTGACTCATGTCCGGTCATGAGGCATTGTGTCTTGGTTTAACTAATTGCTTGCAAATTCACATTATTTCAGCCTTGGGTGTACATTGTAAGCCTCACAGCACCAAATACTACAGTGTGTGTCTGTATGAACATTTACCTGCAAAGAGTATACCAAGGATCTCCTGTGGCTCCTTACTTATCACAATGTGATAAACAGTTAGCATATACATCATCCAACTCCTTCTTTTCTCTATTTATAGCTTTAGCAAGGGGTAATAAGATTATACAATATATCTACATAATATCTACAGTATACTCACTAAGAATGTATACCTGTGCTGGGTTACACAAATTCTTCCTTCTGTATATTTTGGAGTGCATGTGTAGGATTGATTTCTGTGTTTTCTTGAGTTTCTTGAGTTTGTTAGTTTTCTTGTTTTTTCCCACTCCAGTCCAGGTGTGAGGTTGTTGCATATAAAGGTGATATATGCCTTCCCTGTTCATTCTTCCAAAAATCATGAAGTATCCGAAAATCTCGAAGTATCATCTTGGTGCCTCTGTTGTGTTTTATACAAAATTGATCATTTGTAATATATCAGTAAAATTTTCACGTTTTGAAAATGTTCATTGAAACATTCTTGATTGACTTTAGTTTCACTTTCATACCCATGGAGAAAGCTAGAAAATTGAATTCATTCATTTGTGTACAACGTAATATATACATTGTACCCAGAGAGGAAATAAGTAAAATGTACTCTGACTGTACATTATGTAAGACCTACCAGGCTACCACAGTTAATTACATGAACATTACCTTTATAACATCAAAGGAAAGCGTCCTATGATATCATGTAAATTGTATGGGCTGATAAGTACTAAATAGTATTGGGCTTAGTACCCTGCCTTGCCAGACACCTTAAGTCATAACACAACTAATAGCATACCATGTTACATACATACAATTACTCAGGGCACAGGAATAGTAATGTAACATTCCGCTGTGGATGCTTGAGTAGCAGCCAAAACATTGTGAGAATAGTCAAGAGCCCTTTGGCATTGTTTAGTGTTGAGACTGTTGACCACTGGGTATTGGAAAGTGTTCAACTGGCACTGGGCTGCGTGGATAACTTGTGGGATGGTTGGAGGGGGGGGGGCTCCGTTCCGGTTGATAATGTGGTATGAAGTATGAATCGATAAGGAGAGTTTAGTTGTGGGTTGATTGGGAAAAGATTGCAAATTGATAAGAGTCGGAACTTTAACCTACTTCCTAATGTGGTTCACCTGTCAACTCAAATGCAGCGCAACCGACAATTCAACTTACAATTTAACAGACAGATCAAAGTCAGTTCAAACCCACAATTAAACAGACAGTTCAAATTCCATAGTTCAACTCACAATTCAACAGACAATTCTTATGCATTTCCATCCACAATTCATCAGACAATTCAAATACTGTTCAACCCACAATTCAACTGACAAATCAACTCGCAGTTCAAATATAATTCAACTCCCAATTCAACAGACAGTTGAAATGCAGTTCAACCCGTAGTTTCAACTCACAATTCAACAGACAATTCATGTGCAGTTCAACCCACAATTCATTAGATAGTTCAAATAAGTTTCAACCCAGAATTCAACTACAGTTCAACTCACACTTCAACTCACAAATCGACCAGCAGTTCAAATATTATTCAACCCACAATTAAACAGACAGTTCAAATGCAGTTCAACCATAGTTCAACTCCCAATTCAACAGACAGTTCAACAAATAATTCATATGCATTTCAACCCACAATTCATCCAACAGTTCGAATACAGTTCAACCCACACTTCAACTACCGTTCAACCCACAATTCAACTCAAAATTTCAACTATTGTTCAGCCAACATTGCTACCAAGATATCAGCTCGCAGTCTGCAGTTCACCTCACAGCGAAAATGGGATAAATATGTTGAACTGGACGGTGTCCAACAAGCATTGTGAGCCTGACCAGATGGACGTGTACCTGTGATGCATTAGTTGAAGTGTGTGGCAAATATGTCTGTCATCTGTGAGCTTGGCTAAGCAGGTAATACTGGGTCTAACTGGGGTAATATTGGGCCTAACTGGGGTAATACAAGGGTATACTTGAGAATATGAGAGGTTAGCAGAAGGTTTGAGAGGTTGGTTGGGGAACATAGGGTTTAGCATAGTGTCTTAGCATGGGTTATGAATATTATATGTTGCATAGAATATGTAAGGTCATTATAGTTGACCAAGGGGTGGCTGATGGTCTACTAGTTGTTTCTAAGGGGTAAAATAATTTCTGAGGGTAAATAGTTCCTTAACTCACCTGACCTTTTGTCTTAAACCCTTTATAATTTGGGTTGTCCTGCAACTCAGCATGGGGGATATATAGCACATATTTTGTAGCTTGTAAGATGATTAGAAATGGCAATGGGGCTTCCTTGGTGTGCTGTTATGTTCTGCTGCTTTGTAGTGTTTCTTTCAAATCATTCACATTGAACAAAAATTAATTCATTTTTGATAATCACGTGGTAACACAGAATAGAAATTGTAATAGCATGGTGCATTCGTACAACTTCGAACATGACAGGCTTTACAAAACAACATGCCATTTGCATGTGACATTGTGTTTTAATTTACTGGCAACATGTAGCTATGCCATAACTATTTTTCCTTTTAAATTGCTTCTGTACAACTCTGAACCAAGCAATTATACAGAACAACTGGCTGCTTACTTGTACAACCAATTCATCCCCACTGGGAGTACAACTGCAGCATCAGAAATTATTCTAATCTTTCATCCCACAAGAATGATTTCTTCTCAAAATGAGAAGCTCATTATATTTTTGCTATTAGATTGAGCAAAGAGTACAATTCTATCAAATTCATGTTATCTAGTACTTTCTCGAAGATTAATCCATTTTCGGTTTCTGGAATCGCTCATTGATCGCTCAACCCAATAAGGATTACAACTAGAAATTGAAAGCTTTAAACTAATCAAAATTCCTTGTCTTCAATTCTAATTCAATGATTTCCAATGGTTTTCATTTTATTTCACTAATTGCTAAATCTGGCATGCTTTGAAGTCAGAAATTTAAGCCAAGTTTAATTTCACCGATAAGAAAAATATTTGACTTTCGATTCATTCAATATTGGTTTAGGATTGGAAGGTTATTTCAAGTGGTTATTCATGAGACATTGGCATTTACTCACTAGAAAAAATTGAAGAAAAGAATAGTTGAATATTTTGCTGTTGTTTGTATTTTGGATAGATATATACAATATGTCGATGAATAGATTTTTGCATGATTTCATTGCTATGTGGCAGATAGGAAGAGACAGGGGCAGACATAGATTGATAGATCTGATAAATAGATGGATAGATCGATGATTAATAGTCCGATAGATAATTATTGCTATGTGGCAGATAAGAAAAAGAGTTAAGATATATAGTTAGGTGCACAGAGAGACAGCTAGATACATGTATATTAGTGTTGTGCCGATTCCCGAAATTTCGGTTCGGTTTCGGTTTCACCACTACAACCGAAACTCGAACCGAAGTTCAATCTAACAACCGAGTGTTTCGGTTATCGTAAAATATCTAATTTTATTGAGAAAACGACGAAATTATTAGCAAAATGTCGATCTGTTCACTCTCCCAGACGAGCGCCATGTTGATGTATTGAATTTCTGGACCGAAAAATGATTTTGCGGACCGGGCGCTGAACCGCGGATCGCAAAATCGTGTCGTGCACATTGCGGACCACGTGAATTGGTCTGCAACCGAAACTCGAACCGAAACCGCGGTTTTGGGTCGGAAAAAACCGAAAACCGAACCGAATGGATAATATCACAACCGCCCAACACTAATGTATATATACTCGCGTGCTTCTGAGATAGTCTTTTCAGCAGCTTTAGTCAGCTCTGGAGTATGTCCATATAGAAATGGGCTGACGCTATAACTCCTAAATTCATAATCCCCATATTAGATTGGTAGCCACTTCCTGTCTTGTTACGAGAACCAAAAAACCTTTAAAACAATCTCCTCATTATTCCGGTTAACCTCGGAAGGCAAAATTTAAGCTGGAAAACCATCAGAATCCCTCGGAATCCCAGTATTATCTGTCCATTGGTATGCATGGGGGATCCGTCCGCAATTTGTGGCCAAAAACACAGCAAGTGTGCAATTAATTTATCATGCCGAACACTGAAATTTTGAAGTTTTCTCCTGCGCAGAATGATGAATGCGGCAAATGAGATAGAGCACTGTTTCAAACTTTAAATGGAGTTGGACATGATGAAAGGCTTTTATGGTTTTTTGTTCTTTTAAAATTTGTAGATTTTCCTCCTCATGATTTTTGGGAGGTTTATATAAATAGTATTGTTTGGTATTATATGTATACAGCTTGAATACAGTTCCCAACTTCCGAAGTTCATCCGTCACATCATTGCCGTGTCCTCCTCCGTTTCCTAATTAGCCTACCAAGTTCATGAATAAAGGCCATAAAGCCCCAATCATCCATCCATCCATCCGGGGGGAGAGTTGGTCTAGTGGTAGCGTGCTGGGCTGCCAATCGCTGGGTCCTGGGTTCGAATCCAGCTCTTGCCGGGTCACCTGGGCCTATGTTGGACGGCTGTTTCAATCATCCTTCGCCTCATTGCCGTGTCCTCCCCCTGTCCTAGTTAGCCTACCAAGTACATCAATACAGGACGTAAAGCCCCAATCATCCATCCATCCATCCATCCCAACTTCCCAAATACAATTCCAGTTGGTTGTACACTGAACTGCAGTCCGGGGTTAAATTTCCACTATGGTTGAGTCACCTGGTCTTACAATAGACAGTAGCGTCAGTCAACCTTCGCCTCATTGCTGTTTCTTCCTGTGCATAAATATGGGATGTCAAGTCCCAATCATCCATCCATCCCCACTGATTCCCCAGTACAATTCGTCAATTCCCAATACATTTCCTACTTATCTCGTCACTTAGGTCACTTGAGCTAAGACGCCCGAATTATCAGTCGTAGTGGGAAAAATAATGAAATAACAGTGCACCTCCGAAGGACTCTGGGATCGTCTTTCTTCGTGAAGCCAGTCAGACGTGAAATCGGATAAAGCAGCTTTTGTGTGAGTGCAAAAAGCAGGAAAATCCTTGAGGCAAACTTCACTGAGCCACTGTATGGACCATCAAATGTGAGCAAAGAGCAGTGCAGAAACGAGGAAATGCAATCAACAAATGTAGAGGCCATCCAGTCATGAGCCATATAATGTACTTAATGTACCAAATGTAAAAGACGTAAGAACAAATAAGAGCCAAAGCTATGTGGCTTATCATTTGCAATGTCATCTATGTGATATTGTGATATTGCGTATCATTTGCAATGTCATCTATGTGATATTGTGATATTGCGTATCATTTGCAATGTCATCTATGTGATATTGTGATATTGCGTATCATTTGCAATGTCATCTATGTGATATTGTGATATTGCTTATCATTTGCAATGTCATCTATGTGATATTGTGATATTGTGTATCATTTGCAATGTCATCTATGTGATATTGTGATATTGCGGCATGACTTGAAAGCAGTGGCCGATATACTAAATATAAAGCGATAAGAACAAATAAAGAGCCAAACCTATGTGGTTTGTGATTTGCAATGTCATCTTCGTGAAATTGCAACATTACTTGAAAACCGTGTCAGACAGTTCAACAAATTTATGTAGAGGCCATCCAGTCATGGAAAATGGTATTGTAATGTACTAAATGTAAAAGTCACAAGGTCAAATAAGAGCCAAAGCTACGTGCCTTATGATTTGCAATGTCATAGGCTAAATGTGATATTGCGGCATGACTTGAAAACCATGTCACACAGTTCAATTAATGTCAAGGGCATTCAGTCTTGAGCTATATAATGTACCAAATGTACAAGCCATAAAGAGAAATAAGAGCCCAAAATACTGTGCTTACAATTTGCAATGCCATAAATGTGATATTACAGCATGACTTGAAAATAATGTCACACAGTTCAAGGTTTATTGTGGTCATATCTGTTTTATGGAAAATTTTCATACTTTTTGTGACTATGTTTCTATCATTGTTGCAATTTTTTCTCATATCTTATTTTACGCCAATAAGCGAAATGCCAAGAAATGCCATGAAGTGCTGTGAAAAATCACGAAACGACACAAATGAAACATGGCTTGTCCTCAGTGCCAACGAGAACTGGCGAGAGCTGGCGAGAACTGCGTGAGAGCCAAACAGGCTTGTCACATAGATTGAGGAAATTCCATTTACAGGGATATTTGTCATTCAAGGGAGGGACAGCACCTAGAGTGCCAGGGACGCTAGTCCTCGGCTCTCGCAATCAAGTTTGGCGATGATTGCTGAATGTATTTTGCGTGTCGTTTCGTATCTACTTTCCATATTGCGAAAGCTCGTGTCGGAACAGCTTCAAGGCGGCGGTGTTTGGTTTCAGACATATTACCCAAGATGAAAATGTGTTCTCTTATTACTTAAAGTACTTGATTTTCCGCTTTTCACTCATTCCGGAGCTCCGAAACATCCAAAACGTCCGCATGTGAGAGATAGGTGCAATCAGAAACGAGTCCAGCGTGTAAGGTGTATGAATCCAGACATTGGTTCTGAGTTCAATCCACTGGAAGCTTGCCGAGAAGATTTTTTCATGATATTTGAATTTTACTTACCAGGTACCTGTGTGAAAGAATTTTTTGAGAATTCAATCTCAAATGGATCATTCGTTTATAGGGGAATATATAGAAAATCTTGTAAAGTCAGTCTCTTGGAATTGATTCAAATACCGACTTACCGAGAGAAGTCCTCAAAGTCTGTTCTATAAATGTTACACAAGCACTTATCGTATAACCGTATGTAGTTGCTGTAGCCTATAGTTCTATGTTTGCAAAAAAGATACTTCACAGAAATTTTGTGTGGATTATAGTCGATAGGAGACATTCAAAAAGGGTCTCATATAGGCCCTACTCCATTTATTATGACACCATATGAATTATGTGTTCTGGGTACTTCTTAGGTTGTTGGTCGTCTTTCAAACTCTTCGAGACATCAATCTCGCCCGTCAGAAAAGTAGTTCTGGTCAGCGCGGATTAATACACCCCAGTGGGTCTCGGTGATCAGTCAATGGGTGGAACGAGACAGAACTCTAAGTCTGTGAAAAGGCTGAAAGGGTCTGTGTGCAGCGGAGTACGAAATTGGAAAGAATGGTTGCCGACTGTTGGGCCGTTTGTCCTTCACCGTAGAATGATGGAAATGGAACTATGGAACAAGCCTCTCCTCCACCTCTGTTCCGCCTATGTTCCGCCATTTCAGAATTGCTTCCCACAGGAAACCGTCGAGTTTTGTGTGCTTCGTGTACTTTCAGTACTTTGATAATTGGAAAGTATAATGCTCGGTGCCCATTGAGATGTTGTGGACCTGTGAGATATTGTGTAAAAGTTCTTCAGTTTTGGACATATTGGAATGGTTCAAAGAATGTTTTAGTGTACATCGCCTTATAGCAAAGATAATGCAGCAACCAATAATTTTTTAACGCTTATCTTCCCTGAGTCGTGTCCGAAACTGCTAAAATGATCTCTTTATTGATGAATTTTTTTTATTTCTTGGTATATGTGTTACTAATATTCTCTCTCTTGGATTATTTCTCCAGCATATTTCATGGGTAGTATTAACTGTCCTTCTAACAAGTGAAGTTTCTACCAAATGTTTCACAGAAATATCTCCCTATTTGTTACAAGAAAAGAAAGAATTTAAACACACTTTCATCTATAAGTTAGTATTCCCTGTCCAATCAAAAAGGATGTCCAACAAGCCCTTTTCTCTTTGTGCTAGGTCTGTTAGGGCTCAGCTGAGGTCATTGAAGCCTGTTAGAAATTGATAAGACCCCCTTTGCAACTTTGGGACCCCCTTTGCAACAGCAGGGCCCCCTAGAGGAGTATCTAGTGGGGTGACTAGCATTTTTACCCTCCCTTGGTACTCTCAGGTTCTCCTAGGTTATGCTCTAACTCTGCTTTGCATGATATTCCACAGACACTGGTCTGTTGGCAGCCATATTGATGACGTTACAAATTCTGTCTGCTGCAGGCTGCATTTAGGGTAGTGGAAAGTAAAATGGTTGTTCATAATAATAATGAGTAACTGACTTGTAATTCAACTATGAATTATGTAGTGAAATTTTCAAGTGACAAAGGAATAGTTGCTTTGACTTACAGCATGCTAATTGTTTAGTCAACCTAAAAAGTGTTAAAGTTTCTGAAAAGTAGTGATATCCTTACGTTTGGACTTATGTTCGAAATCTGGCAATCGACTCTTCGTTGTGTGATGCTGTCCGAAAGAGGTTGGAAGCAAACCTTTTAGTACATAGACACAGGACCAGTAAGTCGTTCCTGCAGTTAATCCAGCTTACATTTCTGTTTAGAAAAGGAACGGACAAAAGAAAGTCATACTCTGCAGATAGACTGCCACTATACATCAACGAAGGCAAAGTTGGTCTGTCTATGTAGGTCTAATGGTATTTTGTGATATTCCTTTGATTCATTTTCTGATTTACGACAGTAACCTTATTTCGCTTTGTGTGCCGTTGATTTCCTTGTGTTGTCGGGGGATCACCTTTGATCGCATCAGCTTACATCATCTTCCCTCATCCATTTACGGATGATACAAGCTCGGAGTCATGGCGAAGTCAGCGGTGCAGTCAGACATTGAGACGAGAGCAGTGTCAGTGATTCTGTAAAGAATACAAGGTTCTTAAGACTTATGAAGATGGCATTATGAAGGAATTATGATGGATTTATTAGATAATGACGTGATGGCATTATGATAGGCATTGATGGCATTTTGATGGCATTATTGTCAGAGTCAAGGATATATCATGACAGAGAAAGAAGATATGACATAAAAATGATAAGATGTCACTGATAGTATGTACAAAGAGGATATACCTCAACATGCTCAAGGTATCAAGGATAATAAATGCTGATGAAACGAGATGATTTGAAAAGTACACACCCTTCATATGAAATGTTAAGACCTCTGAGGCTGGAGACATCAACTTTGCCTCTAATATAAATAGCCCACACCGGTGCTGATAATTACTCCCCAAGCCCATTGTTTTTGCGATGGAACATCACATGTTTCTTTTTCAAGATTTGATTGCCTGTCTGGCTTAAAGACCACAGATACAAATTCAATGCCCTTCCCAGCAGATGTAGTAAGAAACCTCAATGGCATGATGCAAGCATTGTATCAATTATACCACCAATACTGGTGCTGTTATAGCCATTACCGTGAGACAAATTTAACACAAAATTCAATGACAAATCACTGAGGGGCATAGTTACTTTCAAGAGCAAATGTTCCCCTTTGGTCTTTACTTACTTGGTCGAGTGCCTCTAAATAGCCCACACCGGTGCTGAACTGGGGCGTAAAACACAAACTCACTCACTACTGATATGGTCGACCAGATGACAGCAACACAATCGTATCATTATACATTTTGAGCTTTGATCTGCTTTGGAGCCAAAATTGAGGTCTTACCTTTTCGAAGGTCTTGCACTTAGTCTTTATGGACATTTGAATGATGAAGTTTCAGGAGATAGAGTTGCCAAATTGCTATCTACATCACATTAGCAGTATCCTTAAGGGGCTTGACTCAATGGTGATACCATTGCTGTTAGACGATACTTTTATGCAGACCGTCCGAAATGACAGAGTACGCCGAGTGCGATACCATGTACTTGCCTTAAGGGGCTCGTCCTCTTTCATTATTATTCGGCACAGGAGCTATCCTTCTTCGGATTGGAGAGGAATATTTTCAGGTTACAGGACTCTGAAATATGGACTAGGCCTAAATACATCTGAAACCTTACCCACCAAATATTTCATAATGGCTTTATTGTTCTACTAGAATCTCATTGATAAAATTAATTTGTACATTTTCTGATTTACTGTTACCTCTGTATTAAGTGTAAGTTGCTGCTTTTGCATAAATCTTCCAAAGTTATGTTGGAGCGAGAGACCCAACATCAATAATTCCTATTTAAGTTAGAATTCAACTTAAACGAATGCCTTCAAAAATCTTGACAAATATTATAATACCTTTATCTGCTTACACCTATTTGTCTCACAATTTAAATAGCTTTTTTGACGTTCCAATTATCTTTAAAAACTCCTTGTCATTTGGCGAGCTCATCGATCTATTTCCTTGTCAGAATGTTCGAAATTTGATTTAACGATTTGTCATTTTTGACGCCACCAAATGGCCTACCATATTGTCTTTATTGCAAATGACGGATCGGGAAAAACTTCCTCTTAATCAAAGTGGCAGATCCTATTTATTACTGTGATGAGGAACTGTTTTGTCTCCCAGTTTTGTCCTTCCAATTAATTGGTTTTTAGCTCGTCTGTTTTCTAACAAGGAGCAGTTTTATGGCCTGTAGTATCATATATTGTTCTTTACTTCCGAATTAAAATAGATAAATTGAACAGGTACAGATACTTTATTGGTCACATCGCACACATAGATATATACATTAGTGAAATTTTGATTTTGGTACTTGGTACAAGGTTACAAGATTGAGGTATATTGAGTTGAAGCATTTAACAAGGAAACTGATACAGGAAGGAAAGTGTCTTTAAAACGCTGTGTCCTGATAGAGGGAATCCCATATCTGGGTCCACCGGACTTTTAAAAGCTCAACGATTCATAAAGTGGGTGCGCAGAAAGGTAGATAGATAGATGGATAGATAGGCCATGAGCATCAAAGATATATCATTAACATAATATTACAGTGATGATAAATAATAATAAATACAATGCCTGCTGTTTGAAAAATTAGGTATGTCTCATAAATGACACACTTCAGTCTCTCACTCTTCTGAATTGCAAAAAACTTCACAATTACAGCCTTGGAATGAGACTGCAATAAGGAAATAGATCATAAACACTTCACTTTAGCCACAATAAGCCACAATGAGGAGTCTTAACCATGTTAACTGGCAATCAAACAGTCAAGAAAGCCAATTTCCAGACAGAGGAGCAGCCAATTTCCAGTCTACCTACCCCCACAAAGGAGTCCAGAGAAATGTATACAATGTGAAAGTAACAACAGATGGCTAGTGTCAGGTTCAGTCTTCATCCAACACAGAATGTGCTATGTTCACAAAAAAAAAAAAGAAAAAAAAGTTTGTTTTGAGGCAAAACCCAGATTGCTGCCAAGCAGAAACTACATCTGCCAAGGAGCAACAAATTTGTGTTTTGATTGTCTCTTTTTTTTACACACCAAATGGCATTTTGCTTATATTACCCCAATACCTCAATAGACTAGAGAATGGTAGGTTGGTAGAGGTTCTTTTCTATATATATATATATATAGTCAATTCCCAATGCTCCTTCTTTTTCTCTGGATTTATCAAAACTTTTATGTAACAGGAAGGATAGGGCCAATTTTTCTTTCTGTCAAGTGTCTGTCCCTGTGTCAAAACTGTCTGTCTATCTGTCATCTGTCAATTTCCTCTATTTTCCATTTGTTTTATGTGAAGAGGAGGATTTCTGTCTGTTATTTTGTCTCTATAGTTGCTTTAATATCTATATTTTACCTTTCTATCGAGGCGTATCTATTTATCTATATCTATCTCGATGTCTATCTACATCTTTCTTCCTTTCTATCTGTATGTGAAAGTACAGCTTTCTTCCTTTCTATCTGTATGTGAAAGTATTTCTTATTCTTTCTCAAATTCTTTCTCAATCCTCTTAGCATCTTCTCCAGTGGATGATAGTTCTGTGACAGATTGGTGTTGGGTAATCAACCATTTCAATTCAGCATAGCCTTGGAGTGCTGAATAATCTCAGTAATTCATAATATTGTCAATTGCTCCTCCCTGTGACCTTTCTGGTGTTTTTCTCCTCTGGAAGCTCTTAAGAATTAATTCTCTGACCTTAGCTGTCTCAAAGTCACATTTCTGCCAGTTACCATGGCAACAAATTTGTATTTGGGCAGATTTATGCCACTAATCAACAATTTCAATTTGGCTAAACCTTGGCGTTATTGACTTAAGCCACAATAATCCCGAGATTTTCAATATTATCGACAATTTTTTGACAAATTCTGAGACAAGGGCCCCCATTACCAGAACAAGCAAATTTCCCATAATGCACTCGGGTGACTTCCCATGATGCATTAGAATGTCAATAAAACCAATCGATCACTATGGCAACCAATTATTTATCAGCAAAGACAAATTCCTTCCAGAATTGGAAATTATTGAGGGTCTTCTTTTTCTCGATTTTAGTAGGATGAGAAATAAAATGATTTCAAGAGTTTGATTCTGCAGAATTCTTCAGCAATTCTTAAGAAATCTCTATTGCTTGTGATAATTTTTGATGGATTTGTTGATATTGTTCTACATCCAGACTTAAAGCTCCTCAAGTGATGTGGAATTTAATTTCTGAAGAATTAATTTGCTAAATTGGAGTGTAATCTGTGATATTAGAAATGCCAAATGGGAAGAGTTTAATGTCCTGCCAAAATAATAAGCAATTGCAATATTGATCATGACTGATTATGATAACCATGAAGTTTTCATGTTGAAAATCATATTGGTATCTTAAATTAATAAATTAAAAGTTAGGTACAGTTGCTCTTGAAAGTAAGTACAATCCCCCTATATGATTTGTCAAATTGTCATTGAAATTTAAATTTGTCTTATGGCAATAACTATAACAACACTAATATTGCCTGCATCATTGAAACAATGCTTGTGTCATAGCATTGAGGCCTCTACCATCATGGCCATTGAATTTGTATCAGGAGTCTTTAAGCCAAACCTGAGGCCAAATCTTGCACAAGTTTGTACACCTCATGCACAAGTACAGCTTGAAGACCATGTACTCAAAGGAGGCCCTCGAACTCAGCTTTTAAGCTTGTTACCCATTGGGCCACTTGCCCAGATTTTGTATATACACCAAATTGGACAGTAACGTAATTTGAAAAATAATTGGATTATTATCTATCCTATCTTATAACCAAATACAATCAACAACAAACACAGTTCTGGAGATGGTATATTGATTTATGTGGTCAGGTCAACCTTACATATTGACCCTCTGGCCTGTTATAACCTAAACTGATGACAAAATGTTGGCCTGAATTGAGGGAAGATTGACTCCATTAAACCTGGGGGTTAGGTTCACTCTGACCATCATATAATGTCGACGAAGGACAAGGACACTAACAACGCAAGGCCTGTAACAATATGCACAGAGCTATGTTTTAATATGGGCAGCTGTGTTTCAACTATAAAAATAATGTAAAAAGACTAAAAGGTCTATAAAAAAGAACTCCTGAATATATCTAGCAGTTTTCGGATCGCGGAAATGGTGCATGTGAACTCAAATATAGATAAATTTGATGCATGATATGTCTTGAAAGAATTTGTATTGCTCAATTCACATTCTTTGCAGGCTTGGTCAAGCGTGAGCTTTCTCCCGAAAGAGTATCGACTCTATCGAGCCAGGCAGCCATTTTCAGCACCTGATGCAAAGTCACTCTACAATAATCATTGCTCCCTAAATATTTTCAAGTGTCTATTTACACCTCCAAGGGATGGAGTAGAGCAAAGACTTGTGGAGAATCTGCTCAATTTCTGGGATTTGAACCTGTAACGTCTCAGTTAGCAGTCAAGCACCTTATCCACTGGGCCACAGCACAGTAAACGAAACTAGCTTAACCAGAGTCTATTCTCTTTCGGTCAATCCTGTACAAACCTTCCAGAAGTAGTTTGGTTTGTAGCGCATGGGATCTTTGTGGTTTGTATGTCTAGGTAACACTATAACTCTACTGCCATGAGAGTATATATATGAAACGGTGTTCCCATTTACTCTGTACTTTGGCGAAACCTTGCAGAATACCGCTGATTGTAGACTGCCGTGGACTGTAGAACCTGAATGTAGACAGTAGATTCTTGTCAGTTGGAATTGGTAGGATCACGGAAGAATCAGCAGGGATTTAGCAAGTCATATCTGGAATGGAGGGACTGCTGCGAGAGCTTACGTGTCATTCTGTGCAAGTTTGTCTTTTTCATTCCGATATGGAGTGACGGAGGCACAGAGTCCAGGGTCTGAGATATATGGACTTGCGATGTTCTTGGTGTACCTTGCTACTGTTGTCTATGGCCCTCTGTGCTCCTCTTAAATAAATCTATTGCTATACATTGTATGGCTTATTTCATTGACTTAGAACAGTTATCAACATTTGGTAAAGGTCTGATCACACTCTTACTGTCTCAGCAATTAATGTCGACATCCAAGATTTGATGTTTGATTGAATTTGGAGCTTGATGCCAGATGGGCAAGCATGATGTCATGCTCTCAGCTTCATGTCTCAGCTGGGCCAACTGACCAATCTCTGGCCTATTAAACTGGACTCATTGCAGTTGATATGCATAACCATTGCTTGAATTTGGAGCTTGATGCCAGATGGGCAAGCATGATGTCATGCTCTCAGCTTCATACAAGTATGTCACAGCTGGGCCAACTGACCAATCACTGCTTATTAAACCTCATGATGTCATGCTCTTGAATGTGAATTGTAGTTTCTTATTCAAGGTATTAATTTCAAGGAGTAGGCTTATATTAGTTTCTATGTCTGGAAGTTTACAGTAGAAAACTTATGACCTGCCTGAAAGACCTTCACATCAATGAATTGCCGATGATTGTAGTGACAAGAAGTTGCTGCGAACATCTAGATAAAATGGAGACTATTTCCACAAATTATACTTCAGATGTCCATAGGCAACATAACAGATCCTGTTATTAGTCCCTTTCTTTTTTCCTTCTTCTTATATCTTACTCTTATTCCCTTTCTGGTTCTCAAGTTCTCATTTTCTCCTTTCTCATTTTTGCAATTCTTATTTTTCACAATTTTTGAGTCTACCCAGATCACGGATGACCTGGCCTGGCCGTCTGCAGTAGTCCAAGGTGGACCGCTAACTGGACATTGACGTATGAGGTCTGTCCTCACGATGACATTTGTTGATTACTTGACCGCTATCCTGCACTCTTGGTTTCGGAGTGACCAAGGGTCATCCTGTGTGACCCTAATGTTTTCTGTTTGTTGCTATGAATAATTTGAATATCACCATTTCCTGGTATTTCCTCGTAATCACATCATGGCTGGATTTATGACGGTTTGTTAAATAATGATAGATACAGTCACTGTTGTCCCTTTAAAGCTCAAGATAGAGAGACACAGACAGCTATTCGGATAGATGGACAGAATAGATAGACAAAGAGATAGATAGACAAAGGGATAGATAGACAAAGAGATAGATAGACGAAGAGATAGACAGACAAAGAGATAGATAATTATATAGATAGACAAAGAGATTGATATAATAGACAAAAAGAGATAGATAGATAAGGAGATAGACAGAGATAGATATATAAAGAGAGACAGACAGATGGAGATATAGTCAGACAGAGAGATAGATGAAGAGATAGAAAGACACAGATAGATAGACAAAGAGATGGTTAGACGAAGAGATAGATAGGTAGATAAATAGATAGATAGATAGATAGATATGGATAGATATAGAAAGACGTAATGACAGCTAGACAGACAGACAGACTGAAAGTCTTGAGGTAGATTGCAATTGAGGACTGCACTTCCAACAAAAACTTGCCTTGGAGGGCTACATCAATGCCGTGCACTATCCAATCCATTCCTGTGGATGTGAAAATAATAAAAAGCACAGAAACAATGGTCTCACCGTAACACGAAACAATCTTCCTCCTGGAGCTACTCAGTTTACTGTCTAGTTACATTTGTCTAGACTCTTTTACTTTGGTGTTGAGACTTGAGAACCTTGAGAGCTACACAGATGGTGACCGATTTGTTCGGTAAGAATCGTAACACTTGTGACTATTTGTCTCTTTTGTTTTAGGTAGTTTGAGAGCTTTCTTAAAGGCTTTTTCGAGTTTCCGAAGAGTTTCTTGACAATTTTAAGCATTTGAAGAATGACCGATTGTGACATTGTGTGATACGAATACGGTCCACTTACTGAAATAGTAAAAACGATGAAACTTCACCTTGTTCAGAAAGTTAACTGCTGTCCGAAAGAGTCGAAAGTTGTTTTTTTTTTTTCAAAAACTAATAAAAGCTGAAATCAATGCTTTTGTCTGTGGCTAATTAGCTTGGTAATGTGATATTGAACTTTGCTTGAAGCAAACTGTATTATTTACTGGTATTATATTGTTTCCACATTGCCACATTTTGTTATTTTGATAAAGGCAAAACATTGTCACAATTTCTAGTCTCCCTTTTCCCTGTTATGTCTGCTCATCTTGGTTCTATAAATATTTTTGCTTTATGATTATTTTTCTTTCTTACTTTTCTACTTTCCTTTCAATAATATAACTCCTCAAATTGTGAATTTGATTCTCACTGGCAGCTGGGCTACTTTTGTAAGATTACATGAAAGATTCATTAGATACTGCTTATTGCAGGCCAATGCAGGGACCACTGTATACTAGTGTATAGTCCTTTCAAATGCCTCAATGTCCTTTCCAGTCTCCTCACAATCTCCTCTGCGTATTGATCTGACTTTCCAGTGGCTTTTGTGGACACAAATTGAGTGTGGACTAGACCTCTTAATTTGAAATAGGTTGGCTGTCACGGTCACCTCTAGTCCTCTACTTTAGTGTAAATCGAAACATTTGTTCTTTTCAACAGTGAGTTTAGTGAGTTGAAAGGAATGACTTTAGTGAGTTGAACTGAGTGAGTTGAACTGAGTGAGTTTAGTGAGTTGCACTGAGTGAGTTTAGTGAGTTGAACTGAGTGAGTTGAAATTCAGTGAGTTTAGTGAGTTGAACTGAGTTGAACAGAGTTGCACTGAGTGAGTTTAGTGAGTTGAACAGAGTTGCACTGAGTGAGTTTAGTGAGTTGAACTGAGTGAGTTGAACAGAGTGAGTTGAACAGAGTGAGTTGAACAGAGTGAGTTGAACAGAGTGAGTTGAACAGAGTGAGTTGAACAGAGTGAGTTGAACAGAGTGAGTTTAGGTTGGTTAGTTGAACTAAATTTAGTGAGTTGAACTTAGTGAGTTTGGTTTCTTGAACTGACCGAGTTTAGTGAGCCAGCTTAGTTTAGTGATTTTAACTAAGAGAGTTTAGTGAATTGAACTCAGTGAGTTGAGCTTGGTGAGTTCGGTGAGTTGAATTGAGTGGGTTTAGTGAGTTGAAATAATTGCCTTTAGTCGGTTGAACCAAGTGAGTTTGGCAAGTTACATGATGGTACAGGTACAAATTTGAATTATATGAGCTGGGAAGATTTCTACATGATATTTGTAGTACATCAGAAGAAAAACCAATTTCATTTTGCAATTTATATTTCATTACATTTTGACTATTTCTAGACGAAAATGGAAAAACTATCCAGGTAGAACATGACAACTCAGCATGCGTTCTTGACATATTGGCTTTGAGTTGATTTAATTTAATTCATTTCTTCATCGGAATATGGAATATAGACATTCTGAATGTTCTTTAATCTCATGAAATTGACTTAAGCATGACTTTTTGGCTTCTACATAATATGAGCCAGTCCATGACAAAAGGGGTCTTATCAGAAAAAGAGGTGACGTCACCAAAACAATGGTTGAAGTCTGGGAAGAGTTTGGCGCCAAAAGATGTTGCGTGATTCTACTATTTGTAGCAACCTCAACACTTTCAACATGAAGCAAATAGCATAAATTAAACAGTGTTTTTGATAAGATGTAATGGCATAACAAAGAAATAAGTCACTTATCAAGGTTGAACTTTTTTTTTTCACAATGTAACTAAAATGTAGCCAAGTTACAAAAAGTAGCAACATAGTGCGCATCCAGACATAAACAGTTGTCTGGAGGGACTGTATGGCTTTGTTTATAAGATCTATAACTATATGGTCAAGTAAATATTTTAAGCTTTTCAAACAATAATTTTAAAAGCGGAATCATTAGGGATAGAAATAATTTATGATTTTTTTTTCCTAAGTAAAAGCGTTGGACCCATATGTTTTCTAAAGAAACATAATTGTTTATAGATGAATGAAAGAAATTACACTAATCTTACTTTCAAATTTGTTGTTTGGTGAATGGTTGTTGTATGAACAGTATGATTATATTTTTAATGATTAAAAAAAAAAAAAATCACAAAGTAAATGTCCAGTTCTCAATTATTAAAACTCCCATTGTATGTCCAGAAAATATCAGTACAGTTTCAAAATAAGGAACAATCAATTTTTGGCAGGACAGCACACAATGCTACTTTTTTTTTCTATACTGTCTCAACATTCATGCTTAGTCATCGCTTTTTTTCTGTTTAGGCCCTATGTATAAGTTTAGGCATTTTTGTGCTTCACTCTGAAATGTATCATAATCTCAAAGTGAGGCTCAATCAACAGGACTTCATGTTGTCTTCAGATAGAGGCACAACTTAAATTTTGGCGGGAAAGGGCAGAAACCTTTCTTGCAAAATTATTTTTACTTCTAAATTAATCCAGAATTTCAATATTTACCCAGATCTGTCTGAACTTGTCATAACAATTATTATATATGTACACGTATTCACAACATAACACAAACATTGAGCTCAGAGCAGAAGTAGGAAAACTGAAGGACTGCAAAAAAAAAAGGAAATGTAGCCTACTGATGAATCAAAATAATGAAATCTGGCCTGCAATTTAAACAATTGCCAAAACCACTGGCCAAAAGTGAAAAATTAAATTTCGTCCCTTAGACAAAAAATAACAAATACTGAAAACTTTGAGTGAAAGTTTTGTACCCATATACTAAAGGGTCTAAAGCACACCTCCAGCCCCCAAACAAAGGTTAGTGCGTCTGATGACTTTTTGAATGCTACCTGTAGACACTATCACGCACCAAATAATTTCTGACCCTTTCTTATTATTTTGAAGCCATCTAAATATTTTTTAACCCATCCTTAAACATTCTGTATGTATAGGCCTACTGCCTCACTATTTAATCCTTAGTTATTTTTAATAATATTTTTTGTTGTCTTCAAAATCATCCCTTTAAAAAAAAAGATCCATGATTAGTTCTCACTGACTGACCGGTGCATGTAAAACGTTGTTGTTTTATGTATGCCACGTCTAATAAAAGTGTGAATATATATAATATTATATATGTAAATGTGGAACAAAATTGTAATTCTTTACAGGAAAAATTTAAAAAAAGTAGACAAAAAAACATGGAGCAACTAAAAAGGTGGGCAGCTGACCTAAAAATATTTTAGGGATCCCTGAAAAACTGAAGGTTCCATCTTTTAAAAACCGTCATGCACATCTACCAGGATAAATCTGATCACTTTTTTTTAATGACACTGGCCATAATTTTAAAAGCAAAACACTGTTTTTATTGCTACAGGTGTTGGTATGAGTTGATATTCAGGGTGCAGGGTAATCTTTTGGAGCAGCGTAAAGATTTCAGAAGCCGACCCATAACGTTGCGCCACCTGCAGCTGCGGAGCTACAATATATCATATTGCAAGCAATCCTCTGGAGCTGTCATTCAGGGTTGCAAGATTCAGTTGATGAGATTTGCTGATGTTTACCCATAGTAGTTAGCATAAACACACAAGAAAACTTTTTGGATACTTCAGATATTCCTTAAAAGCTAATTAAATGAAGGACAGTAGGAAACCTTACATACACTTCGGCCGTAAAGACTCCAAGTACCTTTGACGAGATTTTCACATAGAAATAATTGTCCTATATAGACCAAAAACGTATGTCAAAAATTTGAAAAATTAAATTTTGATACCCATTAATTTGCTGACCCACATATAAGAGGAGCTATACATTGCGCTGCACTTCTGCATCGTCAATGCAACCATTGCTCAAGAAACATATTCACCGGATTCTGAGTCCTGGTCTTGCGATCCAGTAATTGAACTGTGTGCAGAAAATTGCAAATACATTCATTTTAAACACAATCAAAAATATGGTTGCAATGGAAAATACTATTTTAGACATACATCTGCATAGCTTTGACATCTTTAAATAACCACCCCCCTCCCCCCTACACGTAATAAAGCCACAGAAAATCACTTTTGTGATAGAAAGTCAAAGTTCTGCATGAATTTGCAGTCATGTTCCATACAATATTAATTATTCAAATCACAGTAAAAACATCTACAAAATGGAAATGTTTTATTAGAGACACTGTAACTTGAAGAGCTTTCCTTTTTTTCTGGCTTAAGTTCAATAAGGTGAGAAAAAAGAAACATTCAGATGGTGAAAAAAACAGATTTAAATAGTGTCAAGAAAATGGTGACGTCCTGCAGATCTTGAACTGACATGGTCATCTTTGAAAGGCTGTAGAATCAAAACTACTTGTTGTAAGCTTTTGATATTTGGCAAAATTATTCACGGGAAGTCATTTTATTATTTAAATAAAAAAACAGGAAATTCAATTTTTAGTCAATAAGACCCCTTTTCCCATGGACCGGCCCATATCTTATTGGGTCAATATTGTCTCAGAATGTCTCCAATATGATTAAAATATGGAATGTTCTGATTTTTATATGCTTCTTAGAGCAGTGACTTGGTGTCATAAGTCTCTATCAGTTGACACTAAGTACCCTAAGTCTATATATTGCCATGTGGCTGTGAGGTATTCGTCAAATATTGGATTATTTGGATAGGTGCCTGGATATGATCCAATCAAATTTTCTATTAAATCATGGTTTTATATTCATAGTGTTTTACTTTCTTTAAGTACCTCAATGATATATTCAGAAGCGGGCAGCCATAAAATTGCAATTGGGATTAAGTGTACAAAATGGCAGTGTTTGCTCGTGCAGATTTTATGAGATGAAAATTTTTAAAGATGGTAGATTTTCTCCTAATTGATGTGTACGCTGTCAAGTCAACCTTATATCCTACTGGGATAACTACACATTCATATACATACTGAAAACTTGGTGATAAATGTTGTTACTTGACTTCATTGTAATCCATTGTCACAGTTTAAATCACTCATACTGATGACTCTTTATAATTGGATATAAAAGCTCTTTAAATGTTTTTGTGAGTGATAGACGGATAGACATATCAGCATGACATTATTGTGGGCCTATAAGATGTTTTTGTCGCAGTTTGAGAAACGTAAAGTGGTACCTGCATTGTAAGACCACCTGTTGTAAGACCGACTTGCCTTATGTGTGCATCTTCCTCTTGCACCAAGTAGTATTTTTATGATTTTTGCACCCCAATGACAGACCGCACCCCGATCGCAAAAGGTGTTGTCTTATAACACAGGAACCATTGTGTCCTCAATTCTTTATTTACATATCTTCACTCTGTAAGACTGTGAATGACCACTTGTCAAATCATGCATCATAACTCAAAACCTTCTGCCTTTCTTGTGATTGCAGGCGCTGCTCCAAGCCCATGATGTAGTGGCCCACGAAGTTTATGGCGAAGACGCCATCCGAGTGACACCCCCTCCTGTGACGTCGTATCTGAACGGAGAGACGGAGGCGGACAGCCCCAACGGAGACCTCGACATGGAGAACGTCACCAGGGTGCGCTTGGTACAGTTCCAGAAGAACACGGATGAACCAATGGTGAGTGGTGAAAATTGTGAAAATTTGCATATTCAATATGCATGATAGATGATATGCCATTTAGTTATTGTTTTGTTGATTTAAAAAAAATTGATCCGTAGCAAAAAAAAAAAAAAATCATAGCAACTTGTCAATCATTTAGAGCTCTTTGCAGATTGGCGGTCCACAGGGAAAATGCACTATCTTATTTTCAGTTTGCAAACCTGCTTTGCCACATCATTGACAGTTTTCTGTTGGTCTCCTAATCTTCTTATTTGATAAAGTACCTTAAGTCATTTAATTAGTTTGTTTATTTTCACCTGTGCTGCTAGATATGATATATCAACCGATTAACCAAAACTGACACTAACAAACATTTTAAGCCGGTGACATCACACGACCAAGTTGAAAGTTAATTTTGAAACTGTTTGGGCCGCCAATCTGCAAACAGCTATAATTGGCCAGAGTGCATGGTCTTTTGTTTTATAGTGACTCCTCACTTCTCCAGTGAGAATTTCTTGAAAAACAATTGTAATGGAACTGGCTGTCCGAGCCAAATCTGTTCTTAATTCTAAGCCTGTCCATTCCACAGATATTTGTAAAGTGCTATGAAGAGTACAGTTTTATTGGAGTCTATATCCCTAAGTGCTAGTTTTGGACAGTAGTTTCAATCATCCTTTGCCTCATTGCTGTGTCTTCCTCTTGCCTGTATTAGCCTACTGAGTGCATAAAGACATGAAGTAAAGCCCCAATCATCCATTTATTCCATTTCTTTTTTTATACCTGCTTAAATTACTCTTCTCGCTTCTTTTTGCTTTGTCTGTCATTTCTTCTCTTTCTTTTCTTCTCTTTCTTTTCTTTATCCCCGTTTTCTGTGGCTGCTCTATATTGCCACTACATCTCTACTTAGCTGATGAAAAATGTGATTTCTCTTGTTTTGAAATGTTTCCTTTTGATGGGGATTACCTCCGACTGAAGGACTAACTTCCCAACTCTCTTCCCAAGTCTCGCACAAAGCGAGACTTTGCTCTACAATCAACAAAGTGGCTTTGCGTCTCTGTCCACAACTTTTGAGATTCAAAGCCCACAATTTTCTCATTTATCCTTGCCATTCCCCCTCAAATGCTTGTGTTTCTTTGAAGATTTTCCCATCGACAAAAACCTTTTAGGCAGATGAGGCCGGCCTCAAAATATGTCATTTCTCCCTGCTTGGTGAAATAGTCTTTGACTAATGGCAGCAACATTGATGTTTATGAGGAAAACTTGTTTTACATCAAGATTGTAATTGCCAAGTAATTATTCAATTTTTGACACATAAAGTATTTGATAAATGACAATTTACATAAATAAAGTAGCTCAGTGTTAGGTTGCAGAGTATGACTGGAAAAAGAAGGGAATTCGGGCATGTCATTGTCTGGAAATCTCTAAATCTCACGGGAAATTTTTGAAGAAGGTCCAAATTTGTGTTTTGCAAGTAGTCGCATTTGAGAGAAACTTTGCTGTACTGGAAATTCACATTTTTGCTAGCCCTGTTCAGCTGTTGCTGAGTGGCTAACCTCTGAATGTCTGGGTCACAGGTTCAGTTCCAGCCCAGGAAACAAATGTTGGACGAATGTTTTATCCTATACCAAGCATTCACCTCACTTTATTATCACTGTCTCTGCTTGTCTCATTAATAAAGCCTTTTTTCAGGGCAAAAGTACAGGATGTAATTTTCTTTCAGGGTATCACATTGAAAATGAACGAAGATGGAAGATGTATGGTTGCAAGAATTATGCACGGCGGAATGATCAGTCGTCAGGGTAATTATATCAAAATTAATCTGATATATTAATATATGAAATTAAAGCTTTACTTCAGTCTCAAAGTTACTGTTTTTGTGCTGATATTTATGTATTTTGTTAATTTTCAGGCACACTACACGTCGGTGATGAAATTAGGGAAATAAATGGCGTTAGTGTCGTCAACCAAACAGTTGATAATCTGCAGAGAATGTTGGTTAGTAAAATATCTACTAAATTTTTTCAACCATCAATTTCTAGTTTTGATGTCTGAAGTCCTTTATTTAAAAACCAGATCTCTCACATACCTCAATATATCTCTGGTAACTTTGCAGGTACTGAGTAGAAAAGTTTTGAAATTCCCTCTTACCAAGTCAAAGTCACCTTGAATTATGGTATATCTACTGTTATATTGTTTGGAATGTTGAAGAAATTGAAGAAATTAATGTACATGTATAACCTAACTGTGAAATAAACCTCAAAATGCGCAGATCGGCCTTCAAGGAGACGTCTTGCTGAAGGTGATCCCCAAAGACAACCTGTGTCTTTCCGAGCCGTCTAACCCCCAAGACTTCCAAGAGGTAGTACCAAGATCACGACAGAACTGAAATGCTGCTCATTTGTTTTTGCGTGTTGGATGTTTTTGGGGAGTCACGATTAAAGGTGTTGGTCTGCCGCTGTTGGATCCTTTTTCGCCGATCTTCCTTTTGTGCAGAAATTGTTTGCCGCCTTTTCTCATGAAATGTTTTAATAATTTGACACATGCTCACTCTCCAGTTCAAGGCAACATGGCCAAGTGGGTAGAGTTCTAATCAAAGAAACTCCTCTAGTATTTTGTATTGATATAAAATCTTACTCTGTGAATCAGACAACAGGGCTTCGGAGTCAGGCAATAAGTGAACCGACTCACACTCCTGACTCAATTGGCTTTCGGAAAAGTGACTCCGACTCCTTTGATCTCCTGAATTACTACTCCCGATTCCCGACTCTGCTTGGCGGCATTATTGAACGCAAATATTACATGGTTAACAGGGGAGAAAAACTAATTCTATAAAGTTTTCATAGTAATATCATACAACAATTTGTGATTGAACCCACCTGGAAATCTTCTCAGTCTTGTCTTCTCAGTTTGTGTGCCTCTAGAAATTACTCTTTTGAGATTTTTTGCGAAGAGTAAAGACGTTTGAATATGGTACGTTCCCACAAGGTCTAAGGAAGTCTTCACAACTGGAAAGTGAGCGTGTGTCTTATGGTGTTGTGTTTTTGATCTCCGTCACTTCAAAGCCTTTACTTAGGGGTGTGTGTTTCTGTTCTAACTTTGCAGAAAGATGCGCGAGGCAGCGTGACTCTCAAAATCGTGCCCAGTTATCGCAATCCACCGGTTCAGTGTGAGGTACGACTAATATGATATAGATGATGTAGATGAAAATAATTTGGTAAAATGTTCATGTAGAATGTTATTGGCGTAGTATTAAACCTAATTTAATTGGTAATAGAATTTAATTGTGTTAACTGGTATAGTTACTAATTTCATATCAATCTTGAGACTCTTTCTCATAAAGAAATCAATGCAAAGATGTATACTAACAATACATTAATTTATCTAAAATTATTGTCACATTTTCGAAATCCACTGAGGAAACTATCTATCTCATAGTGGCTCATAAAATTGATGAATATTACTTATTTTGTATTTATGTTATTGTTCCATTTATAGAAACTGAAATTGCTTAAAACCTGAGGGGTTAGGTCACAAATTTATTTATGAATTCTTTTTTTGTTCTTTGTTTTTGTTGCTTATATTGAGCTGAGGTGATGGTCACTTTACCATTTTTCAAATCACCAATTTCATATTTTGTTCGAATGATATTTTGACAATTAAGTTAGATTTTATGTGCAATTTGTACTCTTTATAGTATACCTATTTGTGCAATTGAAATTTATTTGTTGCTTTGTAGAGGTGTCTTTAGTAATGTTTCTTGCTTATTTTTTTTTTCAGATTTTTGTCCGAGCTCTATTTGATTACGATCCCCGGGAAGATGACTTAATACCATGTTCTCAGGCTGGCATTACCTTCAAAACAGGCCAGATTCTTCAGGTAGTGTATACTCTTTAATTAGTTAACAGTGTTAATGTGTTTCTGAGAGAAATGAGGGGGAGGGTTGGACTAGAAATAGCGTGCTAGACTGCTAGGCTGCCAATCGCTGGGTCCAGGGTTCGAATCCAGCTCTTGCCAGGTCACCTGGACCTATGTTGGACGGCTGTTTCAATCATCCTTCACCTCATTTCCATGTCCTCCTCCTGTCCTAATTAGTCTGTCAAGTGCATAGACACAGAACGTTAAGCCCCAAGCATCCATTCATCAATTCTGAGGAAATTAGCTTACACATGTATAATACATTGAATTGCTTATAAATCAATTCCATAAACTGAAATTGGTTCTGTTTCGCAGTCGTTGAAGCCGCCATTGTATTCCCAAATTTAAAGACCATCAGATATGAAAGCCCATCAATGATAAGAGACAGCGGAGTTATTTTTTAGAGTTTACGTATTTTGGTAGGATGTTGTTTCATTTTGTTAGATGTTATAATACTTGAGGATGTTTTCAAAGTGAAATGAAATTACATAATTATTTGTCCATGCCTCTGAAATGTCAGCTGATGACCTAATTAGCATAAATCTGAATATTAAACTATTTGTCTTTTTACCACTCAAGTCTTAATCTATGTACTCATCTCCCTAAATTGTCCTTTGATTAATCAATTGAGATGCGTATTATTATATTCATGTATTTCTTTACTTGAATTGTTTCAGGTGCTAAGCAAAGACGACCACAATTGGTGGCAAGCGAGGAAGTGGGGAGGAGCGGGCGAGCCAGCCGGACTAATCCCCAGCCCAGAACTACAAGAATGGCGGACGGCCTGCTTAGCAATAGAGAAGGCAAAGAAGGAACATTCGGGTAGGTGTTTTAGTCATCTCGATTCACGGTGTATAGATAAGATACGTACCATGTATATATTTTGATATTGCACTTTCATTTATGCACAGAATCAAGGCAAAGTGTCGAGTCTCATTTATACCCAAGAACGGCTGATATATTTTTGTAAAAGGAGAAAGTTCAAAGTTGTTGATTATTTAGTGCCTCCACTACCGTCTTGGGTTGATTTTAATTCCTGGCTTTCTATTTCTAAGCTTAACCCCTTTTACAATCATGCTTAAGAATGATTGTCATGTTTCTCGTGACAAGTTTCTCACGAGTAGTCAACAGTGGGCCCTTCCTAAGGTAACAATTAAGTTCAAAATTGTGTGTGCTAATCACCGTTGCAACTCTCATGTTGAAACACTACAGAACAAAAATCTTTATCCAGGCTCACCACATATTCAAGGTCCTACAATTATCCAAATGTGTTCAAGTTACCCCTAGATGACACCGTTTGGCAGTGTTATTACCATGAGAATATTATATAGCTATGACTTCATTCAACTTATTAATCAGCTGTTCTGAAATCTAAGTAAGAATCGACACTTCAGCCAAATCAGTATAATCAACTCGCACTCAATTAGAGATATCAACCGTAATTGCGCTTTGTAATTTTGCTACAGTACGTAAAGTGTTGTGTTGATTTTTTATCGGCCATCTTTTTTCATTTCCTTCTCTAGCATGTCAAAAGGGTATGTATTTTAGTCTGTCGTCAAATGTTCTTTCAAGTCTATTGTGGCTCCCTCTATAGAATTTTTGTATGTAAAACGGTGTAATTATAATTTTTCAGCCAGAAATTGAGTCTTAATCATGTTTTTCAAGTTTTAAAGTAGAGATTTTATTCCAACTGAGATTTTGAAGTAGTTTTGAGATCATAGAATTTTTTGAATGCTTCTCAAAAAAGCAAAATCTTATGTTGCCTTTAGTCAATAAATTCAATTGGCATAGTTCTTACTTTTATGATTTAGCTAGAGTAGTCATTTAAACTTTATCGAAACAACATCATTACAAGTAAAATTAAGTCTAAACAAAATTTAGTCAGACTTTTTTAGACGACAGTAATTGAGAGTAGACACTTTTCTTTTTTCAGACTCTTTAGGTAAATTTGTTTATCAACAGTTTTTTTATCAATTGATTGAATAGTTAGTCGCTGAATTTGCCTTTATTTCCCCCGGTAACTAATAAGCATGGAGTTGAAATTGTTGGATTTGTTATTCAGGTGTTCCTCATTAATAGCATGAAAGTGTGAAATCCACCATTTGCCGGAGTAGAATTTAGGGCAAAGTGAATTGTAGGGGACTCAGACTTATGATCATACTTGGTATACAACGTACCATACAAGGAATTGCTAACATTACTTCAGAAGTTTTTGAAATTTTATTAGCTCAAAATAGAAATATCTGTGAAATTCATCTTATATTTTTTACACACTAAAATCAGTCATGGTATTGGTTTTTTATGTACTAATTGACAAAGTTCATGCAGATGGACGTCCAGTACCTTCGATCATTTTTGCCATCATTTTGACAAATTTTCTTTGCAATGACGCAACCAAGAAGTGCCTACTTGCAAATAAAACAGATTTTTCAAAACTTCTGAGGAATTTAGTACCTCTGTTTACTTCAAATATGGTCATAAGAATTGGTCCGCTACACTGCACTTTTAAAGTTTTCAGAAGTTAGATTTTAGTTGTTATTCAAGTGCTCAAACATATGGGAAACACTGTATTATTATTAGAATCACCTAATAAAGCAAATGACTTGAAATCACAAATATAGTCAAATAGTCAGGAAAGGTGTCCGTGAACCTGTATCTAGCATGTATATTCAGCTATCAAAGTTCCTGACTGTTCGATATTATAATTCAAGATTTCTTTACTCAAAGCTCTTGTTATGGGCTGTTGCAGTAGCAGGGGGCGGGAGGTTAAATTTGATAAAATACTTGTCCAGTTATACTCATGGACTCTAGTCTTGTAACGTAACCTTAATATCAATAATATAACGTAACCTTCATATCAATAATATATATGACGTAATGTAGCACAAGACTGGTGTCCGTGGTTATACTCTTATCATACTTAAACACTCATTTTTCATTCTTCAGAAACAAGAATTACAAATCTTGATAGTGTCTTTATAATAGAACTGGCCAGGTAGATAGGAGAGAGGATAAAAGCAAATTCCAGAGCTTTGACTGAAGAAATCTTGGCGTTATAAGTCCAGTATTGTTACGAATAACATTCTTTTGTTTCAGGTATTTGTAATTCAGGTAAAGGTAAATAATTTATCGCCGTGGATACCTCAGGAAAACAGAGTTGTTGATGTGACAGTCAGTGAACTACTCGCCCCAAGTTTTAAAACTTAAAATAAGTTAAATTCACTTTAATATTTATTTACTTAAATATTTATTTACTAGTTGTTTCTGACTGAGATAATAAAATGGCCTATAACATCCACGTATCGCTACTTATAGCGGATTCTTCTCTAAATTAGTGGCTGTTAAACCAATTTCTAAAATGTAAAGCCTGCCTTTTATTAGGGCTCCTGACAAATACTTTAAAAATTTCTAGTAAAGCTATTCAGTAGTTTTTCTGCAATGTTTCTTGATTCTCAAGGTGTATTGGGGTAAATTTCCTTGAAGACCTTTAAATAAATTATAGACCCACAACGTCCCACATACAATAACTATTTTTCTATTTGAATGGTCGAGAGAATTAAGCAGAAGTAGACAAAACAATTACAAAATTATTTTTGCGAAAATTAAATTATAATGAGGTCACATCAAAACTCTGTTTTCCCCTGAGCTGTGATGCAAGTTTTGAAGTATTTCAGAAAAAAATCGACTTTTTCTGATATACAGGTATTATATTGTTGAGTCCATGCAGCATACTGTTTTTTGCATTTTCAAATATTGTAGATAAAACTGTTAAACAGTGTATTTCTATTGTGTATGTCACATCGATACACTTGTCAATATATATTTATATATTGCATATATATATGTGAGAGTTATATGTTATTTTGGTTGCTAATGTGAAAGTGTGACCATATGATTTGAGCACAAAAAAAAGACTGCACGTTTTTATTGAAAATGTTTGAATGACTTGAGTATGGCTACAAAAAATGTTAAGTTTGAAAATAAAAAAGTTATCTTAGGAATGTGAAACTGAAGTTCTTGGCATGATAACTATTGTTGCCATCTTGAAAGAAGATATTGGATAGTTTTGTTAAATTCTTACTGAGTTACCTCAAAGCAAACTTACTTGGAATGACTATTTCCTGGTTTCGAAATGATAAATGCGAGTGTGTGAAGCTACCTCTATCAAATTTAGTATCTCATGAAGTCTGGACAATGGGCATGTTATGCATAACGACTGAAATTGCATATAACTGTTGAAATGCTGCAGCTGATATATTACTTGAAATAAACTCTGCCTTCAAATTCTTGGTCTTTCTTGAAAACTATCCTATCCTTGTATTTTGGGCATTATAAGCTACTTCTATCTGTTGTAACTCTTGGCTCTCAGCCGCCTCTTTCTGGTTCCTCAATAAGTTATCTCTCGGAAATGTTCTACTTGGAAGGTCTATCATATTTTTTTGTGTTTGGAGTGTTTATGCTGTTATAAATAGCTTTTCGTCCAGGTTGCTAAAAAAACACCAGAATTGATCAATATACCAAGATGTAGAGAATGAATGATGTTATAAATGACATGTTTTTGACGGCGTCTGATAATCGTGAAGTTTGAAATACGTTTGACCATGTTTGACATGTTAATTTCATATGTTAGTTTGGATTTTTGCCTTCATGAAATACATGTGCATGGTCCCTTACCTCTTGTGGAAACTTGTGCGCTGATGTGTGGTATTACGCGCTTGCTAATTGATGTTCTGATAGTTCATTAATATTATTAGAATTAGGAATCTTACGACAATCTTAGATGAGTTACAACACTTTTTAGAGTAGTCGAATTTTTTCTTGTCCACAGATGGCGCCATCAACTTGACCTTAATGCAGCAAGAGCGCCATCTATTAGCATTTTCTTGTATCGCTATTTAAGAAGTTTAAAAGGAAGTAATCAGTAATGTTCTTCACCAATATTTATGGTAAATAGAGCCTCCAAAAGATGAGGTACACTTCAGAGAGAGCCAAAATTTGTTTAATGACCATCTAATCATTGGATGAAACATAGGTAATGGTAGCCATGTTGGACACAGCATTTAACGGATCATATCCCAAGTGGATCCATATAATAAGACCAAAATAATTATTTGGTTATTCGAAGTTGGTCCTACGGATGGTCAAAAGCGATTGATTTAAAGCTATTTCTTCAAAAGATGATCTGAATTGTTGATTTCGCATCCGTGCAAAAAAGTTCGGTAAAGGAATTTCTGAACTGGAAGGAGTTTGGAATCTTTTGAATTTCGGATCCCTCAGACTCTCGGAAGGTCATCCTTGAAATTTAGTCTTCTGAATTTTACGGAAATTCCAAAACACAAGGCAAGAGTACTGCGGACAGGATCTTTTTTATGTCTAAACAATTGACTAATCATCCTCGTTTTTCCATTTCAGTTAACTGCTCCTGGTTTAACCGCAAAAAGAAACACTACCGGGATAAATATCTAGCAAAACACAATGCGGTCTTCGACCAACTGGACTTAGTGACCTATGAAGAGGTCGTCAGATTGCCGGCATTCATGAGGAAGACACTCGTCCTACTAGGTAAAAGATGTTCCCTCGTGAAATGGCGATTGAAAAAGGTCTTTTTAAAAAAAGACATTAAAAATTGTTAGAATTTGCAACCTCAGAATATTGCAATTTAGTGATTGTGGTAAAGACTGTAATTTAATAGAGCTAAACAGGTAAGCTAATGAAATTAGAAACAGCCAGTTTTCCGAAAGAAACGGTATAGCTAGGATGAAGAATTGTCAAGTAAGAAATACAAGGAATTATATGGAGATTCTATGTGAACCAATTTGTTGACTTATTTTGGCCTGGTATAAAATAAAATTCAAAGGTTAAGAATTTCGCAGACTAAGATTTTGTAAAGGGAATGTTGTTGATGACGTATTTCCCATTCTCTCAATAACATTTAAAAATTAAATAGATGTCAGGAAATGTTTTAAAACAGCCACTTGTACGTTGTGTACTTTAAGAACTAGGACCCTTTGTGGGACTGAATTGCTGGTCATGTTGAATTCCAACTTGGCGTCACATATATCTGTGCCAAACAGGGTCCTAGTGAAAACCTTAAGTCCTTAACCCTACCTCATAGAATTATAATTTACCCCGTTGAGTTGAAATTAGTCTTCGTTGCATACTGTTTTAACAAGTTAATGTAATGCATTTTATGGTCTCCGTCCAACAGGGGGCACTACGACTGCATAAGTAATGTACTGAATGATGATGTCATTAATACTGTGATTTCATGAACTAACCAAATTTTTACCGTGAAAGACATTGAAACTCTAAGAATATGAAGTGTGTTTGGAAGCTATCTGGTTACCAAGGCAACATAATGACCCCTGGCACCTGCAGCAAATTCTGTGATCTGATTGGCTGTGAGAGTGATACTCTGAACGATTAAACTTCATTCAACATCTGCCTTTGCCAATACTAGTATTACAACATCGCACAGTATGTTCTAGTCCATTGAATTTGGACATTACTTTGGAACAAGTCAGTATTAATGTAGCCGTAGCGCCCTCTGTTGACAAGACCACCCATTAATGTTATTCTGATACCAAGCATGTGACATGTGTTGATACCTTGTATGATATTATTATTATATTTATTCATCATATTTTGCATCGCATTTATTTGTTATGGTAGCCATCGATCAATACGTGGACGCTGACCTAAGTAAGGTTTATTAAATTCAATTTAGAGAATAACATAATCTATAAAGGGTGCATTTGTGTGCTATTTTTGTACTGTGACTCTCGGCGATAAATTAAGTATTGTTTATGTCTTTCAGGTGCTCATGGTGTCGGCCGAAGGCACATCAAGAACACCCTGATCACAAGCCACCCCGACCGGTTTGCCTACCCCATTCCGCGTAAGTATATGATACACAATCAGTGTATATTGCACTTGTTGTTGGCCTATAGCGATAGTTATCAACATAACTGGAAGAGACTGACTGAAATATTGTGTGAAGCCACTGAAATGTGGTGTAAAGCTACTCAAATATGGTGTAAAGCCACTGAAGTAAAGTTTATAGCACTGAAAGATGGTGTAAAGCCACTGAAATATGTTATAAAGCTACTGAAATATGGTGTAGAGCTACTGAAACAAGGTGTAAAGCTTATGGTGTAAGTCTTGAGGTACATTGAATTGTCCCTGTGTTTTAAGACTCCCTGTTACAGTGTCTAGCGAATTGTAAATGTCATGTTCCAGACCACAAAATTTGGTTTCACAATTTGCGATCAGTGATTTTGAATAAATACAAATCAATTGATTACCCACAAGCTGATGGTTGATTTTAAAAATGCTACGAATCGCTTTTATTGCTGACTTGTCTTAAGTAGCGCAAATTCAGTATTACCAACAACACTGTTTTACCAGTAATCAACCATAATAAATTGTCGAGTAACTTTGGGTCTTATCATCTTTCCAGACACAACACGGCCGCCAAAACCGGGTGAAGAAAACGGCCGAAGTTATTACTTTGTCTCGCATGAGCAAATGATGGCGGACATTGCCGCTAATGAATATTTGGAGTACGGGACGCACGAAGAGGCTATGTATGGCACAAAGTTGGAAACAATTCGACACATTCATGATCAGGGTTTAATGGCAATCTTGGACGTCGAACCTCAGGTGGGTCCAGTTGTTTAACTTCTATATTTTTAGCCTCTAAAGTGTACTTTTAGTAAATATTTTGTACACATATTTTGCTTAAAGTTTTATCCAAATGGTATTCTCCTAAGATTTTGTGGAAGGTGTTTTCTAAGTTGTTTTATAAGATATAAGGTTTTTAAAAAGGTGTTTTTGTGATAAGATATTTTGTGGTCTCCCAATGTTTTTTGCAAGAATTTGCTTTTGAAGGTGGAGAGACTTTTTACCTCAATTTTGAACCAAGTATTGAATCCTTGAGACAAAAAATTATCACCCAACAAAAATTATAATGAAATTTGTCCCGTCCAGTGTCACTTTAGTTATTTTTACAGCACTTTTCCAAGAAAGTGCTAAATCCCAAATCTGATAATGATATTCCTTTAGAAAAATACTTTGAAGTAAACATTTACTTTGAGAAAGTGAATGTTTACTTTTAAAGCAGGATTCAGTACTTGTCCTCAATTTTGGTTCTTATGGGTTAAAGTGCCACCAACCACTTTTTGCTAAACCTGGTGGTGGTTTTGAATGCATAACCTTATAAAGATGAATTAAAAGGTATCAAATGGTTTATGGCTATTGATGTATTTAAAATCAAGGCGGATGCCTGAAGTATAAACATTGTGTCAGATCTATTTAGTTACGGTGCAGCTACTATGAATGAATACCATTTAAATAGTATGGTATATATATATATAATATATAGTATAACATGCATTGGTTGATTGTAGTGATATTTTGATCATTTATTGACCTGGCTGAAGAATTTGACAGTGTTCTAAGTTGAATTCATGCATCACAGTGTATATCATAACCTGAATGAGTAGACATTTAGTTGACTTTGAAGTATATGTCTCAATTTCAAATTACCGGTGAATTTTAAAATCTTGCTTATTTATTATTTTGATATTATTAACCAATTAATGCATGAAATTTTAGAACTTGTTTAGAATGCGATAAACTGATTTTTCGAGACATATACTTTAACTTTGCATTGTAATGGGAAAGTTTTTTCCTCCTAATAATTTTTATTTTCTCCCTACTTAGATGAATTATTTTGCTTCGACCCAAAAATTGTTTATTTTGCTACAATCAAATCCTTCAGCTTGGTCCAAAATACAAGTAGTATCATTCCAAACATATGCAAAGTATGTCATTATATATGCAAATTTATGCGAAACTTGAGAGAGAATATATTCAAAATTTATGTGAAACTTTCTAATACATAGTCAAACTTTGCCAAATGAAGCACACTACATTTTGCATTTGAAAAATGTATAATATGACAAATTGTTTGATTGCTGATTGCACCAAACACATAAAAAAAAGTTTTAAGTTACCGTAATAGACAAAATTGAAACATGTATCAGCTTTAAATTTACGATATGATGACATTCTTTGCACATGAAATTTGCTTGAAAATCTTAATTTCAATGTGGCAGTTACTCAAAAAAGAATCGATGCTAATAAGTTGTGGTCGTGTCAAATACAAATGACCTGCTTAATTCTTTCTGTATCATCTTTTCGGTGACTGCGACATTGAAACTTTCCATTATTTTGCATCTTCTGCTTGAGGTACCCAAGGATTTTGATATTTCGTTAATTGATGTCAATTGCTATTTAATTTGATTTTTTTTTTTGCAATATTGCAATTTTGATCCTGCATGGTAATCTAACAGCATGGAGAATGAAAAAAAAAACCCCCGACTTTTCACTTCTAGAATTCTTCTGAATTCAGAGAAATTTTGACTAACTTAAATTCTTTTTTGACTGCAGACCTTCCCTCTATTAACCAATATATTTTTTTAACATTTTTATGAATTTACATATTTGTTGTGAACTATAAGTGCTATGTCTTCTAATACTGCATCGTCTAATGCAGGTCCCCTGAATATATTGAAATAAAAAATCTTTGAAACTTGTTTTCCGTCCCCAAAACCTTGAAGTTTTAAAAATTTACTGCAGAATTACCCTCTTTACCTGGGGACTCTCATTAAGCATCATGTACGTATCTAGGTATACATTTATTGGCCAAGTGCTGTATCAAAAATTCAAGATGCTTAATCATAATGAAATTGTACGAGTTGCACGGTTGAAGACGTTTGCACTAGCAAGTATTATACATCTTGAATAAGAAGTTCCTGATATCTATAAAAAGCGTTGTGAAGTTTAAATAGTATAAAGTTTATGAGGGATAAAAGTTAATTTCCGAGTTGCGTCTTTGTCACTTGAAGGAGCTGATTCCTTTGGCCAGATCTCAGTGAAGCCTTTTTGTAATTTTTAATTTTTCTCGCTTAAGTAAAACCTGTTAAACTGTTTTCAGGATATTTCTTTGCATTTCACAAGTATAAGAACATCTTTCATTATACAATAATAATAGCCAGCAATAACAATATACTTATTGATCACTAAACACAGTCATCAGCAGATATTAGTGTGATGTTTTCACGGTATTTTGTCAAATTGTTATTAATATTTAAAGACATCACTCGAAAGCATCAGGCAGCTAAGTTTAGATTACAGTCATGAATGACAGAAAAAAAAAACGAGTAAAATAGAAACACTTTGTACCAGTATTGTGTATGTGCTGTGTCAGGGATTAACGATTCAGAAACATTTCCAGTCTATTTACTAACTATTCAACTGTCGACAGTTTGATACAAAACTAATCCAAACCTGTGGGATTGCGCCACGATTTCGTGCGCCTTAACAATATTAAGCAGTGTTATTAGCATTGTTGTGGTCATGAATCCAGTTAGCATGTATTACGTTGAATGATCGGCATTTGAAAAAACTAACATAAGCGATAACTTAAAATTGCTGTTGCTGCCTGTTTGTTGCAGATCTGCTATGACTATCTCTCTCTCTCTCTGTTGTATTTTGTTGACCTAATTTATTTTTCTAGAATTCCAGCAATTTTTTATCCCCCTTTTCCCATAGCGAGCTCCGTGTTCCTTCGATATATATCTCCCCAAGCTCCGATTGGCGGACGTTTTTTGTTTTTAGGACAAATTTCTTCGTCGAAGTTGTGTCTCGCCTTGGCTGCTGAATGAGTGTCGCTCGATTCTAACGAGCTGAAATTCTAACCCTGGCCAAAATGATTTTATGTTTCATGAAATTGTCTCATGGAGATGGAAGTGTTTCATCATGATGTTCGATGATATAATTGTCTACATGTCTGCTTTGATAAATTTTTATAATTGACCATTTATTTGTGATTGATCACTGTAGCGATTCAATTCTCCGTCTAATTGCAATTGTGAGTCGGCGAACGTGTGATCTAATTAGGTTTTTGTGTGTCGTTGTTTTGTGATCGTTCTGTCATTCCATCTTCCGCACACTAAGATTAAAGAGGGCGCCACAGTCGGTATTTGCAAGAAATTTCAATATGGAGGCCGTTTTCAGAAATCTTGTATTTTGTAGGTGAACAAATAAATTTATCCGTTCATTTCCATTTGAAGAAATTAAATTCATCTAGTCTTACAGCTTTTTGTGATAGACATAGGCGCAAGCAGTCAAATTGGCAGATTGCATTTTGATAGTTCCTGAAGGTCCAACTCCGGCTTCACATCAGATTGCAATTAAGTTGCAATTAAGTTGCGATTAGGTTGCAATTGATTAAGTTGACATTGAGTTGCAATTGATGCTCTATCTGAGTTCATCTTGAAGGAGCATATTATTTGACAGATAGTTAAATCAGCAAGTTAAAAAGTGCAATTCACAGTCTATTGGGAATTTGTTGTGCAAAATTCTTTCAATAATATACTTTCGAATAAACAAAGCTTGTTTAGAACCTCCATATTTGCAATTGGACTGTGGTGCCCTCTAGGTCTATGACAAGTGTGTTCTAGTCTCATTGCGATTGTTTTGAAGTCTTTCTCACGGAGACGAAGTCTGACACGGACTCTTCTCACGAAGCATAAATGAAGAATGAAGTCCTATGTGACCTTTTGACTCATGAACTTAATTAGTACCTTGCTTTGAGAGCGACGAGCATTACATATAACTATATATTTCTGTGTCCCTTTGTTTTTTCACCTTCTCCACTTCAAGTTATTGGGGACTGACATGGATGTAAGTCTTGAATTCTCCTATTTGAACATTCTCTTGGTTTTTCTCCACACTTATTAGAAGGAGGCTTTTTATTTCATTTTGGCCGTTTTCAATTCTCAGTTCTGCACTGGAAACTTTCTGGCACAATATATCAATCATTTGACTTTCATCATCACTGACTTTTCTTTTGATAATGAGTTTTGACGTTATGTTTCGGCACTGAATATTTAGTTTCAACTTTCAGTATTAATTACCTACCCCCAGAGCTCCATGATATCATTTAGAGATCACTTGGGGTGATTTGGCAAATTTTCCAATTTCATACCTCCTTGTATATAAAAATATACACACACGGAAAATCACTGTCTTAAGTTTATACATCAATCATTTAGTTTTCATGATCACTTACTATGTTACCAAAAACTATTCACAGATTTCGAATTATTTTCAAAAAGTTCTTTTGGAAGGCAACACAAAGCGATCACTTCAGGTCAGGGATCACTTGCACGGAGCAGGGAGAATTTGTCATTGCTATAAAGAACTAAATGGAAGCCCTTCATATCATCTATAAACAGTTTTAAAATTATGGGAATTACAGATAAAATTGTATAAACTATTTCGAAATTGTTCATAAAATATTAAGCCTCATTTCTAAGCTGTGGAGCAGCCAAGTCTGCTATGGTTTGACTAGTATTAATACTACTACCAGTCTTAAAAGGTAGTTGATGACAGTGTAAAGTGAAAATGGTTTGCTGTTATCCTTACAAGTATACAGTCAACTATTGTTCAATTAGAAATCTAAACGCTACACAATGAATTGCTTCTTGCGAGGCACAGGCTTGAATACATGTTTTGACAAAGTGAAAGAAAAAGTTTCTATGGATTTAAAGTTTCGTAGAAGAAAAAAAGTTAACGCATGCTCTAGGCAGTTAATTTCCAGAATGCTTGGAAGTATATATGCTTCCCCAAATGTCATATCTATATAAATTTATAAATAAATTAAAACATTTCGAAAATTGAATTCAAACCTGACTCATGAGAACGAAATCCATTGCTGGAGCGTGTGCTGCCCTCTTCTGGTATCTGTGAGAACTACCAATTTTGGTGTTCCTATCTATCACCAGATGTCACTACTTGCAAATTCAAATGCATGAAACATAAATTCATTTTGGTCTGGCTTATTATTGGAGTACCGAGTATATTTTGTCTTGTAATTTTTCTTTTTTGAGTCGTAATAATAATTTTCTTTTTTGCTGTCTGTAAATATATATATCGTTTGTTTTTGAGGCATTTGCTTGTTCTGACGTAGCATGCACGTAGTAGTTAGTGGTTCATGAAAAAAACATCCTCAGCATGATGTCGTGTTAAGTCATCTGTCGTAGGATTTTTTGTTCTATTTTGCAACCGTGCTGCACTCTGGTGTCTTGTCGCTTTAGTAGTTTCCCACTAGGTGTCTCTAGTGTCTAGTGAGCTGCATTGTGACGTAAATATTGTATAGCTTTTTGTTTTAATAGATTTTATTTCCCTAGATACACACTTCATCTCTACTAAGTTAACTAATCTTATAAAAAGTAACAATAAAACTTCTAAAAAGTTAACTTATTCAAATGTAACAAGTTCATAGCAATTAAACTATGTATGTGCTTCCATTAAAATAACGAACTGGTAATTAAGGAAATTATGGATACTCAATAAGATTTTTGCGATATAAGTTAAGATATTTATATTTTGAGACCTCAATCTTTTCCGTTATTGCATCTTTTTCATTGTAATGGCATTTTGTTTAGCGTTTTACTTTCTAGACATTTGAGCTTTTCATGTAAAGCTTGTAGTTGTTGTATATGATTTTTGTTGCTTTTTTTTTTACTAAACTTTCCCACTGCAAATTTTACTGCTCTATTTTTGCCTGGACACCTGTATACATAAGTTCACTTTGATCATATGCAAATGACTATTGAGATACCTGAAAAGTTATAACGGGTAAGGGAATCATTGCTGAGGTACTGCCAAAGTCAGAATTTTATTCATGACGTCTGAGATTGGTTTCTCAAAACGGAGCCGAGTTGTAGCTCATTCGGCTTGGTGTAGTTCCTGTGTTATAATTCTGATATTTCAAGATCTTGCAGAATTGGGTTGTATACAGATCCGATTCAGAAAACGAGAAGTATCAGCTCTCGATTCTGGAATTTCTTGTGTGATGTCAATTTATGATATGACATGTATTAGACGTAATTGGTACATGGTACGTGGTCACAGATGTGGTACATTAGTCACGTATGAGTCATGTGATGTGTGTGCGTGGTTTTCTTTTCTGTCCTAAGAAAGAACTCGCAGTCCCCACCCTAATTTAGATATGCTGGGCATATGAAAGTCACTGTGTAAGCAAGCCACTGGGCATAATGTTTTTTAAAAATCACTCTCACAGACTCATAGACTCTCACGGCCGTTAAATGTTACTAGTAGGTCCAATTAGCTGTTTCCTTCCGATATTGGTACAAATTAAGGTATATATATCACTGTATGTCACTTCTTATAGGTGATTTTCATGTGTGTGAATCTGTGTATCTCAATTTTGTGTTATTTACTCAATATATCTACTTCATTTATGTATATTTAATAGCTATCCATATATATATTCTACATATTTCACTAATGGATTTTGCCTTTCAGCCACTTCTTCCTCACTCAATGCATGGTCTCTGATTGTTGATTTTCAGGCCCTTAAAGTGTTGCGAACGGCCGAGTTTGCTCCATTTGTCGTCTTTATAGCCTCTCCAACTGTATCGACGTTCAATGAGGTAAAGTTTAAAGTTAACTTGAGGTGCATGTGAATGCTGACTGGTCATTCCTTGTGTACTTCCAGGCCTTGAAAGTACTGAGAACCGCTGAATTCGCTCCATATGTCGTGTTCATAGCTGCGCCAAGCATGGCAACCCTAGCTGAGCTCAAAACTAGCATTAATGTAAGTCCTACCAACACACGTTCTCTCTCTCTCTCTAGTTCTCTCTCTCTCTCTCTGTCTCTTTCGTTTTACGTTCACGACGTTCTCTGTGGCGTCCACAACGTTGTGTTGAGAAGTTTCCCGTTGATCTCAAATTTATTCCTCGTATGAAATCAAAGAGTACGCTCTTCAGATCCAACTGGCGACTTGTTGATCCAACTTGCAAAATCAACCTTTCAATCTATTGCCACTATGTATAGAGATTTTCGTCTATAGTTATATAGACACCTTTCCGACAAATTCTTCACGGCAATCAAGATAAATCATCAACATTGCTGCACACCACTCTAAAAATCATACTACCTTGGTACACTTGCATTTGTTTATATCTGTACTTTCTATTGGTACCTTTGTTTGAAAATTTGCAAGTTCGATTTTCTCTTTGTCATGCCATATCCGTCAAATTTTCTGAAGTAATTTTGAAGAAACTTCTAAAATTGTCGCAGCAGTATGTATAGTTACTGATTCTTCACTTTCGTTTAATAGTAATGAATTTCAATGTTACCTATTCTGATTGGATTGTGACTAATTAAGTTTACAATATTCAAAATTATTTATGTAAAAACAAATTGTGATTATAACAATGAATTGTGCAGAATTAATTGTCACTGATGATAAAATGTGTCAAAATTATATATATATTTAAATTGAGGTAAGTATAATAAAGCTGGCCCAAATATAAAGATTATAGCCAGTCGAAAATTTATATAACTATAGTTGGATCTGAAAAGCGTACACATATTTATTAGATTAGTTTGTCTTTATTAGTTGCATGCACTTATTAAGCAAAGTCCTGTCTGTTTGTTGTTTTTCCGTTTCTAGTTTCCTTTTCCCACTATTTTCCGTTTCTCATATGTATATTTTCCGTTTCTCTTACAATTTCCCGCTGTATGCATCTGCTATCTATCCGCTCATCCACATATATCCACCACTTATATGATGACCAGTCAGTATTTCATTAATTTTGATATTTCAATAATATCTCCTTTAATTAATATATATTATATATTATGATATAATATTTCTGCTTGCTTTGTAACATATTTGTGACATATATTGTGTAAAAATAACATCTGCGCTGGTTGTACATATTAGTATGTGAATTATGATTAGGGTAACATTCTCATAACGTTATAGTGTAACTTTAAGACATGTTTGGGGTCCAGATATTTTCATTTGGAGAGTTTTAGATGTTTGTACATAAGTTTCGATAATAAAATCTTCGATTTCTTATCAACAAATTTGGAAATTTGCCATTCGGAAAAGTGGAATTTTGTCTTGATACAATTTGCAACAAAAAAATCAAACCTCCTGAATTGTATCGATTTCTGGTAATAATTAAATAAGGAAATTTCAAAAACAAGATACAATATTTTTATCTTAGATTTTTGTGAATAATTATTGCATAGGTGCACACTATACTGTCATTCATTTTGTTTAAAAACTGTTTTGCATATATATATATTTGAAAGTACATATATTGTTTTGTTCGTACCGTACACTTATGCAGGAATATGTTGTAAGTGAAATAGCATCTATTGTATTGTGCATTCATTTTTTGTCTGAAGTAACTAAAAAATGCATGAATTTTGATGTCTCTTTTGTTAATTTTGTATTTTGATGTGCTGAGATTGTGACGTTACAAACCAAACTTTGAAACTCAAAAGTTACTTGATACTTCAGGGAATAATATTATAATTTTGAAATTAGTATCCATGAGGTGTCACCATATAAAGGCCTAACTTAGATTCCACCTGGTGTGCGTTTTCAGACTTAATTAGCATTTGAAATGTGAAAACTTATTAAGACTTATTTGAGATTCCAAAAGACTATATCTTTTTGATCAGGGGTAACCCATGGGTTCTTTTTAACTTTCAAGTTTCATACTTAAATTTCTCCACATATACCTAAGCATCTAGCCCTAATTACTGAAAAATGTTATTGCAATTTAATGAGTGAACAAATATGTGGTCCCCACCACCCCAGTTTCAATACTTATATAGAACTTTAAAAGGCGACAATTTTATTTTATGAATTTAATTTCCAAATTTCTAATCAGAACTGAATGTCAAAGCATCGAGGCATGTAACCACATGTGACGCCATGTTAGATTTTGTTTGAGAAACAAACGATTGGAAAAAAAATGAAATATAATCGAATGACTGTTTGGGATATATATGTCACCCCTATTAAAAGTGCATGGATTGACCATCGTTGATTTAGAATGCAAAATGTTACAAAAACAAAAAAGCTTATAACTATTACATATATATACTGTGGTAGGTCCATTGTCTTTTCCTTGTAATCGTTTTCTTAGCCTTATATATACTCTTTACAATAAGTTTCAGAATATCTCTAGTTGTTATTTTCATAGATGACATTACTAGATACCATACATAGAATGTAGATATTTAGATGTTTTATCAATAATATATGTATGTACATAACCTGCAGAAAAGAAATAAACTTAAATGACTAGAAATTAACACAATGCTAAAATGCTTAATTACCCTGTATTAATATGGACTAGCTAATGCACTGTAAGGATTAATGTGCTCCTTGATAACTATGCTGCCAAAAACGGGCCAAAATTCAAGTTAATATCTGTCACTATTGATTTTAAGTGTGCGTATGACCCTTCTCGATTTGATATGTCGTCTGATGGTCTGTCTTTTTGTTTACAGGACGGTAGCTTGGAGAGACTAGCTCGAGAGAGCGAATTGCTGGAACAGGCTTACGGGCATTACTTCGACCTTAAAATTGTGAACAATGACATCGAAGAAACGATTCGTACGTTGGAGCAAGCGATTGATGAGGTTTGCACGACGCCCCAATGGGTTCCCGTCAGTTGGGTCTATTAATGAAGTGAACTATAAATAGCCTTGAAAAGACTTTTAACAACTTTACCTACTAGGAGTTGCTGCTCTCATGTTTCCTGCAATTATTACAAGACGGCGCCACTGGTTCTCTTACGGTCAATTTATAGGACTCGGAGGATTTTCAGATTTTCAATTAACTCAAGGAGGCGCCACTGTTGCATTGAAAAAATTTCACCACAGATGTCGCTTTCAATGGATTCTGAACCAATTTGAAGGTTCATTCACACAGCGGTTGGATACAGGAACGTACAAGAAACATCCTCTTCAATCGAGAGCCGTGAAACGCGTATACTGACTTTTAACAGACTATGAAATAGACTATGTTGAAAAAAGGCAAAATTTGTGACTAATCAAGAAGCTAGCCTGCTTGTTGATCTAATCTTATCAATGTCTGTAATAATCGGTCGACAATAATAATTGGTCAATAATAATTAGTCGACCACGGTCATTATCGTCGTCATGGCAACTGCAATTGCCAAAAACTTATGCTGCTGGTTGCATTACATGTAAATTGAATCGTATAAATATGTATATCACTAAATGTGCTAATTGTGCAATTGCATGAATGGTGAGGTAATATTTTTAGCATTCATCTCCAGTGGATTGACTGTCATTTAGGAATGCATCATACGTTACATGGATACTTATATTAGTTGTACCTAAGGATATCTGTAATTTGAATAATTGTAATTTGAATAATTACGAATAATTGGCATCAACGTCTTACAGAGGTCATTAAGAAACATTTTGCTTCCCAGATAGTGTTTTCAATGTTTCATTAGTGTTTGCCAGTGCAGAGGTGTGTGAGTGGTTAATTGCAATTGAGTACATGGTTAATTGCAGTTACAAAATTTTCTACAATTGTAACAAAATTGTTACAAATTGTAACAAAATTGTCGCCTGAGTGGGAAGAAACCTTTGCACGCCAATAAACTTGTCTAGTTTCATGTTTTCGTGATAATTATAAAAGATTTCAGTCCATTTCATTCTACGAAAGGAAGAAAATTATGCATATTTGAGTTATTGGTTGACAGCTAAAGGTTCTAGAGCATATTTTGAGGTTCTGAAACAATTCAAAGGTTCCTGAGCCATTGGAATCTGCAAAACAATGTTATATTGAATAATTGATTACTTATGGTCCTTGAGCTAATTTGAAAGGTTCTTTAGCCAAGTTAAATGGTTCTTTAGCCAATTTGAATGGTTCTTTAGCCAATTTGAATCATTCTTCACACTATTTAAAAAGTGATTGGGCCAAATAAAAGTTTTTGAGCAATTAGAAAGGTTCTCTAGCCAGTTTGAATGGTTCTCGAACTGAACGAAAGGTTGTTGGGCAACTAAAGGTCCTTGATCAATTAGAAAGGTTCTTCAGCGTATTTGAATGGTTCTTGAACCTGTTCAAAGGTTCTTGAGCAAATTCAGCGTTTTTAAACCAACCAAGAAGGTTCTTGATCCTTGTAACTATGCCCAAGCGTGGCATAATGATGACGTAGCTGCCAAAGTTGTAAAGTTTCTTTTTTCTGTAGATATTCACAGCTTTCTATGTCCCATGTGTTAATACTGCAGCATTGTGAGAGTACATTTAGTATTGTGTTTCATGAAAATATCATGTGTTATTTGTAATATAACAAATCTGTTGCGAATTTGTTATATTCAAAAAGTGTGAATGAATCAGAGATATGACGATTGTGTGTCCCACTAGCTTAGAATTTTATACAATTTTATAATGTCAATTATATTATGGTATACATCGCTGTAAGTTGCATATATGAGGTCAGTTTTACGGTTGTTTTTTAGCGATATGTTCCCAACTTTTTCACACTGTAAATCACTCTAAACTTGGATTGTAATTAGTCAATGTAAATCTTTAATTGTTACTTTAAATGTTAATTGTGTACGTCTGCGTTTATGTATCAAATCATGTCAATGCTGTCTCTGTATAACTAGTTTATTATGATTAATTGGAAGCGTTTCAAATAAAATCATGTGTCCCATTTCGCTATTTAACTGAGAAAAAGTGAAATTGTGGAATAAAATTGTACATATCCATCGCACATTGTTACATGTGACTTAATTAGGGTTCATGGTAATATTAATACTAGAGAAACTTTGAAAAGGATTCAAGGAATAACGAATAAGTTTGTTACAAAATGTGTAGAAACTGTCAAGATTTTTACTCTTGGAAGTCTATCGCCTCTGTTGTGAATATTTTTTGCATGAGAGGGTTAATTTTCATCACCAGGATAATTAAATGGTTCTACTGGTTTAAAATCTTGAATATACTTAATTTAATTTCTTAATTATGTATCAAATACAGAAAGTGGAGCGAGAAACCACATTTAGCGGCTGCTCGTTGGTGTATTATTAAAGTGATTGATGCCAAAAATAACATACAATTCATATTAGAATATAAGTTTGTAGCTGCTCTGTTATTGAGTTTTTAAATGTATTTATTTTAATCGTTATTAGTGATCGCCCGATCGTATTTATTAATTTTGCTGAGCATATCATTATTAATCATGTACAATTGAGTCTCTTTTTTTAGCTCGTCTGTTTTCTTTGAAAACGAAGAGCTATTGTCGTCACTCGATCGGCGTCGTCCTCGTCCTCGTTGTCCCGGTTAAGGTTTTTGTAAGTGTCCATTTGTGACCTTAGTTTTGCACTTAGAGTTATGAAATTTGGTACAGGTATGGGGCTATGGGTATGGATCAGGAACATGTCGAGAAATCCAAGATGGCTGCCATTTTGTGGCGGCCATGTTGGCAGCCATCTTTCTTTGTTCTTGAACTGCCCATTGTGACCTTAATATTTCACTTACAGCTATGAAATTTGGTACAGGTATGGGACTCTGGGTATGGATCGGGAACATGTCGAGAAATCCAAGATGGCAGCCATTTTGTGGCGGCCATTTTGGCAGCCATCTTTCTTCATTCTTTAACTGCCCATTGTGACATTAATATTTCACTTACAGTTATGAAATTTGGTACAGGTATTGGCCTGTGGGTGTGGATCAGGAACATGTTGAGAAATCCAAGATGGCGGCCATTTTGGCAGCCATCTTTCTTTATTTCTTGAATTGCCCATAGTGACCTCAATAATTAACTTACAGTTATGAAATTTGGTACAGGTATTGGCCTGTGGGTGTGGATCAGGAACATGTTGAGAAATCCAAGATGGCGGCCATTTTGGCAGCCATCTTTCTTTATTTCTTGAATTGCCCATAGTGACCTCAATAATTAACTTAGAGTTATGAAATTTGGTACAGGTATGGGCCTGTGGGTATCGATCGGGCACATGTTGAGAAATATTAAGATGGCGGCCATTTTGTGGTGGCCATTTTGTGGTGACCATTTTGTGGTGGCCATTTTGGCAGCTATCTTTCTTCATTCTTGACCTGCCCATTGCCATCTCAATATTATAAGAGTTATGAAATTCGGTACAGGTATTGGCCTATGGGTATCGATTGGGAACATGTTGAGAAATCCAAGATGGCGGCCATTTTGGCAGCCTTCTTTCTTCTTGAACTGCCCATTGTAACCTTAAAATATCGCTTAGGGTTATGAATTTAGGTATTGGCCGGTGGGTGATAACCTGCCACACATTGATAGATTTCACTTTAACAGACGAGCGTTGAAACCGCTTGCGGTTCTGGTTAATTGTTGTTTTATAGATTGTTTGACAAGTTGTTTAAGATGTCTTGAATAATCTTTTAATATATCAGGTCATGTAGAATTCCATTCCAACCGTGTGTCCGACTTTGTTCATTTGAGTATAAGCTTCGGTTATATATCAGTTAGTTGCTTGAAACTTGTTAATAACATTGTGTCAAAGTGATTTTTGCATAAATGTTTCGCATAAATTAATCTTGGCTTTATTTGTAAGATGTATTTTTAACAGTTGTTATTCATTTTTGATTTCATATGAAATTTTAGCATTAAGTTTTTATCCCAGATTTTTAATTATTTAATACGAAACTTATGAAGTGGATCTTCTGATTTTAGTCGAGTTAAATGAATTTTCCTTTAGAGTTGGTTTATGATAAGATTACGACGAATGCTAAAATTGTATCACATAACTTTGTAAATTATTGTAAAATTTCAGAAATTTGAGTTGCGGTATACCAAATTAAAGGATAAATGAAACTGACTTTAATTGTATTTGAATCATTGTATCTCTGCTTCTTTGTTACTTTATGTTGAGAAAACATATTTGATTGGTCATACACAGGCTGTTTTATGTAGAATGAAAATTTGTAAAAAATCAAGAAGTGTAAAACGAGGATAAAATGAGTTTCATGTCGAAAAAATGAAATTGTGTAGCTAATGGAAGTGGATGAATAAACCATGTTTTCAAATGAAGTCAGAGTTTGAGTTATCTCTAGGCCAGACATAATTGATCTTTAGCTTCTCGGATCTTCTCGAGGCACTTTTCCAGGGACGGTCGGTAGATCAGAAAAAAAGGATAAAATCTTAATTTTTTATAACATCAATTTGATAAAAATTCTGGTTATGCTTAATTTTTTTTTTTCCGTAGGCAGAAAGTCTGTTGTGTCGGTTGATCTGAGAAGCTAAAAATTAAAGAAGTCTGGCCTTTATTTGGATGGATGTTTCATCCTTTGCTGCCGGTCAAGCCGCCCATGAACCTAGCTGTTGTGCTTTCCCGGTACATAATAGATCGAATTGATAGAGCATACACATCTGCCTTTTTTATAACAAAGCCAAAGAGTGAACTGACCTGCAGCGACAAAATGTGAATCGGATCCGGAGCTCCTCAAACTTCATGAGTGGAGACCTCCTCTCTCCAAGACCGAAAACAGCAGAATCCCACTGCCAGAATGACTGCCTGCTACTGCAATCAGCTGACCACAGATTGAACTAGTTAGTAAAATACTAGCTAGGTGTCCCTCCAATAAGTGCTGACAGGTGCTGCCCCAAGTGACAACAAATAATGGATTGTTCAATCCGAGATCCCGGACAGAGATCAGTATTGCCAGACCTAAATCAAAGCTCAGACCCAGCTCCTGCCCATTCGGTAGGCTAATTAGAGCTAATTAGCACAGGATGATTACACAGCAATGAGGCGAAGGATGATTGAAACATCCGTCCAACATAAGCCCAGGTGACCCAGCAAGAGCTTGATTCGAACCCTGCACCCAGAGATTAGCAGTCAAGCATGCTACCACAAGTTCAATCCTCCCCCCACCCCGAAATATTTTAAACCATCATTCAGAACAAGCAAACAGCCAAAATATTCAAAAAAATATAACACCACACATTACATGATATCTTGGACATATTTTATTACAGTAGTAGAGTGGCCCTCCAGGAGAACAACCGCAAATATAGTTCAACATACATACAAGTTGATACGGCTATCAATACTAAATTCTAGCTATAAAGCTCATAGTTCTACTATTTACATATGTATAACATGTATAGATAGATATATACTCATCGTGTGAACATAAATATTGTCATTTCAAAGTCACCGTAACTTGTCGCTAACAGTTCTCAACACAACAATGAAATTGTGCTTTTAATCTGTACATTTTTACATCAGACACTCTTAGATTTTATAATTGTCACCAATTACAATAAATAAATGTTGTAACAAAGCAAGACAGTTATTGCAGTGCAGCACACTATTCATAAATTTGCTTACTCATTTCAGAACTCTTATATCTTTATGTGATGGAAAAAAACTTGTTCACATATTTGTGATGCCCTATTATCTTAACAAGTACATGTAATTGCAATCTAACTTTATTTACAATAAATATTATAGGTATATTTTCTAATATTTATGGAAATGCTTCATTCGTACCAAAGGCAATTAAATAGCCAAACCCTTGTACTGATATGACATCTAAATAACTATTTCTCATTACAATTGCATCCATTCTGTTAAGACTATAGATCTAAAACTTTGTTATTTTACAGCAGAAAAAATGCGTCAAAAATGCCTTGTATTTTCAATGATCCACAAAAAATAATAATATAATAATATCTTGAAAATTCAGCACCGTAACATATATCTTTACTTAATCTGGATCATTCATTGACTCTCATTCAAACCTTGTACTCTATTTATAGTGTAATTAATACATTTACCATTCCGTAATTAGCTACAGTAGTAATATTTCATATTTCGCAATAAATAGTCTTTACACATACACCAGACGTAAATGTACAGCAGTCATTTTTAAGGATAATTGAACACTTTAACATCAAACTATTTACAAAATAAAATATTGCAAATACATTCATATGCCTAATACCAATTGTCTTTGGTATTTTAAATATGAAATTCGATGACAATACTACGAGAAATGATAGGTATGAGATGAGACGAAACGGAATTATAATATTTTGTAATTTTTTGATTTCACATTTTTCTAAAAAATTATAAATATTTCACAGTAACTTCTCAAAAGCTGAAGATAGTCAAAAATGTCTACATAAATAACTTCATATCTTTCACGAGAATAATAATAAGTATAATATTGGAAAATTCAATAACTCATATTTGTAAAAAGTAATAGTGATTACATATAGAGATGCATTTGTATTCCCCAAACATTTTTTAAAAATTGACATTTTCAAACTATCAGGACACAAAGTTATGTAACAGATTAACTGAGATCTGAAAAATACTCTGGACATTTCATAGTGCACATATATATTCTAAAATAATAAATTCATTAAGAGTAAAGCAGATCCTCCAATATAACAACACTTTTGACATAGTGACAAAGGAGAAAATCTCAATTAAAAAATAAACTGATTTTCAAAAGTTAAAATTAGTCACGTTAAAATTAGTTTCGGGACCCATTAAAATATCCAACACACAACTAAATTAATGTCAAAACAACCAATTAGTAAGGAAATCAATTAATTTTTGTTAAGATTACCTAAAAATGTTTAAAAGTATTTATCTCAAGATTATTTCAAAAAGATCTAAGAACTTAAGATTTAAAAGTCTTAAATATAGCTCTATTTACAAATATTTTATATCATGGACATGTTATTAAACAATGGACATTTCATAACATATATTTACAAGTAGGTTAGACCTATCTATGACATTACAACCAGCACTCGACCTTAGAGGTCAAACTGTGACTCTTATTTGACCTTCAATGGTCGTGTAAAAGAAATGTAGATCAATTTTTCATTTTCCTAAATCAAGTGTTACTTTTTCTGAAAAGTAATAACAACCAAGTCTCCGGCACTTTGAAAGTTTTCAAGAAAATCTGCTATTTCTGCAAAATGTTCGCATGGAAACCAGTTAAACCAATTATTCAAGAGCAAGAAATGTTTTTTATCTAATTTTTTTTCTGTGAACCCAAGAATTGACAGAAACTCAAATAATTTCTATGACTTGAATTCCAGGAAACAAGATCATCATGACACATTGTTGTATAAAATAGTTTTCAGCCTGACAAAAGTCACATATTGACAAATTTTCACATTTCACGGACGACAAACTTTTAAAATTCCTTTGAGACTCTGAATTGCCGAGATATATAAAGCATTTCTGTGACGTTCAAACAGTACGATATTGGATAAATATAACTAGAGCAGACTTATAGCGAGCAAACAAGACCACAGAATGCTCTATAAAACTATTAACGTGCATTTTATTACTCATCCTCTTGCGTTAAATAGTTCACAAGGTCATCAACATGTTCCAACTCATCTTCCGGTAATTCAGCCTCTTCCGAACTATCGTCTGGCTGTAACTCTGGCTTGAGTAAATTGTCTATAGTGAATCTGCTATTTGGCTTGTGTTGAGCGTTGGGGCTTACTCTTTCGGTGTTTTGTTTATCTCCTGCGCCAGGTGCTTCTAATGTTGTTAATGTTGTTAACCTCTCGTGACCATTAATTTTTGTCATCACAGTACTCGTGCCTTGTTGTGCGGATACAGAACTTGTCGAAGTTAAATTTGCGGGATCTTTATCATCATCAACTGCATCAGTGTCTTTGTCATCTTGACTGTCTGTTTTTGCTTTATCGTTCGATTTTTTGTCACTTTTAGATTCGTCCTCATCCTCCTCCTCTTCTTCTTCTTCTCCTTCTTCTTCCTCAGAGCTAGATCTCAACACGTTCTTCTTCTTCCTGGGAGTATCCTCCTCACTTTCTTCCTCCTCTTCTTCTTCTTCCTCTTCTTCCTCCTCGGTTTCCGTCTCCCCTCGTTTTTTCGTCATTGACTGCAACGATAACCTCACCGGCTTAACTTTGCGTTTCTTTGTAGCGTCGTCATCCGAAGGAACATACTCATCATCTTCTTCATACCTGTTAAAATTTATAACAAAACTTTGTTAGGATTAGCATCATACAAGGATGAGTGGATGATTGTGGCTTTACATCCTGTATTTATGCACTCAGTGGACTAATCAAGACCGGAGAAACACAGCAATGAGGCAAGGGATTAAAACTCCTGTCCAGCATAAGTCCAGTTGACCCCGCCATAGTTAGATTAGAATCAAACCCAGGATCCAGCGAAAAACACACATAAACCGTGTCTTAAATGGTCTTTTTTCCTCAGTCAACTTTTTCTAGTTTTTGACCAAAGCTTTTGCTTGTATGAAGTTACTTGGCATTGCTATTGAACCAATATTTTTTATAAATACATGGATTAAATTGTGAGATGTCTGAACACAGACGCATTGGAGAGCAGATGCAACACTCTAATAGTTTCATATACATGTAACAAGAAAGTGTAAACAATTTCATACTTAGTAGAACTGAGTCTTTTCCTCCGTCCCTTGACTTCGGAGTCTGAATCTTTGTGTTTTCGTTTTCGCCCCAATCCGCTGTCACTCTCCTCGTCCGAGTCTTCAGGCATGACCTTTCCCCTGCTGCGCCCTGGTGGAGGGTGTTTGCGAACTTTTGGCGACACCGTCTCCTCCTCCGTTTCCGATTCTTCTCGGTAACTGATCTGTCGTTTGGCAGCTGTGCGACGTCTCGTTCTGCGACTGCCGTCATCATCTGATTCGTCGCTTTCATCTGATGCTAGAATGATAATCATGTAGCTCAAGATATAAGTTTCCGAAGTTTCCAAAAATAAACTTTTAAAGAAACATGAAAACATTGAAGGTACTGTAACACAGACGTTTACAAGTGAGTCCTAGGACTCAATTTTTTCCAGAATATTTCAAATCTATGAAGAACCTCTTGAATGTAAATTCTCGATCTCGGATTCATTAGAATGATTGCCATCAGGAGATTTGATGAATGTTTTCAAATATTTTGACGATTTCAACACTTCCACTGAAGAAGATGATACCAATTATCGTCGAAATATTTGAAAACTTTCATCAAATCTCCCGAAGGTAAATTTATCATTCCTATAAAAAACCTATCGGAGACGGAAATAGAGGCTTCTCAATCAGAAATATGATATTTTCAATAAAAATTTTCATATTTTTAAAATTGTATTTTTGCAACAGATGCAGCTAAATTGTTTATTTTGCCATTACAAAAAATTTATTTTCTAAGTTGGATTAAAGCATCAAAATCGACATGAAATACAATCATTCTCAGAATACTCAATCAACTGGAATTCAGTCATTAAATTTGACTAAAACAACAATTTGGACACACTCACCATAGTCCCTGCTTCTTCTTCTCTTCTTCTTCTTACTCTTCTTGTGTTTTGATTTTTTACTCTTCCTTGCCGATCTTCTCGTCTGGATCCGACTGGATCTTCTCTTCGGTTCCTCTTCCCATTCGGAGTCTGAGTCTGACCCCTGATCTTCAAATTCCTCTGATAACACATCTGACGCCGAGTCACTGCAAATAGAAAATCATAGATAACTTTAAATAAGTGTTATGTTAAGTAGCCTATGGGATACAATTTTACAATAGGATGGACAGATTGATGGATGATTGGGGCTTTACGTCCTGTATTTATGTACTTGGTAGGCTAATTAGGACAGGAGGACATGGCAATTAGGTGAAGGATAATTGAAACAGCTGTCAAACATTGACCCAGGTGACCCGGCAAGGGCTGGATTCGAACCCTAGACCCAGCTACTGTTAGCCCAGCAGCCAGCACGCTACCACTAGACCAACCCTCCCCCCCCCTGGAACAGCAAAAGAAGATATCTATTCAGTAGCTGGTTGTGATAAGCCCTAATTACTCGTGCCATTTATTAAATACATAATCCTAAAATCAGGTGTGAAATTATGAAAACGATTCAAGTCTATCCTTCCAAAACATCGAAATACGACATGAAATACAATCATTATAATATTAAACACAGATTGACAGTAAGGCCAGACATAATTGATCTTTAGCTTCTCGGATCCTCTCAAGGCTCTTTCTCAAGAACGAAAAAAAGGTGAAATCTCAATTTTTTATAATGTCAATTTGATAGAAATTGTGGGTATGTTTAATTTTTTTTTCCGTAGGCAGAAAATCTGTTGGGTCGGTCGATTCGAGAAGCTAAAAATTAAAAAAGTCTGCCCTATACGCAGAACAAATTTAGTGAAACTTACTCTGAGGCCTTGTACTCTTCACTCTCATCTCCTTCATCGTCGTCCGTAGCATCGAGATTCGTCAACCGTCTTCCTCGCCCCTTTCCTTTTCCTCTTCCTCTCCGGCTTAACACGGGAGGCGGTCTTTCCGGCAATTCTTCGTCTTCCTCCTCTTCTTCATCTTCTTCATCTTTTTCTTCCTTTTCTTCTTTTTCTTCCTTTCCTTCTTTTCCTTCTTCCTCTTCTTCCTTTCCTTCTTCTTTTTCGTCCTTCATTACTTTCCCTCCTCCCGATTCCGTCTGCTCCTCTTTTGGAACGTCTGGTTTTTTGGCGGGAAATTTCTTGGCAGCCGCTTCCTCCTCTTCCGTTGGCATGCCTAAGATGTTGGAGATGTCTTTGCCCCGGCTGACTTTGGGTGCTGAAATTACAAGTAACGTTATTTTTACTTTATTTTCAAGAGATATTTTTAAAACAATGATTAAGACGTCAGTAGCAATGAAATTTGTGTTGGAATATCTCCTAAATTGAACAACAATATCATTGAAATTTTGAACATGACACACATTACAAACTAGGTCATACCCCCATTCCAAATTAAACATGGAAGACATATCGCACAGAATCATTAGTCTGCCAACCTCTCAAATAATTTAGAAAAATATATCTCCACCCACTCAATGTCTCGTTACGAAATAGGATGAGAAAACTTCATAATACAACACATCTCCTAAACTGACAAGGCGACAGACATTATCTTCTGAGCCGTGATAAAAAAAATGGTAAAAACCCTCTCAAAATTCAATCTGAAATCGTCAAATCGAGATAAAAAGTACATTCTAACTCACCCTCTCGTTTAGCCTCCACTTCGTCGTGAATGGCACTGTTAATGATCATATCATATTCCTCAAACTTGTAGCTGATATTCTTTCTCGACCTCCTAGACCTTTGCTGTACCATCGATTCGTCCTCGCTGCTGCTACTGCTGGAGCTACTACTCTCCGAATCGCTACTGCTGCTCCGAGATGAGTTGCTGTTTTCCGTCCGAGAGTCATCGTCCTCAATAGACTGACCGTCTTCGTCCTTCACAGACTTTCTCGGTCGAGGTTTGTCCTAAAATGGCGAAAATATAAGAAGAATACAATTGTAGATTTCTAAATTCAAAAATTCCTAAGAATTGAACCATTGTAGATTTGATACTGACTCTGCATATTCCATTTGAGATGACTATAATAGTCTGAAAGCTCTGGTAAGCAAAATGTCAGACTCTGAGAGACTATTATAATTATCTCATATTGCATCGAATTATTTAAATTTGAACAATTTAATTCTTCATTCACTGTTTTTAATATTAACTTTTAAGTAATACAGCAAGAGAATCTTTAAGAACAGTTGTTCCAATCAAGAAGAGAACATAGTATTACATCTGAACTAATAAAAAATAATGCACCAAAGTGAGTTTATAGACTGAAATAGTATATCTCACCTCTTTGAGTATATTATCCAGACTAATACCAACAAAAGCCAATCGTTCCTTTCTGAAAAAGAAAGAAGACAAAAACGTGTTCAGCAAAAGAGATGCAAACGACTTACATCAGGAACATAACAAATTGAATGACGAATTGGGGATGCACCAATAGTCCTATACAGTTATACTAGTGATATTAAAAACTCTTTTTTCACTGGGATAGATACCAATATCATACTGACATAGGCTATCACACTGGCTAGTTTTGTGATACCAACACAAGGTACTGTATCGATGCATCCCTACACAGGCTATGACAAATGGTACTTTGGACACTTACCTTTTCACAAGTCTTTCCTTCTCTTTCATTTCTTGATCGAGACCTCTCAACTTGTCTTGAAGACGTTCTATTAACATATTCTGCAAGAAAAATTAATTAATACATGCATACTTAATATTGTTGCAGTAATAATTCAGTTAACAACATATCATATTTCAAAAGACTATAAAGTAAAAATCAGCTATCAGGAAGAAGGAAATTACTAAGGACACACAACAAGCTATTCTGCTAGTAGTAACCCATAAGAACTCCAAACTAGTTTCAGAAACTAGGATTTTAACAGTTCTTAGACAAAAAAGTTTGTGATAAATCTTAACCCATACTCACATGCTCACAAGGAGGACAAAACCAGTCACCATCGGGAATTATCATGATAGGGGGACGCAAGCAGGCCGAGTGGTAGCCGTTATCGCAGTGGTCACATAACAAGATCTGAAAATAGACAAGAAAAGTTAGAAAACATGAAGCAAAGAATGAATGGATGGATAATGGGGGTTTACCTCCTGTATTTATACACCTGGGAGGCTAATTAGTACAGGAGGACACGGCAATGAGGTGCAGGACAGTTGATACTGCTGTACAACATAGGTGCAGGTGACCCCACCACAGCTGGATTCGAACCCTGGGCCCAGTGACTGGCAGCTCAGCAGGCTACCACAAGTAAATATTTCGGCATTTAATGATGCTTTTCACATGAATATTTTGTCTTTTATCAAAACCTAAAATCTGGCTATTTTTCGTGAAATTTTAATAACATATAACGATTTTTTAAAGAGAATAACCAGAACAAATGCAATAAACAAACATAAAATTATTCCAAATATAGCTTACCCATTCTGGATGGTCGTATTTATGGCATTTACAACACGGAGTGTCGTCATTTAGACATTCTTTTTCTTTTTCTGGAATTGTCAAAAACATAAATCATCAGACACAAGTCATACGCATCATTTGAAGAATCAATGATTAAAGCAATAACAAAGTATATAAATTGAATGTGAAACTGTGACAATAATTAGCGAATAATTTAAGCGAAAATAGTGATTATAAAAACCAGAAACAAGTGCAGAAACCAAACAAAACATAGACGTGTGACAGTAGAAGGCTTATTGTCCATAAAATCTTAATTAATTTTGTTTTATAATTTAAAGTTGTTTACCCTGACAGGGAGTTAGTAGTATTAGAATTTAGTAATAACATGACATTAGGCCTTATCTGAGGTTAAAAAAATCCCATGTCAAAAGAAAGTACAAAAAAATAATAACATATGAAAAGAAAAGAATGTGACAACACCAATTCAAGATATAAAACCACGCCAAAGTTCCTTTAAAATCCTTTTTCTTAATTTTTAGACTTAAACCTAAAATGAACTTCGACTTTTAATTTAAAACCAAACCACCTTTTTTTTTCTTTTTTTGACTTAAAAATTATTTAAAATCAATTAAACCTTAGATTTGAAATTAACTTAATTTCATTTAATTAAACCAAAGCACCTTTTTCTTCTTTTTCTGAAATCAAAATGGTTTTATGTATAGTTTTGTGAAATTAATCATTTTATAAATCAACAGGCAACTAATTTAAACTAAATTCTCAACAATTAGTACAGGCAATAACATAAAGATAAATAAATGAATATTCTAAAATATCTTAGTAATAAAAGTTAATTTCATATTAAACAATTTTCATTAAACACCAATCAACCCCAGCATTCAACACAAATTGCAACATTAATCAAATTAATATCATTCTTACAGACTAAACATGCCATATGAATGTTATGTCATAGGGTTATTTGGATAAATTAGAATAATTGCTAACTATAATTTTTTTTTTCCAAAAACTTTTTTCACCATCTTTTTTTACCATGTCCAGTTGTCCACCAAATTCGCACAGTGAACTTTAATTGTCATACTTAGTCTACATGGCTTCTTTTTTTTTCCTTTTTCCAAATATTTTCACAATTTTTTCCCCCAAATTTCCAGATTTTTCAACTTTTTTTTTTGGCCTAAAATTGCTACAGTTTTCTAGTTGTGCGTTTATGGGCTGATATCTATGGACCTATTAATATATGCCTATAGATGTAACAGTGCATGTGGCCTGACAGGCGTTTCCAGTGAACTTATAATTGGACAGACCCATGATGACATTTAGTTGTCAAAAAGGAAGTTGGAAACTCAGTGATATGACAATTCCTAACAGATATACATCTGAATCAAGTTTTTTCTGAGATTTGTTACCAGAAAATTGCTTACAAGTTACTATTTCTTCTTGGTTTAAGAATATTTATCTTATGGATTTATGTACGGTAGATTGATAAATCTAACTTTACTTTCTTGAAAGTAAGCAGAGCCCTGCTAATCTTCAAATCTATCTGGAATCTAGATGGATGATAGGGGCTTTACATGCTGAATTCATCCACTTTGGCAGGCTAATCAGAACAGGAGGGCATTCAAATCTACCTACTAATCAAAATAAGCTAAATCAGACAATAAGTTATCTCCGTACCTTTCAGGGCTGCCGCTCTCTTTGCATTTCTCCCTTTCGGCTCGTACTCCGTTTCATCAACATCTGATTCGACATCTGTAGCACTAGGCGTCGACCAATGGAGATCAGAGTCTGACTCGTTTAAAATATCGTCCTCTTCCTCCTCCTCCTCTTCCTCCTCGCTGGAAGACGTCTTCCGTTTTCGCCCCTTTTTCTTCCCGTTGCCATTCGTCTTGGTAGACGGGTTGTAGTCTTCGTCACTCATACCTTGTACCGGTTTTTTCTTCTGTTTTTTATCCTGCTTTTTATCCTGCAAAATAAATATTTCCAATAATTTATGCTTTGTATTAATTTTAAGCTTAATTTTCATAGTTCTATGGAATGACCTTGGCCAATATTACACTAATAGAAGAATTTGAAGTCCAACTCTACAAAATATGCCTTTCTTTAAACTTTGACTGAGAAGGTCACAATCACTTTGATAAACGATAAAGTCACTGAGAAATCAGTCCTAGAAGTCAGTTCTATTCAGCACAAATAGTCTAATTGAATTGACTAAGCATGACTTAACTTCACTCAGTTACTCATTACATGTATACATACTACACAATGTACACTGGTAAGAGAAACTTATATTTATAATTTCATTGAGAAAGAGATCATGTAGATTGTCACTAAAGTTACCCAATTGGAAATTGAAACAATACAAGTGCCCGTCATTATTCAAAATAAACAACATAACATAGATGGATGGATGATTGGGGCTTTACGTCCTGCATATATGCACTAGGTAGGCTAATTACGAACAGAAGGAGGACACGGCATTGAAGTGAAGTATGATTTAAACAGCCGTCCAACATAGGACCAGGTGACCAGGCAAGAGCTGGAATCGAACCGTGGGCCCAGCGATTAGCAGCCTAGCACACTACCACTAGACCAACTCTCCTCCCCCAGCTGTAGATCATGTATTTGTTCATTTAGTTAACAAATTGGAAATTTAACAAATACAAGTCCGTGTCATAGTCACAGAACAAACTTTGAACCAAACAGAATTTATCAACAGCCATTTTATGACATCTCACCTTCTTCTTCTTTGCATGTCGTTCTTCTTTCCTCTTCTTCTTCTCAATCTTCTTCGTTATTCTTTCTGCGTCTTTTTCTTCTTCTCTCTTTCGTTTTCTTTCCAATTCTTCATCTCCGACCGTAAATAAATCCGCCCTCTTGCCTTTCGTTGCTCGTGAACTTCGCCGTAACCCTCCCACTTCTGGTTCCGGTTCTGCTTCGCATTCCACTGCTGCTTTTGCTTGACGAGCACCCCTTCCTCCACGACCTGCAAATAAAGGTTTAGACAAGAATTGTCTCACGATCTATAAGATCAAATATAGATTTCCCAACAAGAGTAACATTGTCTGAATTGTTTTCCCATCTGAAACAACCGATTTTTCTACAAGCAGAATACAATAGAGAACCATTTAAGAGCTGATAAAATTTAAGCATTCACAAGATTTTTCTCAATTCCTGCTGAAAATGATACTTGTAATGAAAAATATTTTCTTTCATTGTATGTCCAAACCTTTGCAGTAGCGTCTAGAGAGTGGTCAATACTTAAAGAAGCTGACAATGAAAATATTCAGAGCTCTCCAAAGAAAATTTAAGACAAACAAAGCAACGGTTGAAACAAAATCACATAAAACAAAGTCAAACTTTACACTGACCTCTTCCTCTGCCTCGGCCCCTCCCTCTCCCTCGGCCTCGACCTCGGGCAGAAACTTTCTCTTGGGAGTCTTGTGAATCTTCGTCATCTTTTCTCGATTCTGAGTCAGACGATTCATCTTTCTTCAGAGACTTCTTTATCTACAAATTACCAAACAAATAAATATAAAATCTAAATTTCTACATTTCAGATCTAAGATCAGAGAAGAGAAAAGAAAAACTTCAGTATGTTTCATCACAAAAGTAAAATGAATCACAATTGAAATTTATAATGGTGAAAAAGGTTCCTTCCATCAGCAATCAGTCAGTGAATCATCAAAATCTTGAAAACGTCATCTAGCTTTAAAATAAGATAATCATATCAGGCTACTTTGCACAAAAAAATCTGATCACCTTATGGCACAAAAATACACTAACAACTTAATAACAAGTGGGCTCCGCCAAATCGGAAGAAGAGACAACTGAAAATTGCAAGAAACCAATTTATGTCCGCCAGAGCAAGCGCATTTAAAGACCAAAAATTACCTAAACTTAAAGAAAATTGAAAATTGCATCATACATGCCAATGTTACTTTATCATTGTTTTTTATAGAAGCACCGACCTTGCCAAGAGGTTCGTCCGATGAGTCGGTCTCTGCCTCCTTCTTGGTCTTCCTCTTCTTTAACGTTCTTCCCTTTTGTCTTTTCGACGGAGGAGCATCGCTGTCTTCTTCCGATTGGCTTTCTTCTGACTCTTCCTCTTCTTCTTCCGATGATGATTCGTTCTTTTCCTCAAGATGGCGCTTTCTGCTTTTTCCTTCCGACTTGTCTGCTTGGCTCTTCTTTGGGGGCTCTGAAAGAGAACGAATGTTTTGATTAGATTAATTAAAAGGAGCTATCAAATAATTATTTAAAACATATTTGACAGAGGGAAATAGCATGTGATAATATTCATGAATTAGAATGGAGAAGTTCCGAGTGAAAAGGTCAAAATATGGGAAGCAATAGTTTATGCTAACAGGTATACCATACGACATACGTCCATACGCGGACACAACCACCTTTCTTGAATTTTTTAAATAATGAATTTCTGCCTATTCTCCAAAATAACTCTTGATAAATTCATAATATGAGCAGAGAAAAAAAATCCGATATCAGTCAAAATCAATCCCTTCCTCATTAAACACATTTTGGAAACTCTTAATGATGTCTTGCAATACTTCTCTAATCATATACATCCTTCAAATGGCTAGGCTTTGGTTTTTCAGTTTACAATATTATATCTTTAAAGTTCTACGAACCTGGAGTTTCCTCCTCATCATTGTCACCTCTTCCTCGTTTTCTCTTTTTGGCATTTTTCGTTTCTTCCTTTCCTTCTGACTTTTCTTTTTCCTCTTTCTCTTCTGTCTTTTCTTCTTTTTCCTTTTCTTCTTTCTCCTTTTCCTCTTTTTCCTCTTCTTTTTCCTTTTCTAATTTCTCCTTTTCTTCTGACAATTTCTCATCCTCATTTTCACCATCTTTTGATTTTTCTAATTTCTCAGATTCCGCTGACTTTTCAGAAGCTTTCTTTGAGGAATCCTCTTGATCCCTTTCTTCCTTTTCATCTTTTGTTCCTTCTTTCGTAGATTCCTTTCCCTCTTTTCCTTCTTCATTCCTTTCTTTTGATTTAGCATCAACTTTCTCAGATTCAGCTTTGGAACTATCTTCTTTATCTTTGTCCTTTGACAAATCAGCTGTTTCTTCTTTATCTTCTCCTTTTGATTTAACTTCTTCCTTTTCATCCTCCTTTTTACTCTTTTCTTCTATTTCTTCTTTTCCTTTCTCACTTTTGCTACTTTCTTCTTTACTCTCCAAATTTTCTTTATCTTTTACTTCCTTTTCTGTAGTTTCTTTATTGTCTTCCTTTTTTTCTTCTGTTTGTTTTTCTGTTTCTTCTTTTTCCTTTTCTTTCTTTTCTTCTATTTCATCTTTGGAAGAATCCTTCTTATCTCCATCACCTTTTTCATCTTTCTTCTTTTCTTGGTCTATCTTCTCTGCTTCCTTCTTTTCTTTTGCTTCTGAATCTTTACTTTCTTCTTTTGTATCACCCTTTCCTTCTTTTTCACTTTCTAAATCCTTCTTTTCTTTTCCTTCCTTCAATTCTTTCTCAGAACTTTCTTTCTCTTCTTCTTTCTCTTTTTCTTCCTCTTCTTCTTTTCCTTCTTTTTCACATTCCTTTTTCTTCTTTTCACCATCTTCTTTTCCATCTTTCCCATCCTCTTTTCCCTCTTTTGTCTTACTTACATCTTCATTTTCATTCTTTTCTTCCTCCTTCCCTTCTTTTCCTTCCTTTCCTTCTTTAGCACCATCTGGCGGATCTGGGGGTTCTTCTTTTACAGTGACCTCTGACCCTTCTTTTGTGACCTCTGATTCTTCTTTTTCACCTTTGACCTCCTTTTCTTCAACTTTTACCTTCACTTCATCTACTTTTTCTTCTTTTACGATACCTCCTTCTTTTTCTTCCTTTATCTCAGTTTTAACAACTGATTCTTCTTTTTCTTCCTTTATTCCTTCACCTTCCTTCTTAATTTCTTCTCCTTTGATCTCTTCTTTATCCTTAACGTCTTCTAACTTGGCTTTAATGTCTTCTGATTTAATTCCAGATTCTTCTTTAACTTGATTTTCTTTGTTTTCTTCAGCAGCTTGAATAGCATCTAGAGAAAGAGGACACATAAAAAATATTAATTCTAATTCATTTAAAATATAGTACAAATTAGTTTCCAAATTTAGAACTCTCATATGATTGTCTACATATATTACAAAATTAAATGATTTGATGGGAAAGTAAAATACAAATTGAAACAAAAAATGATTCACTTTCTTACCAACAGGGGAAGCTCTGCTTGTATCACCGCTTGACGATTTACTGTCATTGTTCTCTGGCTTGACTTTGACTAACTGTTCAATCAGACTCAGTAAATCTTCTCTAGACCTGTAAAAATAAAAGCAAGTTGGATGGATGGGTTAATGGGGCTTTACGTCCTGTGTTTATGCACTTATTACTAAGTTATTAGGCTGATTAGGATAGGAGGAAGTCACGGCAATGAGGCAAAGGATGACTGAGATAGCTGTCCAACACAGGCCAATGTGACTCAGCAAGAGTTGGATTCGAACCCTGGACCCAGCGATTGTCAGGCTCGCACACTACCATTAGACCAACCTCCCCTCAGATTAAGGCAAGACAAATAGAAAAATCAATGCTAGTATTCAATTTTCAATAATAATTAATTCTGAAATTTACGAAATTGCAACTCACTGGACAACGGTCTCCCAAGTTTCAGCATCCACGTCATCCTGGTCTTCTCGATAAACCCGAATATTAAAGTCATTGTCCTAAAAGTAGATGAAATAATTCACAAACTCATATCGCACGAGAACATTCGAGAGGTTTCGCTGCACGTTTCGTATGACGTGTGCAAGTGCTCTCTAATAATATTGTTGTCATGGCAACCCACACGTTCACTGGACCAGTATACGTGTAGTAAAAACCTCTCCATTAAGTATGCCCCGGAAGGGCCGAGATTCAATCAATCAAACACATTATCAAAAAGTTACAATCCATTTTTAAGAATTTTACTGTCAAATATACCCAATATCAATCTGTTTCAATTCACTAACTCAAACATCTAGCAGAAAGCTACACTTGAGCCAGGACTGCTTTATAATAAGAATTATATTCCAATTATATATAAAAAAAAAACTCACAGTGATATACCAGTAAGCCAGACCGTTCTTGTCTCGGCCTATGGGCATACATCGCAACTGCTGGGCCGGCTTCTCGTTGACTTTTTCCTTGAATTTGTTATTGCAGTCAAACTGTGTTTCAAGAAGATTCTGGGAAAAAACATCAAGGAGAAAAAATTATAAATAAGAATCAGAATTAGAAAAAAAAGTAAATAAAAAGTGAGGAAATGCAACATTAATTTATTTCTTGTAATAATTATGGAATAAAGAAACATTGTAAAAAGATTGGGAAGTATTGATTCTTTCAGTTATAACAGTGAGGATAATTCATTTGTAAACTCTCACCTTAATGATGCGAATTTTAGTCTCAGACTTGCATCGTACAAAGCCGACCCTTTCAATCTCCCAGGCGTCAACATCAGAATAGCTATAGCAGAACTGTAATAAAAGGAGACATTAGAATATTTATCGAGCAGATAGATATGGTAAGCGACTAAGCAGTCAAGGAAATTACCATCTGCTCATGACAACCAATGTCTTCAGCCCCATATGACACTCTCCTCAGCACTGCCATCACTCTCCCATGACCTTCACAAAGTGTCATAGCCCAGCCATGACTTAAGCAGCGCTCAAAATCATCTTTGATGGGCTATTTAAAAATAACTGCTGCTACCATCACTTCTAAACTTGGCATAAAGTTGTATCACAGTATCAACTAACTCCATAAATTTTGGCAGGCTTATCCATTACATAATGAGGAAAAGAACTCAAAGGCTCCAGAGAAATAAGGAAATTGTCATCAGCTGCTGATGACTTTGCGGTACCTCGCGAAATTGGATAGAATATTTCTCGCTACTGTCATGCTGCTGTGTGATGAGGATGGGTGTACAGAGATCAGACTTCCTTTTGATACCCAACTGATCAACCCCACACACTCAATCATCCTGTCAGGACTAGGCGGCAATTGCAATTGTCATCATGTGATGGTAATTTCCCAGAATGCTAAGTGCAACTATTTTAGTCCAGTTCTAGAGGCTCCAAAGTGTTGAACAGAAACTTATCAATTGTCATAAACCTGTCTTACTTAAATAATGAAATTATAGTACAAAGAGCAGAGATCAAATTACGGATAATATGTCGGATATCTGGCACAGTATCTGGTATCCAGACGGATACTGGAATTAGCAGGGTATTTGGTATCCGGTAGAATCATGGTATCAGAACCAGATATCAGAACCGATATCTGCCATGGTCAAAACTTAATGAAAGGCTAAAATTTTTTAATAAATGAAGGAAAGAGTCAACAATATGATTCCACCATCTTCAAAATGTGAAATCAGTCACAAAACACAAAGAAAAACATTCTATTAGAGAAACAGTCCTCTTGCCACACACGGTTACCTCTAGGCTATCAGAAAAAAAAAGCGTAATCAACTGAAAATGCTGCAAAACTATCCTTTTTGTATGTTTACTATCCGGTTCTTAAGGGGAGGTATGGGTGAGAAATTCCCCAAAAATGTGTAAGCTTCACAAATTCAGTTTATGCTATGTCTTTGACCTGCACCAACTCAGGCAACCAGTCCAAGCCTCAATTATATCAAAATATATCTCTATCATCTCTTAAAACCATGTTAAATGCAAAATCGTCGCCAAATTTTAGTAAGTAAATAGTGGCGTTGTGTCATTTCAAAGATGTCCACACAAAAATGCAGTTGCCATGGAAACATGGAATTTGCCTTGGTGAAACATAACAATGATAACTAAATCTTGGTAAAATTTCGTACATGTAGCTTTATTAGATTTGGATAAATTGCCACGGATATGTTATACAGTGGTCAATTGCCTAAAATGATGGTTACGTCACATTTTTGCCATTTTCCGCAATGTGCGAAAACACACTTTTACCCTCCACGGGATGTGAAAAATCTTGACAACCGTTCATCGTAGGAACTTGTGGGATACATCAACGGAATCCTTGCAAAATTGTCTTGAAAAGTATAGAGGGGATTTTTACTTTTTTTTTTGGTTACGAAATTATTTGAGATTGAAGTCTTAGAAACCAGCAATTTTTCCCAAAAAATGACTTTAGTCCACTTTACCCAAATTTCTGGCACTATTAAAAGGAATTTTTAAAAATCCCTCTATACTTTTCTTCATTTTGCTTTTCTTCATTTGTCAATATTTTTTAAATTTTTCTACCATGTCTGTATCTCCAGAAATTTCACATCCCGTGAGCAGTAAAAATCAGCCTTTTTTTGCCTTTTAAACTGGTTACCATGGCAACCATTCATCGCAAAAATGCAAAATGACCTGAAATCATCTAATTTAGCAAAAACCTATCTTTTGATACCAAACATGGGCCATTATTCCTAAAATTACAGAAAAGTGCCCTTCTCACCCATACCTCCCCTTAATATCAGGTTGCTATCCGGTATCCGGCTATTTTCAATATCCGTGCATCACTAGATGAAATAGCTACAACAAGTATATGTGCCAAAAGCATGAAAAGGGTCTACAATTGTAACACACTCACTTTGGTGAGGTAGCGCTCCCAGCGTTCATTATTGACAGAGCTTGTCCATCTTCTCAGCAGGCGAACAAGAATTTCCTGCAGCGATCTGTTGACTGCAAAAATAAGGGAAAAAATCATGAAACTAACATTTAACAGAATTATTAATGATCAATGTTCTGATTGTATTGGAGAAAAAAAAAACATAATTTCTGAAACAAAAGTTAACAATTGGGTTTTTTCCCTGGTTCCCTTACATTAGAAACATTTGTCCAACTGTAACATGAAAGTGAACAGTGAATATTGTATGTTAAAATAAATTTTACTGTATTTTTCACGGTAGTAGTATCGTATCATATCATATCGTACAAGCCACTGCTTTCATTCTCAATTTTTTACCCTCTTACAGTTGCAACGGAGCTTCAGACTTAGATGCTTATCAGATTTATCCAATTATTGGAGAGAAAATTAGAAATCCAGAAAAACTTGCAAACAATAAACAAGTATTTTACATTCCAGTACCAGCTTAGACGTGAGGTTTTAAAAAATCTGCAATCAAACACAATGGGTGCCGAATGAAGTGTTTTGTCAGTTCATTTTTCAATTTGTTTTAATCCACCATAATCAGATTATCTGGTGAGATTAACGGATATCAGTTATCCCTGCATTCATACACAAACAAGATGAATTGATGCTGTCAAAAGTGAAGTTAATAAATTATCATGTGCCATGATTGTATGCGGTCCATTACAAAAACAGCCAGCCAGCTGTCATCCAAACAATTTATTTTGTAGACTGAATTATAACCTATTTCCGGTCCTCATATCATGACAACAGGTTAGAAAAAATCTTGATCAGATGCAACTGCATTGCGCTGATTTTGATATACTTTTTGAGTGATCTAATGGTAGCCCCATTATAAATCACACTGATTGTCTTCCTGCTTGGAAGCAATTAATTGCAATAGGCTAAACCAACAATCAATCAGCTAAGAAAACAGTTGTTCCAATCATAATTATTCAGACTGTCTAGGCTAAGACATGGAGTCAGACTTGATAATTGCACTTGAGAGCTTCTCTGAGGAAGCAATACCAATGTCTCAGTCTGAGACTTCAGCAGTGATCAGAATTGGCTGCTGAAGTTGCATAACATGATGACAAGAAACTTCTCAGGTCTGAATGTTACTTGCAAGATCAAAGATTTGGCTTCTCCAGGTGACATTGGCCCTATTATACCAGAATATACCAGTCATGCTACCTGGGTACTTCAAACTTTCTAAGTAGTAATGCTCCTGGTATTTCAATTTGTAGACTTAAGTTACATTTGTGACAAATGGTTTATATAATGCAACATAACAACAACTATGATACACACACAGTATAGTACTAAGTGTAAGGTTATTATTCATAGAGCCTTGAGCTGTTGAGCCAACTGAGGGTACAAGATTAACTACAACAAAACAATCTGTTGTTTGATCATCTTCATTGGAAGCAACTTAAAGTCGATCAGCCTATAATTGAACGTATGCAAGCATATTGCACATTGTATATTAGGGCACAGTTATCAATAAAAAGCTGTCAATGGTCAATACACATTCACAATCCACACAATTTCGTAAAATTTACAAGTGACGCCAAAAAACACCAAAAACATGGCTTCGTCTTTATTGTTAAACAAACGCCACATAAAGACTGCTTACTACAACAACTAGCACTTACGGTGTCTATTGTCTTCAATCCAGTGTTGCAGGTCACTAAAACTAACATCTCCGATACCTAACAAGTTGCTGTAATTACTGAGAAAGGAGCAAACTACCGCAAAATTCGGATTCTTTTGAAAAATGTTGGCTTCGGTGGCCATGTTGGGGAAGCTAATTATACGGAGCTGGGCGGTTTTGATTTTGCACAAACTTGTTTATTCCCTAAATTTGCATGAATATTGATAAATTTTACCTGAAAATTAATTTTGTGATAAAATTAGCAAGAAAATATTGATACAATGAGGTTTACTTATGTTAGAAAGCTAATTATGGTGATTAATTGGTTTTGCAGGTGGCGCTGCAGCAGATGATAACGGGAGTGAGGCTCCTTTTCCAGGTTAGCCATAACAAGAACATGTGCTCCAGTGAAGATCATTTCATCACTTGACAGCAGTCACATCAGATGACTGGGAGGACTGATCTGTGACTTTTAAGGAGTTAAAAATGTTGGCACACAGTGCAGAGAGGGGTTTCCACCCCTTGGACTACTGTGTTTTTCTTTTGGTGCTTTTGATCTCTATTATTATTGGTTTGTACTATGCATTCACTGGAGGAAAACAGAGGACAACACATGAGTTTCTGATGGCAAACAGAGAGTTGAGGACATTGCCTGTTGCTTTGTCAATTTTGGTCTCTTTTGTGTCAGCAATTTTAGTGCTAGGAACCCCAGCAGAAATGTACACAAGGGGCACTCAGTTGACTATGAGGACTATTGGATATTGTTTTGCCATTTTTCTATCCAGCCAACTCCTTGTACCATTATTTTTCTCCTTGAAAGTCACAAGTTCATTTGAGGTAATTGGCTCATTATTTGTCATTTTAATTGATCATATATCATATGTAAATAGATGTTTATCATGCATGTTTATATGTAGATTATAGGCCTATAATATTATTAATATCTGCACTTAGCATGGCAATGCCCAGTGGTAGACCTAAGGCGAGCCATGGGTTTTTTATTTGAAAAAGATAACACACAACACTTAAAAGAAGTTAGTTCCATATTAAGTAAGAGATAACTGATAAAAATCCTGTGGAAAAAATTATTATTATTTTTTTTTTTACGTCGGGAAGTTAGTCCGCAAGTGCCCTGGTGTCACCTGGCTGGACCCTTTGTAGATTTATTGAATTGCATATATTTTTGGTCTGCAAATCTGCAAAGAATATAAATGTTAAAATTAAGGCATTAGAACAGTGCTTGTTGATAAACCCCGTGGTGATAAACTCGCTTATAAAATTAAATTAAATTGGTACTTTGATCTTTATGCAAGTGAAATAGTCTTATCAAGAGTTGTCAATTAGTCTTACCAAATTTTCTTAAAGACAATTTGCAAGTGCTTATAGGTAGTTGATCCCGAGAAGGGGGGGGGGGGGGAGATAGAGGTCGTGCAAGTATTGTTACAGCCCTAGCTCCCCCCTTCAAAAGAATCATATCTGTTGCTGTATGTTACATGTCCAATGTCTGTAATAGTGGTCCTTTAATTTTCAATTAGTTAAGTTGTTAAATTAAGACTTTTTTCCCCCTGTATTTTAAGTTGTAAATGAAGACTTTTTTTTATCCTGTATTTACCTTTTCTTCTTTTTCCATTCTGTATTTTTCTCCTGCCTGTTTTTAAACATAGCATTTTCCCTTTGTGTTTGTTTGAGCAAACTTTCTTTGCAACAACTTCTTATTGATCATATTACTTTAATTTCCAAAATCTATTATTTTAGCACATAAACAAATGTATGCATAGATGTGTGCATATTATGTATGTAATTAGATATTCATATTATGATGATTATAATTTATTGGTAAAGGCAAATACGCCAGGCATGGCGACAGCCTACCATAGTAGTATAGTTGATGCTGACATTTGATTTCTTATAATCTTATTATGTACATAAATCGGTCAATAAAATTGAAGCTGAAATTGAAACTTATAATTAATTTGGCTGGCTAAACTAGGAAAAATGATTAAGGTGATTAAATGCTTATATAATTCAGGCCTCCTAGAACTCCTACTTTTCCTACTTTTTTAGGAATCATCCTACTTTTCCTACTATCTTTGGCAAGTCCTGCTTTTTTAAAGTGCTGAAATGGTAAATTTCAGTGAACTGGCATATCTTGTCCCTTCATAGGACAAGGTTCAAGCTTTGAGTCAGAAAGTTTGGACCTTCGACAAAAAAATTCCTGAAGGCTCATTATATATTCTTTGAACAAGGTTTGGGACTTATGTCAAGGCGAAAATTGAGTACTTTTCAATGAAGGCGTCAGAAATGACGACAATATCTTGTCCCTTTGTCACGTTTTTGGGCAAAATATGACCGAAAATAGGCTCCGACTTACGTACAATTAATGATCCTACTTTTTTTTGGCCGAACTCCTACTTTTTTCAGGAGGGCTGCTAGGAGGCCTGATAATTGCATCTCAACAACTGCATTTATAAAAAATGATAAGTGTTCAATGTGCACTGTACAATTGTATTTGCTATTGTTTGAAAGTTGTTAGGTGAAAGACATCAAAATTACTAAAAAATGTTTAAAATGTTTGCCTTTCAGTATTTACAGAGGCGATATAACTCTGAAATTGTGAAACTTATGGGAACTGTCATGATGATAATATCTAATGTAAGTATTGTGTGATGTGTGTTATTTTAACTTATGTAAGGGAGAGAGTATAGAAGATTTCAAATTACTTATTACTTAACACGGCTATCCCTTATTTGAAATTGAGGTATTATCAGTTGCATTTATTCACAAATCATTTTATTTTGATTTTTTTTTTTTTCAGATATTTTACATGGGCCTTGTAATGTACACACCTTCAACTGCCTTGCAAGCAGGTATGATTGCATCTCTAAATTTTATGAAAATAGGTATTTTAATAGGTTAATTGATAAGCAAGTTGTTTTTCAATTTTCTGTCATTGTGATAAAATGATGCAATTCGAGTTTTCCTGTTTGGCAATTTTCTGAATTTTAAAATTATACAGATGGTAAATTCTAAAGAACAAGGAAACAGCAATTATATTTGACATCCAAGTGCAGATACAGATAATGTGTGTCTATTGTTAAACAATTTTTTTTTCTATTTTCAGTAACTGGTTTTCCTTTTTGGGCTTCTATTTTGTGCACTGGTTTTGTTTCTACACTATATACTTCACTGGTAAATAAAAAACATTATTTTATAAATTGCAAACATTAGACCTTAATTCACCATAATTCCTATATTGACAGCCAGTGTGCTTATGTTTTTCAAGAGCTCTGCTATACTCTTGAGGATTTTGTTTGACCTTGCATTTATTTGAAGTATTTTATCCATACATACATTTTTTCCACCTGTCTTTTGACCAGACTTCTCTCAAATGATCAGACTTAACATTGGTCTAAGAGTTTATTCAATGAAATTTGGTAATTGGTATCAATGCTTATTTAATTTTGATACAATAATGGCCAATGTCTTCATTATCAAGTGCAAGTATATTGTTGGGTCATTAGTAGCAGCTGAGCAGTATTTATGTTGATGATATGCACAGCATTTACTTTGTTTACTTGTTTGTGTGAGACAATTGATATAGGTCAATTTACTTAACATTGATAACCTACATTTGTGGTCAAATTTCTATTGTATACTAATACAAATAATAATGGCATTATGCAAAGATTTGAAATACTATGACAAGAAAATTTCTCAGAAATTAGGTTTGAGTGAGTTCAGAATGACTTAGCACAATTTACTGCCTCATTTATCTGATGCCATGGTTTAGCAAAACTGTTCAATTTAAGTGAGGTTCTTTGTGGGCATATATTGCTTGGAATTACCTGATATTTTATGTCAACTTTCCTTGCCTGTTAAGGGGTCGGAGGGGGGAGGGTTAGTGGTGGTAGCGTGCTGGGCTACCAATCGCTGGTCCTAGGTTGGAATCCTGTTCTTACCGATTACGGGGAATGTGACGAATGATGATTGAAACAGCCATCCAACATGGAGTCATGGACCACTGTTGGATGGCTGTTTCAATCATCATTCACCTCATTCCCTTGTTCTACTCAATTCTAATTTGCCTACCGACTGCATAAGTATTGGACATAAATCCCCAATCATCCATCCCTGCCTATTGATGCCATACAAAGCAGCCTGGGTCCGAAATTTTCTATCTTCAAAATGTATGAGAATGAATTTATTCAACAGAAATTGTTACATTTGAAGACCTCCATATTTCAAGCCAATTCATTGATTCTGAAGAGTTTTTGAGTGTTGTTATAAAAAAATAATGCATTCTGAAGTTTAAACGTGATTAAACTGTCCTTTTGTTGTAGGGTGGGATGAAGGCTGTGATCTGGACTGACGTCTTTCAATCTGTTGTGATGATTTCTGGGATGCTTGCCATTGTTGTTCAGGTGAATGTTTCCTCTAATTTTCATCCACAAAATGGTTGAATCAATAATATTTTAATAAAGTGTCACCTCATTGACCTCAATATTTGCATCAACATAATTAACATACATGTATATAAAAATATTGAGCCAGTCATGTATACTGATTTATTAAAGACTAGTATGAATCGTAGGACAGTATAAGTATATCTTTTAAAATGATCTCATAGAAACAAGTATCCCTCATCCCTGGCTATTTTCACTATCGGAGTATCCCTGCAATAAATTTCCACTATCTTAGAGCTGCGAATTACTGGTGCTACGAAAAAAAAACACCTTAGCTATGTGTTGCCAAGATAATGAACATAAGTTGTTATGCATAAGCTCTTTAAGACACAGTTTTGCATGAAATATATGTGGATGTTGCAATTTATTTCTTACGGCAAACTGTTTTTGTCTTCATTTAGGGTACAATAAAAGTTGGAGGATTGGGTAAAGTTTGGGAACTAAGCAGAAATGGAGGACGCCTCATATTTTTCAAGTAAGTGTTTGTCTGAATTGCTCATGATTAAGTCATGAAAATATTATTTATGAAATATTTTCCACTCCACCTACCGTATTTTCTCTATTAAAAGCACACCCCCTAATAAAAGCCCACCCCCTCCACAAGGAACTAATTTTCATCAAAATTCCATCAAAATATGACTTTATCCTAAGTTTTTTATGCAAAAAATTATTAATTGACCGTATCATCATTACTTCTGCCCACTGGGCGTTTGACCATATCGTCATTACTTCTGCCCACTGGGCGTTTAATAGAGAAAATACAGTATATACCAATATCAGCAAATCAGCTGACACGATGTCAGTCATGTGTCACCCTAATAAATAATGATATTCTTGGCCTGACAGTGTTACTGGCATCAGAAACCTATATTTTTTTCTGTTATAGGCATTAGAAAATAATTTTAGATTTAGGTTTTTCTATATTTTGTTTTCTTACATTTTTTCCACAAAAGTTTTTTCCCTGTGTCGCTCTTTTTTTCTGTTTCAATTTTTTTCTAAAATTATTTTTTCGCGAGAAAGTTCTTTTCGATGAAGTTTCAAATCGAAACAATAGCTATTTCGTTAATTTTCATCTCCTCTTATGGCATTTTTTGTTTGTTAATATTACCTCACAATGTTCCAGCTAGGATTTGAATCGGGCACACATTTTTCTAAAAATGAGGGCACTTAAAAAACGCAATTTTTAATTTTTTTGGGCATGGCAGATAAGGCTCGAAATTTAGTCAAATGGCCTAACTGGATTACTGCCTCAGTGAGGTGATGTTTTAACTCGCATTTTCTCTTTCAGCTTTGATCCCGATCCAACGCAACGTCTCTCCTTCTGGTCGCTGGTATTTGGAGGTTTGTTTTCTTCTCTCACCATCTTCGGCACTGGTCAAGCCAGTGTACAGAGATACTGTGCCCTACCAACGCTGTCTCAAGCCAAAAGGTAATTGTTTTGAAACTTGTCGAAAGTAAAAGTTTGTGACAATTATATGTAGTGAGCAATGAGCATCTATCTTTTGATAGATTTTATACCAGAAGTATGAAATGTACATACGTATCGTGTAAGCTATTTTAGAATCTGTAGTCCTTATGGTATCGACTCTATTTAGCATCTTTAAATTGATAGATTTTGTGCCAGAAGTACGAAATTTACATATTATGTAATGCATATTAGCTATTTTCAGAATCACAAATCGTTATTAAGGCAAGACCAGGGCATGTTGGTCCACTTTTATATTTTTTGGCTCTCAAATGAATACCTCTTAAAATATACATGATGTATGAAAATCTATTTACAAACTTGAACTTTCTGTCTAAAAGGCATACCATAAAAGGTCACTTTATTGGGGATGAGGATAATGCTGCATGCTTTATTTAAAAAATATCAGGGATGGTCCAATGTACTCCGAGGTCAAACATGCCCCGGTTTCCCCTACTCTTTGTTCAGTCCTGACCACACACTAAGTAACATTTGACTCTATTGCATGGCTTCTGGAGGTTGTACACAATAAACAAACACAGGTGCTCTGCAGGTTTCACCTTTGTCCTGGTATTTTCCGACAAAAAACAAATTATGTCACAATTAACTTTTTGTTGCCCTTTTCCATTTTCCAGATCGCTCTACTTGAACATTCCAGGGATTTTAATTGTGAATGTTTTAGCCTCGTTAGTCGGACTTGTCATTTATGCATATTACGCGGAATTGGGGTGCGACCCTTTGAAGCAGAAACTAATTGTCAGCTCCAATCAGGTATGTTATTGCCGTAAAGTGTGGTATTGTTTGCTAAAATTATAAAAACGTCCAGCTTGATTAGCTTAAGATTTTATGATGTGACATGAAAGAGAAAAGAGAGGAAAATTACTCACATCGGGTTGGGTGTTTTACACGGTATACATGTTGTAGAGAAGACAAGAGTTCTGTAAGGAAAATATCATGTCAGCATTGATGCTGTGAATTATTTTGCTAAAAGGCTTATAGCTCCATTGTCATAAGTCGTGGAAAATTCCAAAATTGCTTGCTTAAGTAAAGGGCTTATTGCAGCTAAGCTTCTTTTGGTATGTGAAAACATCCTTATGCTTATAATGTACGGATCTAGTCTTCTGAGTGTGTTAGAGTGACAAGCAAAGTAGTAGTTCTAGACCTATATTTTGGAGAGCTGTTTCAATCAACCATCCTAAGCCTCATTGTTGTGTCACCCTCCTGTGCTAATTAGCCTACTAAATGCAAAAACACAGGACATAGAGCCCCATCCATCCATCCGTTGCCTGTCAAGCAGAGATTGAAGTGATCACTCCCAAAGGGGGCACATCATGAACACTCACAAAGGCTTTTGACTGAAGTTGCATGTCTTACACTAAAGTTTCTTTGTTTGATTATTTATAACCTGTCTTGCTTTGCATTTCAGCTTGTGCCTTACTTTGTGATAGATGTCTTGAACTATCCCGGGGTACCTGGTATGTTCATCTCGGTGTTATTCTCAGGGGCGTTAAGGTGAGTCCTGGATTTTTTTATAGTGACTCAATAAGATAACTATCAAAGATTAACTTGATACTACATTGTGTAGTTAACAGTTAGAGTTTTAGAAGTGAATGAAGGGAATGAGGTATGCTTTCACAGTGGGTTTTAACCGCCATAAAGTTAGAAAAAATTCTAATGGCATGACACCTACTGGATATGGTCCACAAGGACATGCAGATTACATACCTGAAAACTAGAAAAAAATCTGTTGGGAATTTTTTGAGAAAAACACATTTTTATGTGGCAGCCATTTTTTAATGTGATAAACTCCATAAAATTGTTCTAAAATGCATCAAAACGTATCTTAATGGCATGAAACCTGTTCAATATTATCCGCAAAGACATGCAGATTACATATCTGTTAAAAGGAAAAATATCTTTAGGAAATTTTTTGGGAAAAATACAATTATATGTGAGAAACGTTTTGCGATGTGATAAACTCCATAAAAAGGTCACAAAAGCATGAAAAAAGTAATGATGGTATGAATTCTGCAGGACATAATCAACAAGGACATGCAGATTACATTTCTGAAAATGAAAAAAAAATTTGTTGGGAATTATATTTTTTATGTGTCAGTTATTTCGCACTGTGATAAACTCCATTCGCTCCAGACCAAAATATCAACACTTAAGTTAGTTCCTGGTACCTTCAGCAACTTGTCTTCATTTTCTTGAGGATTTCCTCGAGCTGTCTTAGCTTCAGCATCTTCTGGCAGATATCTGAAAGCAACTACACTGCAGACAGCTCCCAGAATATGCTGAAGGAATGAAGTGACACTGAGGGACCAATGCAGAAAGGGCCAAGATTGCCAAAGAAGGTACAGGAATCGTGAGGAACAAAAGGAAGCCAAGCAAACAACATGCAGATGGTCTCCGGAAAGCACAGACAACATGCAGAAGGTCCCAAGATAGTACTAAAATATATTTTGAAGTGTGCAAAACAGCTTAGGTGATATCTCAAGAAAAAATCTAAACTTGGCACACATTCTATCAACAAGTATAATTTTCTCATATTATCTGCATTATATCGGGACGTCATCCTGATAACCTAGACTATTCTTTTATCCTTCCTGACCTGCTTTTGGACATGACCACATTGACCCAACATGATCATGGGCATTCTGGTAACACGCTGTCTTATTTCACTCAAAATGCAAAAGTTCCTGGCAGTGAAAAAATCATGCATCCTGTATCTGATACTGAGGGTATGCTGAAATGATCAAATTTGCTTCCCCTGCCCTTCCTGGTCTTGTCTTGGCCCAAGTGGATGTCCCCCAACCACTTTAATAAGTCAGAAATGGTTCACCTATCAAAAATGATAATCTGGGACCTACTTGATGTTACTGTGAGTATTGTTACATCTTACTTGATATCAATTCAATCAGTTGTGCATTTATGGAACAAAATACATTTGGCACAAAGGTGTGACCCTCTGTTTTCGGAAAGGAAGCTGCTCCATCTTCAACAAAATACATATTGTAAACAGTAACCGAGGGCTGATAACTAGATATGTGACAATCACATACATTTTTCTTTGTGGTTATAATTACTGGAAATTATAGCACAGCAAGATGCAGTGTGATTCTGACTGTGTACAAATAACATATTTGAAAATTGACCTTTTTATGGAGTTTATCACATCTCAAAAAGTTTTCACATCAAAATGCATTTTCCTAAAAAAAGATCCTACAGATTTTTTTCTGTAAACAGATATGTAATCTTCGTGTCCTTGTGGATAATATTGAGCAGGTTTCATGCCATTAAAATAATTTTTGATGCTTTTTAGAACAATTTTACCGAGTTTATCACATTAAAAAATGGCTGCCACATAAAAATGTGTTTTTCTCAAAAATTTCCCAACAGATTTTTTTCTGGTTTTCAGGTATGTTATCTGCATGTCCTTGTGGACCATATCCAGCAGGTGTCATGCCATTAGAATTTTTTCTAACTTTATGGTGGTTAAAACCCACTGTGCTCTGTACAGGCCCTTTAATTAAGCCAAGATTGGTTGGAAAGTTCTAGTTGTTTCAAGCTATAGCCCTACCTAATTTATTTTTCAGTTCTATGTCATCCTGTCTCAATGCCCTTTCGGCTGTTACCTGGCAAGATATTTTGAAAAGGTTCTCACTGAAAATTAACGAAGAGAGAAGAACTTACATTGCCAAAATTTTGGGTATGTTCTGGTCACATATTTTCTTCATTAAACTTTGTGTATTAATTGTACGTTTAGTTGTCATGACATGAACTAAATAACAGAATGATGTGACATAATAGTTGATCACTGGCATGCAGTGGTACATTCGCCTGCATGGGTTTAAGCCACAGACATTGAACCCAAAATAATTTCTGTGGATCTGGTTCAAATGAGATGTTGAATTGATGCTCGCAGTAGTGTCTTTGCTGGACAAGTAAAAGATTCCACACATGGCGTGTTGAGGACTCCCACTCTCTCTTGCAGAAGTGCCAAGAGGGCTGCATTTACCATCTATCTTATGATGTTCTTAGACATAGACACAGACAATCTTTTTTTCTTTTCGATTTTTAAAACAAATAACATTAGTCAAAAACATAAGACTAGTGTCACCGAATTAATATCTATACATCTTTTCTGGTAGTAATATACTATAAAATCAATTTGTTTTTCAACAATGTTGGATGAATTTAAAGTTTCTTTTTCTTCTAATTTCAGTTGTCTTGTATGGAATGATCTCCATGTGTATATCATTTGGAACTGAGAAGTTAGGAGTTCACGTTTTGCAGGTTCGGGTCTTATTCCTTTTTATTTAATTTACTTAATTGGGCTTTGAGAAGACACGGATTTACCCGGTTTTTATAAAATCATGTAATTTATGTCTCCACTTTACGTCACCAGTCAACATCACCACTCACCACCACTCTGACACCAGAGGACAGTGTCGTACTCAGGCAGAGACTAGTAGCCCTCTAGTGGAAGAAGGAAACTTTGATCTTTCATTCTTTACAGCTGTCTTATGATAATAATGTTTGTTTTGAGACCGAAGAAAAATGCGCTATTATCACGCTAACAAGACTTAGTCATCATTACATGTTCTCAACTTCAATTATTTTCAAAAACATGTATTTTCCAGGCTTCTCTGAGTTTTACTGGAGCTACCTCTGGACCAACTCTAGGGATGTTTTTACTTGGGGCCTTTTCTACCCAAGCCAATGCCATTGTAAGAAACTATTATTGTTTGATGAAATAAAATTTTGTTTAGTTATATGAAGCATTGCAGTGTTTTGCTGAGGAGTATTACTTTATAAAAATCACTTTGAGATTAGCAATGAATTTAATATAAGATCACAAACTATCAAATATAACTTCAACCTATTGATAGAAAAACTTCTTATTTGTTCAAATGTGTTGAGTGGGAACAGTCCCTCTTTCATTGAATTTTCTAATTGATTTTTAGGGTGCATTCACAGGCTGCATCATATCATTAGCCTTATGTTTGTGGATTGCTATCGGAGCCTTTGTCACTTTGCCGTACAAACGAACAATTCTGCCGACCACTACAACGCAATGCCTCTCTGTGATATCCAATAGCTCCATGACTTTTGCTCTGCAAAACAACGCTGTTTCTATCCAAGAACCTACTGCAATGAACAGTATGGATAATTTTTCTGATTTTATGACGACTGCATCAAGTCCTGTCGAAGATAACGTTGGGTTGTGAGTCGATATTTTCAATATTATTTTTAATCTAAAGGCTGCAAATTTAAAGGAAGAATAAATTTTTCCGAAGAGCTATGTTTTCATATTAATGAGGAGCTTAATGTAAATTTAGCATGTCATATTTGCAGATGTATGTGTTGTCTTAGACATTGATGTGCTATTCTTTATGGTTTCAGAATTGGTCTCCAAAAACTGTATGGCATTTCATTCTTGTGGTATGGGGCTATTGGTTGCTCCCTGACTATGATTATTGGGTTTGTAGTCAGTGTGATAATCAACAAAAAGAGAGGTGAGACCTTTAATTGGTTTGATGTAATAGCTATGTACTAATTATTAATCCCCAGCTGACAAAAACTGGTGGTTAACTGAGAGTTATCACGTGAAATTGCCCCTCAGTTATCACGTGGAAAACTGATAGGTTATTGCAAATGCTAACCACGTGATTTTCTCACAAGTTAATCGTGTGATTTTCTGGCAATCTTCACCAGTTCACCACATGATTTTCTGGGGGCAATCTTCAACAAATAACCACGTGATTTTCTGGGGGAATCTTCACCAGTTAACAACGTGGTTTTCTGGTGAATATCTTCACCAGTTTACCACGTGATTTTCTGGGGGGGGGGGGCAATCTTCACCAGTTAAAATTATTTGAGAAGAGGCAAAATCTCCAACTGGTTAACTTAGCTCTTCATCAAGCCAGTCAACTTGGACTGTTTCAAGCAATATCTTGGGCTTTCAATAGCTGTGGGACTGAAGTAAAGCCACAAGAACTTGCTGAAAATTTGTCACAACCAGTGTGATGCAGTGAGTCTCTTTTCAGTCTTCTTAATGGGTTACCAGAATCAAGGATTGTAGTCGTACATGATTCACATTTCGGATAACTAGTCTTTTGTAATAATATCCAAGATGTGCTCCTTTTTGAGTTAATACGTTTCATTCCGCCATATACTGTGCATTAATTCAGATTTAGAAATCATAATCATTTGTTTAATTAGTTTAAACTCAGTTAAAGTAAACTTAGTGCGGAACTTGGTAAACAGCTGTGTTTCTAGTACAGGTGGCTCCATCTATATTTCTGGGGGGCAATCTTCACCAGTTAACCATGTGAAGAAAAACATATGATAACTCTCAGTTATGTTATGAAGATAGTCAAGTGATAATCTGGTGAAGTTCATCACGTGGTTATCCTGTGAAAATGCTGGGGAGTTTTTTCACATGAAGAAAAACATGTGATAACTCTCTGTTATGTCATGAAGATGGTCAAGCGTTAATTAGACTAGCAGGGCTAGTCTTTAGGGATACTAGGTGTCGTCCAGTTCCGAGTCTACCATCTCCATGGCAACCACAGTAGTAGTACTGTCTATTTACACAAGGTGGCTACACTTTCTTCTTCTTCTTATTGGGAGTTCTCTCCTGTGTTTTGGAGCTCCCCTATTGATAGTTATGATATGGTCAATGATGTCAATCAATGTTAGTCAGGGATGTCAGCCGGGATATCAACCAGTGATATCAACCAGTGATGTCAGCCACTGATGTCAGACGGTGATGTCAGCCACTGATGTCAGCCGGTGATGTCAACCAGTGATGTCAGCCACTGATGTCAGCCACTGATGTCAGCCGGTGATGTCAGCCGGTGATGTCAGCCACTGATGTCAACCGGTGATGTCAGCCACTGATGTCAGCCACTGATGTCAACCAGTGATGTCAGCCACTGATGTCAGCCACTGATGTCAGCCACTGATGTCAGCTGGTGATGTCAGCCACTGATGTCAGCCGGTGATGTCAGCCACTGATGTCAACCGGTGATGGCAGCCACTGATGTCAGCCGGTGATGTCAGCCACTGATGTCAACCGGTGATGGCAGCCACTGATGTCAGCCACTGATGTCAGCCACTGATGTCAACCAGTGATGTCAGCCACTGATGTCAACCAGTGATGTCAGCCACTGATGTCAGCCACTGATGTCAGCTGGTGATGTCAGTTGGTGATGTCAGTTGGTGATGTCAGCCGGTGATGTCAGCCAGTGATGTCAGCCAGTGATGTCAGCCACTGATGTCAGCTGGTGATGTCAGCTGGTGATGTCAGTTGGTGATGTCAGTTGTTGATGTCAGCCAGTGATGTCAGCCGGTGATGTCAGCCGGTGATGTCAGCCACTGATGTCAGCCACTGATGTCAGCTGGTGATGTCAGCCGGTGATATCAGCCACTGATGTCAGCCGGTGGTCAGCCATTGATGTCAGCCACTGATGTCAGCTGGTGATGTCAGCCACTGATGTCAGCCAGTGATGTCGGCCACTGATGGTAGCCACTGATGTCAGCCAGTGATGTCAGTCACTGATGTCAGCCGGTGATGTCAGCCCCCGATGTCAACCAGTGATGTCAGCCACTGATGTCAGCCGGTGATGTCAGCCACTGATGTCAGCCGGTGATGTAAGCCGTTTATGTCAGCCACTGATGTCAGCCGGTGGTCAGCCACTGATGTCAGCCAGTGATGTCAGCCACTGATGTCAGCCGGTGATGTCAGCCGGTTGTCAGCCATTGATGTCAGCCGCTGATGTCAGCCATTGATGTCAGCCGCTGATGTCAGCTGGTGATGTCAGCCGGTGATGTCAGCCACTGATGTCAGCCGGTGGTCAGCCACTGATGTCAGCCGGTGATGTCAGCCACTGATGTCAGCCGGTGATGTCAGCCAGTGATGTCAGCCGGTGGTCAGCCATTGATGTCAGCCACTGACGTCAGCTGGTGATGTCAGCCGGTGATGTCAGCCACTGATGTCAGCCACTGATGTCAGCCACTGATGTCAGCCACTGATGTCAACCAGTGATGTCAGCCACTGATGTCAGCCACTGATGTCAGCTGGTGATGTCAGTTGGTGATGTCAGCCGGTGATGTCAGCCAGTGATGTCAGCCAGTGATGTCAGCCACTGATATCAGCCACTGATGTCAGCTGGTGATGTCAGCCGGTGATATCAGCCACTGATGTCAGCCGGTGGTCAGCCATTGATGTCAGCCACTGATGTCAGCTGGTGATGCCAGCCACTGATGTCAGCCAGTGATGTCAGCCACTGATGGTAGCCACTGATGTCAGCCACTGATGTCAGCCAGTGATGTCAGCCACTGATGTCAGCCGGTGATGTCAGCCACTGATGTCAACCAGTGATGTCAGCCACTGATGTCAGCCGGTGATGTCAGCCACTGATGTCAGCCGGTGATGTAAGCCGTTTATGTCAGCCACTGATGTCAGCCGTTGGTCAGCCACTGATGTCAGCCGGTGAGGTCAGTCACTGATGTCAGCCGGTGATGTCAGCCGGTTGTCAGCCATTGATGTCAGCCGCTGATGTCAGCTGGTGATGTCAGCCGCTGATGTCAGCCACTGATGTCAGCCACTGATGTCAGCCACTGATGTCAGCCGGTGGTCAGCCACTGATGTCAGCCGGTGATGTCAGCCACTGATGTCAGCCGGTGATGTCAGCCAGTGATGTCAGCCGGTGGTCAGCCATTGATGTCAGCCACTGACGTCAGCTGGTGATGTCAGCCGGTGATGTCAGCCACTGATGTCAGCCACTGATGTCAGCCACTGATGTCAACCAGTGATGTCAGCCACTAATGTCAGCCACTGATGTCAGCTGGTGATGTCAGTTGGTGATGTCAGTTGGTGATGTCAGCCGGTGATGTCAGCCAGTGATGTCAGCCGGTGATGTCAGCCACTGATATCAGCCACTGATGTCAGCTGGTGATGTCAGCCGGTGATATCAGCCACTGGTGTCAGCTGGTGGTCAGCCATTGATGTCAGCCACTGGTGTCAGCTGGTGATGTCAGCCAGTGATGTCAGCCACTGATGTCGGCCACTGATGGTAGCCACTGATGTCAGCCACTGATGTCAGCCAGTGATGTCAGCCACTGATGTCAGCCGGTGATGTCAGCCACCGATGTCAACCAGTGATGTCAGCCACTGATGTCAGCTGGTGATGTCAGCCACTGATGTCAGCCGGTGATGTAAGCCGTTTATGTCAGCCACTGATGTCAGCCGGTGGTCAGCCACTGATGTCAGCCGGTGATGTCAGTCACTGATGTCAGCCGGTGATGTCAGCCGGTGGTCAGCCATTGATGTCAGCCGCTGATGTCAGCTGGTGATGTCAGCCGGTGATGTCAGCCACTGATGTCAGCCGGTGGTCAGCCACTGATGTCAGCCGGTGATGTCAGCCACTGATGTCAGCCGGTGATGTCAGCCAGTGATGTCAGCCGGTGGTCAGCCATTGATGTCAGCCACTGACGTCAGCTGGTGATGTCAGCCGGTGATGTCAGCCACTGAAGTCAGCTGCTGATGTCAGCCGGTGATGTCAGCCACTGATGTCAGCCACTGATGTCAGCCACTGATGTCAACCAGTGATGTCAGCCACTAATGTCAGCCACTGATGTCAGCTGGTGATGTCAGTTGGTGATGTCAGTTGGTGATGTCAGCCGGTGATGTCAGCCACTGATGTCAGCCACTGATGTCAGCTGGTGATGTCAGCCGGTGATATCAGCCACTGATGTCAGCCGGTGGTCAGCCATTGATGTCAGCCACTGATGTCAGCTGGTGATGTCAGCCACTGATGTCAGCCAGTGATGTCGGCCACTTATGGTAGCCACTGATGTCAGCCACTGATGTCAGCCAGTGATGTCAGTCACTGATGTCAGCCGGTGATGTCAGCCCCCGATGTCAACCAGTGATGTCAGCCACTGATGTCAGCCGGTGATGTCAGCCACTGATGTCAGCCGGTGATGTAAGCCGTTTATGTCAGCCACTGATGTCAGCCGGTGGTCAGCCACTGATGTCAGCCGGTGATGTCAGTCACTGATGTCAGCCGGTGATGTCAGCCGGTGGTCAGCCATTGATGTCAGCCGCTGATGTCAGCTGGTGATGTCAGCCGGTGATGTCAGCCACTGATGTCAGCCGGTGGTCAGCCACTGATGTCAGCCGGTGATGTCAGCCACTGATGTCAGCCGGTGATGTCAGCCAGTGATGTCAGCCGGTGGTCAGCCATTGATGTCAGCCACTGACGTCAGCTGGTGATGTCAGCCGGTGATGTCAGCCACTGATGTCAGCCACTGATGTCAGCCACTGATGTCAGCCACTGATGTCAGCCACTGATGTCAGCCACTGATGTCAGCCGGTTATAGGATGATGTCAGCTGATGAAGTCAGCCAATGATGTCAGCCGATGATGTCAGCCAGTAATGTCAGTCAGTGATGAGCTGAACAAACTGCTGATCGACCCCCTGCTAGTCTTGCATATGGAAATATGCTCCCATCTAGTTTGGTGACATTCATCACGTGGTTATCCCGTGAAGATGTGGGAGTTTTTCTCACGTGAACACAAACACGTGATAACTCTCAGTTAGGTCATGTTCACCAGTTTCCCCCCGTGTTTATCACGTGAACTTCACGTGCATTGTCAGCTGGGTCATAATATGTGAAGTTATGTAGAAATAACGTCTCCACAGATTGTTTCAAATGGCTTTAGGGCATATTGAATGTCTATTCCGTTTTAGTGGCTTCATTTGCATGAGATGTTATGGGGAATGGTTAGCTCAGTTAGTAATACATTAGGCTGCTAATTGCTGGGTCCTGGGTTTGATTCTCGCTTGGGCTGGGTCACCTGTTGGACAGCAGTGTCAATCAGCCTTTGCCCCATTGCTATGTCCTCCTCTTGTCCTAATAAGCTTTGCAGCCGCTTGTTTCATTGTCTATGCTGGGTAAAATAGCATATGCATTGGGTAAATGTATGGCATGTTGTAGATTCTGGCTCTCTCTCTGTAATCTCCAATCGATCATAGTGAGAGGCAAGTTCCAACCTCAGACGGCTCCATTTTCCTCTTTCCTTTTCTACAAATTTGTGTGGTTCTGTTTTTTTTAAGGCTCTTAAGATCATACTTTTAAAGCAGTGGAGAGTTCCATTTCTCATTACCTTAAAATAATAATATGTTGATGATGCGTTGTTGTTTAATTTCGACTTTTCTTTCAGGTTATGTTGAGAAGGTCGATCCTAAATTGATTATACCTTGTTGGAGGACATTCTTGAATTGTTTTAGGAAAAAAAAATCCGAAAATTATATTGTCAAAGAAGACGCTGAAATAGCAACTCAGGAACTTGAAAGCTTGAAAAAAGTGAGTGAAAACTTTATAAAACCAATTTCTATATATATATATTATTTTATTCACAACGAAATATCAACAAGATACATGTGTGATAATGGTAAAAAATAACTATAAAGACACAAAGAAGATATATATACAAAAGAGAGGGATAGTTATAAACTACATCTAAAGAGAATGAAAAAATATCTATATATAATAATTTATAATATTTCCTATTTCGTAATTATTGTTTGATTTGGACTGTCAAAATGGCACAAGCCTGTTATTGTATCTTAGAAGATGGGGATTAGATTTACTTACAATAAAATTTAGTTGGATTTCAATCAAAAAGTATACTTTTTACGTGTGATATAACTTGAATTGTATCTTTCCAGAATGATGTTGAGAAGCCTTCGTGATCTCTATTCAACCTACCTACACTGCTGGGATAAATATGTAGTATTATATAAATTTCATGATGAAAATATTTTGCGTCTATTTTTATAGAAATGATCTGTTATCAAGTTTCACAAAACTCTCTGAGTTTGCATTTACAGATAAATATATGTATGGACTATATATATGTGTAAATGATATAAACATTTCACTTGCCAGATATTACAATGATCTGTAGGTTTCTAAAGGTAAGGGTAAGAGGATGGGTGGTAGCTCTATTGGGATATTATTCATCATTTTCTAAAGGCAGCTATTTGGTGCTTCTATTCTTGAGGGGCACTTTCCCGTTTTCAAAAACTTGGCCACCGCATTTGTTATAATTTGTCATCAAACACAAATGGTTTTGGGTAGGTTTTGACCATATTTTTCATAATGGATTCGGGAGTCGGGAATTTTGACTAAAAGAATAAAACTGAGTGTTAAATGATTGTGTTATATGTCTTTCAGTTTATATTAGGCCTATATTGAATTGGTAATTTTGAGTTTTTGATTTATAGTCCAGTATATAAGATTTATTTATTTCAATAAATATTTGGCAGAAGTCTGAAAAAAAAACAATACGCACTAACATAGTCACTTTCGAAATATTTATTTATTTCTTACTATGCCAGTTATTTATTTTGACTTCTTCTATTTATTTTGACTTCATCGTATTGTGTTCTATTGTTTTGTATATTTTGTAAACAGTAGTAGCTGTGACAAGTAATGTCTCTTTGATATGATGTAGAGTTTTCTCAGTTCACAAATGAGTTGTGGGTGTATTTTATAGTGCAACAATACTATAGCAGGGAGGTTACTTACAGGGAGGAGGGGGTGTTTGCCACAAAGACTGCTGTGTATGTGCCTTGTATACTACGCCTTTCTTAAATTATATTATGTTTTTTACTTTGTAGTGCTTTATATTCTGTACTTTAATTGTGCAACAAAATTTGTGACCTGAATTTTAAATCATGATTTACGAAAGCAAAAAATAATCTTATTTAAATGAAATGAAATTGATGTGAGCAAATAGATCATGATTAAAGCCAATCAACCCTGCGATTTATTCTTACCTATTCCATCCTGTCATGTCCAATTTAAACTGTAAGGATTCGGGACAGGTATTGCAGCCATACTGCCGTATACATAGCACCTTTCTTTAATCATTGTGAAGATATTATGTTACACGATTTTTCATTTCTTGTAAAAATACTGCATCAATGTTTGCTATGATTATTTTGTTTTACTCTAACAAATCCTGCCGCGATGCCTGTTGTACTTCAGGTTGTCTTGTATTTAAATACTATTTGTATTTAAATACTATTTATAATATTTGATAAGTGTCGTATGAAAAAAGCCAAAAATCAAATGCCATGTTGGATGGCTATAGACCATATGGACCAAATCATTTATCATTAGGGAGAATTTTTCTGTTGATATGAAAGGATATGTTGGGTTATGTGTGTTTAACTTCTAAGCATCCTTGATGTTAAATTTATGTGCCTTTTAAATTACTATTGTACATCCTTTATCTGTCAATGAACAGAGTGAAATACAAGTACAAAATGCAAGCCTTCAAGATAATTTTGGTGTCTGATAAATTTTAGGTGCATTTAAAAATTCTGAAAGTAATTTGATATTTGAACATGTTTTTTTTTTTTTGGTTTCAAACACAATTAGCTACAATTGTGAAAAATAAAATAAAATTGCGTTTGTTTTATTATGAAAAATGTCTATATTTCCTTTACTGGCATATTCCAGTAGGAAAATATCCCTTCTGCGTGACAAGTGAATTTCATCTGCTGACTGGTATATTCAAATGGGAAAATATTTCTGCATGACTTGTGAATTTCATGATATTAGACCTATTGCTGTCTGGTATATTCCAATGGAAAAATGCTCCTTCCGCATGCCATGGATTTCATTTTATTAGACCTACTGCTGATTGGTATATTCCAATGGGAAAATGTCCCTTCTGCATGACATGTGAATTTCATCTTATTAGACCAACTGCTGACTGGTATATTCCAATGGGAAAATGTCCCTTCTGCATGACATGTGAATTTCATCTTATTAGACCTACTGCTGATTGGTATATTCCAATGGGAAAATGTCCCTTCTGCATGACATGTGAATTTCATCTTATTAGACCAACTGCTGACTGGTATATTCCAATGGGAAAATGTCCCTTCTGCATGACATGTGAATTTCATCTTATTAGACCTACTGCTGATTGGTATATTCCAATGGGAAAATGTCCCTTCTGCATGACATGTGAATTTCATCTTATTAGACCTACTGCTGTCTGGTATATTCCAATGGGAAAATGTTCCTTTTGCATGACATGTGAATTTCATCTTTTTAGACCAAATGCTGACTGGTATATTCCAATGGGGAAATATCCCTTCTGCATGACATGTGAATTTCATCTTATTAGACCTACTGCTGACTTGTATTCCTATTTGAAATGTTTCTTCTGCAAGACTTAATTCTACGGCTCCAGCTGACTCCAATGATGCCTCTCTACTGGTTCCTAACATGTCCTGTCAGGACGAGTGTCTCAGAATCAGCTGCTTTAAATTATTTGAAATCTATACTTCTAAAATGATGGCATCCTAAAAATTTATCTCCAGCCATTTTTATTCAATGCCTGGTCTTATAATTGTTCCTCCGCCTTCATTTGGCCTTCATTCATCGACGATACGCAAGAGGGTAGGAACCAGACTCTCCCTTCCTTTGATATGAGCACCAGGTTATATCTGGGAAACTGGGGTCTTTCTGCATAAAAAAGTATAAAATAGCACTGGCTTATTTCTAGTTGATAATTTAAAATTTATAAAGGATCTTGGCAGTTCTAAGAGGACAGAGAACATTGCAAAATTGTCTACCATCCTCCGTTTGGCTTGCAGGCAAACTTTTCTAAAAAAATTCCCAACTAACCTGCCCCTCACCTATACAGAGAACCTGACAACCAGAGACATCCAAAAATTAAAAAATAATGTGCCAGCACTTTAATAGATCTACCTATCTATCTGTCTATCTATCTATCTATATCATCCCTCCCTTTTCGCCGTTCGTTCCTTCCCTCCTTCATTCCTTCTATTGAATTGTAAACACTGGATCTGGCAGCTGCTGAGACTGCTGCCATCACTGCAGCAGTCATTTGAAATTTGTGCCAAAAACGAACATTTTAGTTTAGTAAATAAAAAATTTGATGTCATGGAAGTGTACCAAAAGTTTTTCAACGTAAGATAAGATTATGTTGACACTGTGTGCAAGGATTGAATGAGATTGGTGAAACAGTGCGACCTCCAGAGTGTAGACAAGCTTCCCCATCTTTTCTTCCACAATGGAGGTTTGCTTAAAAGCGAGCACCTCTAAATACAGAATAATCACTGTGGCCCTCGTCCCTAAAATAGCCTTAAATATTATGTAACAATTAATTTGAGCAAATGAGCAATGTAAGCAAATATCAAAGTACTGTATAACCATTATAAGACTCCGAAAATGAAATTAAAACAATATTTGTATGGATGTTAAGGCTGTGTGAGCCAAGAAATGGCTTAAAGCACCTCAAAATGACGAGGGTAACTGATTCTCGAGACGAGGGTAACTGCGACCATGCACCTTGCCATGGCGAGGGTAACTGCCCTATTTATTTACAGTCATCAACCAAAATACCAAGTAACTAAACTGCACAAAAGCTCAGATGTACCAAACTAACCAACATTGCAACTGAAAAGTGTTAAATCCAATCATCGACATTTTGAAGTTTCTTGGTTGTACACATGCATCAAGATTAAGTTGACAAATTTATGCTTATGTTAAAATTTTACATCTATCTTGTTGTGCCATGACGTCATTTTTGGTGCTTTTTCAATAAAAATTATCAATTTGTCCAGGCCACCCAAAGAAAGGTTTCAAATAATGCACATCCTCAAAAAATAATTTATAGTGTAACATATTCCTTAATATAATGTCTGAGGAACAAATCTTTGCAATTCCATCCATTCAATGGCCAATTTTAGAATATTGCAGTCCTGACTCTTTGAAAATCCAAATTATGCCAGCATTTTGATCAAGAGTGCATATCTTTTGGATCATGACAATCTGAGTACATTTTTTTGGCGTGAAATTAAATTAGTCGCAATATTGTTATAGCGTCATTTGTAGTCCTCTACTCCTTATTTTGTTTAATTAGATAGATAGATAGATAGATAGACAGACAGATAGATAGATAGATAGATAGATAGATAGATAGATAGATATTCGGATTGCAATGTTTTTTTTAAATTGTGCATTAGTTGGTGGGTTAGGTCAACAAAATAGGTGGTTGACTTCACTTTCTGATGCAAAGGTCCCCTTTGGCACAGATGTACCTTGGGGTCATAGGAAAAGATTTATCCAAAGACACAAGTGAGATCACCCCCTGGATTGGAAATACAGCCATTTTTCAAAATGGCCGCCGCAAGTGCAAAAAGTCCAATATCTCCACTTCTATTTCTGCTAGAGAGACAAAATTAGGGTCAAAATATATGTTTTTGGTGTCAGAGAATCCATTGAAATAGTTCCTGAGCATAAAAAAACAATATTTACACATTTTATTGTAGCACCTGCTTTAAAAATGGCCACCAAGCAAGGTTGACGGCACCAGGGCCACTGTTAGTGAACATTTTGTGTTACTTTGATACCATTAGGTTGCATAATCTGCAAACAGTGTTCAAAATCAATCTCTACTCAAAATCAACACACTCTAACACAATTGAAAAGAAGATATGCCAAACATCAGCACTATTGAAAAATATTTATGTGGTCTTCAAAGCCTCGATCGATCGCATTTTAGCATGCATATACATTTCATGATAATTTTTCCAAATCATAATCTACATTGAGGATATTTACTTTCTTGATATCAGCAGAAAGAAACAGCTTTTATATAGACAGCATCAAGCTGTGTTCTATTTACCTGTAATTTCAGTTTTCTTTGATCTTACATTGTGTCCATTAACTAATTTTTTCATCATCGCCAAGCTTTCATTATGATAGTCCAGTAATTCAAGCATCGTATCTATGCTGAGTGAGTGAAAAATAATATATGTCAAATTAATTTCGCTATACATTTAAGATAATAGTGTTATTTAAGGCTGTTGTCCAGTCACTTCTGTAGGGTCAATCACAAGACACACTTCACAGCATCTTCTCATAAGCTAGCAAAGTCACCAAGAGAGCACCCCATCAAGTCCAGACTCAGGAGTTTACACTGCTGGTGTGAAAATATGTTTTGGGCAAAAAATATTGGTAAGGTGTTTGTGGATGATTCAAGAAATTTATTGTTTGGTGCAGAACATTCATGGTATGTCATGCCATAGTTAGACATTTCAGACACTCAGTGAACGGAGGTACAATATGTAGCATGTATGACTTGGCTGAGGGATATGAATTATGCTAAGAAATATTAGCAAATTATCCTGCCCAGTGCCCAGGATATCCAGTTACCACTGTCATGTCTTTGTTTTCTACTCTTTCTAGCCAGTCAGAGCCATTTTGATGACCAATGTTACTAGGCATAAAGCTTGTGGGGATGGTACATAGCCTTTTAGAGATGTCACAAACTTTTAACTTGCCTTTATTCCCACTTCAACTGTATCAAGGATGCTTTACTTCTAGTGGTTTGGTTGCTTGTACAGAAATGCTGGTTGATTCAATGCCTATTGCATGTGTACACATAGCTGTAGAGAATAAGTAAAGGGGTTGTGATGAATATTGTTGTATTGTAACCAACTATGATAAAGACTCCATGAGCTGCTTGAGGTGGTACCATAACTTCAAATTTTTCTGAGGGGCTGATCATTAAATCAGCCACGTCTATGCTTATTGTCTTCAGTCTGTCATATATAGGCCTACATAACACACACAGCCCTTGTCTATAGAAGGTTTTTATGACTAATGCACTTCTAGATTGAAGATACAGCTTCATTGCCACATAAAACAGGTTTTTTGTCTCCTTTTTGGTATGGAATACTGCTATGATGGTTGAATCTGCATTAAGGTTTAGTTGAAAATTGAATAATCTGTTGACCAGAGGAGACTGATCAATACCTAACCCTTTTACAATTGGAGAGATTATAGTCACATGAGGAGTGAGGACTATTGCAATTCTAGTTAAGTCCTGGTCCTGACAGGATGATTGAATTAGTGGGGCTGATCAGGCTGGTGTCAGAAAAAAAGTCTGACCTCTGTGCAGTTATCCTCATCAGTAGCTGGACTGACTCTACCCTATTTCATTGAGTCATCACCTCTCATGACAGTACACTTGTTTTCTCTGGAACTAATGGGTTCTTTTCCTGGTTATGAAATGGAGTGGGCTGGCAAAATTAGTTGAGACCCTGATAAGACTACATGTCAACTTAGGCAGTGTCAAGAGCTACATGTATCTTTAAATAGCTTGTCAATGATGATACCGTACACGGAAAGAGTCCTGGTCATGGTGAGTGAGTGAGTGAGTGAGTTTGTGTTTTACGCCCCATCAGCACCAGTGTGGGCTATTTAGAGGCAAGTCCTGGTCATGGTAGTGAAGACAGTGCTGCGTTGAGAGTCATATGAGGCTGAGGACGTTGGAGTCCTCAGTATATGGTATTCTTCAAGACTATTCAAGCAGCATCTGGAGGAATGAATCAGCCTCACATTAAGATGAAAGGGAACTGATGAATGACTGCATCATCGGAAGATACTCATGGTGTAAGTCTCTGGCTCCCTTTGAATAATTGCATCATCTAAACAGTAAACATCTGTCCTCAAATGCGCATTTTAGTTAATTCCTTACACCAAAAAAAAGAGGAAATTTTTCTAACCTTTTGCTTACCAGCTTTAGTATTGGTCTTCAAAGATCGTTATGACTGGCAGGAAAGGGTAGAAAATCTTCAAAATGAACACATGAAAGTGATCACTAGATGTCCTGGGCAGGGGCAGCATACTATTCAAGTTAATATCCCACAGCTCATCTAAGTCATGCGACTCACACATGCCACCTCTGTTTACAAGTCATATAGCATAGCACACTATAAATGTTCTCCACCAATCTACAAATTTTCATGAATACTGATTAAACCCATGTTAAACTTTTTTTAGACATCACCAAGATACTTATACCGTTGGAAAAGCTGGTATCTAACTGACAATTTTGCATGTTAGCGCCCGGCTAGGGATTAACTCTGTTTACAACAGCAAACAAACAATCAGATTACTGTTTATTTTGCCAAAATTCTAAGTTAAAATGTATAATAGAAGAAGCATATGATGTCTAAGTCAGTTAGACACCTCTTTGTCGGGATCTAACTGACAAAAATGCATGTTAGAACCGACAAAGTGAGATCACCCCCTGGATTGGAAATACAGCCATTTTCCAAAATGGCCGCCGCAAGGGCAAAAAGTCCAATATCTCCGCTTCTATTTCAGCTAGAGAGAAAAATTAGGGTCCAAATGTATGTTTTTGGGGTCAGAGAATCTATTGAAATAGTTTCTAAGTATGAAAAACCAATACTTACACATTTTATTGTAGCCCCTGCTTTAAAAATGGCCGCCAAGCAAGGTTGACAGCACCAGGGCCACTGTTAGTGAACATTTTGTGTTACTTTGATACCATTAGGTTGTATCATCTGCCAAAAATGTTGGAAAATCAATCTCTACTCAAAATCAACATCCTCTAACACAATGAAAAATAAGACATACTCAATATCAGCTCCATTGAACAATATTTATGTGGTCTTCAAAGCCTCTTAAGTTTCTTCACTTCACTAAAGCAGGGGCTACAATAAAATGTGTATGTATTGGTTTTTCATACTTAGAAACTATTTCAATGGATTCTCTGACCCCAAAAACATACATTTTGACCCTAATTTTTTCTCTCTAGATGAAATAGAAGTGGAGATATTGGACTTTTTGCCCTTGCGGCGGCCATTTTGGAAAATGGCTGTATTTCCAATCCAGGGGGTGATCTCACTTGTGTCTTTGGATAAATCTTTTCCTATGACCCCAAGGTACATCTGTGCCAAAGGGGACCTTTGCATCAGAAAGTGAAGTCAGCTTTGACCTAACCCACCAACTACATGTTTTGTTTTTTATCGGCTTGGTTTGCCTGCAATGAGTGTCCAGCATTTGATATGCCCTCAGTCTACTCTGCCTGATAAGCAAATACAAAAAGGTCAATTCATAATAATATACAATCATGCTTCTGTTACTAGTCCATCAATCAAATCATTGCTTGTTGATGAATAGTCATTGATTTACTGTACATTTTCTTGCAGTTACCTTAGTCACCATTCACAGTTACCTTCGTCTTCCAATTATTAGAAAAGCAGTTACCCTCGTCCTTCTTTAACATGGGATCCAATGGGATGACCTAGTTTTTTCAATTTATTTTTACAAATTGAGACGAGGGTAACTTAGTTACCCTCGTCCAGTTTTGCCACAGTGATAATGAATTTTGCAAGTGAGAAGCTACTGATTCATCAATGCATTGATGACTTCACTGCACTGACTGCATTCATCTGATTAATAAGTACAATCTGTTCACAGTTGTGACAAAAAATCCTCAAAAAACTGATGTATTTGCTTCTTAAATATGTGTTAATTATGCAAGTGCATGTCAGTAATGCACACAAATAAAACAAATGTCTCCTTTTTAAAAATATCTGCAAATGTTTTATTTTCTTAAAATTGTGTCTGTAAACAGTTTCAGGAGATCATGATACTTTTATTTATTGACATCATACTGTTATCAATTTTGTGTACACATAATGATTGCATGAGAAAATGCTGCATACATGTGTATTTATATATGTATATGATATATCAAGTGTCGTGTCATTTCATGGGACATGAAATGACATAGCTCAGTAGTCAGTGCATGTGATTTGAAGTACATGTACTGCACTTAAAACCTTTTATAGGTATTTCTATTTAATTGATATGGACAAATGGATAGATGGATATGTCTGCTATATCCAGTAATGCTCTATATATAAAAAAAGTTTTCATTGGGCCTGCCATTCTGTTGGTTTGGAACCTCCACAATTCTCATAACCCTGTCCCCTGTAAGTTGCTTATAGCAAAATATTCTAGGTCTCCCTTGGGGTGGTCTAAAAAGACTTCCTTCTAAATTTCTCAAAATTGAATCTTGCGGTCTGATTCTTATGTAGATAGAAGATATTGTGTAAAAATTTCAGCAAAATCGATTAATATTTAGAGGTTGTACAAAGCCGTTGAAGTTTGACATGCGATTGCCCATCGACAAACCTCAAAATCATCAGTATTTGCAAATCTTGCAGTAACGGCCAGTTATTTTGATAAAAAAACCCCTTTTTCAGTATGTCAAGGATTCCCAATCCAGTCCTGGTATTCTTGTTGACTAAAAAAAACATAGAGCATACCTAGATTTTCAAGCATTTTTTCCTAAAAACAGGCGCATATTTCACTTGCTATGAATAATTTATCCAAAATAACCCAACGATGTTACTTTTCCATGCCAAGTTTATCATATATACAAGAAAGAACGCATAAAAATATTCAGTTCGGAAAAAGATTTGGGAAATTGACCAATTTTTCAGTTGCACGAATGGGGAATTTAGATTGTCCACTAGGGTGTTCCCAGCTGGCAAAGTTGTCAGCTGGGATCCAATTTTTGGCTTCCAACTGATGAAATTTGCAGTCCGGTAATGAGAAAGCAGTTGAGGTGGCTAGCTGGAAAAAAAAGAAGATTAACTAGTACACCTGTAATTGTGCACAATTACAAAGATAAATTCCCCCTCCCCCTCCCATCCCCCTGCCCCCTTCCCTTCCACCTTCCCCATCCCCTGATTCACACAAAAATGTAATTGGGTCTGCATTTATTGCAACAGAGAAAATGTGGAGCCAGTGAAGTATGAGAAGCGATGAAATGCACATATGGCCAGGAAAATGTGTTTCTAGCCATAAGAAGCATTTGGGGAGCTGAAAAGTGAGATAAAATTTTCGCGATTTTTAACGGACGGCGCTACAGTAGAATGCTATATACCATGTGAAAGCTAAGAAACAGAGCTTTCTGGTGGTGTATTTTTCTGTAGCTTTAATAGGGGCTGAGTTATCGGCGCTTGAAAATAGCGTTTTTGTGGTGCTATAGCGCCGATACCGTTGGCGCTAGAAAGTTGAAATTCTAGTGGATTGTTACACTATAGTATGACTGTAACTGCATGCAACTTCAGCTTGATTGGAGCATTTCTACCTAGTTTTTGAAAAATTTTAGTAGCAATTTCAGGAATTCCCTTATTTGAAAAATTCATATAAAAAAAACTTTTAGAGATATTGCCAAAAGCCGCCTTTCCGCACTGCGTATATCTCTAGAGATGATTGTGTAAAAATTTGGTGTAATTTCACTCATTGGTTCTTCTAAAACCGTGAAAACAAATTTTTTATGCATTTGCTGCGTAATTACCAGTTCACTAAAAATTACGCTCTGTAATTCCAGTATATAAAATTGTTCAGCAAAAGCAAAATGGATCTACAATTTCAGGTAGTTACTGGAAATAGTTTCGGAAATACAGCCTGTCAAAATGTTGACGAAAAATAAGGAAAAAAAAAACAAAGATGATGAAAAAAAAACCGAACAATAACAATATAAATTCCCCTAACGGGGGAATTTATAATTATATTAAATATCTGTTGGCTGGGAGGTGCTGAATGACGCTTGGGCTGGCTGGCAACCCAGCTGGCAGCATAACAGATATTTTCTCCCAGTTGCATAAAAAAATGAATATAAGTGTCACAAAAGATGTGCAACCAGGAGCTTACACTGATATATTGTGAAATTCTGGGTCATTCCACAATAACTAAGAAAAAAACTGTCACTGGTGTTACTGTACAAGTTAAGAAACACATAGACTCAAAGTAAAAACCAGTGACCAAATTAATATTTGTTTGAAATGTTTCCCATTAAAGCAAGAATTTCATTGGATTTTCTTCCATCATTTATCACGGTGTTACTATTGGAAACCAGTGTTGACCATTTTTCAGAAACACCATTTTTCAGTAACACCAGTGACGGTAACACCACTGACAATTTGCACTGAAATACTACCTGCTCCAACGGTGATGCAATGATTTGAAAAGATGTTGCCACAGGTTGATTTCTGTAAACAGGACATGTCCTTTGTCTGAGGCAGCTTTGGAAAATTCTAGAAGTATTGACCATTTTTGAGAGTAACACTGGTAACACAGAAAAAGAATACGCTTAATTTCTGCACACTGTGAAGCCACCATGTATGCTAAAAACATATAAATGCCAAAACCTGCAGTTATCATGGATGCCTGTCCATCAGAAGAAGCCCCCTGGTACATTAGACCAAAATTCCTGATACAGCCATGTTCTATTTAATGAGCAACACCAGTGACATGTTTTCTGATGACGAGGTCATTTTGTCTTCCACAGTGCTCACAGGAGAGGAAAAATTCAGTCGGTCTTAGGATATAAGTTTGTGGAGTAGCTGTCCAGAGATTTAGACCCCCCACAAATATTTATAATCATTTGACATGGTTAAAAACATGGGGTAATTGAAAGAACAATTTTCTGTGACATTACTTTTTGGGTCTATTACAGATATTGTTAAAGGTGCACAATATATAGCTGATAATTTCCATTTTACAAAGAAAATAAATTCTTTACAGCGAAACACTTTGATATAGAATTAAAGGTACTGTGGCACTGTGAAAATGGCACTTTGTGTGTCATCATGCTGATGATTCGTCATGATCAAACCCAATACTTTCAATGTTAATTTGATTGAAGGAGACTTATCCCACTTGTTGGTGACAGCCAAACGAAAGGATTATGCATCTGATTCTCACTCTAAAATTTGTTATGAGAAGTCAAATGGCTTATGCCCCTATCTCACGGCACGTTACGGAGCACTTTAGGCGTCGGCGGGATGGTATTTCTTGGAAATTTGGATGAATTTGGGTGATCCCGCCGACAATTTTTCACATCCCGCAGAGGTACTTTTTGTTTCCCTCAGGGTTCCTAGAAATGGGAAGAACTGCGCCGTGGATGTCAAAAAAGTTTCAACACGTTGAAATTTTTTTTCCAAGTCGCCGGGATAGAGCCCAAATTTTTATTGATTTTTGGATGTCCGGCGGGGTTTTTTTTCAGTGAGAACGACTCAAAAACATCTCCAGCGGGATATTGGGACATCTCCTGCCCCTGTGGGGACCTCTCCTGCCCCAGTGGGATATTTCCCTGCGGGACATTTGCAGCCTCGCCGGCAGTTTTTGACATCCCGCCGACGGTTTTTGACATCCCGCCGACGGTTTTTGACATCCCGCCAACGATTTTTGACATCCCACAGGCATTTAGATCTTGCCCCACAGGCATTAAGATCTTTCCCACAGGGATATGATCTTGTCTCCGCCGATTTACGATCTTATCCCGCCGATTTACGATCTTATTCTGCCGATTTAACATCTTATTCCACCGTGATATGCTTTTAATTAATTATATAATCGTTGTATAAACATTGTGTGTCGCCGGGTTGGCCATATTTTTCCTAGAATTCATCTCAAGCTATCCCTCAGGGGTAAAAAGTTCTCTGGTTCTCGCCGTGAGATAGGGGCATTACTCTTGATCATGACTAATCAAACTGCCCATGTTGAAAGTAGAGAAGATGTCACTTCATCGGCTATCATGAGTCACAAAGTGCCATTTTCACAGTGCCACAGTCCACTTTACAGGCGATTTCATTACCATGCGATTCTTGTTATTCACACTTGGCTGTGAGGAATCAATGCTAAAGCAGCACATACTACGTTTGATAAATCAAATGTGTGACGTTCTGTTGTTTCTAAACCAATCAGATTAACTAAAAATGGCATGTATTTGGGGGGCCTAGAACCTGAGAATCGCGTACTAATGAAATCACCTGTAATTCACTATCAAAGTGTTTCGCTGTATAGGAGAAAGGCATACTATTAGAAACAGCTTGAGTGACACAAAACACTAGGTTACTGTGGAATGACCCTTCTTTTTTATGCCATTTTATCATCAGCTATGATACCACAGCAAGTTCAGCAATGACATCATAGCTAAGGTGCTATGCCAACTGTCATTATTGGCTGATCAGCAAATTTTAATAACAACTGTGACGCCTGACGTGGTTGGACCTGTGACACCATATAAGTTTGAAGGTGGTGGTAGCATGAGCGGCCAAACCTTCAAGACATGCTGAATATACCAGTATTATATTTTGCTCGTACAGATAGCCATAAGGAAAGTAACTTACGGGATATATTGTGGAATTACATAGTCGTACATTTAGGGGGTGGTGGCAGCATGAGCGGCCAAACCCTCAACTACCTAGTCTGTAATTAGTTTTGCCATTCAGGTAGATATATACATGTAGTTATTTGAAAGATGTTTAATCATGTATTAATCTAGTCATAAGGAATGAAGGTGGTGGCAGCATGAGCGGCCAAACCTTCAAAGATTATACTGATTATACCAGTTATCTGATTGCCATAAAGGAGTGATATATTCGGATATATGTGGATTATATATTTAAACATGGTTGAGGGTGGTGGCAGCATGAGCGGCCAAACCCTCAAGAAGAAAAAGTTATCAGCAAGACTACAGCAAGAACAAGGATTGTAAATATGTACATATGTACATTGGACTGGGATGCACATATATGTATATTGGACTGCACCACCTCGCCAGCACTACAGATTGGACTGATAATGATCTGAGCATAGAGGCTTTTAGCCTGCGTTCAGTACTCGCATTACATTACATTACATTACCATAGGTTGTACCTTTATGCGTAATTATCATATGCTTCAATGCTGGGCAACAGAGATTTTAGCTGTGATATCATAAGTCCAAATCACAGTCTGTCACTTTTATATAGAAAAAGTGAGGTCCATTTCACTGTAAAAGATGCACTTATTGACTCATGATAGCCGATTAAGTGTCATCTTAGAACTCTACTTTCAACATGGGAAACATAAAGGTTATTTGATCAGTCATGATCAAGTCATTCTTGAAGGCCATTTGACTTTTCGTAACTGATTTTAGAGTGAAAATCAGATGCATAATCCTTTCGTTTGGCTGTCACCAACAAGCAGGATAAGTTAAACCAAATTAACACTGAAAGCATTGAGTATGATCACACCGGGTGCTACATCACAATGTAGTTACCTATTGTTTTAGAAATAGGTCATGTTTACGTCAACACATTGTGCTGCACAACTTGACACAGTTTGCTGTTTTCTTGAAGAGTGAAGGTAAGTTTACTTATTTTAATGTCATGCCTTTCATTGAAGACATTGTACAACACGACTAATGATTAGTAATGTAGCATTACAATACACCTGCAATGTGTTTTATCTTGTAAAAATTCTGTGCTTGGAGAAGATAGCATTATAAGTGGTGACCTCAATTCAACCTGACATGTGTGTATGGTTATCATGCATTAAAATATGATCTACAATCGCAATTAAATAGCAATGGTCACTCAGATGCCTTCTTAGTAACACAATAACAATGCTCCTTACATGTTACGTGCACAAATGTAGAAGTAATTTGTCCAGGGTTCAAAACAGTATCTGTAGCAACATTGTGAGAACTGTAGCAACATTGTGTCACAGTTTGAGCTGATTGACAATAAATAAGATCTACCCACTGAAGCCAAATAATATGTGTTATTCATGTTTTTGTTTTGTAGTTATGCCATAAAATATTATATCCTGTTGCAGATGTCCTCCATGGCCAAAAAGATGCTTCCCTGTAGGAGAGGGTGTGAAAGGGTATTTAAGAGCGCCTCGGGAAGGAACCACCATGTCCATGAGGCAACACATGATGGCAACCAGAGGCATGAATGCCAATGTTGTAAAGCATATAACTGCATAAGGTCACTTAAAAGGCATCAACAGCTAGCCCTTACACAAGTTGTTAACCTTTTACACAACTAGTTTATACATTATTTTAAAAATTTGTTCGTTATTAATTTTGTTGTTTTTCTTTACTATCAGTATGGTTAATGATACTCATTTCGTTGTTATTTGTTGCCAGTATTTTGTTGGAATATTCAATTTCCTCTTTACTAGCATTGTCATTTTCTTGGTTATTATGTTCAGACTTAAGTGATTCGTATCCACGTAGCTGTGATGAGAAATGTTGATTTATTTGTAAGATCTATCCCCACCATCAGCAGAAAGAAAGACGAACATAGGTTGCTACTAGTCACTTAATTGTTGAAATTAATAGTCATTGTGAGATTTCATAACTTAAAAGTTGCTCATATGATTAAATTTGTTACAGTACTCCCTGTTAATAAAAATATTGAGTTACAGAAAACATGGTTATTGACTATTTCATATCTTTGTCAGCTGACTTTCGGAAATGGCGCATTTTTGACAAGTCGGCCTTGTAATTCCCTGAATCTCTAACCCCATGCTGTCCTTTAAATGCTGTGGATTATTGTAACAGATCCAAGGTTTTCCTGGTCACAGTTTTACGTTTACTCAGACGGTCAAAAGAGTGATCCCTGAAAAACCATAAGCGATGATAATTATGTGAATTTTATAAAAGCAGTATATTAGGAATGAGACGCAATATTTTGTAAATAATTAATAATGGCATACCCTGGTAAAAGGACAGAAGGGATCACTGATGGCTTCCATTGACAGAGTCACAACAGGCTGTTCTCTGTGTATCTGTGATGCACCCTCTTGTGGTTTTTCTTCTTCTTCTTCTTCTTTGTGTACTTTCCCACATCCAGTGGGTTACTGTCTCCTGTAAGAGAGATAGTGGTACTAGGTTATGGTGTTGTGTTGAGGTGGTTGATTACTTTGATTAGTTTTTCACTTGTTTGTTTGAGGCTTTCTTTGTTTTCTGAGAAGATTTCTTCTGTTGTTGTTGTCGGGATTGCTCTTCTGTCGATGGCTACGCATTCTTCTAGTATGTGTTGTTGAGTTTCCGTGGTGTTTGAGCAGAATCTGCAATGTAGGTTTGGGTATTTGTTTTTGTAATTGTTCTTCACTGGGATCATTCTTGATCTTGCTTTGAAAATGGCGCTCACTTGCATTCTGTTGAATTGGTTTATATATGATTGTCCTTTTTTCCCTTGTGCTCTTTTGTTGTCTATCAAGAATTTAACCTTTGATTTTTCCCGTCCTTTTTCGGTCAGGTTGTCGGTCCATGCTTGTTGCGTTGTCTTGAGGACCATGTGGCGTGACATTTGGTCACATGGGTTATTTGACTTATATATATCTCTTTGAATTCTTTCGAGGTCTTCTATCCAGCTCTTTTTGTCCCTCTTTTGGGTGACCTTTTCTAGGAGTTTGTTGTTTTTCTTGGATATTGATGTCCAGTAGTTTGTTTTGTCCTTTAGGATGGTGTGGTCCTGTCCTTAAGGCCTGCTTTGTGCATGGCATACATTATTCCGTCGAGCTACGCTTTGTCATATGCTTTGGTTACATCAAGGAAAGTGACATACATATCTTTGTGTTTCTTTGTGAGTTCCTTTAGTATCGGGATATGGTCTGAGGTGCAAGTTTTCTTTTTTCCTCCTCCTTGGGCATCAGATATGTTGGTCGTTTCTCTTGCTCTTTCATTTAGAATTCGTTCATAAAATTTGCTACTGAGGGTGATGCCCCTTTCACTGGAGCATTTGCGCTTTGTGCCTTTTCCTTTATATAGGGGTATTATGTGGCCAAGTTGCCATTGGGTTGGGATGGATTTGTCCCTGAGGATGGTGTTGAAAATTTCTCTGTAGATTTCAAGGGTTTGAGTTGATGCTTCCGTGATTATATCATTTGGGATCATATCAGGTCCTGGTGCTTTTCTCCGTTGTATGCTTTTTCTTGCTTTTTCAATTTCGGCTCTCGTTATCTCCCTTGGGGGGGCTGTGGTCATTTGCTTTTCCGTGTTTTTTACGAAGTTCATGACTGCATCAGTGTTTAGCTCCTGGTCTTCTTTTCCTTGTCTTGCTTGGTAGAGGTCTTCGAAATAGTTTGCTATGTGGTTTTTTGCCTCAGTTTGGTCTAGAAGGGTGACACCTTCTTCTGTTATTGTATGGTATTCTTTCTTTGGTGGTTGCTTTAGTTTTTTCCTTATTTTCCAGAAAGTGTTTGAATTTACATAGACAGCTTTCTTGCTGTATGGCGCTGTATGGCATTGCAAAAGTCCTGTTCAAAATTTGAAATTTATATGAGTGGTTGTAGCCTGGGAAATACAAGTGATAACCAATATTTTATAAGTTATGTTGCGTACCTACACTTTACAGGTACTCACCTGTGAAGTCACTTGGTCCTTAGTGGTAAATGTATTTATTTTGATGTAAAAGATAGGACCTGCAGTGATATCACTGATGTTCTCAAACAAAGCAAAAGGAAGCAATATTTTTGCTACAGATGTTACTAGTACCACTTTTGATAGTATAAACATAAGGACAAGCAATAATTGGTGATGGTTTTGATTATTATTTAGTCTCAGCACCGCTATCTCACCTAAGTTTGTCATTTCGAATCACTTGAAGAGTGGCCGCTTTTGTCATGGAATTTTCAACTTGGTGACCTGAAGGTCGAAGGCCTCCCGGGTGTTCATGGTCAGTTTGCCAAAAAAATTTTAAATAAAGTATCACACAATGTGTTGACATGCAGCACAATGTTGCTACAAAAACTTGTTACGCATGTTGAGAGCTTATTACATTATCAAATACTCTTTTACTGTCAAGATGTCTTTTTATTAGTTTATAGTCTGTAAATAATAAATAGTTTGCATTGAAATGTACTTCAAGGAGATTTAACAGCATTTAAAAGGATCCTCATAGAAAATCTCGTGGCCTTGCTCAACTTATAGAGCTATCTCCTCCAAAGATGTTAGTCCAATAATTATAAATGAAGTATAATTCATGACTTGAAACTTTGTTTTACTCATTGACAACCTTTTTGTACCAATACATTTGATTAAATTGTCATAAAACAAGATTTTCTTACCTGTACTACCATTTCTGGGTCAAATCCATAGTCACAATGTGTTGACGTAAACATGACCTATTTCTAAAACAATAGGTAACGACATTGTGATGTAGCACCCGGTGATCATGATAAATCATCAGCATGATGACACACAAAGTGTCATTTTCACAATGCAACAGTCCACTGTTTTTCTATATCAAAGTGACAGACTGTAAGAAAAAGGCGATTTCTTTAGAGCAATTGCGAGAACTTTAAAGTCAACTTTTTTTTAGACAAAAGAGAAACTATTATTACCTAGGAAAGGGAAAATCTGTAATCCTAAAATTCATTTGGTGTGGTTTTATTCAAATCACAGCAACTTCCTCACCCTTTTTAGCGGCGTCAGCCAGCTCTTGCCATAAGCATTTTGGCTAATCTTGTGAGCACTCTAGTGATCGTCCTCTCTCACCAATCTCATTCAAACTTGAAATACAGACTCAATGTAATATTTCCTTGAGCCCAGTCGATTTTGGTGTTCCACTGTTACGGAAAAAAATTAATTAAGAAACTAAATTGACTGAAATTCAAGGGTCAGGGGTCACACGAATCTGACCGCTTCGTGCATTTCCGTGAGTGGGGTAGTGAATATGCTTCATGGAAAACCTGCCAAGCCAATGTGTGAAAGTTGGGAATTACTGCTCATTGAAATCTGGCATTCCTAATTGCAATTCTGGATGTTCAGGAGAGTATTCAGCCCTTATTCCCATCAACTGGGCTAATTGCAATTTAGACCATTAATTGCAATTTAGACCAGGATTCCCAATTGTACCTGAGCATTTATATCACAGCCTATGTTATTAGTTGTAACTTGTTCAATTATCTAACATGATGATTACAAGTTATTGAATGCCTAAAATAAAGGAAGACAACATATATATAAATCATGCTTTGTCATTTTCAAACTATTGATGTAGTTTAAGCAAGTGATGGAAAGACTGCAATGGCAACTCTCAACAAATAGGCATTGCATAAATTTCAAGTTGGTTAGCCATTGGTATGATGAACAGTTGAATACTTTCACACTTTGAAAAAATAAAAATATCCTTAATATCCAATATATTAAAAATGCATGACAGTTATAGCCAATATATATATATAAGTGACAGTGAAGCAAAATAGAATAACCAAGAGTATTTTTAACAGTTTAGGTATAATTTATGTTCATGGCCTATTTGTGATTTTGTCTTTTAGCTGAATGGATTTGAGCCTATTAGACTGAGTGAAAAAGAAATTTTGGTCTTTTTTTATTTTTGTTATTTGCTTTTGCTAAAGGTGAATCTTTAATGGTAATACAATTATAGGTTAGTTTCCAATTTATAGCAAGCAAAATCAAATGTTAAAGTAATGCAGCGTCCTATTATTTTTTTTTAATCTTTTAACTTTGGCATGCCGTATCGCGATACGTATCGTGTATCGAACTGAATGCATTGTGATACGTATCGTATCAGAAAAAAGTATCGATACAGAGCCCTAACTGACATACGACAGATAGACAGACAAGCATAAATACATTTGGTATGGATAGAGAGGACTCTATAATTTCTTACTTGAACTGCAGCACATGCTAAATGCTGGCAGCACATGCTGCAGTGCCCAGCACGTGCTGGTGGCTTATAGCACGTGCTGGTGGCCAATAGCACGTGCTGGCAGCATATAGCACATGCTGGTAGCATACAGCACGTGCTGATAGCATACAGCACGTGCTGGTAGATTTCAGCACATGCTGGAAGAATTCAGCACGTGCCGGTAGATTTCAGCACGTGCTGGTAGATTTCAGCACGTGCTGGTAGATTTCAGCACGTGCTGGTAACATTCAGCACGTGCTGGTAGCATTCAGCACGTGCTGCCAGCATTCAGCACGTGCTGCTAGCATTCAGCACATGCTGGAAAATTTTAGCACGTGCCGGTAGATTTCAGCACGTGCTGGTAGATTACAGCATGTGCTGGTAGATTTCAGCACGTGCTGTTAGAATTCAGGACGTGCTGGAAGCATTTAGCATGTGCTACTAACATTCAGCATGTGCTGCTAGCATTCAGCACGTGCTGGAAGATTTTAGCATGTGCTGGTAGATTTCAGCACGTGCTGTTAGAATTCAGCATGTGCTGTCAGAATTCAGCATGTGCTGGTAGCATACAGCACATGCAGGTAGCATATAGCAGTGATCTCTATCTATGGATAGGCTCGATCCCATTGGCCAGCACGTAACGTCACGAGCGGGCCTGGGGCCGCCATGTTACTGGGAAGCATGCAACGTCAACATAGGCATGTGGATTGATTGGGCCTACTGTCCCTGGCTACTGTCATGACTGTTGAGGGCTAGCAACTTCCTCAAAATTTATCCTACTTCAATAAAACGAAGTACAGAAGTATCCCACTTGTAACCATGTCAACAACTACTCACTCTGAAAGGCCCCGCCGCTCTTTTCAGCCGCCGCTGGCCGTTTTTAGCTCTGTCATTACAGTGTCAACCAAGGCCTGACAGTTGCTTGCTGTCAGTGCAGTCAGCTGACACTGTCAGTGACACTTAAAACCTTTCAAGATTGCCAAAAATGCACTTGGCACTTAACTGAATTATTAAAGTGCAATCCACACCTGTACACAAAGATCCCCAAGTGCTGTTTTCCTAATTACAATCAACAAACTTTAATTGGGCCTTTAGAAATTTAGAACCCTATTTAGATGGGGTAGACTTTTAATTAGGACTATTAATCAAAACGCCTACAGACAAAAACGCCTACTGTGATTTCTGACAATGCAGGAACGGCAATGCAAAAACGCCTACTAATAGATGTCAAAAACGGCTACAGGTCTATACCAAAAAGGCTATAACACTTTACAAAAACGCCTACTGTTTATGCCAATAAGAACAACTATCAATGGTGTAATCCAGTGTCAAAAGTTGAGCAGCTCACAAGTAGGTGTGATTGTGTGAATGAAAAACCAATTAGCTTAAATATAAGACAACCTTTGAAGGGCTAAACAGCAATTATCATTTATATAGATCTGTGTGCCAATGACAATTAGCAATTGAATCAAATATTCAGTGATTCAGACTATGAACCCCAGCAGTATTGCAATCGTGATTCTGTAGTTGCTAAGCAACTTTTGTGAAATGATGACAGAACAATTGATTTTTAAATTTAAAATAATCTATTAACATTGAAAAAACCACAAATATCGGAAATAGCCGTTTTTGTAGAGTGCAGTTGCCGTTGTTGCAATGACCAATAGCCGTTTTTACACTGTCATGCAAAAGGAAAATTAGCTGTAGGCGTTTTTGATAATGCAAAAAAAAGTGTAGGCGTTATTGTCAGTTGCCGTTTTTGTTAGTAGGCGTTTTGACTGATTACCATTAATAAGGCCCTAATATTAGCTTACTACTACATAATTTATACTTTTCACATATATATCAGTGTACAGAACCATAACCAGCAAGGGGGCTGGGTAGGGACTGCAGCTGCCCCCCCCCCAGGCATCCACTCTGGGGAGCTCATGAAAAAATTTAAATGTCAATTAATCATAATTTAAATTTCAAGAAGAACTGAAAAATCCAAAACCTTGCCATCAGGAAAAACAGCCAAAAATCCTAGACCTTGTCATCAGGAAAAAAAAGTCAAAAATCCAAAATCTTGTCATCAGGATTGTGATTCTGAGGAAGGAGCTCTTATATGGGGCTAATAATAATTGACTACAGAATATTTTGCTTTCCTGAATTGAATAAATACTGATGATACTTGGGAGCCTTAATACCCTTTCTCAAACTTGGAACCATGAAATTTCAATAATGTTTAATTAACCCTCGGCCAGAATTGTTTTGCCTCCTCCCCCCCCCCCTCCCCGACAATCTTGTTGTTTCCTTTGGGGGGGCAGCCCCCCGCCCCCTCCTCTGGTATGTATATATATATGCCTCCCCATGCGTTAAGGACACTTCCATGGATTGAAACTGCCGTCCAACATAGGCGAACCAGCAAGAGCTGAATTAGAACCCTGGACCCAGCGATTGGCAGCCTAGCATACTACCACTAGACCAACTCTCCCCTAGAACATTACATCATGAACAGGTCATCTGTTCTTCAAGAAATCAACTTTCCCACTAGACCAACACAAGCCTACTTCACAACCAAAGACATTCTGCATTATTCCTGACAAATTCAACACGAGACATAATTGCTTGTAACCATCAAGCTTCGAAATAACACCAGAGGCCTAAAACAGAACTCAGCTGTCCATATCACTTGAATTTCATTGAACTCCTAATTGCTATTTTATACAAAATTGAAAATTTCCTTTACATCACTTGGAGATTTCAAATCACCTCCAAACAAAAAGACAACAGGCATACCTTTATTTCAGATAATGAAAAATATATAACACAACATGGGTGCTTACAAGGACTAATGAATGTTTATTATTCAGAACTACATTGTCCAGAACAAATCACTGAAATAAAAGTTATATAACAATCTTTTAAAAATATGAAATAATTTGTTTCAGAATCACTTTGGCAAATGTATAGCAATAGTGCAATACCCTTTTCACATTTGGACCATCATTGCATCTTATAACCTATTTGTGCCTTGTGGCAGTCTAACTTGCATGATATTAATACATTTTCCATGCAATTATTGGAAATATTAAACATCTTTTCTCTATTTACAGAGCAGAAAGTTCCCAAAAACTGATAAAATTTGCTCATGCTGGCCTTTTGGGATTCTAAATGGTCTGAGAAAAATAGACTATTACAAATTAACAGGAAGTGAAAACATTTTAAATGTGAAAATGTCGATTCGCACACCATTTTTCCTTTCTTATCCTCTACCACTGGCATATATTGGTAGGTGAGTGAGTGAGTTTGTGTTTTACGCCAGGTCAGCACCAGTCTGGATGGATGGCTGGATGACTGGACATTTACATTCTGTTATTATGCATGGCTTATTCAAAATAGAACAGGAGGAGGACACGGCAATGAGGCAAAGGATACTTGAAACAGCCGTCTTCAGAATTTATGACTTGTGAGAGTTTTGCCCGAGGGCGTATTGATGGGGATGGGGGAGTACAATTTTTAAAATATATACTTGATTCAACAAATAAACTTTTTCTAATGCCCTCGTGCACCGATAAAGTCGCAAATCTGTGGATGCAATCGCCAAAGATATACAATATTATTGTGTGGGTTGCTTTGTTTGTTGGATACCAACAATCTTCATGGATCTTAAGAGGGGGGGGGGGGCCCGGGGGGGGGGGGGGGGTACTAAAAATATGCGTGAAATGATTGAAATCTGAGGAAGATATAAACTTTTTTGGCAACTTCCGATAAAACTACCCACCCCTAGCTAGTCATCAATTCTGATCAGTCCCTAAGTGTATTTTTGAACTTTCTCAGCTTCACTGGTGGTTTTTCTTGATCATTTTGATCTCTTGGAAGTACGTGTTGGGGTCAACTTGAGGTGTCAACAAAGACAATGCAGGTTAGAGGTGGAAACTGACAGCCGCCCATGTAGTCTGTATCTGTATGCGTACATCCACAGGATTCAATGCTGAATATTGTGGTGGCTTGATAGTGGCATAGTCACAGTATGATAGTGTGAAATATATCGATGCCTTCATGTAGTCTCCGAGTCGGCTTTCGTCCTTCAAAACATCCAGGCAGGCCTGACTTCGCAGCATTTGGTCATGGAAGCTGAAAGAAGAATTTCAAGAAATGTCCGAGTTGAATGGTGTAAATTCACAAAATTATCAGCAATTGTTTTAACTGGTCACTGGTGCTTAAATGGCTGCGGAGCACTGATCCTGGGGTAACAGGGCTCCAAGACTATTGACAATCATTATTCTAGTTAAGCTGGAGTTACAGCACCTAACAGACGGCGGAGCTGGGGGGGGGGCACTGGGGGCACGCGCCCCCCACTTTTGGGCCCAAAAATACATCAAATGCCCTTTTTTTCCTAGAAATTACCGTTGCCAACGTGCCCGGTGCCCCCCCCCCCCACATTCTATAAAGTCAGGCAGCATGATTTAGCCATGCTACAAGTGCAAGGCCCGAATAATGCAGAAATTGACATACCAACATTGTACCTTGGCAGTCTCTCCTCATCACTGAGTCTTCAGGGAATCTGAAACCAAATAATTCTTTTTAATTGCTAAAAGATTTTCTATTAAATTTCATCTCATATGCACAAGCGGCTATCAACCACATTACCACAAAGACAGCACATAAGTTACGCCTGTGATTTTAATCGCTAAAATTTTTATGAAGGTGGAAATATTTTTTTACAAATTCAAGGGGCGGACTAGCTTATGTAGTAGAGGGGTCTTTCGGGGGGGGGGGGCAGCAGTCACACCAACTCACTCGCAGTGGTGTAAATAAGGGGGGCTAGGGGGGGCGAGCCCCCCAAATGGACCTTTTAACCCCTCAAAAAAAATCTTGGGAAAAAAAAAGAAAGAAATGTTCCTTGTATGATACTGGTAGTGTTCAAATGAATAACCAGGGGCCATGAAAAGACCATGTACATGGTTTGTCGTGCACTATGTGTTCTTAATTTTGCAGTTTATACATTTATCAGAAATTGTTATTGTGTGTGCATAGATCAGCAGACATCTAAAATCTTTGGATTTTGGGACGGCTCGCACTTCGATCCTTTGCCTCCGACAACGCTTCTAATCTTTGGGGCTTCAGCCGCCCCAAACTTGCATTTCCAGTGATGCCACTGCTCACTCGATCGGGAAATTTTAACATTTAAAGATCAAATATACATGTAGCCTTAGGGTGGCCCTTAAAAGCATAGTAAAAATTAAAAGTTTAAAATATTGATGGGCCACCCACTAAAATGATGCCTATTATGGAAAAAATGATGCATGCAAATTTTCAGGCAAATCGGTTAATATTTAGAGGTGGCCCATCGCCCCTGAAGTTTTTATGTTTCTGGCATAATTCTCTACATTTGTCAACTCGCGGTTCTCTATATTTTAGCCAATTCAAATGATACTACAATATAAATGGCATGGTTGAATTGGTCTTAATTAGAGCTTCATTTTGAGTACCAACTTGGATGGTCTGTGATGATTTTATATTCGGAAGGTTCAGCTGAAAATTTGCTGAAAACTTCACGTTCGCTTGATTTTTCTTTAACATCAGATGATTGGCTCTTTGGGCAGATGATAATTAACAAAGTGTTATTGGGGTGCAAGAGAGCAAATACAGCGATTTTTAGCCTTGGATTAAAATACTTTAGTAATATAATGATTAGGTCTTTATATCCGACATTTATGTAGCTGGTTGGCTAATTATCAGGAAAGGATAAGTATGAACAGTGTGATTGAAACTGCTGTGAAATTGAATATGGGTTCAATCGACTGCCAATTTGAGATCAAACTCAGTGTTTCGAAGCCCAGAGCACACCTACTGAACTAACAACATGCCCCCAATGCATTCTTAGGGAATTACATCAAAGTCACTCTTTGAAATTTTTCCTGCAATGACGTCATTGTTAACTTGCCTTTTTGTATAACAAGTGAATAATTCCATGTCAGAATATCTTGCAAATATTTGGCAGACCTGAAAAAAACCTGCATGTCACTCACTGTTCTAGCAGTTTTTATGGTACAACTTGACAAGGGACTTTCCAGTGAGGTGTAATGAACAACCAGATTCGAATCAGTACCAAATTTGTGAAAAAATATATAACAAGATATGCCATAAATCTGACACAGAATTAACCCTCCTGGCCCCATGGAACAAGAATCACAAACTGTCCTGTTGGAAAATCATAAAATTTTGATTAAAGAATATGGGAAAATTAGATCTTGTCATGATTTTTTTGTCAAAACCAACACATTGACAATTTACATATTGACTCCTTACGTACATTTTTCAAAATTATAACGGCCTTCGTGAAATTATTCCTACCCAGACCACGAAAGGTTTTTTTTCATTATTTTCCTTAAACATTGATCAGAACAATCAGCTGCCCTCATTGATAGTCCATTTTATAAGGTCTGGTTAAGAGTTATTGCCTCTAGATTGAATTCGGAGACATCATATATCCAAACAAACAATTTTTAAAATAACTCATGACGTATGGCTCTCGGGGTTTATGAAGAATTGTCATAGACCATCCAAGTTGGTATTCAAAATGAAGCTCTCATTCAGCCCTGTTAAAAAAATCTAATTATATGGTTGTATGATTTAAAATGGCTTAATTATACAATACCGCGGATCGGCAAACAGACGAAATCATGACTGAAATGCAAGAATTTCAAGGCTCGTGGGCCACCTCTAAATGTTAACCGATTTGAATGAGATTTTGCACGAGCTGTTTTTACCATAAAAGGCATCATTTGAAGGGGTGGCCCATATAAATTTCAAACTTTTTTTTTTAAGGGCCACCCTAATGTAGCCTAATACTCTAACTTTATGAGCAAGGTATCCATTTCTCCTTGCATAATGAGACAAAAGACATAAAAATAATTAAATGTGTGAACATATAGTACTTAGTGTCGGAAATATATTAAGAATTGCCAAATATCATAAATTCCAAGAGGGGGGGGGCAAGGATTGCCAAGGGGGGGGGAGTACTTGCCCCCCTGCCCCAAATTTGCCTAACATTAACAGGCCCTGTCAGGTCATCCCATTGCAGAATGACAAGGAATTTTCCTGCAGATAAATAAATAAATGTACTTTTAATAAATATTACTACATCTATGCCTATCCTCAATAGCAATATGTTGACATGCCTGCACATGAATAAAACCTCAATTGCACTTGAGAATTGCACCTCTCAACTTCAGTTCACATGGTGTGACACTGACACTTCAATACCAATCAGGAACAATAAGCAATCAGGCAATTGACATAGTTCAAGGCCTCAATTGGCACTTAAAGTTGCTAAATACCACTCACAACCCAGCCATGTCATAATACTGAACTGAGACAGTGCTAAATTAGGCTTAATCTGCAGTAAAACTAACTACACAGAGCAACAGCGCGGCGGTAAATACAGCCAAAAACGGCGATAATTGATGTTTACTTACTTATGAAATGTTTTTTCACCTTCCCCCAAGGCCTGATTTTGTTGTCACTCGAAGTTCCAGTCAAAATACTCCACATATCTGCTAAATTCAGTGTTTTCAGACAGGTTGATCCATGCTTGTTTACATTGCTGGGCCAAGTGCTGCTCTCCACGTTGTTGATCTACTATACCACCAGGAGTAGCACATGTTGACTGCAGTGCCACCTGATATCAGCACCTGTTGACTGCACTGCCATCTGATATCAGCACCTGTTGACGGCAGAGCCATCTGGTGTCAGCACGTATTTAGACAATTTCAGCACATGCTGAAAAAAATTCAGCACATAGCATGTGCTGTGTGCTGATATTTTTATACAGCACGTGCTATGTGCTGAATTTTTTTAGCACATGCTATGTACTGAATTTGTTTTCGGCACGTGCTGAAATTTCAACACATGCTGGTTACTGCAAGACATGCTGCAGGGCAAAAAAGTGCTATGTGCTATTTTTCAAGAAATTATATACTACTGTGGATAGATCACAGGCCCAACCCTTATGAGTCTTTTCTTTATTTGACACTAGTGTATTTATCTTAATGACACAATTCAAAAGTGTAATGGCCAAGGGACATTGGGACACCAAACCCCCTCTAGAGCAGAGGGACAGGCTCTGGAAAAATTGCAAAGGGACAAGGAATTCACAAGTAATATGGCCAAGGGATTGAGGGACACAAAACCCCATCTAGAGCCTCACTAGTCCTGAACCTTTGACGCCGCTTAAACAATGTAAAGTGCTTGCACGTTATTTTTGTTGTTGTTGTTGATGCCACCATGCATGTTTCACTGACTGGTAGTTCCATTGTTCTGATTCTGATTATGTTAATTTGGCTGCACCGGAACCCCTATTTCATTAAAGTGCTTTCACTAATGGCCATTTCTGTTAATCCAATGGTGCTTTCCACAACATGTATATACATTTGCTGAATGTGATATAGCCTATACATGATGTAATTCAGGATAAATCTGAGTTATTGCTAATGATTATTTCTGGCTTGCGACTTGATGTATAGTTTTCAAATTAATGATGTATTATAAGTAATCAATCAAGCTGATATTTTAATGCAATAAATTTTGAATAAAACTAATAAATTTACAACATTGGCCTCTTTGTATGTTGAAAACAATCTTAACCTTCAGAAGCTTCTGTCAGGAGTGTCACTATGTGGGGGTACTGGATTTATAAAAATAGCATGCAATGCATGCACCGTGTCCTCGAGCAATTTAATAACCCCTTAATAATATAACTCAATGGGATATGATCATTACATTGACACATCTCTATAAATTTGTAAAAGTTACATTCTATCTATATATCAATCTATCTATCAAATCAATCTATCTGTATCCACCTGTCTATCTATCTGTCTATCTATCTGTCTATCTTTAGTAAGTAGCTGAAGCATAAATCTCAGGTTGTGGTGTACCCCACTATGTCGCAGAGTGGAAGGGCCAAAGGGAAGAAGAAGAAGATGCTTTGGAGGATTAAAGTTAACTGTTTAGAGCAGTGAGACATGAGATTGAAGCCAGGGCATCTTTGGCAGCAGTGTAAACACTGGGCATCATAACTTCAGGTGGTTCTTGCATCTGTGAAATGCTTTTCGATCCACACCAACTTTGACATGACAATGCCATTGATGATGACAATGGACAATAGTCATGATACCATTAATGAAATGCAATAATTTCAACCTAGGTCAGTTCAGCTGTTTATTGGCAAATGTATGTTAACCTTTTTGGCAGTTTGATGTATTTTATACCATTGAGGACCCCCTCCCCCTCACACCCTCCATCATATGATAACTGGGGCAGATAGCTATTCATGCATTTGTGCAGCATTTTCATATTTATTTATGTATGTGGAGTACCCATCACCAGTGGTCCCTCCTATTTGCCCTGTGGGCAAGGATTGTGTCATTCCATTGTTTTTGGTGGGTATAGGTATACCATACAGGAATGTAAGCTAGTACAATTGACTATTGGTTGTGGTCATCATACAGTGCCATAGTATGTTCAGTTTACAGACATAATGGAAATACATGAATGAAGTGGTTTGGATTTATTTCATTTACTAATTTTTTGTTTTGTGGTTGAATGATTTAATTGTGGTGAGGATATGTCATACTCAGACATGAAACATGTGCAGGCTGTGCAGAGGCAATGAAACACCCACTGTGGAGAATGTGACTTTGATTTTTGGAGCTCTTAAAATAAGTCTTAATACTGATCATTCAGTGAATCAGTGATTTAGATGCCTTATTAAATAGGTTTTCTGCATATGAAATAGGTTTTCTACATATGAAATTGGTTTTCTCTAAAACCTGCTTCATTCATGAAAGAAAAACTGTAGGTATTTCCTAAAACCCTTATTGGAATGATATGGACAAGCTCAAAAACCAATCACGTTTTTCTATGAGCGTTATTTTATGGAGTGAACCAGGAAGAGGCGCAAAAGCGCTGGATGCGCTTATATGTAATACCAAGGATGATTAATTGTCTTGTCTTGTTTGTGGAGATTCCTCCTTTAAGATCAGGAGCACCCCTGTGTAATAGGGTAGATAACATTTTGTAAAATGTGGTTTCTGTGGCTACGGAGTCTGTGGCATAGTTCGGAGATTACGGCATGGGTGATGCTGCTTTCTTCGTCCTCGTTTTGGGGTCCATTCAGCAGTTGAGAGAGGGCACTAACTCAGTGACGGTTGAATTTGAAGTTTCTTTCGCCAAGTTCGTTTGGCTTCCGTTTTCTGATCTCCTCTGTTACGGGGCACCTCAGTAGGAAATTAAATTGAAGTGATTGTGTCTTGTGTGAAAAAGAGAGAAAGAGACAGACTGATGTCTTTTTAATTATTTTCTAATACATAAAAAAATACAAATTTAAAAATAGTTTAGTTGTATTTACATTCCTTATACAGGTATCACTATATACGTGCCACTCTGAGACTGCTCAAAAGGACCCCATAGCATTTTCAGCCCTGGGACATATCCTGATCATTTCATAATTTTCAACACTTTGAGTCCTCGGACAGACAGTAAATCATAGTACATGGAAAGAGGATAATGTCGGAATCGATTAATTGGGGACTCAACACTCAAAGTGTGGATTAATGGACAGCGCGGATATTTATGCACCAAGTTAATGAAGATAAATCTGAGTGGACTATCGGTGTCATCTCATCATTACATCCGGCTTTCACGGCTGTCAAAATATTGTCGACTTGAGTCGCTTAGGCCCGGGCTACTTTCCTTGACCTCCTCAAGACCCCAGCCCCAAGTTTACACTTTTTTAGGTAGGTTTCTATTTTGTGTTTATTAATTAATTTATCCAATAACAATGCGTCCTTCATTTTGCTTGGGGGGAGGGTTGGTCTAGTGGTAGCGTGCTGGGCTGCCAATCGCTGGGTCCAGGGTTCGAATCCAGCTCTTGCCGGGTCACCTGGGCCTATGTTGGACAGCTGCTTCAATAATCCTTCGCCTCATTGCCATGTCCTTCCCCTGTCCTAATTAGGATACCAAGTGCATAAATACAGGACGTAAAGCCCCAGTCATCCATCCATCCATGGATCCATCCAACTTGTATATATGTGATTTATCTAGCAGGGCTTTAGCCCGAGCTGTGATAAACACATATTCCTTATCCCATGGTGAATGGCCAGTTTATACCATGAGACAAACACTCAAACATAAACACATTGCAGAAAAAGTGGACAACATAAAATATGGGATTATTGCAGTGAAATACTGGCTTTTGATTGGCTGACAGAGCCTCACAGAGGTATCGAATGGTACAATGACATTTATTTCGCATCTATTGTTGCCCCTTCAGACCAGATGCTTGTGTGAAAGAGGTTCTGAGTGAGGGTGATGCAATTAATCAAAGTTTGCTATACTGGTCACTGACATCTGTCTTGGTGAACAAGTGACACAATTTTTATAAACCCCCATGCATTTTTACTTTTTTGGCCATTCTATACATATTTATAATACCCTGGCATGATTGAATTCCATAATATTGTATTAATTTATAAATCAATTGTTCTGAATTCATGGGAATATATTCATTTTCATATGTTTAAAACATTATCGTGACAAAATTGAAATTTTTTTCTTATAGAGGCTTAAAGATTGTTTTTAATGATTATTGTAGGCTACAACCTATGATGGTCTATTACTTAAAGCCAAAATGAACTCATTAGAAATCATGAAAGAAAATCCATACCATGTGAAATGTTTAAATGCCTACAAGGGATTGGCCCTGTAGCTACTCTAAAGACATTTTTTAAATAATTTCTACGACCTCAAGAAGAGGGCTTACATTTAAAGACAAAAGGACTCGTACTGTGCGATGTGGATCTCACAGTCTAACTTCACACGGCCCTGAGCTGTGGAATTCATTGCCGCTCGCTACTAAACTAAGCAAGTCGGTAAATGAACTCAAAGGATGATTGAAAGATTAGAAAGGTCAGGCATGTTTTTACTGTGATTTTGGTAAAACTTGTTAACTATTTTACTCTAATGTTAATCTTTTTATCCTGACATCTTGAGTTGATATTTTAATCATAATTATTTGTTTTACAAATGTTGTTTGAAGGCTTGTCGGCCAATAGCTTTTTCAAAGCTAATGTATATGTTGAAAAATCCGACAATAAATAAACCTTTGTCATTGTCATTGTCATTTAACTAATTTGAGTATCACACCAGCTCATTAATTGTACAGGAGTTTAATTGACATCTCATGTTTATGGGTTTTGCTGTTATAGGCTTATATACATTGAACCTGATAACTCCCAGAAATACCATACATTGTCAGCGCCTACATGGTTATTGTAAAGTATGAACCATCCTTCAGAATTTATGATTCGTCATTACAACAAAATACATTATCGCCAACTTTTCATGTGGAATTCCTTTAAATTCACATAGGGCAAAAAATATTTAAAAATAAATGTATGAACAGAAAAATTCTGAAAATCAGAAAAAGTGAATAGAATGCCTTAAAAATGAAAGAAGAACCCTACGAAATAACTTTTAGGCTGAATGGGCTCGCAAAAAAAATTTCCATAGGATTATAATATGGGGGCTTCTTGCCCGATGGGTGGGGTAAGAAGGCCATTTTAAATTTTTTACAAAAATGGCCATAACTGCTTTATCAAAATTGGTAGACATTTGCTTCACTAGCTATTAGTAGAGCCAAGTGATCCCTTCCTGACAGCAAAAGCATTCAAACAATCGCCCATAAAAAGTAGGTCAAATAGCACCTCGAAGTTAAGGGGGGGCCGCATGCCCCGACCTACTCAATCTGCTACAAAACCATACAATATATATAATATAATTTTCCATACCGCGGTACCTTGTTGTGTTTTAAGCTATTTTGTCAGTAATGCTAAGTTCTCACGGGACATGACGGAGAACTTTTTGTTGCCGGCGGCGCAGAGGCAGACGATTTCTTGGAAGATTTTCAGTTAGGACGGAGGGAAGGGCAATTATGTAATCAATTAAGGTTAATCGATAACCATGCAACGAAAGGCCCGGCGGGGTTCTTTTTGTTCCCTGCGGGGAAAAAAAGTTGTATGCCGTCCCCAAAAGTTCACTGGGGGGAAAAGAATTTCCTCCTCCTGCGGGATACTTTTATATCGCCCCGAGATATAAAAAGTACCCCTCAGGGAACCTATAACTGCCCTTCAGGGAAGCTATTTCACCGCGGCGGACTATTTTTTCACAGCGCCGGGTATTGCTTTTACGACTGCAGGAATGGTTTTGTACTCCACGGGGATGTCTGTAGGCCCGAGGGCATATCGCCGGGAATGAAAAGCATCCCGCCGTTGTCAAGGGCACCCCGGCGGAGGAGGGCGCTGCGAAAGTCAATAAAAAGGGCCGCAGAGGACCACCTTGCTTCACTTGCTGCTTGACCTTCGAAGAGGACAATCCTGGATGCTGGACAGACATGATGGCTTATGAAGATGCTGGGGAAGACCTTGTTGTTGTTGCTGTTGCTGGTGCTTATTATCTAAGAAGAATAAGGAGGAGGAGGAGGAGGAGGAGGAGGAGGAGGAAGAGATGGTGGATTCGGAATTGGCTGCTGCAGAGGGAACAACATGGCCATTTCTACCAACTGATGCCTGAATTGGCCAACAATGATGTCTCTGGCTACTACAACTTCTGCAGAATGCCTCCTGAAATTTTTGCTGAAATCCTGGCTGCTGTGGCTCCTGCAATTACAAAACAAGACACCAACATGAGGAGGGCTCTGGATTGAAGTTGGCAGTCACCCTACGGTACCTGGCGACAGGAGAGAGCTACAAGTCCTTGGGCTACGGTTTCAGAGTGGCTCCCAACACCATCTGCAATTTTATCCCCAGTGTCTGCATTGCCATCATGCGAGCTTACGAACATCTGCTGACCCTGCCAATGGATCCAGCATCCTGGAAGGAAGTTGCCAAGGGCTTCGAGAAGAGGTGGAACATGCCCCATTGCATCGGAGCACTGGATGGGAAGCATATTGGCATCAGATGTCCTCGGAAAGCTGGGTCAATCTACTTCAACTACAAGGGCTTCCATTCCATTGTGCTTATGGCTTTGGTGGATTCTGACTACAAGTTCCTCTACGTGCAGGCTGGATGCCAAGGAAGCTCATCGGATGGAGGAGTCTTCCTGGACACAAGACTGAGGGACCTGCTGGAAGAAGAAGGACTTGGGCTACCCCCTGCTGAACCTCTACCTGGCACAGTTGGGAATCCTTTTCCATACTTCATCGTTGGAGATGAGGCCTTCCCCCTGAAGAGCTGGTTGTTGAAGCCTGTTCCAAGAAGAAACCTTGACATCCCCTCCAGAGTCTACAACTACAGAATTTCAAGAGCCAGGAGAGTGGTGGAGAATGCCTTCGGTATCCTGTCCCACAGGTTCAGATGCTTCCTAACTACAATGCCCCAGAAACCCGGCAGAGTGGCAGCCATCACTCTGGCAGCCTGCACTCTACACAATCTTCTGCGAGACAGAGTAGGAATTCATCGAGCCATGGACAACGACGTAATGGACAGAGAAGATCCTGCAACCCATGAAGTCATTGAAGGACTGTGGAGAGGAAGACCCTTGCATGACCTTGGATTCGCTCTAGCATATGGAAATGTCACCAGGCAAGCCAAGCAGTTCCGAGACTACCTACGAGACTACGTCAAAAGCCCAGCAGGAAGTGTCCCCTGGCAGATGGAAAGAATTTGAAGATGAAGCAGAGAAGCAGCAGCAACAGCAATTCAATGCCCCCCCTGAAAAAACCACAAATTAACCCAGCCCTTGTAAGGGCTTACCACTTCCTCCAGAAAGAGCAGGCCTTGTACACATCTTTATGTTGACAAACCCCCCCCCAAAAAAAAAATCCCTCCCTGCAACAACTAAATTTTTTGTGACGTACATAAAATAGCACATTTTTAGGTTTGCATCTATCTGTACAACCCAATCAAATTACTTTCACTTCCTGTCTATCAATCTGCTTTTTTAGTTATCTATCTGTCTATCTATCTATCTATCCATCTATCTATCTATCTATCTATCTATCTATCTATCTATCTATCTATCTATCTATCTATCTATCCAAGTGCAATCCCTGCAAAGTGACGATAACTGCTTTTGTTTTCTGCAGAGTATATATGTAACGAGCATTGTGTTCCATCTATCTATCTATCTATCTATCTATCTATCTATCTATCTATCTATCTATCTATCTATCTATCCATCTATCTGCCTATCTATCTATCTATCTATCTATCTATCTATCTATCTATCTATCTATCTATCTATCTGGCTATCTATCTATCTATCTATCTATCTATCCAAGTGTCATCACTGCAACATGACGATCACTCGTTTTTCTTTGCTGCAGTGTATGTAACGTGCAACTTTTTCTTCTGTCTAGCTATCTATCTGCCTTTCTATCTAGCTATCTATCTGCCTATCTATCTGTCTATCTATCTGACTATCCATCTATCTATCTGACTATCTATCTATTTATCTATCTGACTATCTATCTGACTATCTATCTATCTATCTATCTATCTGTCTATCTATATTAATTAAAGTGTTGTAAAAACTTTAATTAAGATAGCAGAAATGCCACCTGTACTGGTGGAGCAGAAAGTGAAAATTGACCAAAAAAATTGAAGGGAAATAGCACCTTGCTTTTATGAAGGTGTTTAAAATTTACAAGGGCCAGGACCGGATTTTTTTTGGGGAGTTTGTCAACTTGTTTTTTGGGGCTCTTTTCATTTTTTCTCTTGTTTGTCAACGCAAGAGTTTTTTTAGTCAACATAAGATGTGTACGTGGCCAGCTCTTTTGGGAGGATTTGGTGGCCCTTAAAAGGGCCTGGGTTGTTTTTTTTTTCTTTTTTCAGACGACTTGAACAGGCATCACTTCCTTGGAGAGGGCAGGTTGACTTGGCTCCACTGGTACGACAATGGAGTTTGATGTTGCTGCTGGTGGACAAGTGTCGGCTGCTGCTGCTGCTGTAGAGACTGCTGCTGCTGCTGCTGTAGAGACTGCTGCTGCTGCTGTAGAGACTGCTGCTGTAGTGGTGGCTGCTGCTGCTGTAGAGACTGCTGCTGTAGTGGTGGCTGCTGCTGCTGTAGAGACTGCTGCAGTAGTGGCTGCTGCTGCTGCTGTAGTGGCTGATGCTGTAGTGGCTGCTGCTGCTGGCCAAAAGAGGGTCCGGGGAAGCCAAGCTTCTGGGGGCTGTCAAGCATCAGCTGGGTGAAGCTTAAAGATGACTGCTGCAGGGCTGGAGTCTGGCTTCGAATTGGCTGCCGGGACTGGAACTGGCTGCTGCTGCTTGGCTGGGACTGCAACTGCTGGCGTGGAGGCTGGGACTGCATCTGAAGACTTGTCGAAGGCCTTGTTTGCTGGGGCTGCTGCTGAGTTGTTGGAGGCTGCTGCAAGTCCTCGTTGACAAAGGATGGAGCAGGACCAGGAGGAGGGATGTATTGCTGCTGCTGCTGCTGCCCTAGGATCATCTCCACATTCTCTTGCTGCATCATCAGGATTTTATCTTGGGCGGCCGCCTATACAAAGTAGTTGTCCGTCTGGCTCAAGGAGTGCAGGAGGCGAAGTCTCAGGGCACGGTTCATGTTCTTGCCAGATGTGAAGATACTCCTGCACATGTTCTGCAACTGGTGTACTTCTGGATCCAGCCTGTCAGCAGTTTGTGGGCACATGTCACAGAATGGTTCTGCCGGCTGAGGTGGTGCTGCTTTCCTGGGCCTGTCCGAAGTGTAGTGACCGGCAATTGAAGTGAGGGCAGAGGCCATCTCCTGGTCTGTGTCCTTCCTCTTCTTGGATGGCTTTCGTCCTGGGAAGACCTGGGACTGCGGCTGGGACGGCTGGCGGGACTGCTGGGACATCTCCTGGGACGACTGCTGCTGGCTGGCTGGGAAGCTGTCATCCAGATTGGGCATAGGAGTGCAGTCCATGGGGGCATCAGAATCGGACGACAGGCGGTCACTTCCTCCTGGTCTAGTGAAGCTGGAGATTTCCACGGCACCCTTCGGAATGATGGAGGCCCTCAGGAATTCGCACTTCGCCAGGATGTACTTGTCTCGCTCGGACATCTTCTTTCTGCCAGACCCAGAAGCTTGAGGTTTGATGATCTTTCCGAAGGTAGTCCTGATGTTGCTCCTCCATTTGTAGACGTTAGCTGCTGTGATTTCTTTCCCCACTAGCAATGTAATTTCTGCTGCTTTCTCTGCTTCCAGTCTGTCCTTCTGTGTACTCTTAAAGGTGGTGGAGCCCTTGGAGTACAGGTACTCGTTCTCCCGGTACCTGTCGATCAGCTCATCCTCCTGCTGTTCTGTGATGCCTAGTAGGTCCCTGGAGTTTTTCTTTCTGTAGCCCTTCTTCTTCTCCTTGTGTATTGTGGACAAACTGGCCATCGGAGTCCTGGATCAGCTCAACCTCAGATCCAGTGTTGTCAGAATCTTCCTTTGCCTGGTTCTTCCCCTTGTTGCCGTGGGACTTGGCAGCAGTCTTCTTGGGAGTATCTTCCTCTGTGCTGGCATCGTAGTCGGACTGCAGGGTCTGCTGGTGGATTGCAGCTTGCAGATTTGGTACGGAGTCATCATTATCAGCAGGAGTATCATCATCTGGAGGTGGAGGTGGAGGCTGGAGTGCAGTCTTGGCTCGGGTCTGGGCTGGAGTGAGAGGCTTGACTGGAGACTTGGCTGGAGACTTGGCTGGAGACTTGGCTGGAGACTTGGCTGGAGACTTGGCTGGAGACTTGGCTGGAGACTTGGCTGGAGACTTGGAGATGGCTTGACGCTTGGCTGAAGGAGACTTGCCAGGAGTGCGAGGCCTTCCCCTAGGAGCAGTCTTGGTGGGAGACTTGAAGACAGCAGCATCAGCCGACTGGGTGCACTTGGTTGGAGACTTGACAGAAGCAGCAGCACCAGCAGGCCTGCCACGCTTGGTTGGAGACTTAACATCAGCATCAGCAGACTTGGGATGCTTCTTCTTGACTGCAGCAGCAGTGGCAGGCCTGCCACGCTTGGTTGGAGACTTGACAGCAGCAGCAAGCTTGGCCAGGACTTCATCTTCATCATCATCTTCATCCTGCTCATCAGCTTGTTGTTGCACTTTGGATGGTGGGGCGCCCTCGAAGATGGTCTCACTGGTCACTGTTGATGTCGCAGTGGTCACTGCCACGATGCTGTCCGGCAAGGTGAACATGCTTGGAGAGAATGTAACAGCTGCGTAGTCATCCCCTAGGAATGGAGCTGGTGAACCAACTGGAGTTGAAGATGGAGTGGTCAGTGGAGTGCAGGCTTGAGTGTTGCCCTTGGTTGGTGCCCTCAAGGTCTTCTTGCCTCTTCCTTTGGGTCCCACCTTGAAGCAGGATCAATCAGAAATGAAGCAGCGATTCAGCAATGAAGCAGCAATTCAGTAGGCTGTGAAGCAGAGTGTCATGGAGTATAGATGCGTTCGTCTTGAAGTTCAGAGTGGTTATGGTACTCTAGTGGCTGCTCTTCTATTTATATGCAGGGCGCGCGCTAGTGCGTCTCCAAGGCTGATCCCCCATTCGCGCCGTGTCACGAAAGGTCGACGCCGCGATGCTTTCAGTACCCCGCAGACAAAGGATTTAGTTAAAAATAGCCCCTGTGGCGCCACTCTGTCTGCTCCTGGAGGGGGTCCAGACAACGGCGCGAAGGTTTTGCACACGTCCCGGAGCATTTTCCTTGACGGCGGAGTGCAGAAGAACCGCGGCGTCGACCTTTTTGGCGCCACGCAGAGAATCCCGCTCGTTTTACAAATCCGCGGGAAAGTTATTACCCCTCAGTGGCGCGAAAACTTAGACGCCGTTTTGCTTTTCTGATCGCGGCGTCGATCAATTTTTCTGGTCTGCTCCGCCGCAGATTTTTAGAAAATTTGTACTGGTTGAAACTTTTTTTCTGGTCCGTGGCGATTTCTAGGAACGTCAAGGAGCAGGTTTCTCGACGGCGCGCAATCAAAAAATGTACGGCGGGAACCTAAAATGTCCCTGCGGGATACTTAAAAAGAGGAAATATTTTTCCGATTTTCCTGGAAATACTACGACGCCGATTTAAAATAGTTCTCCGGTTGCCGCCATGAGATCTTAGCATAAATGTTTCAAATTTCATGGCAATCGGAGTATCGGTTCCAGATATCTGAGGTCATGAACATCCAGAAAATGGCCATTTTTGAGCATTTTAGCGTGACATGCACATTTTGGGCAATGTTTAACCCTTCTTTTGGAAAAATATTTGTAACAATGGAAAGTATGCTGAACTGTGGCCATAGGAGTTCTGGTTCTATGACTATCATTTGCTGTCTGGTGCTCTTTACATTTGTCAAATAGTGTCAATGAGACTCCAAAGTGGCAAATGAAGCCAAAAATTGAAATTTCAGTAATTTCGGTTCAACGACTCTGTGTACCTTTTGGTTCTTGGTATTTTATGTAGTATTAGCTCTCCCAGCACAGCTTGGGGATCCCTCTATTGCATATTAAACCTCATTTTACAGTATACATTTCATAGGTACCTGTTTGCATCATATTTTCTTGCTTCGTGAAAATTGTCCCGACCCTATAACACTAAGTTTGGTGTAGTACCCAGTCCCACCAAGCCAGGCTAGACTCACCTTTTCACTACAGCATTTTTCCTCCCCTGTGACTCAAGTGTCTAGCACTAAAAAGGATGCACCTGGCCATCTGGGTTTTCATCTAATGTTGAAAACTACTGCATGTCCCGACCCTAACACCTCTGTCCCGACCCTAACACCTCCTGTTTTGCATCCCATTTTAACCTGGAACTTGCAGGCTTTGAACTATAAATGATTCTGCAATTCCTCTGTGTTATACGAGATGGTTCAAAGTGCCAAAATGACTCTCGAAATTGTCTGGACTTGCAGGAATGGGGCAAATATAGTTATATTGATATACTTCAAAATTATAAAAATAACCCACTTTGATGAATGTACAAGCTTACAAAAGTTGACGATTGACTAAGAAAAAATACGTTTTATGATCTTGAAGTATATTAATATAACTGCATGTTTTTGGTAGAAATTCATCCAGTGTCCCAACCCTAACGCCTCAAACAAAAGTTTCTGTGCCATCTCAGCATGTAATATCTTCAACGCAAAATACTATATCTATTAGAAATTTGAACTCTATATTTTGCTTTGTCTGCAGAACAGCATTTCGTCATCTTGACCAGTTTTGAATCTGTAAATATTTGCAAGGGAAATATTCAATTTTATGATAGGTAAAAATTGGCTAATCTTCGTGAAAAATGGGAGTTTTGGAATTTAGGGACCAATTTAAATGGTTCTGTGTCCCACCAAAATATGCACGCATGTCATACAGACAGACAGACAGACAGACAGACAGACAGACAGATATCATTTATTCTTGAAACAATGGTATACATACAATATGATAATGAATAATTTCTTTAGATTGGCAATATAACATTGTGACAGTGGAGACTTGCTGAAGGCAGATGCCGCTAATTGCAAGCCACCAGATATGGAAAAAATTAGATTTTTATATAACCTTGACATAGTGCTATATGTGAATGTAGGGAGCATGGATCAAGAATCAAATTTAGTATTAGTATAAAAATTGAAATAGGTTGTATTAAAAAAAGAATAGAAAGAAAGAAAGATGGGAACGTAATTTGGAAATAGTAAGTAATTAACAAAATAAGGGATTGACTTGATGGAATATCTGTGCTGGTCAACTCGCTAGTGCACCATAATATATTGATAAAAAATTATACTGAATATAACCCAGCTACATAATCAACTAGCAAAAAAAAAAAAAATTTTTTACAATTGGCAGATGTAACAATTTTGTATCTCACAAGTAGTGTTATAAGCACTGATGAATACCCTTTTAAGATAGAAGGATAGTCCATACAAGCTATGAGTATGTATTTTCTCTAAAGTTGAGGTGGGAGCTTTGTTAATTAAACCTGGTAATCTATTTTTGACAGAGCTTAAGGAATGTTGGTATCTTAACTTCGGTACTATGAATTGGTCATTTTGTCGGGTTTGGTATTGATGCAGGTCAGAATGTCGCAACATGGTGCATTGCAGGAAATAGAGTGGGAGTTTCCTATGCACAAATTTGAAATAGAACTTCCATTCCTGTAGGGTGAGAATATCTGCAACTTTTAGTATTTTAAGTTTGTAATATAATGGGTCCGTGTGAGCATTATATCTGCTCTTGGTGATTAGTCTAATCGCCTTTTTCTGAATTTTTGTCACATTGCTGACTCGCTGACCCCATAGTAAAATACCATATAGGAGATGTGGCGAAATTAAAGAATTGTACAAAATTTGCAGAGTTTCACATGGTATATAGTGCTTTAACCTGCTCAGTATAGCAAGCACCTTGAGAAGTTTCTTCTCAACTTTTTCAACATGCGGTTTCCAGCTTATATTGCTATCAATGGTTATCCCTAGGAATTCAAATGTTTCCACTCGTTCTATCTGGTCACCATCAATATGCAGTGCTACACGGGGGACTTCTTTGTTTATTGTATGAAATATCATAAATTTTGTTTTCAGGACATTGAGGGAAAGTTTGTTTGTTTTCAGCCAATTGTTTACCTTTCCAAGTTCATTATTAAGAAGTTGTTCATGAGCATGCAATGTGCTTTGGGATGGGGTAGATAAAGAGGCTATCAGAGTTGTATCATCAGCATAGGTTATAAATTTAAACATATTCGTGGATCTATCAAAGTCATTTAAATAGATAAGAAAGAAAAGAGGACCTAAAATTGAGCCTTGTGGTACCCCTGTATGTATAGTAAGTTGATCTGAATAAGCACCATCATATTCAACATACTGTTTGCGGTCTGTAAGGTATGATTTACACAGATCTAGAGCTTTTCCTTTGATTCCATAGTGTGACAGTTTGTACAATAGTAAATTGTGATCGAGTGTATCGAATGCCTTTGATAGATCCAAGAATATGTTGAGTGGAATTATATTATTTTCCATACAGTCTATTATTCTATCAATGTTTTCTAATGCAGCTAATTCAGTGTTATGACCATGCCTGAATCCATACATAGACAAACATGTTCAGAAAGACATTAGATATGATTTATACAATACTTATGAAAGAACTAAATCATACCAGATTTGTATGTATTGTTGTGGTTTTGTTCGCTGGTAAAATCACAATATCTATGTTGGAAATCATTACTTATCCCTGATTTTGCTGTTTATTTACTGCCACATATATGTACTTTAAATTGCAGCAAGATTCAAAGCAAAAGCAACATCTTTATTTACACCCTCTTGTCACGCTCTTTATTTGCACCAGGCCTCATTTAGAAAGGCACTACTAGGTAAAGAGATCTATACAAACTGTATGGCTAACTGTATGAACAGATAAACATGAAAAAGAAAAATGTATATGGCCAAAACAATTGGACATACACGTTTAGTGTATCATATTATTAAAAATGTAATCTTAAAGAGTAACTTTAATTTACTGCAGATTGCTATAAATATCATTTTAAAAGTCCTTTTGCCCTTCAAATCATCATGTATTTGAATATTCATGAATTGTCACGTATCCCTCTGAACATAAATTAAAATGTGAAAAAGCTTCTTAAAATGTGGAAAAAACTTCTTTTTTTTACGTTTCTTAAAATGCGGGAAAAGCATTTTTAACTAGATTTTTCACTTGAAAAGTACATGTATTAATATTCATGTGTTTCTCAAAATGATATGACGTTTTTCACACATACTCTTGATGATATTTCGAGATCACATCACTGGCCACTACAGTCTAACACATAAGTTTTAAATAATTTTCCCTATAAAGCTCTTGTCTTCTGTGCTGCATAAAACACCAAATAAAAAAATCTTCTTATTTTTGTAACCGGTAAAGACACTATTATCGTTTTCATAGCTACGTGTTTTTCAAGTTTGCAATTTGCTTCATTCCAAAACTGTGATGTCAGAGATTAAGTTTTAAAATAATTTCGTTTATTACAAGCACAGATTTCAACAAACTGACAAAGGGCAGTGACACATGGATGATGTATGTTTTACTATGTGCTGTAACTGAACCAAACAGACTACTTAGCCTCAAAGGAGAGTTGCAATTACTAACAAAAATGTTGTTTGAAATTGTGATGGCTGGTGTCCTGTGAAAAACAGTAACACATTTTGTATGGAAAACAATTTTAAAATAAGGTGAAACACTCAGCTTAGACATGCGTTGTTTTTTGTGGTTGTACACAAATAGTGACATTGCCTGACAGTTTTAAATTCCTTTGTCATTAACTGTGATGTCAAACTCTGAACTGATATGTCATAGATTAATATTAGATTTAAGATTAGACCAATCACATTGACAGATACCCGATGATGTCACGGTTTAACTGCAAAACGAAGTTTTCAAAAAAACACATAGCTATGAAAACGATAATAAATGTTTTCTCATTCTGTTGCTATTCTCTTCTCGTAAATATCTTGTATTTGTTCCAACTTTTCATTACGTATGCATGTGTATGTTGGCTTTTATTGAAACAAAATGTCAACAAGACACATTTTTTGGGTTGTTTTGAAATTATTTCTGTAATTTGCTCTCATTTTACATATATATGCATATTGATTATTGATCGATGTGATCTGATACAATTATAGGATTAGGTTCCAAAAACAGTTAGCCAAGCATAGTAGCCATGTTTTAATATCCTTTCTAATACTACCATAGTATCAAATGTAGGCCCTTTTAATTAATTAGCCATGGATGAAAAGGCAGTTAGGGAGGCTCAGGAAGCAGCTGTAGTTTTAAAAGGAGAAACATATTTTTTCCCATGGGAGTTTGGGACTACTTACATTGCAATAATGCACTCTTTTTCCACATTTTTGTAAATGTACATACAATGTATACATACTTTCATTATGATTAACATGTACACATAAGGTTGTATACATATGTATTGTTTGTCCTCCCATATGTCTGTATTACATCACGATTATGAAAAATTATGCGAGGTTATTTTTGTCCATCTGTCTGATAAAGCGATGAATATTTAAGTGGACTTATTTTTTATTTTCAGTTACTTTGCCGCAGGAATCTGGACCTGACTGATCAAAGCTGATTAAGCAGATTAAGACTGGTCAAGGCGGACTAAGACTGATTAAGACTGATCAAGGCTGATTAAGACTGATCAAGACCAATTAAGACTGATTGAGACTGAACAAGCCTGATTCAGACCAATTATGACTGATTAAGACTGATCAAAACTCATTAAGACTGATTAGGAGATCTCAGGAGATCATCTGAGACCATCTGAGACCATCTGAGATCATCTGAAGCAGTTGTCTTCTGAAGCCTCAGGACCATGTTGGGCACAAGTAAAAACACTTTTGTCACTTTATTGGCAACTTCCTGTTTCCTACTCACCACAGTGCTATGGATAAGCCAACCAATGATGAAAAACAATCTAGCAAATGTTCCTGATAAAATAGAGAGTATTCAAACCTATGAATGGACTATTGGTGAAAATGACCAAACGAAAGGGGGAGAACTTGTTAAAAATGATAATAAAAATGACACAAAACAAGAAATTGCTAAAATTGTTCAAAACGATCTAAGTGACAATGCTACTGCCCTAAGGCTCTCTAAAATTACAGCTAGTCCTGTATTTGAGTATAATTCAACAAAAACAGCAACAAAACCAAACTTTAAAGGAGTCAAGTCGCACAGAATTGCTGACGCCTGTATTATCGGAGTGCAAAAAACAGGCACTGGTACGTATCGAATTTTTAAATAATTTACATATATAATTTTATATTTTCTGTCCATCTTCATCTGCACATTTGCCTGTTACTATGTCTATTTTCCCCACATTTAACTTTTTTTTTCAAACAATTAAGACTTTAAAACAGGTTCTGTGACTACATACCCCATTTACAATTTTTTTAGGTAAATGAAAATACCAGTTACCTCTAAATGCATATATATACACTTTGCAGCAAAATTATTCAACCCCTTTGATGTTTTCCCATAGAATCAAATAGTAAACAGGTTTTGCAAAAGTTAGTGAGGTGAGATCAGAATGTATCAAATCATTAAAAGTGTGATAGCATCACATCTATAGGGGAGAGCGGGGCACAGTGAGACGGCAGGCACAGTGAGACAAAGCCCGACGCATCTAGCTGGTAGTGTTTACAGATCAACCCTCTCTTGTATAGTATGAAAAGTAAGTAAGTGAGGGACTGTCCTATATTCTGAATGCCTACACAGCATATCGAGAGTGGAATTTCAATATTTTGGTTTTTAGCCACTAAAAGTAAATAATTTTGCTAATTGACTTTTTGTTATTATTCCCAAGAAAAATGGTATAATGCAAATCAGATGCCTGGGTTTCAAACCTTGATTATTTGTCTTAGTTTAGTGAGATGATGAACCACAGTACAGGCATCCGGTCCGCAGGATTCAAAAATGTTATAAAGAGAGCTGCGTGGGGCACAGTGAGACAGTTTGAGGTGGGGCACAGTGAGACATCACAAAATACACTCGAAACGACCTGAATGTAATGCATAGCTCACAATTCACCATTAAAAACAAAATGCTTGCTATAAACTACTGATTTTAGTGAGTCATATGCAAAGGGAAGCATCAGAAAGAATTTTGATTAGTATGTAACAGGTGCAGCAGGTTAAATAAGTCGTGCATGTGTCCTGTGCGATGAAGTTTTGAAACATGCTCAAAAAAGGACCTAAAAAATCACCTAGCCAGCTGCTTTTATAAGAGTACAGTAGTTTCTGTAGCAGCACTTGGTAGAACAATTCCGCAGGTCCTGAGTATCGGCAGTTATGGCAGCAGATGCTCTGTCTCACTGTGCCCAGTCCGCTGTCTCACTGTGCACCGCCCATGGGGCACAGTGAGACACTTAATGAGCATGGACGAAACTCATAATTTCTCCAAACCTGTAAAGGTAGGAACCTGGAACTACTGGGTAATATACCCAAAGTCATTATCTATAATGTGAACCTGATCTCATTTACCTCGTTACTGCCAAAATTTTTGAACACTTGAAAATAAGAAAGTGTCACACTGTGCCCCGCTCTCCCCTTCTGGAACTTTTTAAAGATAAATAATTTCTTGCTCAGTTTTGGTGAAATAAAAAAAAAAAAATTTGGGCAGTCAGCCACAGTCTTGAAAAAAACAATTACCATCTGGGGTTTCCTTAATAAGACGCTGCTTGATTTTAAAATGAATATTCAGGGCTTGAAATAAATAAATACTGCCGCAGTTACCTGGAATTTAATAAATTATTTCCTGCAAAGGAAAACTCCAAGCCTCCCTAGAAATTAAACGGAGGCCCCATAATAATAATACAGGCCTACCCTCTGGAACCTTTTGTGTAATTTTCCACCCCATTTTTTGTGGAAGCCCCTATAACTTTTTTACAGACTGTTGTGCCACATTAATTTGGCTGCACCGGAACCCCCATTTGCAGGGGTATGTAATGGGCATATTACTGATGATATTAGCTGGTTATTATTTACAGTACATATAGGTGCTATTTGCATTTAAGTAAGTGTGAATGTCAATATCTAGATTCTGATCAATGAATCTACGCATAGCATGTACGTTGGGCATTCCAAAAGTAAAAAGTTTTTTCTTTTCATGCCTTTCTATTAGAAGTAGTTGAATGATTTTTTTCACAGAATTGGAGGTTTTATTACTTTTACATAGCCATGGGAAAAAAGGTCAGTGCACCCAGTGCATCTTAGTTTTTAGACCAAATTAAACAATCTGGCTGTGCACATAAGATGGATGGATGTATGTTTGGGGCTTTACATCCTGTATTTATGCACTTGGTAGGCTAATTAGGACTGGAGGAGGACACAGCAATGAGGCAAAGGATGATTGAAACAGCCATCCAACATAGGCCCAGGTGACCCGGCAAGAGCTGGATTGAACCCTGGACCCAGCGATCGGCAGTCCAGCACGCTACCATTAGACCAGCCCTCCCCCCACATAAGATAAAATTGATGTATATATACACTTGATGATGAGCGAAAATATCTTGCAATCCAATAATCTAGTGTGCTTATAAGACAATTGATGTAAAATATATACACTTGATGAGGAGCGAAAATATTTTACAATTCAAAACTCCAAATATAAAGGTCTGCAAAAAAAAAATATAATAGGAATTTCTGAAACAACCCTCCAATAAAGTGTACATTGTATCATATTGTGTATCATAATGTTTTGGTGTGACTGCAGGTGGCGTTTGTTGCGACTGAAAGGCACAGTTAGCCACCTGGTGCAGAAATAATGCAATTGTTCATCCTTGGAGTATCACACTGGCCACTGTTTATACGATTTCTCCCAATTTTCTCCCCCTTGGAAGTCCTTATTCAGTCTTTTTCTTCATTCATTAATAGAAATTTCTAAATTATATGATATATTTCATTTTCAGCCTCAATCCAGAACTTCCTTCGAATCAATCCTTGGATAGCAAGTCGCACGAACGAAACCTGGTTCTTTGAAACTGATAAGAACTACAACAGGGGACCTGAGCATTACGCCAACATGCTACCAACAGCTTACGATGGCCAAGTATTATTGGATACTACGCCAGGGTACTTCATTTTTGACAAAGTTCCACCGAGGATCAAGAAAGTGAATGAGAAAATGAAATTAATTTTGTCGTTGAGGGATCCGGTAACGAGGCTCATTTCTCATTATACTCACAATCGCTTCTTCGGAGATCCGAGACGTCCCGAAGTCAGACACTCATTTGAGCAAATGGTGTTTTTAAAGAACGGCTCCATAAACCAAAATTATTTATTCATAAACACAAGCTTATACATCAGACATTTTAGAGTATGGCGCCAGTATTTTGATCTCGATCAGTTTTATTTCGTTGATGGGGAACAATTTATAAAAAATCCAGTCCCCATTCTAAATGATATTGAGAAATTTCTTAATATTCCCTCAGTAATATCAAGTGATAATTTAGTTTTTAGTAAAAAGAAAGGTTTCTACTGTCACAAAAAAGGCAGAAGATTACAATGCATGTCAGGTGCTAAGGGAAGAAAACACCCCAAAATTTCCAACACAACTTTAGAAAAACTATACACTTTTTTTAGGCCTTACAATGAGGAATTTATGCAATATATAGGAAGGAACTTTACGTGGTACATGAAAACTTAATATAAAGTACTTAGCTTCATGGACAATTGGACAAACTTTGTTTATTTTAATTTATTTTAATTCTATATTATTTCGTCATGAGAAGATGATTTATTTATGACGATGAAGATGATTTATTTATTTGAAAATGAACAATGTGGAACCTTTAACATATCAATACATAAAGTCAATGCAATAAAAATATGCCTATTCCCTTTTGGGCCTTTAATTAACAGGTTACTTGTGAAGTTGTGAGGTTCTGATTGTCAGTTATTCTTTCTTTTAAAACAAGACTTCTGAATCACACAGAATTGTTAAGTTTTATGTGGCAGGGAATATGTTCGATTATGATTGTCTGTTCAATGTGATGATGCCTTCTAGCACAGGCCCAAGCATTACTTGTCATTTGTATATTCAAAGGTGTCATGCTTAGGCCACACATAATGGATCTTTAGCTTTTCGGATCCTCTCAAGGCACTTTTTCGGGGTAAGTCGGTAGGACAAAAAAAAAAGATGAAAAAAAAAATTTATGTCAAAAAAAAAATTTTTTTTTTCTGTCGGCTGTAATCTATTGTGTCGGCGGGTCCGAGAAGCTAAGAAACAATTATGTGTGGCCTTAGGGATGGATGCCGTTGCTAAAAATTCGATCCGGTCCGATACCTATACTTTTAAAAATGATCCGGTCCGGGTTTCGATACCAGAAACTATACAAAACAGACAAGAAAAGCAATAACAATGCAAACACTAGAAAAATCGTTTTCTGCAAGTTGATGCATTAACACAAGAGGGGCCACGAGGTCAAATTAGACCTGTCAGCCGCCGAAAAAAGCCAGCTTAGCCGCCGATTATAAACCCAGTGAGCCGCCGCCAGGTCTTTGCTGTAGTCAGCCAGCCGCCGCCGATATAGCATCGCCGGCGCGCCGCCAATTAGCCTGATACAAAAAGGCCTGTGTAGCACAGCTAGGAGGCAGGCAATTAGAGTGCTCAGGAAGTTATTTCAATCAGGACACGTTGATTGATTGCAACTTCGTTCAATTGGATTACACAGATCTTCAAGCAGAGACAGAGTTTGCTTGCATGGTGACACTTGAAGTTGAAGTGCAATTCAGCCAATTAGACCCTGATGGCAATTAGCATTTATAACTTATTCACTTGATGCCTCTTATATTAAACATTTTCTTTTTCTTTATAAGCCTTTGAATAGCAGGCTGATATTAATACTGCAGTTTGTTCTTACTGAGAAGCTTGAGGGTTATCCATGACAAGAAATGCCCTTTAAGTCCAAACTGAAAGTTATAAAGCAATTTAAATGGAGTTAATTGATTCCTGAAACTATTGACCAATTCCCATATTAACCCATTACCCTTTTCACACCTTGTTGGTAGATTTTCCTATCTAAGAAGTAAAATAGACAAGAAACACATTTGGGGTCATGAGAAAAAGGTTATTCGATCAATAGCTTTAGGGCTCTTCAAATTGTTTGATACTTAAATTTCCTTTATGACGCTTCCAAGATTTTGATGAAATTATAAAAGTGTGCCAGCTTCATCTAAAACTGTATGTGAAGTATAAAACTTCCAAGTTTGGATTATGTTGGAATAATGACACATCATCAGCTATCATGATTCACAAATTGCAATTTTTACTGTGAAATGTCTCATCATGTCTGTTTACGGGAGTCACAATCACTCTAACTTTATATTTTATGACTTCCACTATTGTAACACAGGTGATAGGAAAAGGTGAATTTTTTACCTCTTCTGGTATTATTCTCCGTCTGATATCATATTTGTAGACCCTGAAGTATAAGTTAAGCCGCAGCTAGCCGATCAGCCAGCCACTACTAATTCAAGCCAGTCGCAGCCACCAAAGGGGATGGCTAAGCTGCAGCCAGCCGAGTATACCTCTTAGCCAGCCAATTTTGGCTTGGCCGGCTGGCTGACAGGTCTAGGTCAAATCTCACCCAAGACGTGATTTCAATTTGGAAGATGGGCAAGATGGCGATTTTCAAGTGCCGTGATTTTGATGCAACAACATTTTGGACAGAAATATGTTTCTAACTGGCGTGTCATGCAACAAAAGTTCCGTTTTGAGGTACCGAATTTTATTTTGTTTTCGGTACTACCCAGTCCGTTAATCTTGGACCGGAATTTCGGTAGTACTGACGTTCGGTACCCATTCCTAGTCATGCTCTAACTAAACCAGCTAACTTCATCTGGAAAGAATATAGGTCAGTTTTGAATCCATGGTAATAGAAAAGTAAACACTTCCAACAGGAAAAATATTTTGAAAATATGAAGCAAAATACCTGAAATTAGTTCTGTGGGTATTTATTTTTTAGGTACTTCAAATATAAAATCCTCTAATAAAGTATTCTTGTATCGTATTGTGTCTCATAATGTTTTGGGACTGCAGGTGGCGTTCATTGCGACTGAAAGGCACAGTTATCCACCTGGTGCAGAAATAATGCAATTGTTCATCCTTGGAGTGTCACACTGGCCACTGTTTATACGATTTCTCCCAATTTTCTCCCCCTTGGCGGTCCCGTTACGGTATTTTTCTTCGTTCATTGATGGACATTTCTAAATCATATTTAATTTCAATTCAGCCAATCAGAAGAGTTCTTATTAATGTGAGCTTTGTAAGAACTTCTCTGATTGGTCTGATTCCAAAAGCGACCTAGTTTCTGTCCAGGTGAAGTTAGCATTCTCAGAGCATGGAACCTTTGAATATATTTGTGATGAATAAAGGAAATACTCCTTTAAGCATGGGCCTGTGATTCTACTATACATTTACTGACTGTGATATATTTATGATTTTGGATTATTCCTGTTGTTTGTGATGATTCCCATCTTCAGACTTAATGCACAATTTTAAAATTATGATGTTATGTTATACATTATGCTGTTATACTAATTATTGCCAAATAATCATGTTCTGATTCAACTGTTTTATGGTACGATAATATATACACTTTTATATATTTTATGGAGTCAATATAGACTTTAACAGAATGTCTCGCATAACCTTCAACAACTTTTATTATCGTGCTATAGCCTATATATGATAATCGATGACCGGCATATATTGTCTTTCAATATTTTAATTCTGGGATAATGTATCGAAATTTGCAATTTCAATATTTTCTGAAGGATTATGATCTTTTGACACTTTGAGATAGTGAGATATTTAATTAACATTTTTGCCATTACCAGAATGTAAATGCAAGCTATTTAATAACTTTTGTTTGGAATAATGAAAAATACAGAAAGTGAATTGCATGTTTTGTTCAAGAACCTCAGAAGTTATCTCATTTGCGGTGATGCAAAATGTTGAAAAGAGGCATTAGTTGAAAGTTCTGGTAATTAATAAACTTTCAATTATTTCAATTGACCATGGCTTTATGTTTCACAAACAAATCTGTTCATTAGGTTGACATTTTTATCAGTAATATTATATAGTGAGTAAAAATGATTAAATATGTAAAGATGTATGATGTCCCAGGAATTGAGATGATATTTGTTTCCAAATTGAAATAAAAGTTCTGTCTCACCAGGATTCTGTCGACTACCCTATTGTCACTCACCACAATTCTGTCGACTACCCGTTTATCACTCACCATGATTCTGTCGACTACCCTTTTATCACTCACCATGATTTTGTCGACTACCCTTTTATCACTCACCATGATTCTGTCTACTACCCTTTTAAAACTCACCATGATTCTGTCGACTACCCTATTATCACTCACCATGATTCTGTCTACTACCCTTTTATCACTCACCATGATTCTGTCTACTACCCTTTTATCACTCACCATGATCCTGTCGACTACCGTATTATCACACACCATGATTCTGTCAACTACCCTATAATCACTCACCGCAATTCTGTCGACTACCCTATTATCACTCACCATGATTATGTCGACTACCCTTTTATCACTCACCATGATTATGTCGACTACCGTATTATCACACACCATGATTCTGTCAACTACCCTATAATCACTCACCGCAATTCTGTCGACTACCCTATTATCACTCACCATGATTCTGTCGACTACCGTATTATCACACACCATGATTCTGTCAACTACCCTATAATCACTCACCGCAATTCTGTCGACTACCCTATTATCACTCACCATAATTCTGTCGACTACCCTTTTATCACTCACCATGATTCTGTCGACTACCCTCAGGCTACAGTAGCCTGCTAAATCAGTTGCGAGCGTCAGCGAGCAGGCTACAACATTTCACTGGGGGTGCTGCCTTTCTGGTCCTCCCTCACATGAATTTTTGAAGCAACCAAGCTCAGTCCTGCTGGGTTCTGCTGAGCGCGGACCTGAGTGGCAGCAGCACGGACCTTAGGGGCAGCAGTTCTAGTGCCCTATTTTCCAATTCGATACCCAATTCGACTTGAATTTCATCAGTCTGCAGCCTCGCTCGCTCGCCTGCTTCTACAACAGACTGTGTTCAGTCAGGACTACCCTAATATGTAGTTGGCATAGCCAAAGATTCGCGTGAGCCTGATTTTATGTAGTAGGCCTACCTGCATCAATTAGATCTCTTCAAGAGCTTTAAAACGACATCAAAAACTCATGTGTGGGACAAAAACTCACTTTACAAAGAAGCTATCTAGTTAATTAACTAAACCACAGGATCGCCCCTGTAGCCTGCACAACACCAGACGCAATCTGGCGGAAAAAGATGGAAACCGTTGCCGATGTTTCTTGGAGAAAATTGAGAAAACTGAGACTTTTTCTTCTGAAATTCATGCGAATATTAAACAACAGGGATATTTATACACATTCGAACAACACAAAGGTATACATGTTTTCTAACATTTTGAATTCGCAACGAATCAGTTGTTCTGTGGCTGGACCTGACAAGTCTATTTTTAGCACACTGACAAATTGTCGACCATCGATGTTTTGATTTCCAGTGGGGGATGTCAAATGGAGTGTTGTTGCACTAAGTTCGCGTTCCGTGAATGGGCTGCTTCGCAGCCCATTCGCTCACGCGAATATTATCACTCACCATGATTGTGTGGACTCCCTGGCAATTCTGTAATGTCCAATTTACAGATCGGACACTTTAGCAGCTTGTGTAGCTCCACCAGTACACCTTAGCTATTTCGAACAGGGCCAGGTAATAGGGGTATCAAACAAGCCATCAACGAAAGCTCCAAGTTAAGTGCAACAGGAGCTGAGCTACAAAGCAAAATGTCACGGTGTCAGATATACTCATGTATGTCCGACTCTATGACTTTTTGATGTAGTTCAGCTACTATTGCACTGGCAGCTTCGGTTGAGGGCTTGTCTGATACCCATATTACCTGGCCTCATCTCTGTTTAACAATGAAATAGCTGAGGTGCAATGGTAGCGCTACACAAGCTGCTAAAGTGTCAAATCTGTAAATAGGTCTTTACAGAATTGCCCTCCCCTGTTATCACTCACCCTGATTCTCTCAACTACCCTATTATCACTCATACTGATTCTGTCGTCTACCCTATTATCACTCACCCTGATTCTCTCAACTACCCTATTATCACTCATACTGATTCTGTCGTCTACCCTATTATCACTCACCATGATTCTGTTGCATACTCTATTATCACTCACCGACCATGATTCTGTTGGTTAAATGGCTGTCTGCGCAGCCATTAACTTAGTCAAAATTACTAACTAAGTTGGTATTTTGACTAACATGACTGAGAATCTAACACCCCATCACTTGATCAGGTGTCCTTTGTCAACCTCCCAAGTCTGTGACTTTCTCTTTTTCGAGAGTTTTAGCATACGGGGAACCACATGTGTTGATTTCGTGTCAAGGATCTGGGCAATCCATACAAAGACAGTGATGATCTCAAATAGTTCACTTGACTTTTTCAAATAGTTCATTCACTTGCAGACTATTTGAGAATCAGAACATTCGTTGTCAAGACTCTCGGTAAAAGCTGGCATTATCGTTTAATGCTACCTGTAACAGTGAAGTTCTGGCAGCACACCCTTCTTTAGTGTCCCATCTTGCCCTATTTTCCCCTAAATCAAATGATTTACATCAAGCCCTGATTCTGTACACCATTTTATGATCATGAGAGTATACCTATCATGTCTGTCTGTCTGTCTATGTTCCTGTCTGACAGCAGGTGTCGTTTTTGAGGACTGAAAGGCATGTTTATCCACCTGGTGGCGAAATAAAAGAATGGCAATGGCTTGGATGCAAGACTGCATTGAATGAAGGCCAGAAATGTAGAGCCACTGGAAACTTCCTTTAAAGTCAGAGCAAATGATCAACATTACCACGTGGTTTTTAAAATTTGAACTTTCTAATTGTTAGTCAGGTGGACACTTATAAGTGTTAACATGTTGGCATGACCGTCTTCTCTCTGTTGGCAAGATAAATCTTTGAGCTCTTGCTCTTCCTTGCCATCAGGGCTGTGTGGTGTTGGGCACTGTGGAGCTATCATAGCATCGGGAACAGTTACTGTAGTAGCCGTACAAATTACAGATATAAAGTGTGCCACTGTTGAGAACTTGAGAATCCAGTGAAGCAGAGAGATTTGTGTAAAGACATAGATAATGCAGAATTGAAGGAATGCATAGAGCACGAGGGAATTATCGAAATTGACTTTTTTATGATAGGATTATCCTAATAATAGCGTTTGACACCGCATCCACATTAGAGCTACTGTTGGAAGGGGGAGTAGTGGGCAGTAGCAACGTAAGGTTCAAAATAGATCAGCAGAACACAGTTCTGTAACCCGCCAATCCTTTTTTGGTAGAACGAAAAAAATCGTTATGAAGGCAGCTACAACACTCACGTTGGTCTCAAAATGTCCAGAATTAATAAATGTCCTTGTTTATCAACTTTTTTTTGTCAGAAGTGAGCTGTCTGCTGTTTGTTTACTGATCTTCTTCACTGGAAATTCACGGCACTAGAGCCCTGCGGCCATTTTGTTTGTTGACGTTCACAGGCAGTGCTCACAGGGGGCAGCAGTGAGATCAATCTGGGATCCTTTGGGATGGATTTGGCGGGAAGTATCCCTGGAGAAAGTGACATGTACAGCTTGATGGACTGTACAGGGAATAGATAAAGTAAAGCTTTTAAAGCTAAATTCACAATTTCCAACACTTGGGTCACTGCATTCTTTGTTCAGACTTTCTGAGTTTCAAATTTCAGGAATGCCATTGTAGCTTATTGTATGTCCTCCAAATTTGCAGGATTGTAAATCATAATTTTAAAATATTGAAGGGCTTCTTACTTTTTTAGGTGCATAAAAAATATAAATGTTTTTAGGGGGCCGACATTTAATCTCAATGGGGGGGGGGGGGTTTCTTAGATAAATAATTTCTTGCTCAGTTTTGGTGAAGTAAATAAACTCTTCTTTGGCAGTCTTGAAATTCATGATTTCTGATGAGGGTATTTCTTAATAGGATGACGCTTGATTTAAATTGAAAGGAATATTTGGAGACATCATACATCTGAAAAAATAATTACTGTCGCAGTTATGTACAATAAATAATTTGCTGTCGAGGAAAACTCCAAGCCTCCCCTCTGATTATATTTATGGTCAGCATTGGTTGCCCCCTTAAAATAACCAATAATTTTTTTCCTGTATGCCTATTGAATAATTTGGTTGGATTTAAAAAAGCTAAATTGAAAATTAGGCCTAAAAACTTAAAAAAAACATCAGTATGATCACTTCGATCAATTTCTGTTTATGCCACTCTAAGCAAAGTCTAGGATTTTTGCAAAATATTAAAGTTGAATTTCTATGTCATGCAGTGCACAACACAAAATTATGTAGTTTCTGAAGGAGTCAAGACAAGTTCCAGGTCAGGACACAAGAGCCGTCTCCATCTTTCCTGAGTGAATTACAACATCTTTAAGCCATGGTTTGCTCTGCAAATTTTATAAAAACCAAAATTATTTGGCATTCACAATAAAAAAACTTATGTTAGAGATCTTTTACGTGCCCAGGAGAGACACTGATACAATGGGGCCGCCAATTTAATATCTCATCCAAATGACATCCAACGGAGATTCTGCCCATGAAGGTCCATTTAAAATTCTGTACTCCCTCCTTAGGGTTCGAACCCATAGATATACAGCCAAAGACCTTCATCGGAGCAAGCGGGAACCTTAACCACTCTGCCTTGGCTCATCCAGCTGGGTCGTGATAGCAGCAAGGTTGACTCAGGTCGTCAAGGTCAATCATGTATTTCTGAGATCAAAAGCAATTCTTTGTAGTTGTAAAACTGCTCAGAATACTAGGATCAGCACAACCAACACCGGTTCAACAAGCTGATACAGCACATAACCAATTGTGCCTCATCAGTCAAATTCTAAACAAACTTGATAAATGATATTAAGTGTATAATTTTACATAACCAAGTATTTTAGTTGCATAAATATAATTGCTAACACAACAGCTCACTATGTATTGATATCAAAATAGTTTATTTAAGAAGTAACCTAAACAGATCAAATTCACAAATTGAACTGTTCTAAATGATATTAAAAGCTGTGATCATCAAAAAGACCATTTTCCAGTTCAGTTAGAGTTGCATGTTATTTAGTGGAGACAAGAATCACAATTAGCATTTTAGTCATAGTCAATGTCAAAATTAAGCCGGCTGATTCCTAAAAAATAATATAAAAAAATTAACAAGACATATTTTGAAAAATACGAACAAAAATATAGGCCTATATAAAAAAATTAACAATACATATTTTGAAAAATATGAACAATATTAACAATTTTAGAGAAGAAATGCACACAAAACTTCCAAAACAAGTATCTATATACATACATGTACAAAATTCTATGGACACATTGAGGAATATTTTTCCCCCTACCAAATGTGTGACATTTGAGTGCTAATCATGCCAATTGATAAGATTAAAGAGGAGGCAGGTGTCAGCTTACACTAAGCAGCTAAGATGAGTTTAAAATTGTCCAATGATATGTAGTTGTGAAGACTTTAATCTGCTGGAATTAGGCTTTAAAATTATGGCTATACGTTGGGATATGTCAACTGTATCCTAATAGCACCTCAAATGTTCGTATACTACCTGTGCGAAACATCAAAATTTGAGGAAATTACATTTTTATTAAAGAATTTGCGCCTTTGCGTGGATTATATAATAAATAGTAGCATAAAACAATCATCGATGACAATCAATTAGTGCCATAAAATGGCATTTAGCATAAAAAAATCACTCTCGAATCTCTGTACTTGTGACCCGTGTTCAAGGTTTCCATGAAGTATGTCAATTAAACCTGAGGCTAGAAAAGAAAGAAACACATCTGAAACAAATTTAGCAATGGTATGAATTAGAAACCTTGAAAATCTATTAATACTGTGGACACAGCATTATTTCACAAAAACATTGTGTAGTTAGCAGACAATTTAATTCCATAATCTTTACATATTATTTAAGATTTTACATGTGAATACATGAAAAAATCTTAAAAATGTATTTTTGTCAATTTCTAAAGATTATTTTCAGGAATCAGCAGTCACCATATTCATTTTTGATTCTGACTTTGACTCTACCTGAAAACCTAATTTTGTCTCTCAAAACCCACGACTCCTGCCTCCTGGCTCCAAAACCCCAGACGAAGAGCATATAATATATCAAGTTACTGTTTTAGGAATTCTGAATCTTAAAAAGTCTTTTACAAATCTGCAAAAATTTGAAATTTCATATAGGAATGCTACTGTCCCTCGGCTACGGTACATCTGCTAAATGCTAATCTCCCCTCTCTCCTACGCTCCTCTGCTACTCTCTATTACTCTCCCTCAGCTAGTCTCTGTCTGATGCTCTGCTACTCACAGTCTGCCATTATAAATCTGTTAATGTCCTAGTGCTACTCTTCCCCTGCTCTCTCCCCTCACTACTCTCAAGTCTGCTACTCTCCCACTGCTATTCTTTGACTGCTACTCTTTCTTTGCTGTTCTCCCTCAGCTACTTCTCAATCTGCTTCTCACTCTGCTACTCTGCCTCTGCTACTCTGCCTCTGCTACTCTCTCTCAGCTACTCTCCCCTGCTACCCTCTCTGCTATGCTCACTCTGTTGCTCTCCCTCTCTCTGCTACTCTCCCTGTGCTATTCTACCCATGCTACGCTCTCCCTCTGCTACTCTCTCTGCCATTCTCCATATGCTTCTCACTGTGCTACTCTGCCTCTGCTACTCTCTCTCAGCTACTCTCCCTGCTACCCTCTCTGCTACTCTCCCTGCTACCCTCTCTGCTACTCTCTTTTGCTACTCTGGAAGAGGGAGAGTAGCAGCGGGAGAGTAGCAGCGGGAGAGTAGCAGCGGGAGAGTAGCAGAGGAGAGTAGCAGCGGGAGAGTAGCAGCGGGAGAGTAGCAGCGGGAGAGTAGCAGCGGGAGAGTAGCAGAGGAGAGTAGCAGAGGAGAGTAGTAGTGGGAGAGTGGCAGGGACGAGTAGCTGAAGCAGAGTAGCAGGGGAGAGTAGCAGGGGAGAGTAGCAGAGGGAGAGTAGCAGAGGGAGAGTAGCAGAGGGAGAGTAGCAGAGGGAGAGTAGCAAGGGAGAGTGGCAAGGGAGAGTAGCATAGGGAGAGTAGCAGAGAAAACGTAGCTGAGAGGTGATGGCAGAGGGAAAGTAGCAGAGGGAGAGCAGCAGGGAGAGTAGCAGAGGGAGAGTAGTAGAGGGAGAGTAGCAGATTGAGGGTAGCATGGGAGAGTAGGTGAGAGAGAGGGTAGCAGAGGGAAAGTAGCAGAGGGAGATTAACAGAGGGATAACTGCAGAGGGAGAGTAGCAGTGCAGAGTAGCAGAGGGAGAGTAGTAGTGGGAGAGTGGCCGGGAAGAGTAGCTGAAGCAGAGTAGCAGAAGGAGAGTAGCAGAGGGAGAGTGGAAGGGATGAGTAGCCGAGGCAGAGTAGCGGAAGATGAATAGCAGAGAGAGAGTAGACGAGGGAGAGTCGGAGAGGGAGAATAGCAGTGGGATAGTGGCATAGAGGGTAGCAGGGGAGAGTAGCTGAGAGTGTCGCAGGGGAGAGTAGTTGAGAGAGAGTAGCAGAGGCAGAGTAGCAGAGTGAGAAGCAGAGGCAGAGTAGCAGAGTGAGAAGCAGAGGCAGAGTAGCAGAGTGAGGAGAAGCAGAGGGAGAGTAGCAGAGTGAGGAGAAGCAGAGGGAGAAGTAGAGGGAGAGTAGCACAGAGAGAGCAGCAGTGGGAGCATAGTAGAGAGAGTAGAAGAGGGAGAATAGCAGGCGAGATCAGCAGAGGGAGAGTAGCAGGGGAAGCGTAGCAGAGAGAGTAGCAGGGAAGAATAGCAGAGGGAGAGTATCAGTCACAGAGTAGCAGGGGAGAGTACTGGGGGAGAATAGCAGAGGGAGAGTATCAGTCATAGAGTAGCAGTGGGAGAGTAGCAAAGGGAGAGTAGAAAAGGGAGAGTAGCAGTGGGAGGGTAGCAAAGGGAGAGTAGCAGGGGAGAGTAGCATAGAGGGTAGCAGGGGAGAGTAGCTGGGAAAAAGGCAGAGAGCAGAGAGAAAAACAGAGGGAGAGTTGCAGAAGAGAGGGAGAGGAAGAGAGGGAGTGTAGCAGAGTAGCAGAGTAGCAGAGAGGGTAGCAGAGGCAGAGTAGCAAAAGAGAGTAGCAGAGAGATAGTATGATAAAACTTAATGGGAGTGTGGTTCACAGCAATTAACCTCATGAATGTCAGGTTGCGGAAGAATACAACACGAGTCCGAAGGACGAGCGTTTATTCTGCCGCAGACCTGACATCAGTGAGGTTCATTGCTGTGAACCAAACTCCCATTAAGTTTTATTTATATGCCACAATAAAAATAAATCTCCAGTAAATAAAATAGAGTGATTTCATAAAGCACTATTTTGTTTGAATGACGCCAAAAATATCCCTAGCAACCACATTACTGTCCATTGTTTACATAGCAAAGTCAGGACTTATTTCATGTGGTTCACAACTATGAATCACATGGTGTGAATCACATGGTTATTTGCCAGAACTACAATGCCTATTGTGGGATATTAGCAGAGAGTGTACCAGGGAGAGTAGAAGAGAGACAGTAGGTGAGGCAGAGCAGCAGAGTGAGAAGCAAAGGGAGAGTAGCAGAGAGAGTGGCAGGGGGAGAGTAGCTGAGAGAGCGAAGCAGAGTGAGAATAGCAGAGGGAGAGTAGCAGAGGGAGAATAGCAGAGGGAGAGTAGCAGAGAGCAGCTGAGGGAGCATAGCGGAGAGGGTAGCAGGGGAGAGTGGCAGAGGCAGAGTAGCAGAGTGAGAAGCAAAGGGAGAGTAGCAGAGAGAGTAGCAGAGGGAGAGTAGCTGAGAGAGCGAAGCAGAGGGAGAATAGCAGAGGGAGAATAGCAGAGGGAGAATAGCAGAGGGAGAGTAGCAGGGAGAGCTAGAGAGAGCAGCTGAGGGAGCATAGCGGAGAGGGTAGCAGGGGAGAGTGGCAGAGGCAGAGTAGCAGAGTGAGAACCAGAGTGAGAAGCAGAGGGAGAGCAGCAGAGAGAGTAGCAGAGGGAGAGTAGCAGAGGGAGAGTAGCAGAGGGAGAGTAACAGAGGGAGAGTATCAGAGAGAGAGAGAGCAGCATAGAGAGCAGCAGGGGGAAAAAAGAGTAGCAGGGAGGGTAGCAGGGGAAGTGTAGCAGAGTCTGAGAGAGAGTAGCAGGGGAGAATAGCACAGGGAAGGTATCAGTCATAGCATGGAGGGTAGCATGGGAGAGTAGCTGAGAAAGAGTATCAGAGGAAGAGAGCAGAGAAAAAAGCAGAGGGAGAGTAGCAAAAGAGAGTAGCAAAAAAGAGTAGCAGAGGGAGAGTAATAGGGACTGTAGCAGAGTCTGCTACTCTCCCTCTGCTACTCTCCCTCTGCTACTCTCCCTCTGCTACTCTTCCTCTGCTACTTTCCCTCTGCTACTTTCCCTCTGCCACCCTCTCTCAGCTACTTTCCCTCTGCTACTCTCTCTCTACTACTCTCTCTCTGCTACACTCCCTCTGCTATTTGCTTTGTGCTACCCTCTCTCTACTACTCCATCTGTGTTACTCTCCCTCTGCTACTTTCCCTCTCCTACCCTCTCTCTCAGCTTCTCTCCCTTGCTACTTTCCCTCTGCTTCTCCCTCTGCTATTACTCTCCCACTGCTACTCTCCCTCTGCTATTTGCTCTGTGGTACCTTCCCTCTGCTACTCCCTCTGTGCTACTCTCCCTCTGCTACTCTCCCTCTGCCACTCTCCCTCTGCTATTTGCTCTGTGCTACTCTCTCTCCGCCACTCTCCCTCTGCTACTCTCCCTCTGCTACATTCCCTCTGCTACCCTGTTTTTCAGCTACTCTCCCTTGCCACTCTCCCTCTGCTATTCGCTCTGTGCTACTCTCCCTCTGCTATTCGCTCTGTGCTACTCTCCCTCTGTGCTACTCTCCCTCTGCTATTTTCCCTCTGCTACCCTCTCTCTCAGCTACTCTCCCTCTGCTACATTCCCTCTGATATTCGCCCAATGCTACTCTGTGCTACTCTCCCTTGCTACTTTCCCTCTGCTTCTCTCCCTCTGCTATTACTCTCCCTCTGCTACATTCCCTCTGCTATTCGCTCTGTGCTACTCTCCCTTTGCTACTCCCTCTGTGCTACTTTCCCTCTGCTACATTCCCTCTGCAACACTCTCTCAGTTACTTCCCACTGCTAGTCTGCTACTCTCCCTCTGCTACTCTCCCACTGCTACTCTCCCTCTGCTATTTGCCCTGTGCTACCTTCCCTCTGCTACTCCCTCTGTGCTACTCTCCCACTGCTACTTTCCCTCTGTTACCCTCTCCCTTGCTACTCTCCCTTGCTAATCTCCCTTGCTACTCTCCCTCTGCTACTCTCCCTCTGCTACTCTCCCTCAGCTACATTCCCTCTGCTACTCTCCCTCTGCTATTTGCTCTGTGCTGCTCTCTCTCCGCCACTCCCTCTGTGCTACTCTCCCTCTGCTACTCTCTCTGCTACTCTCCCTTTGCTTCTCACTCTGCTCCCTCTGCTACTCTCTTCTGCTACTCTCCCTCTGCCTCTGCTACTTTTTCTCAGCTACTCTCCTCTGCTTCGCTCTATGCTACTCTCCCCTGCTACTCTCCCTTTGCCACTGTCCCACTGCTACTCTCCCTCTGCTACATTACCTCTGGTATTTGCCCTGTGCTACTCCCTCTGTGCTACTTTCCCTTGCTACTTTCCCTCTGCTTCTCTCCCTCCGCTATTACTCTCCCTCTGCTACATTCCCTCTGCTATTCGCTCTGTGCTACTCTCCCTTTGCTACTCCCTCTGTGCTACTTTCCCTCTGCTACATTCCCTCTGCAACACTCTCTCAGTTACTTCCCACTGCTAGTCTGCTACTCTCCCTCTGCTACTCTCCCACTGCTACTCTCCCTCTGCTATTTGCCCTGTGCTACCTTCCCTCTGCTACTCCCTCTGTGCTACTCTCCCACTGCTACTTTCCGTCCGTTACCCTCTCCCTCTGCTACTCTCCCTCTGCTACTCTCCTTTGCTACTTTCCCTCTGCTACTCTCCCTCTGCTACTCTCCCTCTGCTACTCTCCCTCTGCTACTCTCCCTCTGCTATTTGCTCTGTGCTACTCTCTCTCCGCCACTCCCTCTGTGCTACTCTCCCTCTGCTACTCTCTCTGCTACTCTCCCTTTGCTTCTCACTCTGCTCCCTCTGCTACTCTCTTCTGCTACTCTCCCTCTGCCTCTGCTACTTTTTCTCAGCTACTCTCCTCTGCTACGCTCTATGCTACTCTCCCCTGCTACTCTCCCTTTGCCACTGTCCCACTGCTACTCTCCCTCTGCTACATTACCTCTGGTTTTGCCCTGTGCTACTCCCTCTGTGCTACTCTCCCTTGCTACTTTCCCTCTGCTTCTCTCCCTCCGCTATTACTCTCCCTCTGCTACATTCCCTCTGCTATTCGCTCTGTGCTACTCTCCCTCTGCTACTCCCTCTGTGCTACTTTCCCTCTGCTACATTCCCTCTGCAACACTCTCAGTTACTTCCCACTGCTACTCTCCCTCTGCTACTCTCCCACTGCTACTCTCCCTCTGCTATTTGCTCTGTGCTACCTTCCCTCTGCTACTCCCTCTGTGCTACTCTCCCACTGCTACTTTCCCTCTGTTACCCTCTCCCTTGCTACTCTCCCTTGCTACTCTCCCTTGCTACTCTCCCTTGCTACTCTCCCTTGCTACTCTCCCTCTGCTACTCTCTATGCTTCACTCCCTCAGCTAAATTCCCTCTGCTACCCTCTCTCAGCAACTTTCCCTCTGCTACTCTCCCTCTGCTACTCTCCCTCTGCCATTCTCCCTCTGCTATTTGCTCTGTGCTACTCTCTCTCCACCACTCCCTCTGTGCTACTCTCCCTCTGCTACTTTCCCTCTGCTACCCTGTCTTTCAGCTACTCTCCCTTGCTACTGTCCCTCTGCTACTCTCCCTCTGCTGTTCGCTCTGTGCTACCTTCCCTCTGCTACTCCCTCTGTGCTACTCTCCCACTGCTACTTTCCCTCAGTTACCCTCTCTCAGCTACTCTACCTTTCTACTCTCCCTTGCTACTTTCCCTCAGCTACTCTCCCTCTGCTACTCTCTCTGCTACTCTCCCTTTGCTTCTCACTCTGCTCCCTCTGCTACTCTCTTCTGCTACTCTCCCTCTGCCTCTGCTACTTTTTCTCAGCTACTCTCCTCTGCTACGCTCTATGCTACTCTCCCCTGCTACTCTCCCTTTGCCACTGTCCCACTGCTACTCTATGAGTGATACTCTCCCTCTGCTATTCTTCCCTGCTCCTCTCTCTGCTATGCTCCCACTGCTGCTCTCTCTGTGCTACTCTGCCTCTACTTCTCCCTCTGCTTCTCACTCAGCTAATCTGCCTCTGCTACTCTCTCTCAACTACTCACCGCTACTAACCTCTCAGCTACTCTCCCTTGCTACCCTCTATGTCACTCTCCGACTGCTACTCTCCCTCTCCTACTCTCCCTCATCTCCTCTCTCTCTGCTACTCTTCTTCCGCTACTCTGCTCATCTACTCATCCCTTCTAATGTTTCTTGTCCGTCTGGCTGCTTCTGGTCCTGTGACTAAATCTCAAGCAAATTCCTTATGTAGTACAGCCGTCTCACAGCTTTTTTCCGCCGCGACACGAAATAGTACCATGGACTTTCACATTTCACAGAATATCTAACCGTAAAAAACCAGGCAAAGTAACTAAATGCACTCAAAAACATGTAAGCTAGTCTCCTCAGGAGAACAAAGTAAGTGCGCTGTGGGAAAAAAAGATAGCACAGTCCCCTCAGTTAAACAATGTTGACCCTGTGCAAGTTTGGCGGTTGTGGTTCAAACAGACACTTCGTAGCAGGGACTGAAGCATCCAGAAAGCTGCCTTTATATAGTAAGATTTTGGGGAAAAATGTTGGGAAAAAAATGTGAATAAAATGTTGGAAAAAAAAAATTGGCGAAATAGAAAAAAAAAAATTTTTTTTAATCTAGGAAAAAACATTTTGAATCTTAGAACAAAAAATTTTTAAATTTGAAAAACAGAAGTTGCAAGATCTCCTCTTTTTGAACAAAAAAAGGAAATTAGCATTTTTTTTTTTCTAATCTTGGGAAAAACATTTTTGGGAAATTTTTTTTTTTAATTGAAATTTCAATTACTTTCCATACATCTAGCATCCCAAACAAACCAATAAAACACAAAAACAGATATATTGAACCTATAGTTATTGAGTTATTGAACAATCGCGCTTAAAGACAATATCTTCAGACAGTAACTCCTGAAACCTGAATTAGCCTGGCGAGCCAGGCTAAAAATTACTTCCTAATATGTTTAACTATGATATTTGTTGAAGTTTAACAATTTGTGCACAATTTGTGCATTACCATTAATTTGTGAGAAACCAAAATTCGAGAAAAATATCAGAAATGCTCAATTTCAAACTGCAAAATTAACTGAATCATGGAGCACTGAAAAAAATAGTTTCTTTTCAAATTTTTGCTGAATTTTCTATTATGAATTTTTGTAAGAGCTTTTAGACCCCCAAAAGGCATATTGAGGGTATTTTTAACACATTATATGGCAGATGTTCGTGTCCATAGGTATGACCGTTTCCGAGTTCTGCTCAACAAATTTTTATTATTTTTTAAATTTTAAATCTTTTTTAAACAAAACCTAGCTATTGCTTAAAGATGAACACCAAAGGGCACATATATGCTATAAGATCCATTCATATGCCAAATATATAAACAATTGCAATATAGTTTCGGCACAGCGGCCAATACACAATTTGTGATGTTGCCAGCAGTGGATCCTAGCACGATTAGACAGAAGCCACGTCCAAATTATAACATGCCCGCAATTCATTCCTATGCTGGATGCATGCTCTATAATCAAGTTCGCCAGCTTTCTTGACTAAAAACATCTCCAAACGAAATGGCCAAGACAGGGCCCAAATAACATTCTGAAAAAGCTTGAATTTCCAATTTCCCGCAAAAAATGCCACTCTCTCATGGACTGCAAGAATGGAGGTGTGTAAACACCTCCATTGAAAAGGAGCAGGAATTGGGGAAGGATTGGGAGGAGATACAAGAAGATATGAGTATGATGGGAAGGACAGCGAGGAGGATATACGAGAAAGAGAGAGCGAGGAGAAGATAGAAGGAGGATATAGGAGGATCAGACTAGAACCTTTCGGTTGAATAATCTCATAAAGCACAGTTGGTAGGAGCAACTTAGTCAATTGTTTGGTGCCAGAATTATGGGCCACATGTCATTATAATTTTTTTTTGGTTAAATTTTGACAATTTCTCCTAAATCCATAATTACAACTTCTGCTAAATTTGTTAGCCTTGGAGACTGAAGATTTCAAAGACAAAATTGTTGAATGTTGCAAATTCTTGATCTGAATTCTCCAATATCCAGTTCTAAGCTGAAGTATTAGATTTTCATGAATCCAGAGATTATAATCTACACTTTTGTAGTTTCATAATCATGAGTGTTGCACCTCAATCAATTTTTTTTTACACATTTCCTTCTAATTATACTTTGCAACAGTGGAAACTGCTAAGTTTAATTAAAATTGTAGATAACCATGCAGTGGCATTTTTTGGAAAGTGCAATAAACTAATTTTGATAATATCCAGTATTTTTGACAAAAAGGTCCATGCACTTAATTTTTCTTGAAACTGACAAGTGTATGACTATATGTGTTGAATTGACCACTATGACAATGTTTACAGGTTTAAAGCCTAAACAGGTGATTGGAAATGCTTCAGATGTTATTAGTACTGCAGAAGCTATACATTTCTTGATTTGCCTGCCTTTGATTGTTCGACGCCTAGGGTTTGCTTCGGCAATGCTGCAATGCTGCCGCACAGCTTATGTTTATGTATAATTATAATATAGGTCCCTTCCTTCATATAATTGACTAGAATAGTAACTTTGAGTGCCCCCTGTTGTCTGAGGCCTGAGTCCATCCTCATAAATGTGATACCAAATGAAACCTTTCGGCCAATTTACTTTGACATTAAAATATCACAGAGGTACACCAAGAAGGAACTGAGTTAACAGGATTTGGAATCCGGACTTTGACATGATCCAAATTGAGGCCCTATTATAGGCCTATATATTGCAAAGAACCCCTAAAAATTACCTAAAAGGTATTGAGGTCTACAATTGCTATTTTCCCCACTTTTTAGTAAATATTTGCGTAAAACCAAGAAAAACATAGGCTGCGTAGCAGCAAACCTTCAGCGAAAAAGCACCATTAAGGACACAATTACGCCATAAAGTGATGTGAACCAAATGTAAGTATATGCAATAGTGGTCTGGTCTTGGCCTGAAATTATCTATGTATGCTCTCTATCCTGCCATAAGCCCGCCCGCCTGCCTGCCAGGGTATGTTAAACCATGGAAAGGCCTAATTGGACTAATTGACACATATTATGGACCAGTTTCATGCATAAACAAGAAATAAGTTGTGAGCTGTGGTTTGGAAACACAAAAATATTTATTTGTATTTTTCTCAATTTTTCTCAATATTTCAAAAAGCATTAAAAATAACTATCAGTCAGACCATCAAAAAGGCACTAAAACATAATATAGATAATGTGTATCAAATTTCATCTATGGACATGCAATAATGGCCAAGTTTTGGCCTGGAAACAGAAATAATAATTTTTATATTTTTTGTTTGTTTGTTTGTTTGTGTTTTACACCTCAGCAGCACCTTAGTTCAGGGATGCCCAGGGTCTTTCAGTTGCCCCAGCATAGAACACTGGATACAACCCGCCTCCATTTAATGTCCCATGGGCTCGGACTAAATTGAGTTCCGGGGTGGGAGACGAACCCACGCCCTCAGAGCCAGTGGTTGTGCAAACAAGCACTCTTAACCATTAGGCCACGGAGGAACTCTTATATATATATTTTTTTCTTTGTCAATATTTCAAAAGGTATAGAATGTCCATGAATCACACCCATAAAAGGCACGACTTTATCACATAGGTGACATGTGTAACAAATTTCGTCCATGTACATGCAATAATGGCCAAGTTTTGGCCCAGAAATGAAAAAAAATTGTTTTTTTACATTTTTCTCAATATTTCAAAAGGTATAGAATATCCATCCATCAGACCATCAAAAGGTACAACTAGACCATACAGGCTACATCTGTAAAAGATTCCATCCATGTACATGAAATAGGGGCTGAGTCCTAGCCCAGAAACGAAAAAATATATTATTTTTTTTCTCATTATTTCAAAAAGTACAAAAGTTCTATCAATCAGACCAGCAAAAGGCACAACAAGACCATACACATACAGGCTACATGTGTACCAAATTTCATTTATGTACATGCAATAGGGGCCGAGTCCTGGCCCGGAAACTATCAATCCGCGCGACCGCCCAGACGCCCGACTGCCCGCCCGGCGGACGGACAACTTTTGACCAAAGTGATAACAATACCTTCTTCGAACTTCTTTCGTTGAAGGTAAAAATTATGAATCAGTGTTATATCACCCCCAATGGTGTCAAGTACTATAATTAAAAGTCATTTTTACACATTCAGGTTACGTACCTTGTTAACTTCGCTAGTTCATCCAGGGCCTAAAAGAACAATTGACACATATTTTCCGGGACATCACCAGACTGATAATGGTTGGGTGTTTCAATGATGTTTCAGAGCAGGCAGAACTAATCTTGGAGCATTTTCCTGAAAATGAAAGCAAAATCAGTTTCTGTTGAGTTATGTGATAACCAAAAATTAAAGGTTGATTAAATGTAATTGCGACATACTCATAAATAACCAGGCTATAATTTGAAACCAGTTAGTTAAGCATGACAAGTTTCCAAAATTGAGCAATTGAGGCTGTATGACTGTCTAACTACAAACTTTTGGCGGCGGACCAGTTGTCTCCATCACATTACAAGGTTGCACCAGTTGTCCATTCTCCGGTATATAAGAAGGAAATAAACCATCTTAGGAGTCAGTCAGTGCTGCAAATAGAATAGACTAATCAGATTTAAACACATCTAAACATTATTTAAACAAGTGAGATATTCTCTTAAAGGAGGGCATGTACCTATAAAAGGAGCCAGTCTAGGAACCCTTCATTCTGATTCTGGCACTCAAACAGTCAACATCTCCCATTTTCCTCAGTTAAAATCATCAATACCAGCAATAATACTGCATAAAAAATTCCATTTTTCAACCACATGATATTTCGTAACGAAGGAATACAAATCTGCTGTTTTGAGCAAATCTGGCCATTTTAAGACCATAAAAATAGCATTTTAATGCAAATCTGAGCTAAAAATTGAATATGAGCTGCTGTGAGATGATTGGTTATGAAATCTTCCAACTGGAAGGTCATTAGGACTGTCCGCTTCAAAGGAATTCCGAATGACATTGAAATTAGAAACCCTAATTACACTTTAATTACCCTTCATTAGCAGCAATCCACTTTCCTAAAAAAGCCAAAAACTTTTAATAATGCAGATAATAATGTTTATTTCCAGGATAAATGTATGATATGCCACTAAACATAAATCCTGAAATTTTTATTAAAATCGGATCATTATTAACAAAGTTATGGTATATTGACTACTGCACTAGAAATATAGCAGCAATCGAAGCCAAATGATTGGTCAATGCCCTATCCCAGGTATCCAATCAGAGAATAGGTAATTAAGAATTCCATATAATTGCTGTACCCGGGTATATTGGTACCCCCTGAATGCCCTCCTTTAAGCTTTAACAAGAATCTGGTGAATTAGAAAAAAGAAAAAAAGAAAGCATTGCCTAGTTTTTGTAAACTGGAATAAAAATCCGCACCCAGGACAGTTTATGTTAAATGTTTAACCTCGCCACTTTTTGCAGCTCAGTTTTTCTAAAAAATCTCTGTACCATCATTTCAAACATTTTGAGTCAACATTTTGAGCATTTTTCCCATTTTTAAATGAAACTTATACAAAAAAGAAAGCTGCCTTTTTAACCAGGTGGAGAAAACAAAACAACTTCGCTTCCAGGCACTGCGTAACAATATCAAAAGCTGTTTGTGCCAGAGTGATACTAATTCACACTATACATCTTGTGATACTGCTGAGAAAAGTGTGTACCCCTGGACCCTGGATCAAGTTTAGCTAATATTATTAATGGTCATATTGGAATTTCAGAATTCAGGACTATTGAGAATTTACAACTGGGGGTGGGACTTTTGCCCAAGGGGTTACTAACTTTTCGCATGTGTTACAAACATTTTTAACAACATATATCTAAGGGGTATGACATTTTTTATTTAAAAAAAAGACATAAAACAGGCACACACCAAGCCGTCTGCAACTTTGTATGCACATAAGTCTGCGAATATTTGAAGGCGTAAATATGCGTATGTGGTGCTTTCAAATATACAGTGGGGTGCGAAAGTTTGGGCACCCTTGGAGTGAGGTCACATTTTTTCAAATTTGGGATGAACCATTTGCGGCATCTTTCCAACGTGAATTGTGTGACTGGAGGATACCAATGCACTCAGTTTTAGCCAGAAAGAACAATGGAAATATAAGAATATAAAAAAATATGGGTCTTTTTGTTGGATTTTATATGTGCGAAAGTTTGGGCACCCCTACAGATTCGGGTTTTTATTTCTCTGTAACTCTACATTAAAGCAATACAAAAGCTCTAAAATGATTAGGATAATAATGTCAGCATCCCAGGACCCATTTTGTGCACATGTTTGATTGTTTTCCCTGACAGCGTGACTCCAAATGTTGCAGCTTTGTGGTCCCTATGGCATCAATTGCTCATGTCAAGTTATACTGAAAGTTTTGAACATTTCTGGGCAAGGAGCCCTGGTTAGCCTCTCCTTTATCTAAATTAACATTTTATATCCAAAATAACCAAAAATATTTAAGATTAATGTGATATATTCAGGTTAATATCCAGCAAAATTATAATATTAGAGTGCAATCTCAACTTTGTGTTGACAACACGGGACTATTTATGCTGAAACAATTACAATTTGGAGTTAATATTGCTTCTATTTAGTCAATTTTGTTATTTTGTAGCAATTAAATCTCGTATATCAACCTCAGAGACCACCACCGTTATGACATTGACTGTGGTCGACAGGTGCGTCATTCCACCGTCAGCATGCAGATGATGAAAAGCCAAGCTATACAAGGTATCGCAATAACATAACTTATTCTGACTGCCTGAGTCATGCCAAAGGACCTATCTAACTATTTAGGAGCAATCTGGATCAATCATAGTGGTTTTTGAGCCAAGGGATTAAAAAATGCAATGAAAATGGAATCTCTCCAATACACCAAAATGTGATAAACAAGTTTGACTCCCTAGGGGCAAGAATAGGCAGCCCAAAAATTATGAATCACAACTGTATAAATTCCGAAATTGTCATTTCTACACAACACAACTCAAAAACAGCAGGTTTCAGAAATATTTTAACCAGAAAAGCCAAAGTACTCTGACATGATGCCCAAAAAGTGGGATTTTTGTGGCATTTTACGTATTTTAGTTGGATATAGGTCTGAGCTGTAGCAAACTTTCATCAATAAATAATCTTTCATGTTTAGGTGATGAAAAATAAATGTGATAAATCAACTTTTTCAGCTCCTGGGCTCAAAATAATTGAAATTTTATTGAATAATCTGACATATCTCGGGTACCTCCAATGTGCGAAAAATTTGAATTATTCTATTGGGAAGAACAATAAAAAATTCACTCAAAATGAAGTCCTGGGATGCCTGCATTATGGTCCAAAGCATTTTAGAGCTTTTATATTGTCTTAATGTAGAGTTAGAGAAAAATTAAGATCCGAATCTGTAGGGGTGTCCAAACTTTTGCACATGTAAAATCCGACAAAAAGACCCATATTTTTTTATATTCTTATATTTCCATTGTTCTTTCTGGCTAAAATTGAGTGCATTGGTACCCTTCACTCACACAATTCACATTTGAAAGATTCTGCAAATGGTTTGTCTGAAATTTGAAAAAATGTGACCCCACTTCAAGGGTGCCCAAACTTTCGCACCCCACTGTATATATATGTGGGGGGGAGGGCGGCCAAAAATTTGCATGAAACTTTAAGGGGGGGAATCAATTTTTTTCACCACCTCCGATCAACTGAACAGTAACATGTGCATCCAATTTCATATTTTCTGCAGGGTTCCATCCTAGGACCCTGCATTTTCAACATACTTTTTAATGACTACTTTTTAGTGACTTCATGTATTTTATGAAGACATCCCCTGTCAATTACGCGGATGATAATACCATTTGCGCCACTGGAAAAACTATCAGATTGCCTGCAGAACTGCAAATCAGATGTTGATCAAGCCCTTATGTGGTTTCAGAGTAACTTGACGCTGCCAAACCAAGCCAAGTTCCAGTCAATGCACAAAAGCAAGGAAAAGGATGTTCTTTTCACCTGTGGAGAAGTCAAATTAGGCTCTGAAGATAATGTCAAACCCCTTGATGTTAATATTGATAAACAATTGAAATTTTCATTACATGTAAATTCTGTTAAATGCGTAAATGTGCCAGAAAATTGAATGACTTCATTTCAGCAAATTTTAACTACTGTCCATTAGTATGGGTTAACCGCAACAAAACAGACATGATTAGACTCGAAAATGTTGACAAGAGGCCTTTGCGGCTTGTCTATGGCAAAAATATCACATATATATATATGATGAATTTTTAAACAAAGCTTTTAAGATCTTACAGTACAGTATTGAAGTAAAATGGAAGAGACAATTAGCAGAGGAAGTATATATATACATAAAGCTGTCCACAGTTTGGCAACCCCATATATCTATGATATGTTCCAGCTGAGAACACTTCTTATAATTTTAGATCCATCAAAATTGATCAGCCTCGCTTTTACACACAAACTCATGGTTTTCATTCATTGAGGCAAAAGGGAGTACGAGTATGGAACAGCTTGCCATCAGCCCATCACACTGCCAAAATGCCAAAAACACTGCTGCTTTTAAAAGTTACATTAACTCATACATCAAATGATTTTAATGTCAATGTAGTTTTTACTTTGTACTTTATATTGTGTTTTTAACTTCCTATTTAATTTTGTTACATTTTTGTTCTCATATTTCATTCACACTTCATTGTTATTTTATGTTGGTAAAAAAAAATCCCTTGCTGATTTATGTTTCTTTTGTAAATCCGACTTTAAATAAATATCACTTCCTTACTTAATTAAATTATATACGCTCTTGAGTCATAGACTCGACTAGTTCAAATTCATGGAAAATAGCAACAGTAATGTCAGTCTGCTGTTTGCAAACTTAACAAAGTTTAGAAAGGTACTTTGTATTCATCTGTTCACATCATCACATGACAATATTATGCCATTATGAGTAGGTTACAGCTGTAACCTACTAGACTTACAGTAACAATGAAGCAACAAGTAAATACATAGAATATCAGATGTCATAGAACCGCCCCCCCCCCCTTCCCTCAAATCAATAGGCCTATCAAATATTGTCAATACACAATAATCATGATCAGGTGACAGTGACATTAATTAACATTGATTAATATCAATTGATTGACAATCAATGACAATGACTGTGAATGAAATGCAGTAATGCCTATACTTGTAAATTAATTAAAAAAAGCAATCGACTTTCACACCTAAGACCTCAATTACAGGTGTTCAATAGATTATAGAACACAAACATCTGCCAATTGCAATCCTCACCTGCCTACTCCTCTGTCATCAGTGCAGTGAGAGCACAAACTGAGCTTCACTTCTAAGACCAGTCCTGTCAAGTGCTGTCATCCTCTCAGATTCTGCCATTATTCGTGACGCCCATGAAGCGGCCAGCGCTCTAGTAGCTAGTACATGCACTGATAATACTTGTAACACTTCTTGGCAGCCAATAACCCTGTTTTCAAGAAGAAAATCGTCCAATTCAGACCTGTCCTGACTGCAAACATGGAAAATGGCCACCCACGTGTGTGATCCTTGCTCTGCTATTTTTAGAGTCACATCCGGGCACTTGCTAGCAGGCCGTCCAATGACGTCGAAGCCAAGTTTGTTTACATTTCGATTCGTGAATTCGTCTGCTAATTTCTCAAAAACGGCTCGGCTGATTTTGATCAGACCCGTGCTGATCGCTTAGTTAGACAATTTCTGATCGATTGATGTGCGCTGATACGGCCGAATCGTGCGCCGTCATAGTGTTTGGCGATTCTACTAACAAATGTTAAGCGGGAAACTGGACGGAGTTACTGGACTAGGTTCAAAAATGAATTTCATCTATTTTGCCCCAAACAGTTGATCCGATTAGGTGGAACAGAGTCGAAGCAAGAAGGAATTGGACGATTTCACCCCTTTTCATTGTATAGGGGTTAGCGGGGTAATTCGGTCACTCTATAGAAATGGCCTGATTCGCGGACTTCTGAGAGGGGCGGGTGAAATTGCTGGCACTTGTGACACTGAAGGCCTCTGGGTGGTCACTGGGCATGTTTGAGGGCAATAATAGGATTGTGACGTCATCCATTGTTTGGTGCACATCAAGGAGGCAATAAATGACAAGATGGAACGAGGCTCCAGGACAGGAATTCTGTACATCTCATCTTTCTGTTTGACTCTGTCGGTCCATTCAACTGGTCAAGCCGCTGATTCACAATACACCGCTCCGGGCTATGTATTCGACGAGCACATTCTGTTCAAGAAAAATCCTTAAGAAAAAATAGGCCTGCATGGACATTCGACAAGTTGGGTGACATTACTTCAGGCCTGTACTTCATCAAACTTTACCAATGCCTCTTTGTCTATCTTTCGAAACACCAAATGGGTAGCAGTTTCAATAAGCCGTCATGCTGTGTCCTCAGGGACTCCTCCCCTTGTTATTTAGTTAGCTTATCGGAGTGCATAAATACTGGACATAAAGCTCCATTTAATTCATCCACACCCCCCTCTCTAGTAGACCTTAATGAGAAACAGCTTAACTAAATCAGCTGTCCCTTGTTTAAGTGTCGATGATTGGCTAGTACAAGACTGCTCCCATTGGGAGGCTTTTAATTAAGCCTTCTTTCCATCTTCCATCTCATATGGCTTCCGTAAGTAGCGAAAAGAACCTCGATTCAAGGGCTGCAATCCCCCATATAACATATCTATTTTCTTTCCATTCAATATCGTTGTTTGTGTCTCAGTAAATGTCAATAAAGACAAAATATTTGCAGATCAGAGAATGCTCTATTTTCAGAGCCGCAACTTTGATTTCTTAAGTGGGAGACTGTTACTAGCGACCTCTTGTGTTGGACAAGTAAAAGAGCCCACCCATGGTGTAAGTACGTGACATGTTGTGGACTCATCTCATCAACCGCATTTCCTTCATGGCAAAACAATTCCTGAACAACTAATAATCCAGGAAATAGAAGAATGGCTAATTCGAGCAATTATTAGTGTAGCAAATTAACAAATAGTTATGATTTTATTTGTCGACAACATTACATTATTAGTTGAGAATAACACTTTTGGTTTAAAAAAAAACCTATCAGAGTGCAGATTACTGCAGAATGACTCTATCTTTGATATATTTACATCCGGGCACTGGCTGGTTGCTAAGGACTCATTCTACTCAGGTATAAAGCTGACAATTAATCGGTTGGGACCAGCACTAATTGGGCGGCTAATATTTGAGAGAGATATTAGGGCATCATTCAGAACTTGGGGGACAAGAGAAGGCCAGGGCATTCCTGACTACAAGGACCCTGTTTCCTAGTAACCAGAGCATCTATATGACCTAGAGCCTAACAAAAAGGTCATTTATACTCCTCTAGCAAATTAGGTCCACCCCATAATAGTTCAGTGTGTGAAAGAGAACGTAAAAGGATGATTACATAACACGAGGGTGATAACATGGGAGTATAACATGAAGATAATTGATTTATGTTTTCCTATAGTACCTAACACATATAAATCAAACAACATCAAATAATTAAGCTACAAACGGACACGATAAAATAAATGTAAATGTACGATTTTTTATAGTCCGTTACACCAACAAAGTCAGTCTCGACAGACTTTACAATTACACCCTTGGCAGGCCTGTTCAAGCATGAGCCTTTCTCAACTCCCCGGGAGTATACAGCCAGGCAGCCGTTTCCAGCGCACACAAAGCTAAGTCACTCTACAATCACCATCACTGCCTATAGCCAAGTACCCATTTACCCCTGGGTGAAGTGAAGCAAAGAGTAATGGAGGATCTGCCCAGTTCCTCTGTACAATGTAATGTCTTTGCAGGCATCATACTTTTGACTTGATCTAACAATCTTGAGCAGCAAGGTATTAGTAAATATTGAAAGTGCAGCCCTCCAAATTAATTCTTGCCACATTCAAGGGTTGATTGGTTTGAGAGTGTTGAGCTTGGCCTGGAGTTGTTTTTTAAATAAATCAATTATTCTTGCTCACTTTTGGTGAAATAAATAAATTTCTTGTTGGGCAGTCTGAAAATAAATAATTTCTGGTAGGGGTATTTCTTATGAAGGTTCGTCTAATTTAGGAATTAATATTCAGGGAGATTGCATGGAAATGTATGGACCACATGCATGGTGAAGTTGGTAAAGGGCTGGTCTTGGGTTGACCTGATAGACTGAAGGTCCTTGATTCGATTCCTGATCGGAGATAATGAGACCTCTAAGAGCACCATGTTCCCTTGTAGGGCTATCAGTGTCTATGCAGGGCAAATAAGAGGTCCAACACAATTATAAGGGTTTTTGCGCGTCCCCCCGGATATTAAATGGTCTCCCCCTTTAGAGTGCGAACCAGTTAAGACCCAGGTTGAAAATTGTGTCCGTGATTTATACTGTGATACCAGTGCAATAAAACTGCTTTAAAACATTCGCTTGAGATGAATTTCTTGTGCCATTGGCTAACGAATGTACACGGCTTCAATTGGACACAAATGTACGCAGCAGCGTCTGCGCTTGAGGGATTTGGGGGACCTACTTTGGGTGAATAGTACTTCCGGTCGGCTTAATACACGAGTCAAGCGGTCGATTTTTCAAGGGACTACTTTCATTTAAGGCAAATTCAGTGGAGAGTCACGATTTGGCGGAATAATACAGCCTTTTCACTCTGCTTCTCATAAATTTACTCTCATTGTTGGGCAGAAAATGAGAGCAACAAACTCCGACAATGAAGGGACAATATCCTTACGCGCCGCATTGATACCGCTGACAGCCGCCTTCCACCCTCTGATTTCATCACATTTGATTCACCGTCTTGCGCTCTGTCCGGCTGTCTCTCTTCCTTGCTTAACAGAAGTAGCAAATGTCTGTATGTATTCTTGTCTGTCTGTAAGTCTCTTCTAAGACGCTCTGTTTTAAGTGCACAGGCCTATACATGTATATAGGAAAGCAGTAAATCTGTCACATGTGTTGCTATATTTCCATCTCCTATCGAGAGAGGTTTCTTTCTATCTATCTATCTATCTATCTATCTATCTATCTATCTATCTATCTATCTATCTATCTATCTATCTATCTATCTATCTATCTATCTATCTATCTATCTGTATTTCCTTTCCATTCCATCCCATCTATCTCCTGTCCTCTCCTGCCCTCTCCTGTCCTCCTCCGTCCCCTTCTGTCCTCTCCTACACTCTCCTCTACTCCCCTCTGCTCTCCATCCCTTTCCTCTCTGCTCTCCTCTGCTCTCCTCTGCTCTCCTCTCCTCTCCTCTCCTTCATCACAGTGAGTAGTGATCACCATTCACAGATATTCATACACGGGGTCCGCGGAGGAAGTGTCCTTTATGTGGCTGAATGACGCCCTCCTTTCTGCGCGCCGACGTTCCCAAAGATGCATTGTGGGGGACCGTCAGGCCGGCGGATACGTCATTCTTGGCTAAATTCAGCGCGCACAAAGGAACATCCTGGGCGCCATTATGACCCCGTATGAAACCTTTGGCGCTCGTTTCATAGCCCGGAAACTCCATTAGAGGAGGGAATTTCAAGATTCTATAACCGTGGAGGACGGCGATGAATCAGACCACAAATCAAGGAGATGGAGCTACACTCTTAACAAAAAGGTTTTATATGGAACCTTTAAGGGTTCTATATGCTGGTATAGATATGGAACCCTAAAAGGTTCATTACTCAACTTTAAAAAGGTTCCAACAGCAAACAAAAACAACTTTTAGATAATCTAGCAGCACTGAACTCCCAGAATGGAACCCCTTTCTCTCAAGTTGGGAGCATTGGGTCTTATCACAGGGCTTTCCCACCAAGTATTGAACCTTTTCAATTCAATTGAACTCTAAAAAACTTTAGAACCTTTTGTGGGATGTGGGTTCTTTATATATACCATCAAGAACCTTTTGCGTTAAGAGTGTAGGCCCTTCTCACTTCCAACCGCACTGCCCTCTATGAGTCTCCTCTATGAGCTTCTCCATGAGCTTCTCCTCCATGAGTGTCTATGATTCTATGAGCCTGCTCTCTATATGACATTCTTTGATTCCTATGAACTAGAAAACTAGAAAAGAAGTCTGAATGGACCTGACAACATCGGCTGAGCTGTTGAGTCCAGCAAGGAATGCCCCGGGCCACTGCATTACAGACGAGGAAATGTTTGGCTACTTACGGTGTGGGCATTTCATCTATCCTTGCGACCCTCCGCCTTCAGAATAGGGATTGTGTACCTTGGCGTGGACTCATAACCTTTTCTTCTCATCATTATGTCTGTCTTTGGTTGAAATTGACTTTGCCGGAAATAGCTTCACAGTCAGTATCATTACAGTCTGTCACTTTGATATAGAAAAAATGAGGACCATTGTGAAAAATGCACTTTGTGACTAATGGCAGCCGATGAAGTGTCATTTTCTCTACTTTCAACATCTCTACTTTCAATATGGGAAACATAGAGGCTGTTTGATTAGTCATGATCGAGAGAAGGCCATTTGACTTGCCATAACTGATTTTAGAGTGAAAATCAGATGCATAATCCTTTCGTTTGCCTGTCACCAACAAGTGGTATTAGTCTCCTTAAATCAAATTAACATTGAAAGTATGATCATGACAAATCATCAGCATGATGACACACGAAGTGCCATTTTCACAGTGCAACAGTCCACTCTTTTTCTATATCAAAGTGACAGACTGTAAGACACCAAAACACTGAAACAAGAAATTGTCACTCAGATCTGTATGAGACTTTTTATGAGTTATATATGAAGTGACTAAGGCCACTTCCAGAGGATTAATGATTAAGTTCTACTTTGAATTTATCTCTATGCGCAGAAATACTCCTTTATCAACTTTTCTGAATGTATTACACTTGAAACTACAAAAACGCTAAGAAGAATTTTAATTGTAACTGTCTTCATTATTCTGTAAAAAATCTCTTATCAAATTAACTCACCATTGCAGCCTGGAAATTTGATATGCAAAAAGAGTGGACTGATGCACAGTGAAAATGGCACTTCGTGTGTCACCATGCTGATGATTTGTCATGATCATACCCAATAATTTCAATGTTAATTTGATTTAAGGAGACTAGTCCCACTTGTTGGTGACAGGCAAACGAAAGGATTATGCATCTGATTTTTACTCTATAATCAGTTATGACCAATCAAATGGCCTTCTCTTGATCATGACTAATCTATGTTTCCTACATATGTTGAATGTAGAGAAGATGACACTCCATCAGCTATCATGAGCATGCACATGGATACCAATAATACCCTATAGACAATACAAGCGTATGCAATTCGAATTTTGACATTGCAGGAGAAGAAGAGCCATTTTGCAAATAACACACAGATATGGTGCAAATGCAATAGTTGACCTTGTACATCTCACTTATTTTGATAATGTTCTGGCATGCAAAGTATTTTTTCTTTTATAATATTTGCATATTTTGAAGAAATACAAAACTAGTGGGAGCCTATTCCAAAGTCACATGACAAATTCCAATTAGAATACAATCATAGCAGTGATCACAAAGTGTTATACATTGTTTGTTTCTATGTGTGCTTTTAGCAGTTAGACATGAGATAAAAAGATAATATAAGAATCTGCAACTTACAGAACTAACAACACCCAACAATAACTGTGAATTTTGAGAAAATGTTTTTCATAGTCAACTGTCAAATTTGATAGAATCTGTGACAAATATATCAAAACACACATTTCCGGGGCATTTCTTGGACTTGTCATATGCTAGTATATGGATGGATTAAATCGATTAACAAGCCCTGATATACCATGTCTATCAATGACTGGTACTTCCGCTTGTGATCATGAGTCACAAAGTGCCATTTTCACAGTGCAACAGTCCTCTATTTTTGTATATTAAATTTCCTGGATGTAAGTTAAAGACACATTATATTGGTTATTGTCCAATGTCCATGAGCAGTGAATATTTTGCTTTTCCTCCTGTAAGTTAGTGAAACAGGTGATGTTTTGCCATTGGGTCAATGCTAAACATTCTCGCCAAATTGCTAGTGGAAGCAAGGATACTAATTTGATGCAAAGAAAATATATATAAAGGACAATACTTGAGGCATGTTTAAGCAAATGGCGCCACATTTCTTTGCTCTTCTGAAAGTTTCATACGGGCCAAAATAAAAAAAGTATGTGAACCCCACTCCCTATTTATATGGCTTGGTCCTTGTGTTTCACTCACTTATCAAATTCTTCGACAGACACGTATAACCCAGTATGCAGCAGAGAAAAGTGGCAGTCATTTGTACCCCAAATACCTCAAATATCATCATCATGGTGGCCCAGTATGTTTGCGTCTCAACGGATGAGAATTCATGCTTCCACAAGCAGTTTGTTTGAGGATGTTTAAAGTTGACCCAATTGCAAAATATCACCAGTTTTACTTACATACAGGTGGTACTGTTCATGTGCAAAATTAAACATTAAGTGAAGATTATTAATCAAAGTTGAATTTACAAGTAGTCTCTATTGCTGTGGTATCAGGAAATGCTACTCCTGCAATGTCTCAAAAACATTACTTCAGCATGTTTGGGTTGTTTCATGACTTTTTCCAATTCATACTGTGACTTTTTAACAATTCCAACCCAATTAAGAAGGACTAATTGAAGAATTATCTCCTATTCAGGGACTGGTGTCAACTATGAATAAAGATTTTCTTGATATCAATCCCAATCAAATTACATTTTCATGGCATAACTCGTGAAATCTTAAAACAATCCTACATGTGATCTAATCTATATTGCAATTGATATTCAGTTGAGTATTTGTGCTTACAGCAAATTCAACAAGTATGAGTTTCTCTAAAAGGATAGTGAAATTTGGCAAATATACCTCATGTGATTGGTTGAGACACTGAATTACATGGCATAAATGTAGTTTGAATACCTTAAAAACGTATATCAAAGCCATTGATGTGTTTGATGGTGATAGTCACTGTTAGTGTTTACCTGCTAATCTTCTCCTTAGATCGAAATAAGCTGCTTACTGAAGCAGAATATGACATTTTTCATTACTTACTGGGTCAAAATTTGATAAGTCTGAGATTCTTGTCCCCAGTGTTTAACAATAATTCATGATGGAAGGAAGACACATGCTGGATCTATTGCTGTCATTTGTCATAGACAAGGATATTAGCAAAACTTATAACACAAAAAAATATGTGGCAGAATATTTTTATCCCATCCAAAAATAGCATTGAACAGGCCAACCCCCCTGAAAATGGCCAGTCTCCACCAACATTTTCGTCAAAAGACCGCATCACAAAAACTAGTAGGTACAGGATCTTGATTCAATTAAACTCTTCCACACATGGAGACTTCCCAGCTGACAATGCACGTGAACTTCACGTGATAAACACGGGGGGAAACTGGTGAACATGACATAACTGAGAGTTATCACGTGTTTTTGTTCACGTGAGAAAAACTCCCACATTTTCACGGGATAACCACGTGATGAATGTCCCCAGATTAACGCTTGACCATCTTCACCACATAACTGGGAGTTATCACGTGTTTTTCTTCACGTGAAAAAACTCCCCAACATTTTCAAGGGATAACCACGTGATGAATTTCACCAGATTAAGGCTTGACCATCTTCACCACATAACTGAGAGTTATCACGTGTTTTTCTTCACGTGAAAAGACTCCCCAACTAGACCCAAAGTCAGTCAGAGTTAAAACTCTGACTTGCTCTACAAGAACTTCAACTGACTAGTCAGCTAAGTTGTTGAACCCTGACTTCACTTGACTTCAACAAACTTCAGCTGACTTTGTGCAATATCCCAGGGCCAATCTGTTAGATATTTTTCAACAGTACTTTTAACTTCGGAAATTTCAAAATTTTCGGACACGGATTATTGTGTGATACACAAATGTGTCGATTTTTAGGGAGTTTTTATGTTTTATAGACTTTACAAAAGTACTAGAATAGTTAGAAATACTTGTGCTATTTATGCCCTTTGGAATGGTACCAAAACCATTTCCGTGAGATGAAAATTGGCTAAGTTATGCAACTATGGCTTCACTTTAGCTGACTCAAATCTGACTTGACCAGACTGAAGATTAACTTGCTGCTTGGGAACCTAACTATGACTTCACTAGTCAACTTTATAGAGTCGACTTCGGGGTCTATCCCCAACATTTTCACGGGATAACCACGTGATGAATGTCACCAGATTAATGCTTGACCATCTTCATGACATAACTGAGAGTTATCACGTGTTTTCCTTCACGTGGTTAACTGGTGAAGATTGCCCCCAAGAAATATAGATGGAGCCACCCGTACTAGAAACACAGCTGTGCACCGAGTTCCACACTAAGTTTACTTTAACTGAGTTTAAACTAATTAAACAAATGATTATGATTTCTAAATCTAGATTAATACACAGTATTTGGTGGAATGATGCTTCTTAGCTCAAAAAGGAGCACATATTGGATGTTATCACTAAAGACTAGTCATCCAAAATGTGAATCAAGTATGACTGCAATCCTTGATTCTGGTAACCCTTAAGAAGACTGAAAAGAGCCTCGCTGCATCACACTGGTTGTGACAAATTTTCAGCAAGTTCTTGTGGCTTTTACTCAGCCCTGGCTATTGAAAGCCCAAGATAATGCTTGAAACAGTCTGAGTTGACTGGTTTGATGAGGAGCTAAGTTAACCGGTGGGAGAGTTTGCCTCTTCTCAAATAATTCTAACTGTTGAAGATTGCCCCCAGAAAATCATGTGGTTAACTGGTGAAGATATTAACCAGAAAATCACGTGGTTAACTGGTGAAGATATTCACCGGAAAATCACGTGGTTAACTGGTGAAGATATTCAACAGAAAATCACGTGGTTAACTGGTGAAGATTGCCCCAGAAAATCACGTGGTTAACTGGTGAGAAAATCACGTGGTTAGCGTTTGCAATAACCTATCAGTTTTCCACGTGATAACTGAGGGGCAATTTCACGTGATAACTCTCAGTTAACCACCAGTTTTTGTCAGCTGGGTTGACAGTCAGTCTTCTAAAATATAGTTGCCAATAGCTGAAATAATATTCTGTATAAGAGCAGGAGGTTGTTGTGTCAATGTTTCCAATATTGGGTCATTAGCGTCACACCGGCTTTGTTTCTCAATGAAAATTAAAGGGACACGCATTCTGTGAGAAAACCTTGTGTCTGACGTTATTTGAGAACCCAAGAAAATAACTGCACTATTTGCAGATCTGCATCATTTATGTAAACCAAAATATTAGAGTATTTCTGGTGGCATGTCAGTTGTCTTATCTGAATTTGTCATTAGCAAAGATTTTTACTGTAATTATCATTAGCATCATGCTGTCATTAGCATCACGTCAAAAATGGCTTATTGTCTTTACCTCACTAAAGATTATTAATCAAAGTTGAATTTACAAGTAGTCTCTATTGCTGTGGTATCAGAAAATGCTACTCCTGCAACGTCTCAAAAACATTACTTCCAGCATGTTTGGGTTGTAACATTTTACCATTGTCTCGCATCTGAAATATGGTTTAGCAAAAACATTGGGCACTGGAGGGGGTAATGGAGATCATCTTTATTATTCAGAATCCAAACTATTGATGAAAAGAGTATTTTTGTTCATCTCTGTAAATTTCTGGTTCAAGGATATGGCCTATCTCAATAACTACTGGTCATAGAGACCTGAAATTTAGGTCAATGTGTGCAGAATAGCCACTTTCCCACACGTTGGTAATACATCCTTCAGCTCTAAGTGGTGTGGATTTAAAGTTATAGGCATGATGCTATTGACACACATATTTGGTATTTTAAATGATCAAAATGCAGTTTCTCAAAAACACTTGGCAATAGAGACCTGGAACTTGGCCCAAAATGTGCAAGCACCTTGCCTAATCATTGGCAATAGATTGTTTAGCCATAAGTGGTCAGGATTTATTAAAACACTACAGCTGTGTTTATCATCTCAGTACAGATCAACAGAGGATATGGACCCTTGGACATGAAAGTGCAGTGATAGCTGATTGTTTGACCTACGCAACATAAAAAGGCATTTCCAGAGCGAAACATTTTCAAATTTTTTTTCCGCTGAAATTTCAAGGTTTTCAAATTTTGACCCATATAAGGTAAACCTGGGGAAAACCTGCCATTAAACTTTTTTTTCTCTCCACAACTACACCTACAATGTGGACAGACAATGGTTTGATTTAAAGGTATTTTATTTGTTAAAATGTCAGTCTGTTAACAGATTTTTCATAATGTAAAGAACTTTCTCCATTGAGAACCAAAAAAAAGATGGACCAACTTGCCCGGGCCTCCCCTAGTGTGTTGTATGCTGTGTCGTGTTCATTATGCTGCTCGGATGTGATCAGGAGCACATTTCAGTGATTAGTTTGCAAGAAATACAATAGGCGACACCACTGTTTGCAGACAATACAATAGGTGGCAATGCTGGTGTGAATGGCAAAATGGCACCAGGTACAAAAAGCGATGAAAGTGTAAACACCAAACAAAATGTAAACATAACAGTACACAAAAGTGTGAAAAGACATACAAAAATGTGACAAACAGTATAAAGAATATATACAAGCACTTTAGAAAGTTGCGTTTGAGTTCCATTGTGTCTACAACAGTGCACATTCAGCGCGGAACGGACCGAACGCTGCATATTGGACATTTCGTGGTCTACAAAAACACGACATTGTTGGCGAAATAATTCAGAAATTCACTATCTGGTCTATACGTGGGGATCCATAGATAAGTTGGCTGCTCTCAATACATGGCTACCCAGCCACAATATGCTCTATGAAAGGAACAGTGGGCTTTTCATCAGCGGCAAAGATGTTTATTGCTCCGGGATAACATATCTTTTGTGTTGCATTGTGGAGGGCTGAATGGCGGAGGCTGGTTGCCACCGAGCTATCAAGCGGGGCTTTTGTCACTCTATTCACCACCCAACAATAGTTGTCTAAATGTCAACTTGCCCTGCTGATTCCCATACTAATATTTGTTAATAGCAGAAGCAGCCTGCAAGGGCCTGTCTGCCACTGCCCTGCCATAGCCCTGCCATTGCCCCGCCATTGGCTTGCCGGTGGTCGCCCCTTAGCCCCATGTCAGCAGAACACAGGCAACATGAGGGGTACGATCTGTCACTACCAGTTTAATCAGGTGTTTGCACCACTCTGGCTATGTTTAACAACACCAAACAATACCCGCGATCCCTAAATAAACTCACAACATTGCCGCTGCCGCACGACTGGCAAATGATCATCACACAACAACGCTAGACCAAACTGAACGACAAACAAATCGTCAAAGACGCTGTTTAACAAATAGGATCATTTGATAATTCGCGACAACGAATTTTATACATTTAAAAAAATTGGATAATCATTATACACCACTACACTAAAATTGATGATCTGTTATAACATAAAAAACAAGTAAATGATCTTGACACAATATACTCGACTGTGCCTCGTAGAACAAGTAAATCATCATTACCTGACATTAAACAAAGAATCATCATTACACAACATTAAACAGCAAACAAATGATCACTACACAACATTAAACAACCAACTCCAGATAACATCAATTAAGTGACTAGTCACAGAGCGAAAGAACTACAGAGGCACAAAACTGCCGAGCCACAGAACTACACAGCTGAAGAAATGCAGAGCCACAAACTGCAGAACTGGAGAGCTCAAAACAACAAAGCCAATGAACTACAGAGCCACAGAACAGCAGAGCCAAAGAACTATGTACACATCCACATAACTAAGAGCCACAAAACCACAGTCACAAAACTACAGAGCCACAGAACTACAGAACCACAAACTATAGAACCACAAACTGCAGAGCATCAAAACTACACAGCCATGAGCTAAACAGCCAAAGAACTGCAGAGCCAAAGAACTACACAGCTGAAGACATGCAGAGCCACAAACTGCAGAACTTCAGAGCCAAAGAACTAGAGAGCTCAAAACAACAAAGCCAATGAACTACAGAGCCACAGAACAGCAGAGCCAAAGAACTATGTACAGAGCCATAGAACTCAGAGCCACAAAACTACAGAGCCATAAAACTACAGAGCCACAGACCTACAGACCCACAAAACTACGGAGATGAGGAACTATAGAACTGCAGAAATACAGGGCCACAGAATAACTGAGCCATAGAACTACAGAGTCATGAGTTAAATAGTAGGGCGTACCAAAAAACAACAATGTTCTTTGATTTTTGCACCTGTCGGAGGAATTGTGCCTTTTGGTGAGTGAATCAGTTGGAAAAAAAATTTTTTGAAATCGGTCAACTCCTTACGCCGGTTTACCCCCTTTGAATAATAAGGGGTCCGAAAACACCAAAAATTGCCGTTTTTATGCAGTTTTTGTCACTAAAGAGAGTCATAGATGAAATATTTCACCCAAAATGCTGTTCATACCCATCAGGCAAGGTTATGACATCTATATAAAACAAACTTGACAATTTTGGTGATGAAATTTATCAAAATGGACATTTTTCAAGGCAAAAATGCCAAAAATCGCTATTTTCCCCTGATTTTTAGCGTGTTTTTCCTAAATGCAGTGCATTACAGATACATTTCTTATCTGGCAAGTGTCTTTTGTTCAGTGATGAAGCCATTTTACCCTAAAGGTATTATCATTGTCAACCCTTGTGCCCTAGATCATTGCAGATCTTGATTTTGCAATGCTGAATACCAAATAATATGAATAATATCAATCTTCTTTCGGCTTACCTTGCTTGTGTTGTACTGTGCCGATAAATTGCGATATGAATTTTTGTATGTCATGTAGATGACAATAACCACATAAGGAACCTAAAAGGAAATAGCATCTCAAAGTTCCTATATTGTGTAAAGACTGCAATCATTCATGATAACAATATATAACCTGCAATGTAACAATATATAGTATGATTTAATTCAAATGGCATCCATTCCAAAATATATCTGCTCACCAAGTGCTGATTACCATACTGACTGACAATCTTTCCAATCATTACAATGATAAGTTACTGATGACCTCTAGACATAGCCAGAGTAGGTTGGAACTTAGAACATCCACTGCACCCAGGGTAGATACATGCAGACCACATTGCATACCACTATGCGATTGGTGCCACTGCAACACATGAATACCAAATATCAAATCCACATTAATCTACACTATTTCTAAAAAAAAGTTAGGTCCAGAAAGAAGACACCACACTGTCACCACAGAGAAAGAACCATAAGTTCCTATTGTGCCTTCTTAGATCAGTTATGTCATTTATGAAAGTGAGCACTTTTACACCATCATTACCTTAGTGCTGTGGTACTGGGCAAGAAGTTGGAAACAGGAAATTACATGAAGCAGCAATTTGCCCACACTTGGTATGCCTACATGTGAGTTTTGAGCATGGGAATGCCAGTCAGTGTTGAGAATGACTGGTAAAAGGTTCTTAATATCATAAAATAAATGAATATTTAAAGTTGTAAATTTTTTTTATTTTTCTTATTTGATTTGATTTGTGATAGCCCTTTCCGCCTTTTATACTTTTACTGAATCAGTGTTGTGTCTGCATTGTGGGAATGATCTAATTTCATGATGTCTAACTCATTCAGAAATCATTGTTATCTAAGTAGTAACAAGTCTACATAAAATTGACTTATCGTGAGGAGTTTAAAACCCAATCTGCATCTCAAGCTGACATAGAGTCAGTATCAATTACTTTACCAAGCTAAGACGATGATAAGCAGAATTGTTTCTAATAACTGATGGTTGATAAAGATTTGCTGAGAGAGGTTGACCAGTAAAACAATTTATCAATTTTGTAGCATTGAGTATGTTTAGGGTTCCTACATCATAATGATTAGCAAAGTACACATAAATCAGTCTTTATAATCCATTTTCATTGTAGGATCATTGCAAATGAGAATATAGGCCTCTCAACTGTAAACAAACATAGTAATTGATAATACTAGCTACAAAATAATACATAAAACTAAAAAACCATGATGGAATTGAAGCACGAACTGCGGTGTAAAACTGTACATTTCATAAGTAACAAGACAAACGACAAGATTAATAATTTCATAGCATCAACTTGAGTAAAAAAATAATTATTTGCAATAGATGGCTTATTTTTAAGGACTTCAGGGTTCACAAGGATGTCACCAATGGGATAAAATGGCTTCATAAATGAAAAAAACATTTTCATCTGTCAAGAAAAGTATCTAGTGGCACTGCATCTAAGAAAAACATGCTAAAACGAAGCGAAAAATTGTGATTTTTTGCATTGTTGCTTAAAAAAAGGGTAAAACAGAAAAATTTCATAAACAAAATTGTCAAGTTTGTTTTATATAGATGTCATAACCTTGCCTGATGGTTATGCACAGCAATTTGGGTGAAATATTTCATCTATGACTCTCTTTAGTGACAAAAACTGCATAAAAACGGCGATTTTTGGTGTTTTAGGACCCCCTATTTTTCAAAGGGGGTAAACCGGCGTAAGGAGTTGACCGATTTCAAAAATTTTTTTTTCCAACTGATTCACTCACCAAAAGGCACAATTCCTCCGACAGGTGCAAAAATCAAAGAACATTGTTGTTTTTTGGTACGCCCTATTAAATAGCCAAAGGACTGCAGAGACAAAGAGAACCATAGAGCTACATAGCCAAAGAACCTCAAAACTGAAAAAATGCAGAGCCACAGAACTGCAGAGCTAAAGAAGTGTGAGACCCCAAACTGCAGAACCACAGAACTACAGAGCCATAGAACTCCAGAGCCACAGAACTGCAGAGCTGTTGAACTGCAGAACCCCAGAACAGTAGACCCACAACTTCAGAGCAAAAGACCTATAAGGAGCCACATAACAACATGGCTACAGAACTACAGAGCCACACTACTCATAGCCACTAAATTGCAGCACCTCAAAACTGCATAGCAGCCCTATAGCCACAGAGCCACTTAACTGCAGAGCCACAGAACGACAGAGCCCCAAAACTGCAGAGCCACATAACTAGACCATCAAATAACTGCCTAGCTACAAATCTGCACAACCCCAGAACTACCGAGCCACAGAACTGCATAGACAAATTACAGAGCTCATCATTACAAAGCCAAATAGCTGTCAAGCCTCAAAATTGCATGCATAGCCATTAGCCACAAAACTTGCAGAGCCACAGAACTACAGAACCCCATGCCTTCTGAGCCACAGAACTATATGTACATGAAGTGTACAGTGCTGCCTGTAAGTTAGTGAAACATGTGATATTTTGCCATCATTGCCGCAGTGATAAACATCTTCGACCAAACTACTTATAGAAGCATGAATTCTCATCCGATAAGAGGAAATCATATTGGGTTATAAAGACCGATATTTGAGACATATGGGATAACAATGGCTCCCAACTTTCTTTGCTGTAGTTGGAGTTAGGTATGGGTCAAAGTCTTTGATAAGTAAGTGAACCATCCTTCCCATTGAAATAACATCGGGCTTGTGTTTCACTTACTTATCAAAGACTTTGACCCATACCTAACTCCAAGTACATGTGCAGCAAAGAAAATTGGGAGCCATTGTTAATTTGTTATCCCACATTTATGACCCAATATGATTTCCTCTGATTGGATGAGAATTCATGCTTCTACAAGCAGTTTGGTCGAGGATGTTCAGCATTCGGCAATGGCAAAATATCACCCGTTTCACTAACTTACAGGTGGCACTGTACATTTAGAGAACTGCAGAGCCACATAACTACTGAGCCACAAGACTGAGCCACAGGACTGAGCCACAGGACTGAGCCACAGATCCAAGCCAAAGAACTGCAGGATCACAGAACTGCAGACTCACAGAACAGCAGAGCAGCTGGAGAGCCACAGAACCACAGAACTGCATAACCACACAACTGCAGAGCCACAGCACACACCACTCTGGTTCAGAACAGCACATGACCCACAGAACTGACCCACAGAACTGACCCACATAACTGAGCCACAGAACAGAGCCACATAAATGATCCACAGAACTGAGCCACAGAAATAAGCCACAGAAATGAGCCACAGAACTGAGCCACAGAAATAAGCCACAGAAATGAGCCACAGAACTGAGCCATAGAACTGAGCCACAGAAATAAGCCACAGAAATGAGCCACACAGAACTGAGCCACAGAAATAAGCTACAGAAATGACCCACATAACTGAGCCACAGAACAGAGCCACATAAATGATCCACAGAACTGAGCCACAGAACTGAGCCACAGAAATAAGCCACAGAAATGAGCCACAGAACTGAGCCACAGAACTGAATGACACAACTTAGCCACAGAACTGAGCGACAGACCTACAGAAAAGCAGGTCCAACTGCAGAAAAGCAGAGCTGAGCCAGAGCTGAGGCAGAGTGGGAGCAGAGCTGAATTGGGAGCAGCAGGGAGGGGGGTAGCATCCTTCAGTACAAAGGCTTTCTTCGGCTGGTGAAAAGGAATCAATCTCGTCTTTTGAGCAAGGCCTCCAACATGGAGCGTGCAACAATGGAGTGATCCCGCAGTGAACAATGCTCACCTATTGTTTACGCTCGACGCTTATTTGCATAGCGCACATAGCGACAGTCGCGGCACCGGCACGCCATCTAGAAAACAATGGGCAAATCAGGAGGTATTTATCCCTCACAAAGGCGAATAAAGAACAGGCATTTTGATTACATGGGGCGACCATTTCACCCCACAAAGTCCTTTCCGAGTATCAAGGTCCCCATTGTGTCCCCGTATCGATTTCAGATTTGCTTTCGTATCTTTCTGCCATGCGGCCGCTTTAGTTTCGAATGTCAAATTCACATAGAGGAACACTGGCTCACTCCAAGGCACACAAAGTGGCACACACTGTGGTAAACAGGATACTTTGCATCAATCGAAACACTGAATTAACACCACAAACTGGCTTAACAACATGTGCATCTTTAGTCTGTATTGTTACTTGTAGGCCCAGTGTACAAACAAAAAGTTGTTAGGGGGGACCATCTAATTTCCAGGGGGGGGGAGGCTTGGAGTTTTTTTTAAATAAATAATTTCTTGCTCAGTTTTGGTGAAATAAATAATTTCTTGCTCAGTTTTGGTGAAATAAATAAATTGTTTCTGGACAATCTTGACATAAACGATTTCTTCTTGGGGTATTTCTTGAGGTGTTGCTTGATTTTGGAATGAATATTCCAGGACTTTGCACGCTTGAACTAAATAATCGCGGCTGCCACTGCCGTGAAATAATTATAAATGTCCTGCCGAGGAAAACTCCCAGCTCCCCTGGAAATTAAATGGTCATCCCCTTATTGTACACGATTAAAGTTACTTGAGAAGAGAACAAGGTCTCAGATTATTCGTGAAGTTGCTGGACACTGTTCCCTGTGTGTTGGAAGACCTCAAAGTGCACACTCTAAAAAATTTCAAACCAACATGGATTTTTTTTAAAATCCATGTTGGTTTTGCATTGAAATTTGGTTTTTAAAAAACCATTTTGAATCTAAAAAACCAATTTTGTCCCAACATTTTTTAGAGTGTGCAGCCATGAGGAGGTCCTTTCTTAAGGTGCAAGGTGAATTTCCACAAAAATGCTTCCCTCTGATCACAAATATGTATCTGCATTTTTCAATACAATTGTCAACTTCGACAACTTCTTTATGGGCATACGACTGAATTGTACACTACTACCAAAGAAGCAAAGACTATACTATCATTTTAAGAAACATGTCAAAAGCTTATGTTAAACATTTTAAAACCAGTTTCACTCATACTTTGCCTCTTTGGTGTTTCCTCCTCCTACCACAGCTAGTTTACCAAGTGTTTAAATACAAGACGTAAAGCCCAAATCATCCATCCAGCCATGATTGGTCAAGTTTGCCCGAAATTGCACCTATTACCCAACTATTTTGCTGCAATATTGAGACGCAATGCCATTTCTTACTCGCGAAGGTCCCATAAACCGTTCCATAACAGGAATGAACCACATTTAAGAATTTAAAAGGAATTACCATTTTTCACACACAGTATTTCGCAAACTCACCTCAACCACTCGAAACAAAACCTTCTTTGAACCACTGCGAAAACCTCGTTCTGTGAAACCTCCCACAAAAATCCATGAAAACCACCATCTTTACGGCTTAATTTCCAGCCATTCCAGCCGCCTCGCTACAACGCTGCAATTCTTTTAGAGCCCCATTGAATAACAGAAATATCAGACTTGAATTCATTTCAAAAGCGCGAATTGTTTCATTTAATTTGAACCAAGGCCGATTCGTCAAACCTCCATTGTTATGTGCATGTGATTAACAATTGTATCCCACAAGCCCATTGTTCCTATTGTTGCAGATTTAAAAGTGCTGATGTCATGATATTCGTGTTTTAGATTCTACACGCATTTCTCCCTGTCTGAGGGCACTTTTTTTAGACGCGAGTAATTTTGCAAGACTTGAGAGAAGTTGAGTAATTCCGCAAGACATTTTTACAAAAAAGTTTGTTTCTGATTAAGTTAAGGAGGAGACAGTGATAACTTTAGTTGAATATAGGATAGGTTAATTATATAAAGTGCTATCTCAAGTTCTCAACCTTGTCATCTCATCTTTATATCTGACACCTAGTGGTTAGTAAAAAAAGTATTAAGAAGTATTATATTATGTTTGTTTCTTACGGTGTCTTTGCCTCTGTAACAGAATTACAAGAACTTACATTAAGCTGGCTGTGGACGTCAATGACATGTCAATTTGTCAATGAGTAACTTGTGACTCCAGTGATGAGGGTGTGACTCATTCAGTGACTTGTCCTGATAGCATTGCAGGTATAGGATATGACCTCACTAATTGTTTATGAGTCATATTTCATAACATTGCAATAATAGGGATATGACTCCGTAAGGAACATTCTAAAGCATAATGAGTCATTTAGGACTCCTGAAAATGTTTTGGCACAAAAACTTGCTCAAGAGAATGAGACTGTCAGCATGAGTTACAGCTATGGAATGACAAAATTAATGGTTACATTTGGCGGATGATCAGGGGCATACATTTTTCCTTTTTGTAGGGGGGGGGTGATTTCGGGGATCGCAGACTTCGCGCATGGCCCAATGTGCCGAAAGTCGCGCAGCGGTAGATTTCGAGGGCAACTCTAGAGCCCAAAAGCCAATATATTACAGATTATTGAAGGTTAGTTTTGAGACTTTTTTTTCGCAAACCATGCAAATGGCATCATGGAAAATTGCTAAATATGACAGATAGTTGTCAACACCAAGTATCAATAATTTGAAATTCTAGGGGGGGGGATAATCATATGATCATCCCATTCCCCCCAGGATCTACGCCCCTGCTGATGATGTATTTCCATGACATCGGCTGTAAATACAGTTTATATTAAAACACAAGAATAAATTGTTATGATTCTGATAACTCTATTTTGAGTAAGTACGGTTCTTGTGCAAGTGGTAAAATAATTCAATCATATTTCTACATGCAATTTCATTAAACAAAGGAGTGTCCTACAACAAAGGCGATCATTTCTTCATTTCAATAGCCATTATCTTTGTAACTCGATTGCTCAGGTTTTGATTTACAGTAAACAGGACACATACTTCATGGTCAATGTGAAATTCTTTTAACAAAAATATGATCCAATATTACTCATTCCATTGCATCAGTGTAAATGATATGCTGGGCTATGGGAGAGAAATAAAAGAGCCCACACATGGTGTGATTCCCCTCACATCTCATCTCCTCTCATCAATCAACCTTCATGTGGACAAGAACTTAGCAAGAGGACTGCACTTACCACTCTACCTAACTTCATTTACCTATTCTGTGTACATAAATTCATAATGTTTCTAAAGAGCAAATCGTTTCCATGTAGTACCATACCAAATCTCAAATGAATCTATCTCAGGTAGGTTGTTCGTGGGGAGGGTCCTTCTTGAACAGCAGACTCAGATGATGGAGGTACAGGTATATGAGGAATATACTCTGTTGTACGAACAGCCGAACACACTATACCTTTGAGGAAACTACAATAAATAATCAAACGCAAGCAAGACAAACAAGATTTTGTTATCATATTATTTCTGACCAAAAGATATGAATTTCTCTATGTTTCTTCCCATTGTATGTCCTATATCTCCTTCATCTGAGTCTGTTGTTCTCTTTGATATAAAAGGCCCATTATCGAGATATATGGCAATTGTCAGGAATAAAATAGAGAATTCCAGCGCTGAATCAATGGCTTCAATTCCACAGTGTTTGAATCAATGGCCTTAATTCACAGGCGTTGATTCCAAAAGGCGTTGATTCAAAAGGGCCCATTGTACGTCGTAAGAAAGAGTTAGTCCTGTCCTATGTGCTCGGTGGGCGCTTATTACATGCAGAATTGTCCTCGCTATTTGGGCCTTTGTTAAGTAGAACAATACATGTCTGATACCCAGAAAATTTATTCTCTCCTCTGAATAGCTTCCTTCAAGCAGCCACGGTGCTGTAGAGGGATGTATAATAGACTCTCATAAATAATATTAGCAAATAAATAATTGGTGCTACATGAGGATTGCTTATAAAGCACATGGAATCTTAGTGATTAAGCCGTTTGGCTTAGCCCTGGGAGATGGACTGATGTTGGCATTGAAATACAGAAAGCAGAGCAGTGGAGGCGAGTAGCAAGTTAAGCCTGTGTACAAAGGGGAATATGGGAGGGCCTTGCTGCACACCATTTCCAATGGAGTTATAGCAGTGTCCAGCCAAGACTGAATGGCAGCGCCTTATGTCAGGTGAAAGGGAAAATATCCAGGCCAGGATAGATCGAAGAGTCTTTTCAAAAGCCGGCCTCCCCTGAGAAAAATAAACACCGCTTGTATAAGGAGGGGATGGGTCCAGCACACAGAAGTGGAGGCCATTCAAAGTGTGTATCAGTCTGGTCAGGGCAAGATATGGGATGTGCAAATATGTCAGATATTAAAGATCTTCAGTAGACTTCACACTTTTCCTCAGAAGACTTATACAAGTATAAATGAATGTTTTTCTCTTCACTGACCGGTTCATATTATGCACTAATACATACAATGTTTCCAAAAATCTCCTGATCCTTCGCCTCATTGCCATGTCCTCCCCCATCCTGATTAGCCTACCAAGTGCATAAATACAGGATGTGAAGCCCCAATCATTCACCCATCAATCCAAAATCTCCTGAAATTTAACAATGTGCCATTGTCTCACAAGAGCACTGGCATTTATGGTTTCATACGAAAAGCAAAACTAGTTTTCACTCTTCAACAAAACACAGAGCTGCCATTGAAAGTATTCATCCATCTGGTGAAGTAAAGACAGGATCGAGATGTACAAATATGCCAAATATTAAAGATCTGCACCCTTTCCTTACAACACGTATCAGTGTGCTTTTGGACTCTGACTGTATTATGTTAATGAACTAATATTCCTAAAATCTCCCAAAATTGAACGCAGAGTCTAGGCCTCAAAAATGAACAGAGCATTACTTTTTGATTTCCCACAAAATACAAAAGAACCTCTACAACCGAAGACACAACTACCATTGAAAGTGTATCACACTTACTTGTTCCATCTCTCGGTGGGAAAAATTGAATTCCTACTTTTGTATTGCGATCAAGACTGCATGTGTTGACATTTAGGTAAGTTTCCTTGAGTCGGACACTTGAGGGTTGTAACCTTGAGTCGGACACTTTTAGAAGGGTCTCATTGGCTAACTGAGAACTTGTCTACATTTGTATTTGGTACAAATCTTTAGCTTGAGACTTCCTTGATCTGTTCAGAAAGAATCAGCATGATACTGAGAAGTTAAGTGGGGGTTTTCATGGCCCTGTAGATGGGGTAAAAAACTCGTTTTTTTCTCTCTCAATTTTGAGTCAGAAATTTGTGAATTTTAGGAGAATATGTCTTGTTTCAATTGTCTTTTGTTTTCCTATGGTTTTGATCTGACTTCAGCTTCTTTCTCACTCAGTTAGGAGTAAGATTAACCTATTCTGTGCTCTAATATGACTTTGATGTCTTGTTTTCAGAACACAGCTTTCCGACTCAAAGATATCCAAAGTCAGTTTTTATTTCAGAAATTTAGTCACTACTTTGGTTCTTGTGTTGTGCCAATTGTTAATTTTCTGCTTGATTTAGTAAAAGCGTTTAATTTGAGGCCCTGGTTGACCATCAATAACCCACATGCCAAGCAAGATAAACACTTTTTTAAATGTACAGAATCTAAGTGTCCGACTCAAAGAACATTACCGTATGACGTATGATTTGAACATCGAAACGTTGTGTTAAACATACAAGTTACTGATGCCCTGGATAATTAAAAATGGTATACGAGTGCCATATTATTAAGACGATTCAAGAAATGTTTCTTTTGAAATTCGAAGGTCATAACCAGAGATGTTAAAACTGATTGCAAATTTGACAATGATGATATATACATGTATCTACACCTGATAAATTTTCATTTAATTATATAAATTGTCTTCTGTTATGTTGAGATGGATGGATTGTGCTACAGATTTAGAAATTGTTTTCTTCACAAATATCTTCCCATTTCAGGATGGCCAGAATATATCTTCAAGAATATTCCTCTCATTGGCATACCATAATGCTATAATTATAATTATTTATGACGTTATATTCGTGTAAATTAAAAATACTTTTAACTTGTCAAGAATAGGGAGAATACATGTATATATATAATTCAATTCCATAAATGTACAAATTGGTTGTGGTTACATGTAATTCGAGGTATATTTATTGCCTGCGATGTATTGTACAGCAACGCGCGTGGATGTGCATTCACTCGCACGCGTGAGGCTTGACTATGCCATCCAGCGCACCTAATAGCATGCGTGGCTATGCAATGCAGCGCACCTAAATGCTCCCACGTGGCTGATTTTGACTACTCAGGAGTGCTACTGAGCACATATTCACGAAGCTGGAATGTGCCATCCAGCGCACTACTGAGGGTGTTCTCAGGAGCACTACTGAAGGTGTTTTCAGGAGCACTACTGAAGGTGTTCTCAGGAGCACCACACTACTATCAGCTATCTATCTATCTATCTATCTATCTATCTATCTATCTATCTATCTATCTATCTATCTATCTATCTATCTATCTATCTATCTATCTATCTATGCACTTTAAGAGTGACAACCCTAGATCAATTAGAATTTGATTCTGATTACATTTTGGCTAAACTAAGGGTAAAAAAAAACTTAAATGATTTGAGAAAAAGTTCTAATTAGCCTAGAATCATGACGTTTTCAATGATAGACTTATCATTTTGAACTCTTTTTAATTATTTCATTTTCTCTTTATAAAGGTGGTTGGCTTATTTTCTTATAAAACGACATTTTGTTTTATGCAATTTAATTAAGGATCTGGTATCATTGTTGTTGTTGTTTTCAATCTCACAGGCCTATATCAAAAATTGAGAGAAGGTGCTCAGGATGACACCTTCAGTAGTGGCAAGGAGGGGGGATAGATAGATAGATAGATAGATAGATAGATAGATAGATAGATAGATAGATAGATAGATAGATAGATAGATAGATAGATGGATGGATAGATGGATAGATGGATAGATGGATAGATGGATGGATAGATGGATAGATAGATAGAAAGATAGATAGATAGATAGATAGATAGCTGATATATATAGCAGGACAGATAGGTGGATAGATAGGTGGATAGATAGATAGATAGATAGATAGATAGATAGATAGATAGATAGATAGATAGATAGAAGTTCGATAGTTGGAGCCAACCACTAAACAGTGCCAGACCTGCACCTCCTGCCCAAGTGAGAAGTGGTTATGTCACTTAAATAAATAAAATGTGTATAGCTTTATGATGGAAAGTGCGCTGGAACCCACTCCCAAAGGTGCGCTGGATCCCACTTCCACCATAAGATTTCTGTAAAACTATCAAAAGTGGTGGCGATTATGTCCAAGTTGAAACATATGCTACCAAGTGAAATTCTATTAACTTTGTACAATACTCTTTTCCTACCATATCTGAACTATGGAATTCTCTGCTGGAAGCCAAAATTAAATGCTGTGGTGAAATTACAAAAAAAGGCAGTCAGAACTATTGTTAAAGAAAAATATAATGCTCACACTGAACCAATTTTCCGAAAACTGAAACTTTTAAAAGTGGAAGATATCTGCTCACTTCAAGAATTAAAATTTTGTTACAAATTAGAAAATAGAACTTTTCCAGGTTATTTTCTCAGAAATCTCTTTGTCAGGAATGCTAGCATTCATCATCATCATACAAGATCTGCCAATGCTTTACAAATTCCAAGAGTGAAACATGAATTTGCAAAATCCAGCATAAGATATTCCATTACTATCGCCCTAAATAACTGCCCTCACATTATTAAAGAAAAGTTTTCTACTCATAGTCTCTCGGGTTTTACAAGATATGTCAAGATATATATGATTGATAAGTACAAACTTGAATGCAGCATCAGACACTGTTACATATGTCAGTAATCACATGTATTGCAGGCTTTTGAAATTTTACATAATTCGTTCAATCATATGAAAATGTTCATCTGATATTCGTTAAGAAGAACAGATGCTACACACTAGCAAAGGCAACCAGAGACAGCTGTGTAGTACACAGCTGTCTCTGGTTGCCTTTGCTAGGCTGTCAGGTCAGATTTCCCCATCCACCCTGAGGGGTGGTAAACGTGATTTGGCAGTCTTAAATGCAGGGCAACCAGAGGCAGCTCCTTTACCTTTACCTTAACTTTGACGTGCAACTTGTTAATTAGGTGTATGTTGTGTGCATTTCCATTTTTCTTGTGAGTTATCCAATTTAAATATCAGATCTTTTTCAATCAGTTTGAAGTACATTAATTTTGATTTGACATGAATTTTCATATTGTTGAAATTGTCAATTACATCACGGGCATTTGTTATATTAATCTTTCACATCTTACTGGGGTTGCTATTTACAAACTTTATTGTATGCTTGTACTGAACTGTGATATTGCAAGCTCGAAAACAGTATGACCATACAATAAAAGGCCTATATACTCGGGGCTCAGGAGGTTCTTGATTATCCCTTTTTGTATTTCTCTGGGTGGCCAATCGATAGCGGTCAATTTTGGCCTTAGATGGGTCTCCCTCATAATGATTAATGTATTATTTGTAGCTTTTTAAAATAGGTATGCTAAATTATGTATGATTCGTTATGTAAATAAACTTCAATGTCTGTCTGTCTGTCTGTCTGTCCAGCTAATTATAGGGTGTCAGGGATGGCACGCTCAGGAGCAGAATAAGGTGCGCTCACTCGCAGTATCAAGATCGCACTGCCAGGAGTGCAATGTATGGCATAGCCACTCGAGGTAATGAATGACACCCCCAAGAGTGCGAGGGAAGACCTGGTCAAGAGTGCGCTCCATGACACACTCAGGGGTGCGAGTGATAGCAGCCGTATGGTTCAACTGGCCCCACTGGGACCTCCATGTATCTATATATGGCTTGGCTGTGCCCTTGTTGTGGACACCATTTTGATGAGGTGGGTTTCCATGTAGGCCTACTTGTAACATATTATCTTATGATGACAGGACATCCCTGCAGACCAGGCATTTTAAATGCTATGAAAGCTCCAACCTAAATGTGACAAACTAGCATTTACACGCGAAATTGAAAAAAAAGTGTGATCGTTTCCTTGCCATGTGTCTTGGAGCCAAAAGATCCACATGAAAAAAAGACTAGCATGATAAGGCCTAACAGAAGGTTGTATGTATGTTCCTGTGCCTGCTCCACCTGGTAACAAATCAAGGGTGGTTCAACTGGCTTGCCGGTTCAAAACCACCTGGCTTGCCGGTTCAACTGCCGACAACTGGCCTGCTGGTTCAACTGGCCCCACTCTCCTCTATAGCTAGTGAGGAAAGCAAGTGTGTAGGGTAAGGTGGGGGAAATACGCCCCCCCCCCCTTTCACATATATTCCTTGCTCAGTCACTCACCTTTATGAAAAATGAAGGGAATGATGGAATATATACATCTGAACATATCTGGAAACTTACATGCTTTAATTCAACACCTTTGAGCCAACATCACCATATGAATGTTCAATCTCAGGGGGCGGATTTGCCCCAGAAGAAATCCGCCCCCCTTGAGTTTTGGTTACAAATGACAAGAAACATTTGGCTTCTGAAGTAAATTCTATTCTTAAATTAAGCCCTTGCTCTTCTGGGTGTTCTTACAAACATGTAAGGATCATTTCACAATTTATGTGTGAGAATAAAAAAAGTTTGCATTTGGCATATTCAACATACACTAAAACATGGCAACAATTCTTAACTTCATCTCAATTAAAATCATAATCACGATTAGAGGAGCTTTATGACAAAATAGAGTGACTTACAAGGCATATCTCGTGTTTGTATGTTTTTAACATGAGAATCAGAGGGGACGGAATTGCCCCATGGACAAGGGGCGGAATTGCCCCGACCCCTAGAAATTATGAGGGTGTTATTTTCTAAATATGCATTTTATTGATTGGTGAAATCTCTTGCACATGTAAAGTCGTTGAATAAACATTGCTATTAATGACAATAAGTAATGTGTTTATACAACATGTACCTGTAAAACAACTCAGTTTTGAAAGTTTCAATTGCACATTGAAATTGCTTAGTGATGAGATGTATGTCTTCTTTCTCAGTTGTAGTCCAAACAAAACTATATAACAGCCTAATCTCTGTGTTTCAGTGGTCTCTAGACACATAAGCACTAATCTGCATGAGAGATATTTATTGTCATTTATATTTTGGGTCATGAGAGAACTTTTTCTCCTCAAGGGGGCGGATTTGCCCCGGGGGCGGATTTCCCCCACCTTACCCTATTATAAACCTTCTGAAACATTTGATGTATTTGCTAATCTACTTCTTTCCTTCACCAGACTGATACACTTTAAATTGTGCTTCTCTGTTTTGCTGAAGAGTAAAAAGTATTTTCGTATTTCATATGGAACCCGAAAGTGGCAGTGTTCTAGAGAGACAATGATAGTGTTCATTCTGATCAAGCCTACTTTGACTTCAAGTTAAACAAATATATTATATTAAATTAGATTTCACTCGGATGGACACAAGCTATACAGGGTGGTCAAGAAAAAACTTTACTCTCTTTCTTTGGCATAGTTCTATAATTTTTTCAGTTATTACTGTCCAATCTTTTCCAATGTAAAGAGGATTATTATGGCGACATAGTATCTGTAGTTTGTTCTCCTGGGACATGATGTGTAATCTTGAGCTATGATTTTACAGAAATAAAAAAAGGTCGTTTGCATCAATTCAAATATTTTACCATTGCTTTCATATTCTTACAGTTACTTATAATTCTTCAGAGGTGTTTGGTCCCAGGATTTCAGCTCTCTTCGAGTGAAACTCAGTCCAGAGCTTGAAAGAGAAGAAGGTTGATAGAAATTACAAGCTACCATAGTTTGTCAAAATGTGTCTCCTGTTGTAATGCCTTATTGAAATTAGAATCAAGAGTAGAAACATAATACTGAGATTCCTACCTGAACTTCATGCAAGAATGAGACTGATTGGATAAGAACTCACTGAGTTGTGCCTCATGGGCCAAAGACTGTAAAGTTTTTTCTTGACCACCCTGTATATTATCCAATTACTATTGCTTTAATACTATTGAACATCAACATTATCACCAAATTGTTAATAATATACCTTATGTTATGGCCATGGCTGTAAAAAAACAGTGCATTTCTACTGATATACTATTGCCTAATAAAAACCTAAACCAAAATTTTGGGAGATTTTAAGAATACATTGCATGTATAAGTGCATATTAATATGTAAAGGTCAAAGAACGGAAACAGACTCATTTATAAGTCTTGTGAGAAAAAGTGTGTAGATCCTTAATATCTGACATATTTGCACATCTCATATCTTGCCCTGACCAGACTGATACACACTTTGAATGGCCTCCACTTCTGTGTGCTGGACCCATCCCCTCCTTATACAAGCGGTGTTTATTTTTCTCAGGGGAGGCCGACTTTTGAAAAGACTCTTCGATCTATCCTGGCCTGGATATTTTCCCTTTCACCTGACATAAGGTGCTGCCATTCAGTCTTGGCTGGACACTGCTATAACTCCATTGGAAATGGTGTGCAGCAAGGCCCTCCCATATTCCCCTTTGTACACAGGCTTAACTTGCTACTCGCCTCCACTGCTCTGCTTTCTGTGTTTCAATGCCAACATCAGTCCATCTCCCAGGGCTAAGCCAAACGGCTTAATCACTAAGATTCCATGAGCTTTATAAGCAATCCTCATGTAGCACCAATTATTTATTTGCTAATATTATTTATGAGAGTCTATTATACATCCCTCTACAGCACCGTGGCTGCTTGAAGGAAGCTATTCAGAGGAGAGAATAAATTTTCTGGGTATCAGACATGTATTGTTCTACTTAACAAAGGCCCAAATAGCGAGGACAATTCTGCATGTAATAAGCGCCCACCGAGCACATAGGACAGGACTAACTCTTTCTTACGACGTACAATGGGCCCTTTTGAATCAACGCCTTTTGGAATCAACGCCTGTGAATTAAGGCCATTGATTCAAACACTGTGGAATTGAAGCCATTGATTCAGTGCAGGAATTCTCTATTTTATTCCTGACAATTGCCATATCTCAATAATGGACCTTTTATATCAAAGAGAACAACAGATTTCAGATGAAGGAGATGTAGGACATACAATGGGAAGAAACATAGAGAAATTCATATCTTTTGGTCAGGAATAATATGAGAACAAAATCTTGTTTGTCTTGTCTGTGTTTGTTAATTGATTGCCTCTTCCTCTAAGGTACGGTGTGTGTTCGTACAACAGAGAATATTGCTCATACCTGTACACAGTGGTCTCTTCAAGAAGGACCCTCCCCACGAACAACCTACCTGAGACTGTTATAACGTAAATGTCATCTAAGTTGTAATTTACCAACTAGGCCTATCTTGCTGCACTCAGGTTCAGTTCCCGGCTACCCATACCAACCCATGTTAGGCGGAGGTTTCATCCTGTAGCAATATGGAACCTCGCCTAATTGCTAATTTACTCTAGTCCCAGCCTTTCCTTATCAGCCTACTCAGTGCAAAAATACAGGACGTAAATACCTATCACCAACCACTCCAACAGACAGGCCTGTTGCTTGTCATGGAGTCCTGAGAGTTCAAGCTGAACCCTTTTGTGCGAGTACATGGGCCTACCATTTCACTTGTTCACCGGGGTCTATGTTGGACAACTGTTTCAATCATCCTTTGTATCATTGCTTTGTCCTTCTCCTGTCCTAATTAGTCTACCAAGTGCATAAATACAGGATGTAAAGCCCCAATCAACCATCCATAGTTTTCACCTTACTTGAAACCCTAATGGGAGTAAAAAAACCTTATAAAGATATAGATAGATAGATATGGAAAGTGCAGCCCTGTAAGCCCCAATTCTGGGAGCTCATGAGGGTAAATTGATGAGATGGGAGAGAGTGCGGGAGTCCTCAACATGTTACAGATTTACCCCATGCGAGGGATCTTTGACTTTCCCAGCACAGACACTGATACAAGGGGACGTCAATTTAACGTCTCATCCGAATGACATATAGCTGGCATTTGGCTCCTGAAGGTTCACGGAAAATTTCGGGTTCCCCACCCGGGGTTTGA